>CM077503.1:63710891-64310891 GCA_039654745.1 Houttuynia cordata
CATCGCTTGTTCTGAACAACTTTTAAAGAGGGAGAGGTGATGGCAGGAGTCATCCCCTGCTTTGTGCCTGGGAATGGTGTTGTTAAAAGTCTTCCAACCAAACATTTCAACCCACTTTTATGCCACTTTTGAAGTTGTAACTAGTAGATTCAAATGCATCCTCTGTTGTATCATATCAGTTTCTAGGAGTATAGCTTAGCTGAAGTATACAAATCTTGAAGGTGAATGCATTGCACGTTGGTTGCGTCTTTTATATATTGGCAATTGTTCAATTTCTCTGGACAGTGGAGGCTGTAGGTCGTCATGGCTCAGGCTGGCCTTGACAATCCTCCTCCCCAAGTCCAGTTGTCCCCACTACGAGCACTTATGCTCTTTTCCATCTCTCTCTCATCTCTCTCTGCGTGTGATGTGTGTGTGTGTTGGCACCTGGTTAACTTTCCTTTTGGCAGATGAATACTTTCCTAATTGACTACTGCCGAAGTATTTAAATTAGGGGTAATTTGCACATTAAGTCACAGAAAACTTTTTATTCAAACAAATTTGTTCAAGTACATATTATAATAAGTTTCAAAATTTCAGTTACCATCATCCTACAAATCCGGAGTTATTTTTTAAAAATCCCAATTTTGCCCCACATCTATTTTCCCTCTTATCGTTTTTTTCTCCCTGCCATGGCTATTCTGAAATAGCATAACTATGCTACTTCGTGACTATTTATGATTTTTCATACAAATGATTGTTGCCCAGGGCAAACCATGTCAGCAACTAGGTGATGCTAAGGTGCAGCTGGATGGTGAGGCCATCCAAAGTGATGGCATCGGCAGGCAACGAGGGTGGGCAAGTACCCAGAAGAGCATAATTCTGCTATTTTGAAAAAAATATATAATTATGCTATTTCGTAAAAGTTGGTACATAAGTTTTTAGTATCAAAAGCAGTTTTCCGTATCGGATATCGGTATCGTATTGGTCGGCTTAAGAGACAAAATATCGGAGATATATCGAAGATATTTGTAAAAAAATATCGGTGATCAAAAACTAGTTTTTACCATATGTTTTTACAATCTAATTTCTAAAATGAGTTATACTAATTTAGACAAAGTATAGATTTTAAAATATGCATATTAGGATGGAAAACAAATGGGAAAGTTACTTTTTTTCCCTTTTTTTTAAAAAAAATTCTGAATTTTTTTTCGAAATGTTTTTTTTTTAAATAGCGACCGATATATTATTGCCGATATATCGGCGATATTTGAAAAAAATAAAAAAACCAAGATTTGCTCGTCTCATTTTATCGGGTGGGACGATATATCGCCAATATGGAATTCCATGGGCTTCACCATCATCAGTAATGATGCTTTGGGGAGTAGCAATGCACAAGTGGGTGGAGGTAGGAATTATCTCCATCATCGACCATAGTGTCCCCATGGGTTTGCGGTATGGGCGCATGTGGTCATTGCGGCGGGTGGTAGTATGTACCAAACTTGGCATTAATTTTCGGTAGATGTAGAGTGATATACAAAAAATATATGGATTTTTATATCTCTTTTACTTAATTTGCTAGTGTTAATTTCTGTTAAATATGAATCATTAGGGATGTTTAGTGTTAAAGCTAGTAATTATGTATTTAATAAATAATATGTGCTTAATTGAACAATTTAGATGCATCAATTGGATTTAATATATTTACATTTTATTTAGCATCTAACTGAGAGTTTAATTGTTATTATTGTAGATTTTAAGAATTTGAGTTGCGGATCGCCGGATTAGAGCAGTCAAGAGGTTTTGAAAAATATAAAAACTGAAATTTAGAAAATAATGAATTTGGACCGTAGATTTGCATCAACATGTGATTTCAAGATGAAGTAACAGGTTTTATTTGAAGAGCTGAAGTTAAAGAAGATCCAACGGTTAGGAGCATGATAACGGGTTTTGAACTCACACACATAAAGCATTGCTAAAGGCAGATTCGCACTTGCTCAGATAGAGACGTAAGCTCGTCGGAAAGGAGTAATGCCCAAGCTGGAGGCTCTCGACACTCGGACCTGGCTTGACAAAGGCTCAACCTTTTGGGATTTGTAGAGCGGCAGTTCAGAGGGTTTAAAATGGGATGGACTTGGATCTCGGATTAGAAGCCTTGATTTTTCAAGAGACATCTTCAATGTGGATTGAATTGGAAGAAGCTAGGAATGGAAGGTGACTGCGATTTTGGGCATGTCGGCTTGGGTGCATCCGGAAAAGCAGTGAGATTTGGATGGGCTCAAATCCGGAAACATGCCAACTTTGGGACTCTCTTAAGTTGCTTATAAAAACCATGGGTTTTAAAAACTGGACCGTACTGGCCGGTTCCGATCGGAGCCGGACCTTTTTTTAGTAAGGGTTGACCGGGTTGGTTGACCCGGATCCTGTCGAACCGATGACCCGGCCTATTGGTTTGGTCCGGGTTTTAAAGCCCGAGGCAGACCCCCCCTCTCTTCTCACCCCCTTCCGGCGGCGACCAGAGGGAGCTGCCCCCACCCCCTTTTTTTTTTATTAATGACATCATCACCTAGTCAACTCGGGTTGATCCCCGGTTGGACCTACCCGACAGGAATTTCGGGTCGGTCACCGGTCCGATTTTTAAAATCTTAATAAAAATAGAAGTTGTGGAGTTACTCGGGTGGAGAAGGCCGGAGAAGAAAAGAAGAGAGGAAGAGAAGAAGGTCAGAGAAGAAAGGAAGAGATGAAGAGAAAAAAGGGAGGAGAAAAAAAAATTGTTTTTCAGTTTTCTACATAAAAACACAGGTCGACTCGAGGAAAAAGATGAGTGAACAGTTCCGATCGTTAAAGTACTGCTACAAAACTGTGAGCAATGCTGCTACAGTATCGTGAACAGTAAAAAAAAGAAGAGCGGTGTCGTTGTGCGTCGTTGGAGGTTTTAGTGTGCGACTATGAAGATCGAACAAACCCACAATGAATAGAAGGGCGGGCGCTTATTTTCAGTTTTCTTCAGTTGAATTAGGTGCAGGAGAAGCACCACTTGATGCAACATCTCGCTGCCGTTCCTCTTGTAGCACAAGAGAAAATACCCGATTAATGTTAGGCAAAGGATCTAGGAGCAAAATTTGCCCTCGAATAGTTGCATAGGAATCATTAAGCCCCATAAAAAATTTCATTACTTAGTCCTGTTGCACAAACTCACTCACTGTTTTAACATCACCAACATGCACAACGAGACATAGGACGATCGTGATTGAGTTCATATCCGACAATGACTTCAATTTAGTAAAATAGACAACAACTGATTGGTGTTCTTGCCTTAAGATTATAAATTTTGAAATATACGAGGGCCATTTTCTTGTGAAAAACATTCTCTGTGATCCTCACCAAATCTCGCGAACCAACAATCAGAATATAAAATACTGCCCGCAATCTCTTTGGAAACGGAGTTGAGAAGCCATGAAAATACCATGGTATTGGAACGCTTCCAAGATAAAAAATTTGAGGCCGATTCATCTTTGGGTTTTGAAATTGTCCCATCAATAAAACCAACCTTATTCTTGGTTGTAAGCACCATCATCATGGATCGGCTCCATGTATAGTAATTCTCACCAGTAAGTGGTTGGGAAACTAGAGCCAATCCAGGATGATCCGAATGGTGTAAATAAAATGTATTAGAAGGGTCCTCAACTGTACCTGAACGGCACTTGTACTTTTGTCCACTGCCATAGTAGATAACAAAAGAGAGATCCACGCTGGTTGATAATCAGCCGGCAAAAATATAAATTCCCGTGGTAGTCACAGCAAAACTCCAAAGAGAACTGCTGTAGAGAACTCCATCATATAAGCAAATTTGTATAACAAAAGTGAGAACAAGCCAAAAATCTCTATGCTTGTGGAACTGTGGACAACAATGGAGATTATAAGGGTCTCTGACAATATATGTCAAGAGAAACAATGAAAAAAAAATATACTGCAATCGGGAGTTGCAGATGGGATCGGTAGCTCCGATACCATGTGAGAATTGAGACAGAAAAGATTGTTTGTCCATCGCATTGATGGAAATTTATACAAAGTGACATGAGAGTGACACACATGTGCAAGATCAGTGGGTGTAGCATTTGGCGCCACGCGTGGGAAATAGCACGGCATCACCTTTATTTTAATACACTCCTATTGGCATACAGATGTATCCAGTTTGGATGTGTCCAATATCCATCTCTACTCGGGCCAGGAAATATGCAAGCTCGCCCGTCCCAATTTATCGGTAAAAAGCCCATGAAGGCCCCCGGCCTCCACCAAAAATCGGTCTCGTACAGCGGCATTCTCATCCAGCTAACAACTTTCAGGTCCTTTTCCCTTACCCACCTGTGGTCCGAGCATTAGGGCCCCTATGTCCGGCTGCACCGCCAAATAATCCAAAGCTGACTTCATATATCCATTGTCTACTCGAGTCACTGCTGCATGGATCACACTTGTGCAGTAATTATTGGTACACCCAGGTTATGGCCACCTTTGAGCTGGTTTCCCCCACCATGGTTCGTTCCCTATGGTGTGGAGCAAGAATTTCTTCTTTTATAATTTTCTCAATGTATGAAAGTTCTAAAAAAGAGGTAAAAAGTACTTCATGATGAAGGGTCTTGCTCTAAAAGGTAACTATTATGGCCCGATAGTCCGGCCCATTAAGTTTAATCATGTGATTTGAATCATTTATTATTTTTATATATAGCAATAATAATTAGTGGGCTCTTAGGTTAATTTATCTAAGTCCGTTTAGGAGTTCTATATGCTGTAGCCTGTAAGGGTTTTCCTAGTCAATGAAGAAACGACGAATTTAGTTATTGTCTTTATTTAGTAGATGTTAGTTTCTTCTTCTCTTTACTATGGTGAATTTTTCTTGTGAACCAGTAACATGAAATTCAATGAAGAAGATGTTTTCAATGTCAGCTTGTATTTTCAATTGCTAACTATTTTATGAAGGGAATAAAACAAAAAGGCAGTCATATATGGAATAGAGAATTTAAGAACATGTGCCATTTATTTATTATTCTTTTTGTAGACGAGGATTCGTTAATTGCGTCGAGAACGCTATGTCGTTTCGTTTTTGGGAGGGTTCCATGGTTTTATTGTAATAGTTCTTTGAGCTAATAAATTTTTTGCGCTGGATATACATGAGAAAATAAAAAAAAAAAAAAGAAGAAGTTCGGGTTGCCAAATCAATCTAAATTGCACTCTGGCATCTCTCCCTCTCTCGACTCGACCACAAACGGCTACATTGGCAGTCCAAGCGGCTGGTAGAAATCTTTCCAGTCAAATGCTTTTTTATTTCCACAGTAGGAAACAGCAGGCAAAATACCTTCCGCAAAATTCTTAATGGCATTTCCAGCACTTCAAGCGTATAAAGCATCAAACATGCATTTCCAATTGAAAATAGTGTCACAGAACACACAGTACTCTTGAAGAAAGGACAATTTATTTCCATTATAGATAACCTTTGCAGATATCATCAGCAATATTACTCTGAATAAGCTCTCCAACAAGAGAAACATAATATGGCATAGCATAAAACACACATTTCGATTGGAAAATCAAATTTCATAGAAGAGACTTTTGAAGGTAGCCATGTGTTGTGCTTGCAGAGAAATGAATAATGTGAAGCTTCCATCGCCAGTTGGGCTAGGAAGCAAACGAGCCCGCCCATCACAGTTCACTGGTAAAAGGCCCATGAAGGCCGGCCGCCCCCACCCAAAAATCAGCTTCCTGAAATGCCAACCTCAACCAGCTCACCACTTGCAGGTTCGGTATGTTGACAAAGTGTGGTCCGAGCCTTACGGCCTCTATGTCTGGCTGCAGGGCCAAATAGTCCAATGCTGACTTGATGTACTCATCATCTATGCGAGCCCACTGGCTACATGTATCAGGCCAGCCATATGCTCTAGTGAGCCGCCGATAATGTCTCCGACGGCAGCAACCGGTGTGGCCGTGAATTGTGTGTTGCCAAAGTAGCCCGGGGGGAGCGGCGGCTGGAGGCGTAGACGGCCATCCACTGGAATGGAAAGCCTCGAGTCTTGATGGTCGGCGAGACCTCGTGCCTTGCATACGCATCGCCACACATGCGCGGTAAGAACCCTCATATCTTGTGTACCTTGGTGCTTTATCCTTAAGACGGTCCATTAGGTCTGGAGTGATGTTGAGGCACTCTGATGCATAGGGTGTCATTAGAAACAAATGTATCTGATGGATTGTGGTTTTCATTCACCAATACTGGAGCTTGTTGGTATTCCATGTGGGGAAAGGATGGAGTTGGTGGGTCTCTTGGGCGGAGGAGGCTCCTGTCGAAGAAGGGATCGAGTGTGATGCTCTGCCCTCGAGTCAAATTTGCCCAGGAATTGATCAGTTGCATTGCACTAGACCCATCAGCGAGAAAGTGGTGGAACCTTATGCCCAGAGAGACCCCCTCCACATTTGAAGTGAGTTACCTGTTACCAAACCATTTCAGTAGAATGAGAATCACAAGGTGAGTATTATTAATGTACGTGTCATATGTTGGTAAGGGGTTAGTAGTTCAAAGTTCAAAACCACCCCACAGTGTAGACAGCCCGCCCGCCTATACACAGACAGTGGACATCCACGGAACATGTAATGGGGTGGGCTGGCTAAAACCTGGGGTGGTGAACTACTCACCCTATGATGCCAAAATTATATGATAACTTTCGGTGCACCTTGGCCAGATAACCTTCCAAAAGGGTTTGTTGAGAAGATAAGACACTAAAGTCACATATATAAGATATTCTAAAGCTTAAGCTTTTTTTAGTACATTTACATCTGTATGGTATGTACAATAAAGAAAATATAGAGTGCCAGATAATTGGTTAAAAACTAAAGTGGCATAGTACTTGAATTGAAGTTAGAACTGAAAGTGGCATAGTACTTGAATTGAAGTTAGACCTTAAAGTAGCATATTACTTGAATTGAAGTTAAAACTTACAGAGGCCTAAGTACTTGAATTAAAGTTAAAACTTGAAGTGGCATAGTACTTAAACTGAAATGCCATACTTGAACGGAATATATTTACCTGTACAAGGAACAGCGGGTAAGAAGAGATGTCCTGAGTTGTATCAACCCGTGGCACAAGCTGCTTGAGTTTCTCCGATGGTTTAAGATCAGCAAACTCATCGTCAATGGTAGCTTCTGTCTCAGCCACAACAAAGAGTGCACCCTCTCCATTGCAGTCGATTTCAATTCGATTATTTTTGTCTCTTGACAACCTTCCGGCAGCAGGGTAGAAGATTACCAAGATCTGACTCAGGCTAGCCCTGAGCTTATGTACATCAAAAAAGTCCGGTGAGGAATCGACCTGCCAGCGAAAGAAGTAAGTAGTGTTCACATGGACTTCCATCATCAGAAGGTCGATGTCCGACATCCATAACCTATGTCGAGGTGTATCATTTGCAGGTACGACCATGGCTGATTCTAACAACTTGATGTACATCTTGCGGATGGAGATGGACGAAATCTATGCGATAATTATACACATGAATGGGTTTAAAGATCAGAAATGCTCAACGTATGTATATCTCCTCCTTTATATAGCCAAACCTATGCCTGAGGCAGAAACGAAGTACAAAGTAGAAACTTGTTTATTAATTTCCTTGGTGATCCAACTACCTCTCTTTCACTCTCTCTCATTGTTTATAGAGGGGAAGCATCGAAGATTGTAATGGACTAATTTCCAAACAAAGTATTCTCTTTGTTACCAAGAAAAAAGTTAAGAACAAAAAAATAGTTATTTTATTCGGGGGGCAAATTAATGGGACGTCCAAAACTGACCTCCATTACTGTTATCGGCTTCATTGACATAAGTGCAGCAATGAAGATCGGCTTCAGATCTTCCGTGAGGCCCTCACAACCACAACGGTGTCGGTGTGACGCGCAATAAGACAGACGCCTCGAAAACTCAAGGTGGATCAAGATCTAGATCTTGGCCTGAATTGGTGGGAAACGATGACGATAAATCTCATATAAAATATTGAGCCGCGTAATAGAAATTAATGCATGAATAGGTGTAGATTATTTTGGCATTAATTATTTCATTGTGGACAACGAGCCTCATTGACTTGTTTTTTTTTTTACTTGTACTTCGTTTCTTTCTCAACTTTCTTTGAGGGAGGGGGAGTGAGTTTCGGACAAGAAAGCGAAGTTAGCAAGGTCATCTTGTTGGAAAAGTCACGCACAATAAAAGAAGGCCAAACAAACATGTAAAGCGGAAGTACTGATCTACGAAAAGTAGTTTCACTACTCCCAGAGAAAAATTTATAACTTACTCACAAGATGAACGCGAGAATACTTGCCAAGAGTCTCTCTTAAGAACTTCAAGAGGAGCACAAGTAATTATCCAAATTATAAGTGAAATCCTAAAACATCCAAACAAAAATATAAATTAGACTCACAATACAAGACCTTTTATTGGCACTCAGTCTTGGGCCGATGGCACTCAGTCTTGGGCCGATGACATGTCAGCGTCCCATTGGTGGCGGCATTGCCCTCCCCAGCAGATTTGCGTTCTTTTTTTTGGCAACAATATGTCCTGTACATGGCCTTCAAAGCCAACTCCCAACTGATCCCAAATACTCGGGTGATTTCCTGATGTGTAGAGTGTACTCAATAGTTTCATTCTCCGATTATTAATTCCAAGTCCTAGTTGGGACTTAATTGCTGGCCACAAAAAAATATGTCCAGTACATGTTTTATTTGAGAATTCTGTGTGGTTTCTGTTTTAATTTTCTTGATCAATGATAAGCTCGATCTCTTTATAAAAAAAAAGGCGTCTAAATAATTTATCTAAGTTGCCCACAATATGCATTTATGTCCGCTATTTTTTTCTCCTTATCTCTTCAGTTTGCAGCCTGGCACTGAGGGACTTAACATCATTGTACTTTGTAGAACTCACTTACTTAAAAAAATAGAAAAATAAAATAAAAAAGACAAAGACGGGTAATTGAAAGAACACGTCTGGCGGGAACTACCTTCTATTTAAGTTTGTTAGGGGACCCCAACAGCGTAGCAAAAAAAAAGAGACTCTAGCTTGTGTAGTCTTCAACAATGATGGCCGAGAGAGTCCAGTCCGTGGCATCCATGGCCAAGGACATGATCCCGGAGGAGTTCATCCGGTCAGAGAAGGAGCGCCCAAGCACCACTACATTCTGCGGCCCGGCCCCTGAGATCCCAACCATCGACTTGGGATGTCCGGACTCTGATCGGATGGTCCGGGAGGTGGCGGAGGCTGCTAGCAAGTGGGGAGTGTTTCAGGTCATCAACCACGGGATCCCCCTGGAGGTGATCCAGAGGTTGCAGAAGGTAGGGAATGACTTCTTCCAGCTTCCTGTGGAAGAAAAGGAGGCCTACGCCAGAAATCCTGGTTCCGGGAGCCCGGAAGGGTATGGCAGCCAGCTGCATAAGGATCCAGAGGGCAAGAAGACCTGGGTCGACTTCCTCTTCCACACCGTCTGGCCCTCCTCTCGAATAAACTACCACGCCTGGCCCAAGAACCCGCCGGATTACAGGTAACTTCGACTTGCACTGCTACATTGCCAGTGTGAGAAATTATCCAGTCGAACGGTTCTACGGCACACATGGTGGAGAGAGGTCCATTGGATGTTTATCACGTTAAAATGCATGCTAGATGTAAAGATCTGAGTATTTAGTCTTTCTACCACTAGTTTATGTGCCAAAAACTGAATGGACCTCTCTTCAGGCCACATGATATAACCGTTCCATTGGATAATTTCTCGCCAGTGTGCATGCCTGTGGATATCATGCATGTGCGTGAATATTGTGCAGGGAGGCGAATGAGGAGTATGTGGAGAATCTGCACGGGGTGGTGGTTCGGGTTCTAACGAACCTCTCGCTTGGCCTGGGCCTCGAGGGAGGAAAGCTGAAGGAGGCAGTGGGCGGGGAGGATTTTGAGTACTTGCTGAAGATCAATTACTACCCACCCTGTCCCAGGCCGGACTTGGCACTTGGGTTGGTGGCGCACACCGACATATCGGCCGTGACCATCCTCCTGCCCAACGAGGTGCCGGGGCTTCAGATCTTCAAGGACGATCAATGGTTCGAAGCCAAGTGCATCCCTAATGCCCTCATCGTCGTTATAGGCGATCAAGTCGAGGTCTATGAGAATTTCTTCTCTACCACCCACCCATAATATGAACATAACATCACCAACCCATATGACACTATCAATTAATCTTGATATAGAAGAAAAAATCCAGAGCTAATTTTATTCTGTAATATATATAATACTAATCAAATCTTAATTTGCCTCTTGAAATGGGTTGCAGATATTGAGCAATGGGCAGTACAAGAGCGTGCTCCACAGGACAACATTGAACAAGGACTTAGCCCGGATGTCTTGGCCGGTATTTTGTTGCCCCCCGGGGGCTGTGGTCCTAGGCCCGCTTCCAAAGCTAGTTAGTGAGGAGAATCCGGCCAAATTTAAGACCAAGATGTACAAAGATTACCTACATTGTAAGCTGAATAAGCTTCCTCAATAGTGATTTATCTGAACGTAAAAGGGACATCTTAAAAGAATAAAAGGGTATTTGGATAAAAAAAATTGTTGAAAGCAGATTGAGAAAAAATAGGAGCTGAAAGGTTATTAAAGAAATTCCATATATAGTATTTTATGTAGGCGGAAGGAGGAAAGTATTCACCACTTGTTCTTTGAATGTCCCTATTCTAAGGCGGTTTGGAGAATATTTTTGCGAAAGTCTAATATTCAGCATTCTATTGTGGATTTTAAGCATGAATTGGAATGGATCTTGAAGTTTGTGAAAGATAATACTTATGCAGATCAATTGCTTAAATCAGTTTTTACTGCTTATATTACAATGATTTGGGAAGAAAGAAATAAACGAATTTTTGAAGACCAAAAATTGGAATCATATGTTCTAGCTGCTAAACTCATCGATCGAGTAAGAGAGATCTTCACTGTTCTCGGTTTGAAGAATATATGCCTCTTGCATTGCCATTTTTTACTCAGTTGGGAATAAAGGGTGGAGGCATGTTTGTTCGGTGGTAGACAGGATTTTCTCTCCGGTGGACCGGGGGAGTCTCTGCCTTTAGCAGTCAGTTTAGCCTCTTCGAAAGGTCATTTAGTCTGTTTGTAGTTTTCTTTTTCTGTTCTTCTTGAGTAATTTGGTTGTATTGTTTATTTTCTTGTAATCCCGTTTGGTTAATATAAATTTTCAATTATCCAAAAAAATTATATTCTGGACGTATCCATTCCCACTTACAATGCAGGATGAAAAATATTTAACCGCATCCCCTCATTGCCTCACACTTATTGCATGGAGCTAGATCTCAAAACGAGCAGACTCAAGTGAAGCCTGATGGACAATGCGTAAGTCAAACAAGTGAAACAATGTAAACTTGCCTATCTTAGGATCCATCCGAAAATGGTGTTCTTACCACTCCCAACTTCGGAACAGACATGATTAGTCAATGTAAATCTGAGGTAAATAATATTCTTCCAAGCACAAGAGGCCTTAGATGAGATATCACAATGCCAAATAGAAGCGTTACCAATAAAATATTAATGAATCTACTTAACCCGATTTCAAAGAAGAAGAAAATAGAATCCACTTAACCCAAAGTGCATACTTGCCAACTAGAAGCCGCCAGAACAACTTAGAAAGGCCAACTAGACACCAATCTTTGATAGATCTAATATTCAACCTCCTCCATTGTATGGAAGGCAAACATTATCCTAATTGATTGGATTGATCTGATTAGGGCTATTTCATTGTCAACCACTCTGCACATGGCCAGTGTAGGAGTGGATGTAGATGAAGTAGACTGCGTGCAAATCGATCCCCCTAGCGATCTTCTCTACAAAAGCAGACTTGAATAAGATCAACCTCGAACTCTTATAAGATGACTCTACCGGGCTTTTTACATATTACCTGGTGCCAGGTTTGGTTTTATCATATCACCGGAAAAAAGATAGTTCCTTTCATATAACCTGGAAGCTACCCAAAATACTCTTGTCTTGTATACACGGCAGCAGGGGTTTTTGCAATTTTTTGAGAAGGCGTTTCGGAGAAGAAGGAAAAGGCGGTCTGGAGAAGAAGGTGTTTCGGAGAAGTTCCGTGCAGCAGCTCCGGCCATAACGTCGCCGGCGCCGGCGCCGTCCAAACCAAGAAAAGTTATCTTGCTGCCAATACACGAAAAAAGAGCGGAAAAGCAGTGGATACGCAAACACAACTGCCAAAGAGTAATCGTCCATTCAAAAACGGTACGTCAACTTGAAATTCATTGTTTGATATAATGTAAATTTGATCGAGAGATGAAAGTTGAAAATTTGCAGAGTTTTCTACTTTTTCCTACTGTCGTGTATTCCATAACATGACAATAACAATAGTTGTATATTTTACAACACGACTATTTTCAATCACGGTTTATTTATTCATTTCGTTATTGTAATGCCAGGTAAGGATGGATTTGATACCTTTGTGCTTACACTACGATAGAATGTTCACAAATTCTGATGGGTATGTGGGGTGGAAATTGAAGCTCATGTCTATTGATACACAAGTAAAGTACATGGGACTGTTGCAACAAGTGGAAGAAAGATTACCGCTGAAGTCTCCATCCGGTACATTGTCTTTGTCATATCTTGTTCATTCTGGAACCCGATACGTCCTTGAAGACGATGAAGACGTGAAGACAATATTCGTCCTTCACAACAAGAGGCGATGCACAGATGGACCACTCGGTCTATACGTGGAGTGGACTTCTGCTGGAAATAACAACACGGAGAATTCCATTGCCAATAAGTAAATGGTTTCCAGTGCGGATAAGGACGGCGAGAATTCAATGCCTCCAAATGGGAGGCCGGCCAGTAAGACACCACAGGAGAGACCGTCCAGCCCGGGGAATAAGTCACCTGCACCAGCAGTTGAAGGAGGAAAAGATGAAAATTGTTCACTTGAAGCTGTGAGGTAAGGGGTGAAATTAACGAGTGGACATATCTTAAAGTCGTGTTGCATACGACACGACCGGAATTCAAGTCGTGTTGTATATGATGCGACTAGAATTACAGTGGTATTGTATACAATACGACTAGAATTGAAGTCGTGTTGTCGACAACACGACTAAAGAAAAATAGTCGTTTAGACATTTTTGTACAATATGCATGCCATTCTTACCATGTTGTTCTCGCAGATTGGGAGATGGTAATAAAAATATAAAGGATGAATTTCCGAATGAAGTCGATAAAGTTTCAAATCAATGGGTTCAATGGTGAAGATGAAGATGAGGATCAAAACGAGGATGAAGAGAAAGATGAAAATGAAGACGAAGATGAAGATGCAGATGAAGAAGAATTATTTGACGATGAACAATTACCGTGGTCTGCAGATGACTGGGATGAGCCTCTCACACTACCAGTTTTTCCCGGGCCGCATCCCACGGGAGGAGACCACTCTGTATCAGGTATAGAACTCTAACAAGCAGCGAAAGCATCCACTTCTAAAGGAAAATCTGTCACGTCGGGGGTACAAGACTTGGACGACAATGAGTACAACAATATTGATGGTGAAGGTGGTTGGGATTGGGGTACCTATTCACCGCAGGCCGGTCCTGCAAAAAAAAATGAGGAGAGAAGACGATGTTGACCGGCAGTTTGCAAGGAGACGACTGTGAGGCACAACTTGCCTTAGGGGCTGGATTCGAAAGTATAAAACAGTTCAAAATGGTTCTTACTGATTTGGCAATCAAGAGGAAATTCATGTTCAAAGTGGCGGACGAGAACAAGGACACCTTTGCTGCAAAGTGCAAGATTACAGGGTGCAAGTGGTACATACGGGGACAAGGAGTGAAGGAAGGTATACATGTGACATTTTGATAAGTTCTAAAGATCATCCATTGGCCTCACACCTATGGATTGCACGGAAGTGTTCATGGCCTCCATAAGGATTCAAACTCCATAAAAATGGCTAATATCCAACAGTACATTGAGAAACATTGGGGCGTCAAAGTGAACTATCAAAGAGCATGGAGGGTGAAAGAGGAATTGATACGATTGATCGATGGCAACCCGGAAGACGCATATCGTATTTTGCCCCATTATGGAAAGGAATTAGAGCGGTCTAATCCAGGTACATATGTGGTGATTGAAAGATGTTGTCATATTTCGGAAATTGAAAATGAGGAAGCCGGATACAAGTTCAGACGTGTCTTTTGGATCTTCGGCCCGGTCACAAGAGCATTCCGAAGATCACTTAGGCTGCTGCTCACTGTTGATGGAACATTCCTGAAAGGAAAGTACCCCGGAGTGTTATTGGTTGCAACAACACTCGACGGGAACCAACAATTAATGTGCGTTGCATTTGCAGTTGTTGACAAAGAGACTATAAATTCGTGGTACGTATGCTAAGGAGATTGTATGAGTAGTCGTGTCTTCGAGCAACATGACTACTCATACAGTCGTGTTGTTTCATATACGACTGTGTACCCCCTATCTCTTCTTGAATCTGCTTTCACTCTGATTGCTGCCTTGCAGGAAGTGGTTCCTCAGCCTACTCAAATCCACCCTCTTTACGGACCCCTGGCGTCTCTGGATACAATTGTCTCGGATAGACAGAAGGGACTTCTGAGAGCGGTTGCTGATGTATTTCCTGAGGCTCACCATGGGTTTTGCCTAAGGCATATGGCCTCCAATATGCTTAATCAATGGAAGGATAAATACTTGAAAGACCTTCTATTCCGCGCTGCAAAATGCTTCCGGAGACCAGAATTTGATGAAATCATGCTGATCGAACCCAAGAGAAGGTTGACAAATTGTAATATATACTCGGTAAGTCCGAGGTCGAACCACAGGGAATGATGTAGGATTATTCTATTCTAAACTAATTTAAACACTACTTAGCTTATTCTATTCTAAACTAATTCATCTTCTTCTTCTTCTTCTTCTTCCTTTGCTCTAGCCTCCAAGGACTCCAAAAGAACTCAAAACTCTATTCTTGCATACCCCATACGTTCTCCCTTAAGGCATATATATAGGGGTGAAGGAAAACCCTCAAATCCCCTTCCAAATCCAAGTCAAAATAGGGTTAAATTGCGTTTTCTGTATGCACCGATCGATCGCCTTCATCGCACGATCGATCGCTTTACGAACGTAGCCGAACGAAGCCGTTTTCCTTTGTTAATTGCGCCCGATCGATCGTATTGCGAACGATGCCGGACGAATCCGATCGATCGTTTTTACTGTCTTCGCAAGCCCAAAAATTCCAGTAGATACGATCGATCGTTTGGGTGTCCGATCGATCGTTATCTCCAATGTAGTGTTTTTAGCGGAAGACGAGATCGATCGCGTAACTGATGCGATCGATCGTTTCTACTGTCCAGAATCTTCAAATGGCTATAACTTTTTGCTCCGAACTCCGAATTGCGCGTGGTTGGTGGCGTTGGAAAGCTGACTCCTTGAACTTTCACATGAGACTTGAATCAGTCCAATCCGATATTTGTACACGGAGTTATGATAATTTGACCATTGAAGTCCGTTTTCGCCATATTTTTGCATCTTTGCTCTCATTTCCTACAAAACCAAAAACTATATTAAAGTAGTAGTTATTCTAATCAAACACTAGCATAAACATAAGTTTAGGAGATAATATAATGCATATTTCATGTATAGATCACACCCCCAAACCTAGATTTTGCTAGTCCCTAGCAAAACAAAACAAAACAAAACAAAATCAAACAAAGTAAGGAACTAATGCATAAAAGTAAACACCACTTTCGTAGGGAACACGATTGCATTGAGCATATGCAACAAGCCGTTAAACCTCTAGGTGTCCCTAGTAGGACGAGTGTTGTCTCGTGAGGGTTTGCAGCCATGCTACCCACAAACATGTATTTATTAAACTAATTAACCTAAGTGAAGAAACAAAGCAAAAATTAAAACATTACAAAACAAGCAAACCTATTATCCCGACAAATGCACACTACAATGCTTAAGAAAATCAACCACATGTACTTGGTTCATAATCAACAGGAATATAGAAGCCCTCAAGTAAGTGGTTTTATTCCACACTTTCATCTTGGAAATTTCTGCTCAAATATTATATAGCATGATAATGTAAATAGTAAAAGTGTAGAACATTGTAGCAATACATTCTAAATTTCTGTTTTATACAGATCCAGTGTTACCCATTAACCAAAGAACATCAGAATCTACATAGTCATCGTAATCTTTAGGTTCATGATAGCACAGATCTGCGCGCCTCCTTCGGGTCCAACATTCTAGATTTGAGAGGATAATACACCACAGACTTTTTTTTTTTTTTTTCGCTAGGACTATGTAAGGCCTGACTTCAAGATGCTTAGGTTTAGCAATGACTCAGGCCAATGTCTCCCAGCCAATTTGGCTTAGGGCATTAGGTTTTAAGAGACCGCTTCGGGCCCGAGCATCAGCCTAAGTTAATCCTATAAAGTCAAGCAGCCCCTTTTTCTTTCATTTTCATTTTCATCATTTATATTTTCAGCACATCTTTATTTTGTCCAGGCTGTATTATACTCTCAACCTATTTCCGGTTCCAATCCCTTGCCATAGCCAAGTAAATGGTCTATCATGATCTTTTAAGCTCAACAGATAACTACACATCATCCAATGACTATGACTAAAGACATCCCACTGTAAATTAGCATTCAACAAATCTCTAGATGGTATTACTTTATGTACTAGTGTGTGTGAGTGAGTTTTCTTAGTTCAAGCACTTGTTCCAAGAGGACTGTAACAGAAAGATATGCTCAGTTAAGTGTACTATCCTCCAGTATACTTACTCACACTTCCAATGTAAATTAATCTCCTAAGAATTATAGCATGCATCATTACGGGATAAACTATCAAAACCTAAGAAAAAGTACTAACAAACAACCTAAAAACTAATCAAATTTTTATGATTTTCAATTTTTAATTTTTTTTATATACAAATAATATTCCCTCCCCCAAACCTATTATGAACATTGTCCTCAATGTGAACAAAATATAGCATGACAATGAGCATATAACAAAGAAAATCAAATAAAGGAGAGAATACACCTGAATACGTGGGTTGCCTCCCACCAAGCGCTAAGTTTAACGTCTTCAGCCAGACGAAACTCCTTTAGTTCAACTTATCCAGGGTCTTTCAATCCCACGTTCAGTCCCTCAGTGGTCCTACTACACACATTAAAATTAATGAAAGAAGGAGCAAATGAATCAGTGGGACAAAACCATGGGGGTGCACCATCCACCAGAGTATCAATCAGATGAACTGCGTAATAATCATCTGGTGGCGGATGTTGTTGTTGGGCATTAAAAACATTCAGTTTGACATTTAAATTTCCAAAAGACAATTTCAGCACCCCATCCCGACAGTTTATAATAGCATTGGATGTCGCCAGGAATGGACGTCCTAAAATTACTGGAATTTGACTACCAATGTTCGGTACAGGTTGTGTATCTAAGACAATAAAGTCCACAGGAAAGAAAAATTTGTCAACCTGTACCAAAACATCTTCAATAACACCACGTGGAGTTTTAATGGATCGGTCTGCAAGTTGTAGTGTTATTGTAGTCGATTTCAATTCCCCCAACCCAAGTTGCTCATACACAGAGTAAGGCAACAAATTTACACTCGCCCCCAAATCTAATAATGCCCTATCAACAGTATGGTTCCCTATAACACATGAAATTGTTGGACATCCTGGGTCCTTATATTTCGGTGGAAGGTTATGTGTTAAGAGGGAACTCACCTGCTCGGTAAGGAAGACCTTTTTAGTCAAATTAGATTTAGCTTTTCGCTTTTGGGTACAAAGGTCTTTCAGGAATTTGGCATAGGCAGGGACCTGTTTTATTGCATCTAGCAAAGGGAGATTGACCTTCACCTGTTTAAACACCTCGAACATCTCCTCCATCTTATGATGAGATTTATTAAACGGGGAGGGTTTGTCTAGGCATTGTGGAAATGGTACCCTGGGAATATAAGATCTCTCTTTCTGGTCCTCGGGTTGGTTATCCGGTGGGGTTTTAGAACTAACAGGTATGGCTTCGATGGAAGTTGGTTCTTTGTCTTCCTCATGGGAAGGTGTCTCACTCGAAGGGCCAACAATGAGATCCTGAACCCTGTTGTCAACTTGTTTACCGCTCCTCAAGGTGGTTATGGCTTGCACTTGTTCAGGAGGGTAATGGGAGGCCTCAGCTACAAACTGGCCTCGAGGGTTTTGCTGGGGTTGGCTCGGCAGGGTTCCTGCTTCTCTACGGTTCAGTGCTTGAGCTAGCTGTCCCAATTGGGTCTCGATCTTGGCAATAGATTGTGTATGAGAATGGACAAGCTGGGCCTGGGACTTTTGTTCAGTCGTCAGCTCAGTTAAAACCGTGAGCATGGTGGATTGGGTGGCCATTATTTGGCTCAGCTGGTCTTCAATGGTTGGTTTCTTATTAGATTGGCCAAATTGCGGGGCTGAGGATGGTTGGTATAGTTGAGGTTGGTTTTGAAATTCCTGTCTTCGGGCCTGATTAAAAGTAGGCCCTGGATTTGGTTGCCTCCAAGAAAAATTAGGGTGATCATGCCACCCAGGATTGTAAGTGTTGGAGTAAGGATTGTTGGCTCTGGGAAAAGTTTGTGCACTGTTGACATGCTCTTGTACTAAGTCTGGATACTGGAAGGCTGCAGGGCAGTCAACAATAGTGTGCATAGGGCTGGCACAGATGGTGCAGGCATCATGAGAGGTTGGGGTATAAGGTGGGGTCTGTGAGAACAACCTGTCAAATCTCTCAGTTAGGGATGCCACTTGGTGTTCTAGGTTTGTGGTTGCTTTAACATCATACATGCCTCCCCTTGAGGCACTCCTGCCAGGCATATGGCCTTCAGATCTATAGAGGGTGGCACTGTGTAGAGAGTTTTCGCTCAGGTCCTCTAGTAGATCCCAAGCATCATCCGGAGTCTTTTTCATAAATGTGCCTCCACAGGAGGCGTCTATTAAGGTTTTATGCTGATCGCACACACCCTCATGAAATCTCTGTACTAATTGCCACTTGGGCACATCATGGTGGGGACAGGACCGGAGTAGGGCTTTCATCCTCTCCCAGCTTTCATGGAATTGTTCATTAGGTATCTGGGTGAAAGTGATGATTTCATGGCGGATCTTATTGGTCCGCCCCACAGGAAAGTATTTCTTGAGGAATTCGGCTTGAAGTTCCTCCCAAGTGGAAATAGAGTTGTGCTCAAGGGAGTACAGCCATTCCTTGGCCCTATCTTTTAAGGTGAAGGGGAACAACCTAAGGCGCACCTGGTCATCCGATAATGTAAGTTTGAATGTGGTGTTAACCTCCAAGAAATTTTGGAGATGCCTATAAGGATTCTCATTAAGTTGGCCGTGATAAGTGGGCAGCATTTGGATGATGTTTGGCTTGATTTCAAAATTGGCTACGGTAGCAGGTAGTAGGATACAGGAAGGGGAGGTGTAGGCTGTTGGACGGTAGTAATCTTGCAGGGTTCGGGCATGGGGGATTAATGGATCCTGGTTTAGACCAGTACCATCCCCGAGGTTCATGTTGTTCGCCATATGTTGGATTTCAGGAATTGATTGTCTAGGAGTTCTCAAAATTCTGTAGAGTCGCTCAGGATCAGGGTCAAAGGCTAAGTTGGGGTTCAGGGAACGACGACCATGCATGCACAAATAAAATCAAACAAAACCTGTGCAGTCCTAATAGCGACAACTAGCAAACATCAACCCTAGATAGCGACAACTAGCAACCTAATAGCGACAACTAGCACGTCATGCAATCCCACAAAGAAAAGGAAAACACCAAGCACCCAAATTTATTCTAAAAGAGGGTTAAGAGAGTGCAAACAGTGGGAAGGGATGGCCCTTCCAACGATGATGAAAATCAGCGTCCTCTCTTAATCCTGCAAAAAGAAGAAGAAAGCAATTAAGCTACTAAATAGAAGTCTAAAGGAAACTAAACTACTCTAACACTAACTATGCTAAGAATTTAGTAAACTATTGTGCCGTCCCCGGCAACGGCGCCAAAAACTTGATCGTTTAAAATTAAAACCCTTGCAAGTGCACAAGGCAATTGTACTACAGTGAGTATCAAAGGGTTGTCGAACCTCAGGGACGGATTAATATTCTACCAAATTCAAGAGAAAAGCAGCAGTTTTTAATTAATCTAGAGAAAGGCAATGAACTTAATTAAACTAAGCTGAGATTAATCAATAGGAGAAGTACCAAGGCTTTGAATCCACCACAATAGACTAGTGTATCGTCTCTCTCTCTCTTTTGAATTCAGATTTCCAGTTGGCTAGTGTATTCCTCTCGGACATACACTTGTCAATTCAAATTATAGTGCCCTCCTCTCGGATGTAACACATAAATCTATTAAAACATGGAACTGTGATCTATCTCTCTCGAGTATAAACCAATGAGACTTTATTAATATGTAACACTTCAGAGCCCTTACGTTCCTCTCGGACACGCAAGTGCTCTTTCAGATTGAAATCCACAAAGATCCACTCTTGTCTCTCTCGAGTACAAAGAATAAACTCTAATGAATTAACTTTTATTGCATAACAAAGATTCATACACCAACTAGAATAAAAAACATAATATGAGAGAAAGAAACAATACAACCAATCAGTTGGGTTTCATCTACGCCTTGGAAGAGAGTCTAGCCAAGCATGGGAAGAGAATCCATCAACAAGTTCTTCATCTTCTTCTTCTTCTTCTTCTTCCTTTGCTCTAGCCTCCAAGGACTCCAAAAGAACTCAAAACTCTATTCTTGCATACCCCATACGTTCTCCCTTAAGGCATATATATAGGGGTGAAGGAAAACCCTCAAATCCCCTTCCAAATCCAAGTCAAAATAGGGTTAAATTGCGTTTTCCGTATGCACCGATCGATCGCCTTCATCGCACGATCGATCGCTTTACGAACGTAGCCGAACGAAGCCGTTTTCCTTTGTTAATTGCGCCCGATCGATCGTATTGCGAACGATGCCGGACGAATCCGATCGATCGTTTTTACTGTCTTCGCAAGCCCAAAAATTCCAGTAGATACGATCGATCGTTTGGGTGTCCGATCGATCGTTATCTACAATGTAGTGTTTTTAGCGGAAGACGAGATCGATCGCGTAACTGATGCGATCGATCGTTTCTACTGTCCGGAATCTTCAAATGGCTATAACTTTTTGCTCCGAACTCCGAATTGCGCGTGGTTGGTGGCGTTGGAAAGCTGACTCCTTGAACTTTCACATGAGACTTGAATCAGTCCAATCCGATATTTGTACACGGAGTTATGATAATTTGACCATTGAAGTCCGTTTTCGCCATATTTTTGCATCTTTGCTCTCATTTCCTACAAAACCAAAAACTATATTAAAGTAGTAGTTATTCTAATCAAACACTAGCATAAACATAAGTTTAGGAGATAATATAATGCATATTTCATGTATAGATCAGCGCCCCTCTCAGCCCAAAAGTTCTGGTCTTTATAGCAATTCGAGAGCCCCGATTGATGCCATCAATTCCTCCTAAACCCAGCAGCTTTCCATTTAAATTTCGTTCAAATTTGTAAAGAAAAATCCGATCTTTCCTCTTCAAAACAGGGCCGAAATCACCGAATATATCACTTCCAAACTGAGCCAAAATCTAATTTTTTTCTTCTTCAATCGAAAATACCCAATGGAAGCTTACTATTCTGAGATAAATCCGCAATTGCAACTCCTTTTAACCTTCCCGATTTGGCTCAGTCGCACCTTCCAAATCAAGAACTTACCATTTTGCTGTTTTGCTCCTCCTCGCGCCATCGTGGCTGCCGCCGTCTACTTCTCTACAACACCGCCATGACAACCAGAGCCCCAGCTGCTTCTCCGGTGACCGCCAACCTCAAATGCTCTGTTTTCTGCAACAGACGCCCTCCAATTCCGCCATCGTCTCGAATTCCGCTGCCGAACCATCGTCGCCCAGCCTAGCTCCGGTTCCATTAGCATCGCCTTGCCCCAAGCTCCGATCGTCTCCAGCTCCAAACAGCAAGAACAGGGCCGCCGTCGAACCTCACCTTGCCGGCGCTCGAGCTTGCCAGAGTTTCGTGTTTTGTTCTTCGTCTGGAACACCCGAGCCGATGGCTCGGGTTGTTTTCCTTTTTTTTTAATCAAATAAAACCCGTCGTAACGATCTCAACCGCCGATTCAAATCCGAACGGCTTGTACTTAAAAATAAACGCCCGTCTTCTTTTAAGTAGCTTATTAACGGTTCAGATTCTTCAATACGCGTCATATCAGCTCTTGGGTCACTTTGGCATTTTAAAACACATCTAATGCGCTCGTCTGCTACCGATCTGCAATTCGCATTTTCAAACCTAAAATAACAAAACCAAACTAAAATTAGACGCATAATAAAAATATAATTCATTAAATTCTTTAATGCATCTAAAATAGTTAATTAGAGTAAATTAATTATTAATCCCCTAATTACTACCCTAATCACAAATAACCCATTTTATTCATATTTTATCACAAAAACTACACTAGCATATAGGTAAATAAGGCATATAAATGTGTATATTTTACGCTTATCAAATACCCCCAAACCTATATTTTGCTAGTCCCCAAGCAAAACAAACAAAACAAAAATCACACAAAACAAAACTAAAGTAAATTAAAATTAGAAAAGTAAATGCCACTTTCGTAGGGAACACGATTGCATTGAGCGTATGCAACAAGCCATTTAAACCCCGAGGTGTCCCTAGTAGGACGAGTTTTGTCTCGTGAGGGTTTACAGCCATGTTACCCACAAACATGTACTTATGAAATTAACCTTATTAATCTAAGTGTAAAAACAAAATAAACACTTAAAAACAAACAAACCTATTATCCCTTCAAATGCATACCACAATGTTTAAGAAAATCAACCACATGTACTTGCATTTATAATCAACTGGAATATAGAAGCCCTCAAGTAAGTGGTTTTATTCTACACCTTCATCTTGGAAATTTCTGCTCAATATGATATGAAATGATAATATAAATATTAAAAGTGTAGAACATTGTAGCAATACACCCTAAATTTCTGTTTTACACATATCCAGTGTTACCCATTAACCAAAGAAAATCAGAATCTACATAGTCATCGTAATCTTTAGGTTCATGATAGCACAAATCTGTGCGCCTCCTTCGGGTCCAACATTCTAGATTTGAGAGGATAATACACCATAGACTTTTTTTTCTTTTTTTCTATTTTCAGTAGGACTGTGTAAGGCCTAACTTCAAGATGCTTAGGTTTAGCAATGACTCCCAGCATAGTTGGCTTAGGGCATTAGGTTTTAAGAGACCGCTTCGGGCCCGAGCATCAGCCTAAGTTGATCCTATAAAGTCAAGCAGCCCCTTTCTAGCTTTTTGTTTTCATTTTTTTTATCATCATTTTTTTTTCATCAACATTCATATTTTCCAGCAATCTTATCATGTCCAGGTTGTATTATACTCTCAACCTATTTCCGGTTCCAAGCCCTTGCCATAGCCAAGTAAATGGTCTATCATGATCTTTTAAGCTCAACAGACAACCACATATCATCCAATGACTTTGACTAAAGATATCCCACTGAAGATTAGTATTCAACAAATTTCTAGAGGGTATTACTTTATGTACTAGTGTGTGTGAGTGAGTTTTATTAGCCGAAGCACATGATCAAAGAGGAAAGATATGCTCAATTAAGTGTTTCTATCCTCCAGTATACTTACTTACACTTCCAATGTAAATTAATCTCTTAAAAATTGAAGTATGCATCATCACGGGATAAACTATCAAAACCTATAAAAAAATACTAACAAACAACCTAAAAACTAATCAAATTTTTATTTGTTTTTCTCTCTTTTTTTTTAATTTTTATTATTTTTTTAAGCATTAAACAATGTTATTCCTATATACCCCCAAACCTAAACTAAACATTGTCCTCAATGTTAAGAATGAAATGAACGATAAAATAAAGAAATAAATAAAATCAAGGATAGATGTTACCTGGAGAACTGCAAATTGCTAGAATTCCATGCGAGTGAAAAACGTCAACAAAGAAAAAAACCAGTATAGTTGAAAACCCTATTCTTAAAGTAGCAATTCAATAAAGCATGTCCAATTAAACCGAGTTCTGTAGCAAATAAAAAATTTGATGGGAGCAGAGCAAATCCAGGCACAGCCATGGCGAAGATTACACTCGCAACTATGAGCTTGCAGCAGAAGGATTTAAGAGACATTCCTGCCAACCAAATAGCAACTATAAGAGACCCATATTTAAGCTGCTTGCCTTTCTTATCCCTCTTGACCATGACTGTAGCATTTCCATGATCAACAGTAACAACATAAACCCCACCAATTTGCTCAATCGCATCAATGATCATCTTAACAGTTTCATCAGTAGCCTTGCAAGCAACGACCGTGGCCTCTATATTATTTTGGACTGGAAGATAATGTGATGTACCCAAGTTATATGGTTATATTAACGACTTGTCTTGGACTGGCATTGGTGAGAAGATTGGTTCTAGCTAGTAGGATTGGAACCAAAGTTGTCTTGGTGTTGACTTGTTTGTATTTTATCCAAGCTGGCAATGCTTTTTATCACTTTAAAACCAGTTATGTGGGTATCAGGTATTCTCCTGCTTGCGGTGGTTTCTCCACCTTTGCTTCTTTACAAGGACAAGACAAATGCTGGTCCAAAAATGAAAAAGTCGCATGGTAGTGCTCATGCAGTTGTCATAGCTTTAGCTACCTGGCTTTGCCATGAAACCATTTTTGAAGCTCTTAAATGGGATAATGGAAAGGCTCCGTCTGATGGTTTGCTTTTGGGATCTTATGTACTTTTGACTGGATTGGCTTGCATCCCCATAGTCTCTCTGCATTTCTCTCATGTCCAGTCAGCCAAGAGATTCCTAGTTCTTGTGGTGACTGATGGTCTGTGATTTGTTCTTGTACAGCCGCCAATCTTGCTATCATGGGCACTGGAATCAGACTTATTTAGGGCTGCCCATCAATATGCTAATGACATATCAATCTATGATTTTATAGCCTCAAAACCCACATGGCCTTCATGGTTAATTATTGCGACTATCTTACTCACATTGGCAGCAGTCACTTCTTTGATTCCAATCAAATACATTGGAGAAATTATTGGGTGTAGATAGGAAACCGTGCTAGTGTCCTATCGTGGTGTCAATCACCAATAGGGGACTGACACAACACCCATTGGTGTCTATCACTCCAATTGCATAGAAGGCCCTCAATGGGCAAGGGCTCACAATGGGTGTTGTGTGTCACTCGCCCATTGGTGATAGACACCACGATAAGACATGGTGTCCTATCTACACCTAATAATTTTTTGTTGAATTGAGGGCCTTCTATGCAATTGGAGTTGGCATGACGTTGGGAATATAAATATGTGCTCAATATTTTCTTCAAGCTGTGATTCTTCTTCATGCACGTATAGTTGCAACAATTGTTTGTGCCTCCATCTTTGTGATCTTCACCCACTTCCCTTCTACCTCGAGCCCCAGAATTTTGCCATGGGTATTCGCTTTAATGGTGGCACTCTTCCAAGTAACTTACCTGCTTGAGGGTCTGTTGAGAGTGAATAGTATTGAAGAAGGTGAAGGGGACAAGCTTACTATGTTGTTAGCTATTGAAGGGGCTAGAATGTCACTACTAGGGCTGTATGCTTCGCTATTAATGGTGATTGCTTTAGAGATCAAATTTGAATTAGCATCACTCATACGTGAGAAATCTCTGGATGGAGTTCAATCTCACAATCAAACAGTTGAATGGAGCTCCAATCCAAAGTACAAGAGTCTTTTACATATTACCTGGCGCCAAGTATGGTTTTATCATATTACCTGGTTTTTCTCGTGACTTCTCATATGACCTGGAATCGGCACCTAGAGTACCGAAAATGCCATTCTTTTACGTTTTTTATGCATTTTGTATCTGAAATGCTTCATTCTTCCCAAAATTAACGATTTACAGGATCATCATGTTGGGGAAGAAGATATTCCGGCAAAGATCTATCCATAATCGCAGTTCAAACCATCGCCGGCGCCGTCCAACCCGAAAAAAAAATTCCATGCCAAAAAATTGTAAAAACAGCGGGAAAGACGAAAAAAAATCTATGATGAATGGATTTTGATGTAAGAGCAGTGGAAAAGCCCTCCCAACTACAAAAATTAATATCTACATGTAAAAAAACACATATAAAGATCACCCATTGGTGTTCGACTGCTCCTGGATATGAAATAAAAGGATAAAAATGAGCAAAAACGTGAAATACTCGTCGGTGAGCGACAAGTTTCATTTATATATCTTTAAGTGATACTAATGAGGTGGAAGAGGAGGAAAAATAAGGAAGAACGAAAAAAAATGGGCAAAAACGGATAAAAAATGAGCAAGTTATGACATTTTGAAGATTGTCATTTATCGTATTTTCGACGACACGATTTGATTCAAGTCGTGTACTATGCAACATGACTTGAATCCAAAACACGACTTAAATTTTAGTCGTGTTGCATAGTACACGACTTGAATCAAGTCGTGTCGTCGAAAATACGATAAATGACAATCTTCAAAATGTCATAACTTGCTAATTTTTTATCCGTTTTTGCCCTTTTTTTTTTCTTCCTTATTTTTCCTCCTCTTCCACCTCAATAAGATATAGGATGGAAAAAGAAGAAAAAATAATAAGAAAGAAGAAAGAGAAATGATAAAAATTGGTAAAAGCGTAAAATACTCGTCGGCGAGCGACAAGTTCTATTTATATATCTTTCTGTGATACTAATGAGGTGGAAGAGGAGGAAAAATAAGGAAGAATGAAAAAAAATGGGAAAAAACGGATAAAAAATGAGCAAGTTATGACATTTTGAAGATTGTCATTTATCGTATTTTCGACGACACAACTTGATTCAAGTCGTGTACTATGCAACACGACTTGAATCCAAGTCGTGTTGCATAGTACACGACTTGAATCAAGTCGTGTCGTCGAAAATACGATAAATGACAATCTTCAAAATGTCATAACTTGCTCATTTTTTATCCGTTTTTTCCCATTTTTTTTCATTCTTCCTTATTTTTCCTCCTCTTCCACCTCATTAGTATCACAGAAAGATATATAAATAGAACTTGTCGCTCGCCGACGAGTATTTTACATTTTTGCCCATTTTTATCCTTTTATTTCATGTCCAAGAGCAGTCGAACACCAATGAGTGATCTTTATATGTGTTTCTTTACATGTAGATCTTAATTTTTGTAGTTGGGAGGGCTTTCCCACTGCTCTTACATCAAAATCCATTCATCATAGATTTTTTTTCGTCTTTCCCGCTGTTTTTACAGTTTTTTGGCATGAAATTTTTTTTTCGTGTTGGACGGCGCCGGCGATGGTTTGAACTGCGATTATGGATGGATCTTTTCCGGAATTTCTTCTTCCCCAACTTGATGATCCTATAAATCGCTAATTTTGGGAAGAATGAAGCATTTCAGATACAAAATGCAAAAAAAACGTAAAAGAAGGGCATTTTCGGTACTCTAGGTGCCGATTCCAGGTCATATGAGAAGTCACGAGAAAAACCAGGTAATATGATAAAACCATACTTGGCGCCAGGTAATATGTAAAAAGCCCAAAGTACAAGTTTTTACAGCAACACAAGGCCTCAACTGCTCCCAGTTTTACTTTCAAGAGGTTGGTTGCTGTGGCTGTATGGATGCCAGCTGTAGGGAATGAGTCTACAATGCTCTGCTTTGTTATTTGCCTAATTCTAAACATTACTCTTACAGGCGTTTCAAATCGTGTTATCTTCTTTATAATCCCAATTTTACTTTTACTAAATCAAGATATCAACTTATTTGCTGGATTTGGGGACACGCAGCGCTATTTTCCTGTGACTTTAGCTATCTCATCATATCTGGTTATGATCGGACTGTACAGAATATGGGAGGAAGTATGGCACCGGGACTGCTGGACCCTTTCGACCGCTCTGGGAGGTTAACCTCCTCGGTTACACCAAGTTCGCTAATATTGAGGTGATGCTTCATGCCAGCATAGAGCGCGTTCTGTCAGCGCCATTTTTGTGCCATTTATGGAGCGCTTCCTTAACTTGGTCACCTTGAGCACAAGGCGGTAGCGGAGCGTGGTGAAGTGTTGTAAACGTCATACACCTAAGGCGTATAATCTTAATTAGGCAGTATTATCTACTTTAATTGTTAGGATTAGTTTCCTTTCTCAGTATCAATCAATCATTGCAATAAGGGAATGTTCGTGGAGTGAATATTGTAATGGGTTAATTGATAGCGCAAATCATGGCCCGTCTTCTTGGGAAGCGCACCCTCTTTATAACGGGGGTTGTCTTCTTTGTTTAGGGTTTATGAAATAAGAATCAATTTATTTCCTTTCTCTTTCTCTCGTCTTCCTCCCCTTTGCTAGCCATGATGCCTGACCCTGTTTGTGTCCCATACTGGGACACAATATTGCCGCTGGAAGGAACAACCGGATGGAAAGCGGCGACAGTGGCGGCGGCCATTTGGGCCTCGGTGATTTGTTCAATCTGCCTTTGTATGGCGGCAAGCATGGCTCACACATCGGCATGATTGTCCCTCGTAATGGCCGATCGGAACGACTCTGATATCAATGTTGTGTCCCGGTGCGGGACACGAACAAGGCCAGACATCATGGCCAGAAAAGGGGAAGAAGACGAGAGAAAGAGAAAAGAAATAAACTGATTCTTATTGCATAAACCCTAAACAAAGAAGACGACCGCCGTTATAAAGAGGGTACGATTCCCAAGAAGATGGGCCAGATCGTGGCCCTCTTATGGGCCACGAGTTGCGCCATCAATTAACCCATTACAATATTCGCTCCATGAATATTCCCTTAGTACAATGATTGATTGATACTGAGAAAAGAAATTAATCCTAACAATTAAAATAGATAATACTGCCTAATTAAGATTATACGCCTTAGGTGTGTAACGTTCACAATAGAGTCGCGACTGGAATTGTCGACCACACCACGCCAGTCCAGTCTTCGAGCGTGATGATGCCGGTTTGGGTTTTGAGTGGGCTAACGCCCTGGACCGGAAGCTCTCTCCTTTGCAACGTGGCAAAAACAGAGTGGTGAGTAACGGTGCAGTGGGATTTAACCCACCGCACAGGATTCACATCCCTTGCAATGACATGAAATTACACTTCAATATCCACATTATTGTAGCGTTTCAGTATTACTACTTTGCATTGGCCACTTGAAATAAAAAAATTACAAGAGATTATAGGTGAAATCTGTAACATCCGAAAAATTAGTAAGTATATTAAAACCGAAATTTGACCCTCTTAATGTTTGATTTGGTTATATTTTACTTTATGGGATTAAAGTTGGTGAGAAGAGCTTTCCAACGCCACCAACTATGCATGATTTGGAGTTTGGAGTGAAAAGATATGAGAAATTGAATTTTGTTTGGGCGTGGCTGCGATCGATCGCCATAACAAACGATCGATCGGAAAATTGAATCGATCGACCGCTTATCAAAATGATCGATCATAGTTACTGTGATTATTGATTATTTTGTTTCGGGTAAAGCAATCGATCGGCTGTAACACGGTAGTTTAGAAATGGCATGCGACAATAGATCGCCGTATCGCCGATCGATCGCCGGTTGCGGTTTCGCAATTTCTAGCTTATTTTTGGGGTGGATTTTCATGGGAAAGATGTCAAATCCCAATTGGACTTAAATTGCACGTCTCTAGAAAGATCTTGAGGCCTTCTTATTGGTGGGAAGTGTCCATGATATGAAAAATTGGTTTAAGAAGGGATTCACCCCAAACTCTATATAAACCCTATAGAGTTGGCTTGTGCTATTGGAAAACCTAGCCCTAGAACGTCCAGAGACCTTTTCCTTCTCCTTCCCACGTTCACCCACCTCCTATAAGGCTTCTTCTTGTGGGAGTTTTGCAAGAGCTTGGAGCGGGAGCTTTGGAGGAAGTGGAGGAGACAAGCAACACGTAAAAAGGCAGAATTTTTGGTGAATTAAGAGTAGGATGGTTTTTCCCTCTCTTTTCTTCTTTCTTATGATGTTTATATGTGTCATCATTCAATAACTTAGAGTATTCTTTTGATTCTTGTGGGATGAATAAATTGTGTCATTAATTCTATGCTTAGTGCATCATAATCATATGTGCATTCATGCTACATGTCTAGATGGGAATTCACACCTAAAAATCTAATGCTTTATTAATTTTTCAGAGACTAGAAGTTCTGATATTGCTTGGTTAACCATGATCCACGTTGAGTTTTGTGTCTTAGTGTGTGCCTTATATTAATTGTCTTATTTGGGATGTATTAATGTTTAAAACTGTGTTATATATAAAAGAACCTGAGAAAGGGGTGTACTTTAGTAATTCCAGACAATCCTAGGGTCTGTAATTGATCTAGGAGGGGATTATTATTGTCTGTTAATATTATATTATCATATATTAAGTGTTATTAAGTAAGATCATTAAGTTTAATTAAGAATCTTAATCTCGGCCAGGACAGTCGGTAGTTAATAATTTATAACTAATTCAAATAAAATCAGAAAAATATAAAATCAGTGGGGTTAGAAACTAGACTTTTAAGGGTAATATTAGAAAAAAATTCAGAAGTTAAGTCTTATTGTACAGAGCACAGTAGCCGTCAAAAGGGGACTATTGTGCAGGAGGCAGTGAGCTGAATCTAAGAAGAAAATACTAATTATATAAATAACATCATGTAATATGATATGATAATGTTTAACGTATCAATGCTAGTAATTGGACTATATACTTATGAAATATCACAGTAGAAGTGGGTTAGAAGAAATCTAATTAGGAGGGATAATCCTTTGATCAAGAGATTTATAACTATCTACCTTGAAGCGTTGATGTCGGTTTGATATTCCACTTGGAATTCAAATCATCTAAGACTCTTTAGTTTTCTTATCTCTGATATTTGTATTATAAAATTCCAATACGTATGAGGAATTCCTATCTAGGGCTGAGCATGAAAGGTATATATTGATTGTATGGTACTCCTTGGGTGAGTTATTATTATTTGAAGTGTTTGGGTTGTCTTATTAATCCAAGAGTGATTTGCATGCCTTTAAGAAGCTTGTTATTCTATGCTACTCCAATGAGTAAGTTATTTGTTGGCCAAAGACCTTGACACTTCTATCCATACTCCGTGAGAGAGTTTATTATGGTAAGAGACACCTTATGATCTTAGAGTGTTGCGACCTCTATTCCTTTGAGATATTGCTAATATTGATTACATGATTGTTTCTTCCACTGGAGATCTTGCGAGACTCTCCCTATGGTGGATTCATAGTATACTCAATTAGTCCATTGCTAGATCTTGCGAGGTCACTTATATTTATGGAGTTGCGATTCTATATTGCCTGAAGGGAGGCACTATACGTACGTTAGATTGTGGACATTACGGAAGGTCCTTAGTCTCTGCCCATCGTGTCCGTAAGCACTGGTGGGGCCAGCATCCTAGACGCATGGTAGGGTTCTAAAAGAGGATTTGGTATATTATTTTAGTCACTTGCGAGCTACCAGTTCAGCGAGCAAAAATTATAACTCCTTTCACTTTAGATGTCTGGAGCCTTTGATATGATTGTTATTCTCTCCTTACACATATGTTTGTTCGGAGTATTATTGATGTTTTTCCTATACTTGTGAGTTGGGATGGTTATTATTGATTAACCTTTCAGGTATATAGACCTTGGTCTAGTCCAGATGTTGTAGAATGTTCATAATCCTTTGTTATTCTTATTCTTTGCATACTGCTTGTTTTAATTCAGTGGGTTTTTACAACCTACTGAGTGTTTCTATGAAATACTCATGCATCCTCTGATGCAGACGCAAATAAAAATTGAGATCAGGAAGTGCAGTAGTGGAAAGGCGGTTGCAGGAGCCGTGAAGAGTTTTAAAGACTATCTAGTTATTTGCTTTGCTTTTATTGCTACTTATGACATTATTGGCAATTGTATACCATAGACTTATAAGTTTATTTTATTTAATTTTCTTAAATAGATTATTATTAAGTAAATTCATTTCATATTATTTATTGATGTCTGTTATTGTATTACACTGATTGCGGGCATAATCGGTTACAAATTCTTTTGAGATGATTATAATCGGAGGTGAAATCGACTGTTCGGTCGCGTGCCCGGGATCTCTACCTCGAAATGTATCTCAATTGTTGGATTCCGCACTCTGATCGAGGTATGGGATTTCGGGGCATGATAATTTGTAAGTCAAATAGTTCATAGTGTGCGTGTCCGTGTCCGTCAGTTGCCGTCCAGGTCTGTCCGTTGCTGTCCATGTCCGCAAGCAGATGGACACATAGGGGTATCCGCACGGACGGCAGATGGACGGACACCTAGTTTTAAAGTGAAATTATAAGGATTCCTCATAGGTTAACCTTCTTAATTGGTCACGATATATAGATAAGGAAAAGTTCATAAAGAACAAAGTAAACTTGAATCGTTGGATCTTGATTTGACGGTTATAGAGGCGGGGTGATGATTCACACTCACCTGCCCAATAATTTGATAGCCACCATCAAGATAAAATCCAACAGCTAGAGATTCCTTAGTTCATGCAAACTACACGAGACTTGTCCCATGTAAACTTGAGTCTATATAACTGGACAAGAATCATCTCAGTTTTGTAATGCTTTCGCTCTTTGGTTAGTAAAATTCTCAATTATAAAAAAATGGACGAAATCAGTTCATATTATTTGATGTCCATGGATATTTATTTCACGAGAGTTCCAATATAATGAAGAGACAAGAGAGGAAAGAAGGCGATTGGCTCAATAAAAAAAGCAACATATAGAGAAAGATCTCCATAAAGAGGGGAGAGTGATGAAAGTGGGACAAAGAATTTCAGTTTATGTTTGGTTACAAAGTTTTAATTGTCCATTCATTTTCCAACCATTATGCAATATGTGGGCCCTAAAGTCCTTGCACACACGCATGCTTAGGACTTATTTGGTTTGGGAATTTGGCTACAAATTCAGCATGAATTGGGAGATAAGTACTTGCGTTTAGTTCATGAATCACAGCTGAATTTTAAATTTAGCCTGAAAGATGATTCTTCCCCAATTTAGGCTTAATTTATGAGTTTCTCTTCTCATTAGGAGATTCACCAATTCAACTGAATTGTGAATTTTCAATCCAGCAACAAAGGAAACATTCTCAATTTTTACTAAAGGAACATCTAGCCTATGAGATCTGATGGCCAGTGCCCTATAGCGCAGTAGAGTTGCAGTGTAGGCTAGGCAGACTCATATACTAATTCAACATGAATAAATTCTCTCTAAATTAAGATTCAAATTCTTCAAATTCACCAACCAAGCAGCCCTTTAGTCAATGTTTAATTAGAAAACTCACCTGCAATATGAGAGACCATAGTAATGGGTAGATGATCTATACATGAAATATGCATTTTATTATCTCCTAAACTTATATTTATGCTAGTGTTTGATTAGAATTACTACTACTTTAATATAGTTTTTGGTTTTTGTAGGAAACAAGAGTAATATACAAAAATGAGGTGAAAACGGACTTCAATGGTTAAATATTCATAACTTCGTGTACTCATATCAGATTGGACTGATTCAAGCTTCATGTTAAATTTCAAGAAGTCAGCTTTCCAACGCCACCAACCGCGTATAATTCGGAGTTCGGAGCGAAAAGTTATGACCATTGGAAAATCGTGCTGCAAAATAAATAATAAACCGATCGATCGGACGTGTACGCGATCGATCGTATCTACTGGAATTTGCATATTGATGCAAAGCGATCGATCGGCATAAAAGTGATAGATCGCAAAGCGATCGATCGGCCATAAAAGTGATCGATCGTCGTATACGCAGAATTGAAATAAGGCCTATTTTAACTTAGATTTGGAAGGGGATTTGAGGGTTTTCCTTCACCCCTATATATATGCCTTAAGGGAGAACATATTGGGCATTAGAGAATAGAGTTTTGAGTCCCTTGGAGGCTAGAGCAAAGGAAGAAGAAGATGATGAAGATGAAGATGATGGATTCTCTTCCCATGCTTGGCTAAACTCCTATCCAAGGCGTAGATGAAGCCCAGTAATCTGGTTGTGTAGTTTCTTTTCTCTCATCTTATGTTTTTACTCTAGTTGGTGTATGAACCTTTGTTATGCAATTAAAGTTAATTCATTGAGTTTATTCTTTGTGCTTGAGAGAGACAAGAGTGGATTTTATGAATTTCAATCTGAAAGATTACTTGCATGTCTGAGAGGAATGTGAGTGTTCTGATTTGTAATATGTTAATAAAGTTTCATTGATTTATGCTTGAGAGAGATAGATCACAATTCCATATGCTTAATTGATTTATGTGTTACGTCCGAGAGGAGAGCACTATAATTTGAATTGATAGGTGTATGTCTGAGAGGAATACATCAGCCAATTGAAAATCTTTATTTAAAAGAGAGAGAGAGACTTTACACTAGTTTATTGTGGTGGATTCGAAGCCTTGGTCTTCTCCACATTGATTAAAACTCAGCTTAGTAGTTAAAGTTCATAGCTTTATTTAGATTAAACAAAAACTGCAACTTTCTTCTCTTGAATTTGGTAAAAGATTAATCCGTCCCTGAGGTTCGACAACCCTTATCAATACTCACCGTAGTACAATTGCCTTGTGCACTTGCAAGGGTTTATATTTAAACGATCAGTAGAAAATGCACGGAGAACTCGAGTTTTATAACTACACATGGACAAAGCATGTGCAATTTGGGCACTCCATTGCGATTTGATGTGCCAACAGCCGACTTTAGCCACCTCCATATGCACAACTTTGTATTGAAATCACACCAAGCTTCAAATTGGCCGTTTGGATCGTGAAAAATCAGCCCCATCCACTCCCAAAAATCTAATTAATTTTTGGGACAATCCACTAACCAGGTGGATTTTTTAATATGGATGTTTCTGATTTTTCATGCCTCAAATGGCCGATATTGTCCTAGTTTTCTGTGATGATGGTTTCCACATGAGATGGAGTATGAAAGGAGGCAATCTATCACACCAACATGCCCATCCTCCAGTGCGATGTGATGTGCCGACAATCGACTTTAGCCGCCCCAATATGCGCAGCTTTGTATTGAAATTACACCAAGCTTCAAATTGGCCATTTGAATCGTGAAAAATCAGCTCCATCCACTCCCAAAAATCCAAGTTTCAGTTGGTTAGTGGATTATCCCAAAAATCTACTAACCAGGTGGATTTTTTAATGTTGATGATTCTAATTTTTCACGCCCCAAACGCCCACATTACCAACATGCCAGAGCTTTGATCCATCGGGAGAGATGATAGGTGGATCCCATTGTGAACCCATCGTCCAATCAGGACTAACCGAATAAGTGGGACCTGCAAGCAAAACCTTGGGCGACTCAAATTACTTCCCGTGCCCCCTCCTTGAATTATTTGGTCTTGCAATACTTATTGAATACAGTCGTGGCTGATCCATCTACGATATGGGGAGAGTGATTGAACAGGGAGGAAGCTTAGATAGTAGAATATGCTCTTGCATCGGTTTTTTTTTGTAGATAGCTTGACCAGCGAGAAAAAGGTTTGATCATCCAAATCAGGTTGCTAATGCTGGCCAATCCGCATCCGGATATAGCTGCAATAAATAAAAGAAACTGGAAGATTGCCTTAAGCCCATCTTCGAAGCTGCTGAGTCACACCGTGATCAACACCATACATCGCATGTTGAATCCACTACGTCCCAAGGTGGGGCCCACATTCCTCATCTTCAGAGAAATTATCCAGTGGAACGGTTCGATTGGATTTGTAGATAGGCCCGTTGGATGGTCAACATGTTTTATTCCATGCTAGATGTCAAGATCTGAGTAACCTGACATTTCCCATTAGCCTCTGAAAGTGAATGAACCTATGCATTCGACACATGGTAGAAACGTTCCAGTGGATAATTTCTCACCGAGCTGAGAGCTCTATAAATTCCTTGTTCCCAATCTTAGCCATGGTGGAAGAGTGGATTCAGTCTAAGAGCAAGACCCCAGGTTTGGTAGTCGACATCAGTCCCTCCTCCATCTCCTTGGAGAGTCGGTTTGCTCCCCTCGATGAATTAAAACCATTCTAAGTCATTCAAGCACCAGAAGAAGGAAAGGGGCCCCTCCAAAAAATAAATACAAGGCCTTATGTTCTTGGAATGTGCGTGGCCTTGGCCATCGGACAAAAAAATCAGGTGTTACGTTTAATTTGAGTTAGCCTGGGCAGACTTTAGTTATAGTAGGGCCCACATTTGAAAACTTCGCCCTAATTTGAGCCTCCCGTTTTGGAATTCTGGATTCTCTGATATATATTCGAGGAAAGAAATTATTTGTTGCATGATCTCATAATGGTTACTGAGGGGAGATTTTAATGCTATAATATCAGATGATGAGAAAATTGGTGGCAATTATGTACCTTTGAGTAATGTGGATTAGTTTAATGATTTTTTTATTTAAAGAGCTATATAATATTCTTTCTTGTTAGCAATATAGTTGTAGCTAACTTGTACCAAAAAAAGTATACTTGGAGTAACCGCCTTATTATTATGACCAGGCTTGAGAGAGAATTATGTAATATGAATGTCTAGCAAGATTTCCTAGTTCTTTTGTGTAGACCATTGTCCTCTCATTTTCAAAATATGAAGAAGACCTTTTCTCAAGGGCCAAAGCCTTTTTGGTTTTATCACGTGGCTAAAGCATCAAACTCTGGTTCATGTGTTTTTTAACGCATGGAATGCTACGTTTAAGGTAAAAACAGGAAGCCCAATGTACTAGAGCAGCCTGATGCCGACAACCCTATTCCCATTATGCTTCTCCTAGATCCTCTTGTATCATTCTCCTCTATCTCTAAGATAGCCAAGTTTCCCAAAAGCTAGAGCTGTTAGGAAACGACAATCTTTGTTCACATAAAACATAATTGAAGTATAATGCCTCCAGTGAGACTGGAACAAGACCCTTCTATAATCTTGAGTTCTGATACAATGCAAGATAACCAAGTTTCCTAAAAACTAGAGATAGGAAACTTGGTTATCTTACATAGTATTAGAACTCTAGGTTATGAAAAGTTCCGGATTCTAGTCTCGTTGGAATGCCTCATTGTGTCCCGTGTGCAACTCTTGTAGACCCTTGCACGTGAAGGGGGAATCTTAGAATATAAAATATATAATAAAAATTTCTATTTCCTAATAGCTCGAGGATTTAGGAAACTTGGTTATATAATAAGGTTGGCATCTCTGTCTTCTCTGGCCAGGTCCCCCAACCCCCTTTATTGTCCCTGCCATGTAGTCTCTCCCCCTTCTTTCCACTTACAGCCTCCTAGTCGTGCAACGATCAGAGCTCACACCTATATATGATGAAATTCACTTTTGTTTAAAAAAAAAAGATAAATTTCCTCTTATCCTTTAGAGAGAAGGAAATTGTAATATTTTTCTTCTTATTTTTTGTCCATGTTGTCCTCCATTATTTGCGGAGTCTCCTTTTTGTCCTTAAATGGATAGGTGCTCTCCCACCCAAGCTTAGGGGTCCAACAAAAAAAAAGTGAGGGCTTGATGTCACAATTTACCTGTTTCTTTAGAAAGCATATTATTTTGGATAAGTAAAATCTATTGATCAGGTCAAAGAAAGAACGTAGAGTGGAAATACACACGAGATGGAAAAAAATTAAGGACTGCAACGCCATCTCACAAGTGAAAAAGCAAAATCATCAAGAGTAGGTCTCAAATGCTTGCAGGCATTAAGGAGAAATCAGCTCAATACTCCCCTGCACATGCAAGCATACTCAGGCTCTCCCAAAACATGATATGGTAGAAAAGGGTTACTTTTGGTTTTTAACTCGACTCAATACTAAAGACTCATTCCTTTTGCAAATACTAGTCACATGGTCGATGAACTGTTCTGCATTTGGACTTGGGGTGTGGCATGTAAAATTTTTGAAACTACTGATAATAACCTGTTAGAAGTGGGTGTTAGTTATAACCCATAATTGGGTATTAAAGAGAGAGAACTAACCCATGTTTAAAACCCACTTACTATGAGATGAATGAGTGAATTGGGTGAAGGATGAATAGTCCCACATCCACACCAAGGATGGGTTGTGGATGGTATATAAGGTCCAAGGTTGGCCTTATAAGTTAGGCCCAAGGGCCACCCCACTTTTGTGGGGGAGAGAGATGTTGGACCCATGCACCTAGGTGGGCTAACCCACACGCGCGCCGCCGCCGCCGTCCGGCCGGTTCGGTTCGCACGCGCGGCCGGCCGGGCCGGGTCGGGTTGGGTTCGGTTGGGTTGGGTTGGGTCAAAAAGAAAATATTATTTTGGGACAAATTCAATGGTTTGGTTTTCTAATTTATTTTGGTTTTCTAAAGCTTGTAAAAACGGGTTTTTTCAGTACGGATTTTTCCTGCATCTTCTTCTTCCTCCTCTTCTCATTCTGTGAATCATTCTGTGAAAGTATTACACATTTGTGGTTCGCTGCGCGTGCTGTTTGGAGTGCTCCTACAGTGCGTGGTTGATCGTCTTATCCTGGGAGGCAGACGCCCAAGAGTCCTAAGCACCGTAGGGAGGGCGAATTCTGTCTTAAGGACAAAGTGTTTCGCTTGATTCGATCATAAACTCTTCTCCTTTATTATCATCTTTGCAAAAGGTACACACAGTTCATCATTAATACAGTAGCAGTTAAGTAATTTAGATAACAATCTTAAGACAGAATTCTTACTGTTATTTATGATTACTGTGCTCTACTGTAATATACTGTCATTTGTACTGTAATTACTATGTATTTTACTGAGATAATCTTCTGTGATTTGCAAAAGTTACAGAAATGGCTACTGATGGAACCATACTTATTCCCACTCCGGTGAATGCTCCTGTTCAAGTTAAAGGGGAGAAACCAGAAAAGTTCAGTGGTGTGGATTTCAAGAGATGGCAACAGAAAATGTTGTTTTATCTTACCACGCTCAATTTGGCCCGATTCCTTAAAGAGGAAGTACCCGTTCTCACTGAGGAGAAAGGGGAAGACAAAACGGTTGTTGCGGCAGTAGATGCATGGAAACATGCAGATTTCTTATGCCATAATTATATCCTTAACGGATTGGACAACACATTATATAATGTGTACAGTTCGATGACAAGTGCTAAGGCACTGTGGGAGTCTTTAGACAAGAAGTACAAAACTGAAGATGCTGGAACGAAGAAATTCGTGGTCGGCAAATTTTTGGACTTCAAAATGGTGGATTCTAAGACTGTGATCAATCAAGTTTAAGATCTACAAGTTATCCTTCATGAAATTCATGCAGAAGATATGACTTTAAGTGAGTCTTTCCAGGTGGCAGCAATAATTGAGAAACTACCACCATCCTGGAAGGATTTCAAGAACTACTTAAAGCATAAGAGGAAGGAGATGAACTTGGAAGATCTAATTGTGAGGTTAAGGATTGAAGAGGACAACCGTTCTTCTGAAAAGAAAACTGGGGGTCATGGCATGGAGGCCAAAGTTAATGTTGTGGAACAAGGGCATAAAAGCAATGGCTTTACCAACAAAAAGAGGAAGCATCCTGGGGGTCAGTCAAACAATGACTCCAACAATAACAAGTTCAAGGGCAAGTGCTATGTGTGTGACAAGATGGGCCATAAGGCTAAGGATTGTTACAAACAGAAGAAACAAGATAGTTTCAAGAAGAAGAAGGCACAAGCCCACATGACCGAAGTGGAGAATCTCTCCACCAATGTGCATGACATCAACCTTTCTGCTGTGATTTCGGAAGTGAATATGGTCACTAACGATAGAGAATGGTGGGTGGATACTGGGGCTACCCGTCATGTGTGCTCAAACAGGAGGATGTTCTTCACTTATCACTCCGTGGAAAATGGTGAACAACTGTTTATGGGCAACTCTTCTACTGCCAAGGTTGAAGGAATTGGAAAGGTGGTGCTCAAGATGACTTCGGGCAAAGAACTTACGCTCAACAATGTGATGCATGTGCCAGAAATTTGAAAGAATTTAGTGTCTGGATCATTGCTGAGCAAGAATGGCTTCAAGTTGGTGTTTGAGTCAGACAAATTTGTTTTGACTAAGGGTGGGATGTATGTGGGAAAAGGGTATCTGAATGAAGGGCTTTTCAAGCTCAATGTATTACCTAATGTATCAGTTTCTAATGTTATGAATGAGAATGCTTCTTCCTCTTATATGATTGAGTCATGTGATGTGTGGCATGGTAGATTAGGACTTGTTAATTATGATGCTTTACGTAGATTGATTAATATGGAATATCTGCCTAAATTTAATATTGACTTTAATCATAAGTGTGCAACTTGTGTGGAATCTAAATTAACAAGGAAATCATTCCAAAGTATTGAAAGATGTACTGAACCTCTTGAGTTAATTCACAGCGATGTATGTGATTTAAAACTTGTTCAAACAAGAGGAGGTAAAAAGTACTTTATTACATTTATTGACGATTGTACTCGTTATTGTTATGTATACTTGCTGAGAAGTAAAGATGAGGCTATAAACCTGTTTATGCTATATAAAATAGAGGTTGAGAATCAACTTGGCAAGAAAATAAAAGTTCTAAGAAGTGATAGAGGTGGGGAATACGAATCACCTTTTGGTGAATTCTGTTCACAACATGGTATTATACACCAAACCACGGCACCTATTCACCACAGCAAAATGGAGTTGCTGAACGAAAAAATAGAACTTTAAAAGAAATGATGAATGCCATGTTAATCAGTTCTGGGTTACCTCAGAACATGTGGGGGGAAGCTTTGCTTTCAGCCAATTATATTCTCAACAAAATACCTCATAAGAAAACCTTGCAAACACCATATGAGTTATGGAAAGGTCGAAAGCCTTCCTACAACTTCTTAAAAGTGTGGGGGTGTCTAGCAAAAGTGGCGGTCCCTAATCCCAAGAGGATTAAAATTGGACCAAAGACCATTGATTGCGTATTTATTGGTTATGCCAATAATAGCAGTGCATATCGATTTCTTGTTCATAAATTGGATATTCCTGATATAAATGTCAATACGGTGATTGAATCAAGGAATGCTTCGTTTTTTGAACATATTTTTCCGTGGAATTCTACACAAAATGAAAGTTCTCTTAAAAGAACTTTGGATGTTGCAAGAGACACCAGTGAAGACCAAGAGGGAGAAGATGATGAACCTAGACGTAGTAAACGTGCTAGAACATCAAAATCCTTTGGTCTAGATTTTCTAACTTATTTGTTAGAAAATGAGCCTCAAAGCTTTAAGGAAGCCATGTCCTCTCCTGAAGCACAATATTGGAAGGAGGCTGTAAATAGTGAAATTGAATCCATTATGCAAATCACACTTGGGAGTTGGTAGATCTACCACCAGGTAGTAAACCTCTCGGATACAAGTGGATCTTCAAGAGGAAGATGAAGGCTGATGGATCAATTGACAAATATAAAGCAAGACTTGTTATCAAAGGATACAAGCAAAAGGAAGGTCAAGATTATTTTGATACATATTCACCAGTCACGCGAATAACTTCCATTAGGATGTTAATTGCTATGGCTGCTTTGTATAATCTTGAAATACATCAAATGGATGTAAAAACAGCATTCTTGAATGGTGACTTGAATGAGGAAATATATATGGAACAACCTGAAGGGTTTGTTGTACCGGGTCAAGAAAACAAAGTGTGCAGACTTGTTAAATCCCTTTATGGGCTTAAACAAGCACCTAAGCAATGGCATGAAAAATTTGACAAAATGATGATGTCAAATGGACTCAAAATCAATGAATGTGATAAATGTGTTTAAGTCAAAGCTAGACCTGAAGGCTATGTTATAGTATGCCTATATGTGGATGATATGCTCATTATTGGTAGCAATGATAATATCATTAAAGCTACTAAGAGGATGTTAAACAAACAGTTTGACATGAAGGATATGGGTGTTGCAGATGTTATACTAGGGATGAAAATCACTAGAACATCTGATGGATATATGTTATCTCAATCTCATTACATTACAAAAATCCTAGACAAATTTAATGAGAATGATAATCGTCCAGCGAGAACACCTGTGGATGTGACATTGCATTTAAGAAAAAACACGGGTGAGAGCATATCACAACTCCAATATTCTCAAATTATTGGAAGTCTCATGTACCTCATGAATTGTACGAGACCGGACATTGCATACTTAGTAAGTAAACTAAGTAGATATAGGGTGCATTTGGAAAGCTGAAAAATCAATATTTTAGCCCTGAAAGGTGAAAATTTTCACCTTTCAGGGTGAAAAGCGTTTGGAAGCTGAAAGGGTGACAAATGGTCGGTGACGGTGAAAGGTGAAAATTTTCACCTTTAACCTGATTTATGTTTGTTTAGCTGAAAGGGTGAATAGTGGGTCCTGACGGTGAAAGGTGATAAATTTTCACCTTTCACCCCTGAAAGGCTGATTCTCACTCGAGTGAGAATCAGCCTGACGAAAAATCACGGGCTGCCCCTCTAGGGTTTTTTCCTTTCTCCTTCCTTTCATCGCTCATTCTCATCCCAGCCGCCATCACTCCCGTCCTCGAAAATCTTCCTTCCACCGTCTCTCACGCGACTCCCCCACCCCCCAATAAACCATTTTTCCCTCCCTCTTGCATCTCCTGCCGCCGCACCGTCGTCGAAGACCGTCCCTTGTCATTGACGTCCCGGTAAGCACACGGCCCTGATTGTTTGACTTTTTGAATTTGAATCTGTCGTTGACGTATGCCATTCTCCCTGTAATTTTTCCCATAACATTTATTACTCTGAATGAGCATATGTGCGAGATATTTGGATATTGATGCATATTCGTTGAAGATTAGAGGTTTGAATATGATGCGGGTGAATGCATATGTACTGCCTCTGCGTGTAACAATTTGCGGTCGATCTGCTTACTTTAGGCCAATTGTAACAGTTTTTACTTTCATCTGTTTTCACCTCTTCCCCGATCTCCTTATTTATTAATCAAAAACTTCTTCTTGTCGAGCCGATCGCAATTTCCCGATAAGCCACCGGGGGAATCGAGTTTTCGAGTAATAGAGTACTCGATAGATCCGTGGACTGTGTACCCGATTACGCGAAAGTGATCCGTGGATCGAGATCTGTAATCGGGGTCACAGTACACACAGAAATCGACTAATCGAGGACTCGATTACTCGATATATGTGTCTATCGTGTACCGGATTACTCGATTATTCGAATACTCTGTGGTTATCGCGAGGTGTATGACGATCGAGTAATCGGGTCCACAGTACATGGAAGGATCAAGTACTCGATTACTCGATCTGTGTCTTCCTTATACCCGATTACTCGATTACTCGATTTCCATGTGGTTATCGTGACTAGACGTCGTAGATGGCGCGAGATCGAGTAATCGGATTCACGGTACACACATAAATCGAGTAATCGATTACTCGATATATGTGTCTATCGTGTACCCGATGACTCGATTATTCGAGTTCCATGTCATTTTATCGTGACGTGTATGACGATCGAGTAATCGGGTCCACGGTCCATGGAAGGATCAAGTACTCGATTACTCGATCTGTGTCTTCCTTATACCCGATTCCTCGATTACTCGATTTCCATGTGGGTATCGTGAATAGACGTCGTAGATGGCTCGAGATCTATTATCGGGTTCACGGTACACACATAAAGCGAGTAATCTATTACTCGATATATGTGACTATCATGTACCCGATGACTCGATTATTCGATTTCCATGTCATTTTATCGTGACGTGTATGACGATCGAGTAATCGGGTCCACGGTCCATGGAAGTATCAAGTACTCGATTACTCGATCTGTGTCTTCATTATACCCGATTACTCGATTACTCGATTTCCATGTGGTTCTTGATTACGTCAACATCTCTCTTCTCATATGCTTCTTCTTGTGTGGTATAGATGGCAAGCCCAGCCAAGAGATCAAAGTATGTCAAACAGGTTGAGTGGAACAAGGAAGAGCACTATGCATTTATCGCAGCGTATGCCGAAGCACTTATGGCCGGATTTCATAAGGGTAAGGGTCTTCAACCCGGAGGATACGACTATGTAAGCCAAGAGTTGGCGAAGAAGGGTATAATTGTGAATGAAGAAAAAATACGCAGTCACTATGACAAGACTAGGTACCTCTACAATGCATGGAAGTGGATGTCAGAGTACACTGGTTGTGGGTATAACGAAGCAACCCAAACATATACCTCCGGAAATCCTGATTTTTGGAATATTTTTAGACAGGTGCGTATCGTCACCCATTTTTTTCCGTAAAATGTTTCCTTGCCATTCCAACTCTCATGTCCTTCTGCCGCAGAGACACCCGAAGGCCATGAGATTGAAGTCTTGGGGATACTCGAGAGAGATGGAGGGTCTATTATCGATAATATTCGATGGTAACCATGCTACTGGAAGTCAGGCTTATAATGGAAGGCCAAAAAAGGTGGTTCCCCCCAGTGCACAGCTGCCACAGGATAGTTCACACGGTACCGATGAGGATCACCCTAGGATGCTTCCCAATGAATTTGATCAGTTCTTGGGAGAGGATATGGGAGATAACACATACCCTCGTTCATTCTCGCACCTCCTTGATAGTGATATCCAAGCAAGCCCGATCGGCCCTGGCCCCTCAGTACGTCCTACTTGCAACCTATCTCAGGTGCACAAACATGAAACCTCGATACTGTTATCCCATCATTCGCTTGTATCTTGTCATCGATATGTATTTGTATCTGGCTTACATTTTTTTGTGATAAAACCATTATCAATGTTCTGGTTTGTAGGAGCCTCCGAATGCCGACTCTCCTGCTTCCCAAACTCCCCTACAGATGCCTCCACACGCCACCAGTGATCCCCTCAGGCCTACCCCTCCTACCCCTGGTGCCCAGCGTAAGACTTCGAAGAGGAAGACTTACTCCTCTTCCGAGATATCTACCGGCTTCCAGTCGCTGTCTGACGCTATGATGGCAAGAAATGCGCTTGCCGAGAAGCACGATCGTATGCTGGCCGAGGCGAAGGTCACTGATAAGCAAGTACAGATTGATGAAATCAACAAATGTCTTCGTTTACTACGCCGCCTCCCTGGATATGACCCATCTAACCCAATGTACAGTTTTGCAATAACATTATTCTCGACGGAGACTAATAGACAGCTGTGGCTGGCTCTAGAAGACGATGAATTTTTTGCTGAGCAGTGGTTGAAGAACCTTTGGAGTGGGAAGACACCGCCCATCTAGATTTGAAGAAACTTGTCATTTTATTACTGTTGCATAAGATGGTATCCACTTTATGCATTTGTGGACTTCGTGTGGGTTGAACTAATATTTTTTTTCCTCCCAACTATTCTCCATGTGATTATTTGTCCTTTATGGTACTTTATGCATGTGACTCCTCTGACCTATATGCATTTGTGGACTTCGTATGGGTTGAACTAATATTTTTTTTCCTCCCTACTATTCTCCATGTGATTATTTGTCCTTTATGGTACTGTATGCATGTGACTCCTCTGACCTATATGTAGGCCATGAGTGTGTGGTGAATGAGTGTCTCCATGTCATTATTGCCTTCTCTCGTACTGTTTGCATGTGAGTACGGGAATGCTTATATATACATCTTCTAGGTGCACCTCGTTAGTTACCTATATGTCTTCTACCTTTCCTCCGCCGACCACGGTAATGGAGGCTATCGTGTACTCGCATTGACGATAGACACCCGAAGGCTGTCGTGTACTCCCCCACATTTTGATTACACGAGTATCGTTTGATACTTCCTGGTTAGGGAACACATGGACCCTCTGGTAAGCCTCGCTTTAATGTTCATTTCAGCAGTTTTAACATTTATTATTTGTCAATCAGTAGTATGTTCATTTCGTTATTCTCACTTTCTAGAGGTGGAGGTATTTTGGCGACGACAATGAGGATGCTGCAATAGTTAATCAGTGTGCCATTGCTATGGAATATTTATCAAATCATCCATCTCGTAATGTTGTTCACCCACATCGCCACAGGGGAGAGGAGTTGGTACGTGACATGTTATATACTGTCACGAATGATCGAATGTGCAGGGATGTCTGTCGTATGAACAAACAGACGTTCGTTGAATTATGTAGACAGGCTAGAGCATCCGGTCTGGAAGATAGTCGAGGCGCATCTGTTGAACAACAACTCATGATATTTTGTCAGCTCATGGGTCACGGTACATCTGTTCGTAAGTTGGGGCATGAATTTTCCCACTCAGAAGAGACCATACATCGGTATGTGTATAAGGTGTTCACCACGTTAGAGCAATGGTTCCATGCTAGAATCTCCACCATGGTTTCACTCGATCACATGCCTTCTTACATTCGGAATAATAGAAAATTTATCCATATTTCAAAGATTGCGTTGGTGCAATAGATGGCACGCATGTTATGGCGAAGGTGAAGTCGGATGTGTCAAACGCATACAGGGGTAAACAAAAGGTCACTACACAAAATGTCATGTGTGTGTGCGATTTCAGCATGCGTTTCACTTATGTCGTCACAGGGTGGGAGGGGTCCGCCCATGATCAGCGAATTCTCGACTCAGTATTAGAAGACGACAATTCTGCTTTCCCACGACCACCGGCGGGCAAGTACTACGCGGTTGACGCAGGATATGCGAACAAGCTAGGTTTCCTCGGTCCTTACAAGGGGCAAGGTCACAGGTATCATATTGCTTCTTTCCAACAACGACGGCCAACTGGAAGGCATGAGATGTACAACTACATACATGCGTCTCTCCGGAATATAATTGAGCGTGCGTTTGGGGCATTCAAAAAACGTTGGCACATTATGGAAAACATGCCCCCTTATCCAATTGAGATGCAAGCAAAGTTTGTGTATGCTTGTGCCGCGTTGCACAACTTTATTCACGAGCAACACAATAGTGCCACTGATTCTGACATGAGAGATTGGTTGCTGCCCGCGTACGAAACAGATGAAGCTTTCCGAGTGATAGAAGAACCATCTGACAATCATCCTTCTAGTAGTCATGCCGGGGAATGGTCGGGGCCAGATGATGGAGTAATGGTTCAGCTGCGAGATCGAATCCGGGATGAGATCGGGTACTCCCTAGATATCCCCCCTGATCCACCGGCGAGTCAGCCACGTCGTCGACGGTAAATGAGTGCAATTTGCAAGTCGAGCAATCGAGGTAACGCTAAGCTCTTCAGTCGAGTCATCGACGTGATGATCGTGGTCCTTGCCTGGATCCACATCGAGCAATCGAGATCACGATAAGCTCTTTATTCGAGTCATCGCAGGCACGAAGTGGTCCTGCCCAAGCAAGTCGAGCAATCGAGGTAACGCTAAGCTCTTCAGTCGAGTCATCGCAGGCACGAAGTGGTCCTGCCCAAGCAAGTCGAGCAATCGAGGTAACGCTAAGCTCTTCAGTCGAGTCATTGACGTGATGATCGTGGTCCTTGCCTGGATCCACATCGAGCAATCGAGATCACGATAAGCTCTTTATTCGAGTCATCGCAGGCACGACAGTGGTACTTCCCTTGCATATCGAGCAATCGTGTTCACGATAAGCTAATCTGTCGAGTCATCCATTGATCGATATATTTGAAGGAATTGCAAATCATGTAAGGGCAAGTATTAATACATGAATCTATCATTATGTACATGAACATCTGAGTAGGTACATGGCAATGTCTATATATGTCAAGTAATGAACATATCCTTAGGGAATTTAGTATCATTAGTTACAGTAGTTTCGCTGTTTCTAGTACACTACGATCTTTTAGCGGCCAATGCGATGTCCTGTAAACCTTCTGCTGCTACGTCGTCAAATTCCCTCTCGATACTTCCCCTTAACAGGACTGCCGCGATCATCGGCCGATAGAGCATTGTTATGGCCGTCTGATCGAAAACTGGTTTGACGACCCCCGACACCAACTGTGCTGCGTACATCATTACGTAAATTCCGCAGTCTGCAGAATTACGTTGGAAGGGTGCATCCCTTATTTGGGACATAAACCAGCCGTCAGCTCCCTTCATCTTGAAGTGGGTTGAGAGGATCTTACCCAGGCAGGCAACTACACGATCGGCAGCCAGCTTATGGTGTGGATGCGTCGCTGGATGGCCGGTAAGAGGATTGTAGAAGCGCCACCATAGGGTGGGGAAGTGTAGAATCAGCAAGCAGTAATGGGTACGTATGTGCATTGGGAAGAAGGCATACGTCATTTTCCTGTCGATTCCCTTCAGCAGGCTATTGACCAACTTATCTATAAGCTGTTTATTATCAGCTTTGGGCATGAACTCCTACATAAGAATGAAATATGAGATGAGAAGTATATATATTAGATGATTGCCGACAAAACCATGTAAAAATAAGTTGCGGTCACACACTTACGAGTTCAATATATTTAGTAGCCATGATTCCTCCAAAGAAGCAGTATGGATACATCAATACATCACTGTTCATCTGTTGCCTCTTCCGGAGCAGTTCAAAGAACGCATCAATGACCTGCATGTATTTGATTAAAACAACCATCAAGTATAACGATCAACGAAATACCATCGATTAAATTAGCATAATGTGCATGTACCGTATAGTTTATTTCCTCGGTCCGCAGCAAACTTAAGTAGTCGTAATCGTATAATGAATCACTCGGATACTTCTGCCTTGGGTGCCTCATCCAATGCATAATCGTCTTTTGATCTTTAGGCGACAAAACATCCATTTCGAAGCATATCTCAGTTCCAACGTAGTCGGTGGGTACGTCGGTCGTAGGACGAACTTCTGCTGTTTCAGCCTCGATTACTTGCTCCTTTCCCTTTCTGCCAAGGTGCGTATCGTCACCCTTCTCTTCAGACGGCCGGGTCTCATCAGGTCGCACTGCTGCTGGAGGGGTCGGTAGATCGGGGAATGCCTTCACTAATCGCCTTCGTTTACCTTTCGGCACTGGCGGACCGGGTGGGAAGGCAGAAGTGGGGGCAGGTTCGTCTTCAACCTCAGCGCGTAACTGTTGGAGGAACCTATGTACAAGTTGAGCATTCCCGCGCGTAAACTTTGGCATAACCGACGGTGGCGCTGCCTCCGCGCAAGTCCTTTGTGCCCTACTTGCTACAAAGATGCAAAAGGCAAATGACGGACATGAGGATTAACAGTTAGAGGAATGTATAACGTTTCACTACGATAGACATGCCATCGTGCAATCGAATACACGAAGGGCACCTCTATCGTACAAGCGATTACACGATTGACAGATCTATCGTGTCATCAATTATACGATGGAGACATATATCGAGTAATTGAGTACTTGATTGACATACCTATGAGGAATATATCGGGCTGGTGATAGGGAAATTACCTCATTTTGTTGTCTTGTGGGCGGCCACCTTGTGGCGGGTAGGAATGGCCGGAGATATAGGCGATTCGGTTGGAGGCCGCTCTGCCTCAGGCCGGGGTGACACATCCGGCTGGTCCATTTCGGGCGACTCGGCCGGCATCGCAGGGGGGGACTGACGAACATGTGCTGGCAACGTCGTTGTTGTTGACGGCATTCGAATCGACTCACCGCGTACGGGGTGTGGCCGCTTTCGGCCGACACGCCCATGCGGATGAACCTTCTGGGGTGGTTGGCGGGGAGCTTCTGGTACGGCATCTCCCAGTTTGTCAACTAGGCTTCTAACTGTGTGATTCCACTTCTGCATTGTTTGAATACCCTCAATAATCTGAGGGACTCTGAAGCCTCGACTTTCCATCAAATCGCTCTGTTCGAGGGCGACATTAAGGAGGGAATTAATCCCCTCCAGAACACCCTGCAGGGAAGTGACATGATGGTGGACAGTTGACGACTGTGTCGACCTCGGTGACGTCAGAGGTTGAGGTTGGTGGAGGGGGATGAGAGATGACTCTTCCAGTAATGGGGATATGACATCAACGACGTCGGTTTGGACATCCAACGTCTCCAATATGTGAACGTAATACGGTCAAAATCGGTGATGGATTTGGATTCCACCGGCACCCCAGCTCCCGGCCACCTTCTCACTCTTAGACTACATGGACCCATAGTGGATTGAAACAGATTGGTGTGCTCGAAGAACCATATCTGCAGAATGAGAACAGAAATCAGCAAATCACTAAATGTATATATATACAATGATACCGAGTCATCGAGGACGCGATAGTGAACACTATCGAGTAATTGAGTACACGATAGAGGAACCTACCGCGTAATTGACTACACGATATCCATAAAGGTCGAGTAATCGATTATACGGCATCGAGTCATCGATTACAAGGTATAGATGCATATGGTCCCATGTCATGATACAGAAGCATCGAGTAATCGATTACACGGTAGAGATGCATATCGAGTAATCGAGGGGACGATATCCACTACCGTCAAGTACTCGATGTGACAAAATCTACGTGAATCGAGTTATCAATTACAATATAAGCTGAATATAAGAACTCACCTGTAAGACATACGCGGCTCCTGCCAGAGTCCCGCCACTACTCGTCTCTCCGGAAGATCTAGAGTGCAAACATCTAGATGAATGTGACATTTTCGAGACAAGCATTTTATGGATGGCTGCCAGCCAATTATACTTGGACAGTTGGGAGAGGTCGTCCAGATAGTCGCATAGTTTTGTAGGGACTGATCTTGACGATTGTGTGAAGAGCGTGGTTGAAAACATGTGGAGGACGATAATACGAACCATGTCATCATCTGAAAGATCTGCTACCCCCCGCAGACATTTATCAAGTAGTTCTTCAATGGATTGCCTATCAGGTCTCCGTGTGGAGAAGTACTTACGGTAGAATGAGCCTTCCGGGGCCAGCAGTTTACCGTCAGGGGATTTCCAATTAACAGTCTCACCAGATGCCCGTAACCCAGTGATGAGGGCAACATCCTGCTCAGTGAAGGATAACCTTCTACCCTTTATGTTGAACACCATCAGACGCTCATCCCAACAGTCCAACAACACATCAAGCAAATTTCTAGCCACAACTACATGACGGCCTTCGAATAACAAATAAAAAGCCGTCTCTTTCAATAGGTCCATGCAGTGTGGGTAACGCTCTGCAACTTGTAGAGACTTGGTGAGAGCGCCGGGTGTACACTGGGTTCGAAGGCTTGGCCTCGCGTTATACTTCCTCGGGGACTGCGAAGATCGCTTCTCTTGGGTGGGATTTGGCGGTGGATTCATCTAGTCTGGGAACGCACCCAGTAGGATTTGAAATCAGGTTACGATAATGAAAGCATCGGGATCCAGTGACACGATATGCGAGCGCAATCGTGCCATCGAACACACGAAAAAAAAAAAAAAAAACAAAGGTCGGATTTTTAAATCTTACTGGTGGGTGGATGTGTCTTAGGAGGAACCGATTACACGACGATAACCTGACACCCTGAGGAGGGATACCCTGCAGATCGACCGGCTTTAAATCGACAGGAGGCCGAACTCCGCCGCTGGCTATATGGAACCCCGCTGCCGCCGGAAAGTGGAATCGCGAAAACCTAACCAAGTAGTCGCAGTTGCGCAGTGGCGATGAAGCTCCAGAAACGGGTATTAATAATTGGGTGAAGGGCGATCGCAATTTGGGAAAGTAGGAGTCGGGGGTGACGGGTCCGGCATGCACTCTGACACGTGCGTTGAGTTACTCGGCTTGCTTGCATAATGACACGATGAAGGGAACACGGCACTCAGCCAATATGACACGTTTGACGTGGCGGTCGCGAAAGCGAATAATCGATTACACATTTACCTCTGATAACGAGTAATCGATTACTCGATCAGCACCAAGATCGAGTAATCGAAACCACGATAGATGCCCACGCGATGAGGTGGAGACCGAGTAACCGATTACACATTGACCAAGTACTTCGACATCACGATTACACGATAGAGATGGGTTTTCAAGAGCGGACTAGACGATGGGCACATAAATCGAGTAATCGATTACTCACTGAGAAACGCAATCGAGTAATTGGGGTCACGATAGATGCCCACAGCGTGATGTGGATAACGAATATTCGATTACACGATGAGCAAGGCTCCCATCCGGCGTCTCTAGCCGCAGAACCCTACCGCATTGGGGATATGGGTAGGCAAATGATATATTAGCAAGGGATATTTTCGGTATATTTATGCCCTGACACGGTGTTTCTCACAGTGCTTCCCAAACGTAAAGCAGTTTGATTTATTTTCATGCTCCCAAACAGAAATCACCAAATCTTAAAACAGAGTGAAACTTGTCACCTGTCACCTATGTTAATTTTCAACTTCCAAACATACGTCAACTATCAGCCTTGACAATTTTCACCCAAGAAAATTTTCACCCTGTTTTATTTTCTGCTTCCAAACGCACCCATAATAGCAATCCAGGGGAAGACCACTGGAAGGCTCTAGTCAGGGTTCTTAGATATCTAAGATATACCTTGGACTATGGATTGCACTATACAAGGTATCCAGCAGTACTAGAGGGGTACTGTGATGCAAATTGGATATCTGATACAAGAGACTCCAAATCCACAAGTGGATATGTTTTTACTATTGGAGGTGCAGCAGTGTCTTGGAAATCTTCTAAACAAACGTGCATTGCAAGATCCACAATGGAATCAGAATTCATTGCACTTGATAAAGCAGGCGAAGAAGCTGAGTGGCTTCGTCATTTTTTAGAAGATATTCCAATGTGGGGGAAACCTGTGCCACCTATATGTATCTATTGTGATAGTCAATCTGCTATAGGTAGAGCACAAAGTAACTTGTATAATGGTAAGTCTCGACATATACGTCGGAGGCATAATACCATAAAACAATTGCTCTCTAGTGGAATAATTTCCATTGAGTATGTTCGGTGAAAAGAAAATATTGCGGATCCGCTAACAAAGGGTTTGACCAAAGAACAAGTGAGCAATTCATCGAGGGGAATGGGCTTGAAGCCTATACATTAAGAATCACCATAATGGCAACCCAACCTAGTTGACTGGAGATCCCAAGATCTAGGTTCAAAAGGGACAACCGAATTGTGGGGGATTCAAGGGGAATCACTATGGAGATAAAATCTCGTTCCCATTCCTATGATGAGATAGTGATGCCTGCTGAATGAATCAGGATAAGCTTTGCTTTTAATGGTTCTCATAGCTTGACTTAGTTCAAGTGGGGTATTGCAGGATGCTCCTAATGAGAATCACCTATATGAGTGGGAAGGGGCCACTTCTATGAGGATTTTAAGGCTAAATCTTCTAGAGCACTCATGAAAACCAGGTTTGTTCGGGGCCAAAATGAACAAAGTCATGAGAACCACAATGTGTCTGAGAAGTGATTGTGTGACTTCTATTGTCTTGGTTTACACAAACGGCTGAACAGTTCAAGACATCACGTTCACTGATTAGCCAGTAAACCCGATAGTCTTCACAAGGGAAGGTTCAAAGCCGAAAGCTACCTCTCCCCCATGCATGATCTTCTCAATATTTGCTTTCACAAGTTTTTTGCATAGTTTTTGCATAAGTTATCCAGCCAATTCTCATTCATGTGGGGGATTGTTAGAAGTGGGTGTTAGTTATAACCCATAATTGGGTATTAAAGAGAGAGAACTAACCCATGTTTAAAACCCACTTACTATGAGATGAATGAGTGAATTGGGTGAAGGATGAATAGTCCCACATCCACACCAAGGATGGGTTGTGGATGGTATATAAGGTCCAAGGTTGGCCTTATAAGTTAGGCCCAAGGGCCACCCACTTTTGTGGGGGAGAGAGATGTTGGACCCATGCACCTAGGTGGGCTAACCCACACGCGCGCGCGCGCGCCGCCGCCGCCGCCGTCCGACCGGCCAGCCGGCTCGGCTCGGCTCGGTTCGGTTCGGTTCGCACGTGCGGCCGGCCGGGTCGGGTCGGGTCGGGTTGGGTCAACAAGAAAATATTATTTTAGGACAAATTCAATGGTTTGGTTTTCTAATTTATTTTGGTTCAACCAAAACGAGTCCGTTTTATTATGACCGTTAACGGATGGACGCGTCCGTTTAACGGGAAAAGGTTTCAACGGGCTTTAACGGGAAACAGTGTGTTTTCAACGGGCTTTAACGGGATTTCTATAAAGCTTGTAAAAACGGGTTTTTTCAGTACGGATTTTTCCTGCATCTTCTTCTTCCTCCTCTTCTCATTCTGTGAATCATTCTATGAAAGTATTACACATTTGTGGTTCGCTGCGCATGCTGTTTGGAGTGCTCCTACAGTGCGTGGTTGATCGTCTTATCCTGGGAGGCAGACGCCCAAGAGTCCTAAGCACCGTAGGGAGGGCGAATTCTGTCTTAAGGACAAAGTGTTTCACTTGATTCAATCATAAACTCTTCTCCTTTATTATCATCTTTGCAAAAGGTACACACAGTTCATCATTAATACAGTAGCAGTTAAGTAATTTAGATAACATAACCCATCTAGAATAATTGAATCCAAGAAAGTGTGCTTGACGGATTCTCGACTGGACTTACGGAGGATGCACCATTTTCTGAGGTTGATGCCTCGCTTCTATAAGTTGTCCAAGGTGAGAAGCCAACCCTGAAACATGAGCAAATAGAGGAAGGAGTGAACCACAACAAATGGTACCATTGAGCACTTGGTCTGATGGATCTAACAATATTGAAGGCTGAATTTGTAGTGAATCGGCCAGGGGAGGAGGGAGTCAACAAACTGAATATGTGTCTTGATTAAGAGAAGGTATTTTCGCATCAATAAGCTGCTAGAACCTGTCTGATGTCACATTGTACTGCACTGCCAAAATCCAATTATCATCTAACAAGCAGTAAGAGACACAAGCTGAATGTTGCTAGCCAATTCAATAACTAAGTGGCGGTCAAAGTTTTGTAGCGAAGAGAAGGAGCCGGCCCATGGGCGTAACCAAAAAAAAAAGTACTCCTTCCCTCGTTCATTATGTCATTGATGCTCTCTTTCTTTGGTTGACGTTTAATGATGGATTATTAACTCAAGAAAATCTTTGCAAGAGAGGGCTTTCATCTTGCAAACATGTGTGTACTATGCGGGCAAAACTCTAAAACCCAAGACCATATCTTCTTCCAGTGTGGGTATTCAAAATTGTTGTGGAAGCACGTATCACGTGAATGTTATATCCACCGGATTGTGCTGGAGTGTACTATAGAATAGATGAAGACGGAGATAACGGATTGGAAAAATCTCCTCTCTAATGCACAAATTGCTGCAAATGGCATGTCTCTCTCAACAACTATTGGAGAAGAATATTCTACCTTTCAGAGTGTTGATTAGTGAATAGGAGATGAAGGGAAAAAAGAATTTAGAGCACCACAAATTCCCACGGCCAACCAAATATCCTTCTTTGAGCAAAGGACATCATCAGCAAAAAGGAGATGGGAGACAGGAAAAGCTCACTAGCGCATGAGAGGGAGTATGCAACCCGCTGAGGCGAAGGTGTCCAATGTGTTTTGAGAGCTTGCATGACCAGAGCAAAGAGAAATGGAAAACGTTGACAACCTTAGCAGAGGCCACAACAAGTAGAAAAATAACGAAAAACAGAGCCATTAATCATAATACTGAATGGAGAAGAAATGCTCTCTCTGGCCCATTCTATCCAAGTAGTAAGGCAGCATATCCTTGAGGGTCACCAAGGTGAAATCCCGTTTCACTTTGTCATGTAATTTGCTGAGATCAACTTTGAGGCGAAACTGTTTTGTACAATTCTTGCTGTGATACCTGCGGATGTGCTTATGTCGAAGATGATCTTGTCTGAGATATTTCTTCCCTTCAAAAAGGCCACTTGATTGCCACTTTTTGTTTGGATAAATGAATTTCATTAACCATGAAAAAGGGTTACATAGTTTACTACTAGATTGTGACTAACAAAAGAATGTAAAACGACAAAGAACAGGTTTGTTAAAATCTTCGAAATAATTTTATAAATGAAGTTTCTTCATACACTCGTTGCAAGGGAATTTTTTGGACACCAAGAACTACTCATTTTGGGTGCGTTAATTGATCCTCATAAAGTTTTGGCTATTTTTTTCTGTATTTAAACTATTCTGCTTAAGAAACTTTCGTCTAAATACTGCTATTGATATACAGCCGCAGAAATGAACAATACCTTTTTATTCGAAGATAGTATGACGACGAAAATTCTACAAATTGAATTGTTTTAGCACATAGGTTTATGGGGTTCTGCAAACATACACAAATCAGACTTTCTTCTTGTTACGGCCCCGAACTCCTCAGTCATCTCAAGGTTGTCATGGTCAATTCCAGTGGGCAGCTTCCAATCAAAGTAGTAGTGTAGATGAGCTATTGGAAGCTCAATGTTGGCCATTCCAAATAAAATTCCTGGGCACATTCTCTTTCCAGGACCAAAAGGGATGAACTCAAAGTGAGAACCTTTGAAATCAACCCCTGAATTAATGAACCTTTCAGGCTTGAAACTCTCGGCATCATCCCACACTTGTGGATCCCTTCCTATGGCCCACGCATTCACAATGACCTTGGTCTTTGCGGGTATCTCATACCCATTGACTTCACATGTTTCCCTACATTGCCTTGGAACAAGCAGGGGGACAGGAGGGTGTAGCCTTAAAGTCTCCTTGATTACCAACTTCAAGTAGCACAATTCCTCGAGATTTTCCTCTTCAATCTTTGACTTTCCAAAGAAAACTCGTCTTACTTCAGCTTGGACCTTATTCATCACACTAGGGTTTCTCATTAGCTGCGCCATTAGCCATACCATAACAGTGAATGAAGTCTCACTTCCTCCAGTGAACATGGCCTGCACAAGAGTAGTGTACTGCTAACTCTACTAAAGAAGTCTATGTTGGATTAAAAGACTCCACTACCAATCATTAATGATCACAGAGAATGTCAGGTGGCAAAATTAGGTAACCAACTAACCAAAATTATTGCTTTCATAGTATCAATTTCCATTGGCTGCTGGAGGTCCCCTTCCTTTCGAAGCTTTTGAAGGACATCAACAAAATTTTCCATGTAACCGTCTGAGTTGATCTCAACCTCCATGCCTTGTGCATGCTCTTCAATAATTTCATCACTAATCTTGTCCAGGTTCTGGAGAATCCTCTCGACTTTGGAACGGAATCCCGTTACCATAGGAAGTATTTTGCATTAAAGCAAGAGATCAGATAAGTGATAACCTCCTAATACCACTGCCGTGTCTTTCACTGACTTCAGAATGCTTCTTTGTGCCCACGCTTTTTGCCAAATGCAGCCCTCGCTGTTACATTATTTGTGAATGTGAAAAGCTTATGTGACAAATTGACAAGAGACCCACAATCTTCTGAAATGGAATGAACAAGGTTAGCCACTTCCTCCTCCCGAATTGGCTGGAAGGATTGGACTCGCTTTAGACCTAGTAACTCATTCATAAATATTCTCCTATATTGCCTCCAATAGTCACCATACGATGAATTGACTAGGTCTTTGCCACCATAGCTAAGTATGGTAGCAGCAAAAATCTCAGGTCTATCAGCAAAGTTGACATCATGGGTCCTCAGTATTTCCTTGGCAGCTTCAGCTGAGGAGATCACCATGGCCGGGACCTCGCCCAACTTGAGATGCATGATGGGGCCATGCCTTCTGGCCAAGTCCCTTAGGGCTCGATGTGGAAAAGGCGAAAGCAGATGGTGTATGCTGCATATAATCGGCAGCTTCCATGGCCCTGGGGGCAGCTTGGGAGATGATTTCTTGACTTTAAATACCATGAATATCGCGTATATGGATAGATATGACAAAATTAGGAGGAGAAGGAAGGACATATCTGGCAGCTCCATGGCTATATATAATGGAAGTAAGCAAAATGTTCTTTTGATGTGTATGACAAAATTTTGATACCTATATATAAAGAAGTAGTATCTTTCGGAAAGATGCCAATTTGAAGAAGAGGACGAACAGAACTGTCACATAAAAATTGGTCAGTAATGAAGTTATCTATATATTATGAGAGTACTATAATTAACTACTGAATCCTGAGTGAGATATTCCACCATCTTCTTTACTAAAGAACTTCATTTAGGGCCCAGCCTCATATGCAATTGTCTTCTTTACGGGCGATTGCCAAAATATGCCATTACAGATTAACTATATATATCCACAATACCATTATTAATTACTTGTCATTGCTCACATGAAAACAAAAAATTATACAACAGAGTACAAGCGCAATCAATAAATTGGAAAGAATGGCAAACATAATTTTTTTTTACACATGAAAACAAAAAATTATACAACAGAGTACAAGCGCAATCAATAAATTGGAAAGAATGGCAAACATAATTTTTTTTTATAAAAAAAACTATTCGACTCATTACTCTTTGCTTCATTCCCATGGACTTTAAATATAGCACTGGCTTCATATATATAGATAATTTTTTTGGTACAATATATATAGTCAATTGCTGTCTTCTTGCTTGGCGCCAAGAACCTTCTTGTAGGGGCTTTTTACATATTACCTGGCGCCAAGTATGATTTTATCATATTACCTGATTTTTCTCGTGACTTCTCATATGACCTGGAATCGGCACCTAGAGTACCGAAAATGCCCTTCTTTTACGTTTTTTATACATTTTGTATCCGAAATGCTTCATTCTTCCCAAATTAACGATTTATATGATCATCAAGTTGGGGAAGAAGATATTCCGGCAAAGATCCATCCATAATCGCAGTTCAAACCATCGCCGGCGCCGTCCAACCCGAAAAAAAAAATTTCATGCCAAAAAACTGTAAAAACAGTGGGAAAGACGAAAAAAAATCTATGATGAATGGATTTTAATGTAAGAGCAGTGGGAAAGCCCTCCCAACTACAAAAATTAAGATCTACATGTAAAGAAACACATATAAAGATCACCCATTGGTGTTCGACTGCTCCTGGACATGAAATAAAAGGATAAAAATGGGCAAAAATGTGAAATACTCGTCGGCGAGCGACAAGTTCTATTTATATATCTTTCTGTAATACTAATGAGGTGGAAGAGGAGGAAAAATAAGGAAGAACGAAAAAAAAATGGGCAAAAACGGATAAAAAATGAGCAAGTTATGACATTTTAAAGATTGTCATTTATCGTGTTGTCGACGACACGACTTGATTCAAGTCGTGTACTATGCAACACGACTTGAATCCAAGTCGTGTACTATGCAACACGACTTCAATTCAAGTCGTGTTGCATATAACACGACTTGGATTCAAGTCGTCTTGCATAGTACACGACTTGAATCAAGTCGTGTCGTCGACAATCTTCAAAAAGTCAATCTTCAAAATGTTATAACTTGCTCATTTTTTATCCGTTTTTGCCCATTTTTTTTTTTGTTCTTCCTTATTTTTCCTCATCTTCCACCTCATTAGTATTATAGAAAGATATAGGATGGAAAAAGAAGTAAAAATAATAAGAAAGAAGAAAGTGAAATGATAAAAATGGGTAAAAGCGTAAAATACTCGTCGGCGAGCGACATGTTCCATTTATATATCTTTCTATGATACTAATGAGGTGGAAGAGGAGGAAAAATAAGGAAGAACGAAAAAAAATGGGCAAAAACAGATAAAAAATGAGCAAGTTATGACATTTTGAAGATTGTCATTTATCGTGTTGTCGACGACACGACTTGATTCAAGTCGTGTACTATGTGACACGACTTGAATCCAAGTCGTGTTATATGCAACACGACTTAAATTCAAGTCGTGTTTTATATAACACGACTTGGATTCAAGTCGTGTTACATAGTACACGACTTGAATCAAGTCGTGTCGTCGACAATCTTCAAAAAGTCAATCCTCAAAATGCCATAACTTGCTCATTTTTTATCCGTTTTTGCCCATTTTTTTTTGTTCTTCCTTATTTTTCCTCCTCTTCCACCTCATTAGTATCATAGAAAGATATATAAATGGAACATGTCGCTCGCCGACGAGTATTTTACGCTTTTACCCATTTTTATCATTTCACTTTCTTCTTTCTTATTATTTTTACTTCTTTTTCCATCCTATATCTTTCTATAATACTAATGAGGTGGAAGATGAGGAAAAATAAGGAAGAACAAAAAAAAAAATGGGCAAAAACGGATTAAAAATGTACTATCTAACACGACTTGAATCCAAGTCGTGTTATATGCAACACGACTCAAGTCGTGTTGCATAGTACACGACTTGAATCAAGTCGTGCCGTCGACAACACGATAAATTACAATCTTCAAAATGTCATAACTTGCTCATTTTTTATCCGTTTTTGCCCATTTTTTTTTCGTTCTTCCTTATTTTTCCTCCTCTTCTACCTCATTAGTATCACAGAAAGATATATAAATGGAACATGTCGCTCACCGACAAGTATTTTACGCTTTTACCTATTTTTATCATTTTACTTTCTTCTTTCTTATTATTTTTTCTTCTTTTTCCATCCTATATCTTGCTATGATACTAATGAGGTGGAAGAGGAGGAAAAATAAGGAAGAACAAAAAAAAGGGCAAAAACGGATAAAAAATGAGCAAGTTATGATATTTTGAAGATTGACATTTTGAAGATTGTCGACGACACGACTTGATTCAAGTCGTGTACTATGCAAGACGACTTGAATCCAAGTCGTGCTATATGCAACACGACTTGAATTTAAGTCGTGTTGCATATAACACGACTTGGATTCAAGTCGCATTGCATAGTACACGACTTGGATTCAAGTCGTATTGCATAGTACACGACTTGAATCAAGTCGTGTCGTCGACAACATGATAAATGACAATCTTCAAAATGTCATAACTTGCTCATTTTTTATCCGTTTTTGCCCATTTTTTTTTCGTTCTTCCTTATTTTTCCTCCTCTTCCACCTCATTAGTATCACAGAAAGATATATAAATGGAACTTGTCGCTCACCGACGAGTATTTCACGTTTTTGCCCATTTTTATCCTTTTATTTCATGTCCAGGAGCAGTCGAACACCAATGTGTGATCTTTATATGTGTTTCTTTACTTGTAGATCTTAATTTTTGTAGTTGGGAGGGCTTTCCCACTGCTCTTACATCAAAATCCATTCATCATAGATTTTTTTTCGTCTTTCCCGCTGTTTTTACAGTTTTTTGGCATGAAATTTTTTTTTTTCGGGTTGGACGGCGCCGGCGATGGTTTGAATTGCGATTATGGATGGATCTTTGCCGGAATATCTTCTTCCCCAACTTGATAATCCTGTAAATCGTTAATTTTGGGAAGAATGAAGCATTTCGGATACAAAATGCATAAAAAACGTAAAAGAAGGGCATTTTTGGTACTCTTGGTGCCGATTCCAGGTCATATGAGAAGTCATGAGAAAAACCAGGTAATATGATAAAACCATACTTGGCGCCAGGTAATATGTAAAAAGCCTTCTTGTAGCGAGCATCGTTCCGTTTTTCATGACATTATAGAAACGCCATCGGCTTAGCCAATTAGCCGACAAGGGTGTGCTTCCATCGCTCCCCTTCGATTTTCACGGTTCAGAATGGACTCTTGATTACAGTATCTCGAGAAAATCTGGAAGAAATGTACGTTCCGATCAAATGGTCCCTTGCATGAATAATCACACATGGGTGGTGGGGGATTAGATGAAGAAGCAATCCCAGAGGAAAGGGAGATTGGGGAAAAAGGAAACTCCTGACATGTTTGAAAGGAGAAATTATTGCAGGGTCATAGGGATCCATGATCTCCAGAATCGATGGCGGACGCGCTTTGTGGGCAGCTGTTGGCACCAAAAATGCTGAGTGCACATGTAAAACGTGCTTGGAGATTGACGGCTCCTGGAGCCCTGGAGTATTGCACCTGGGACACCCAATAATTTCTTATTTGAAAGAGGGGTACTTTCGTTTTTGAACATGCTACTAAACCTACGCTAGATTGTTTTTTACTTGACAATAATTCATTAACAGGCAAATTCTTGCAATGGTTGTTTGCAATATTATGAAGAGTCCTAATAGGTTGGCCTTCTTAATTTGTCATAATACATAAAATTTTCTTTTATTTAGCAAGAATTCATCTCAGCCAGGCAAAGAGGAAATCAGATTATATGATCTGATCTCCTTCCATATTTATACCATGAGAGTTCCAAAATAATGAATTGACAAGAGAGGAAGGTGATTGGCTGAAATAAAAAAAAGGAATATGTGAAGAGAGAAGTCCCGAAAGAGGGAAGAGTGATGAAAAGTGCGGTGAACGATATAACTTCGTTTAATTACCTAGTCCTACAATATCCCGATGCTTAGGATGCGTTTGGCTGCGTGGAAAAGTGACTTTTGGTTACCATGTTTCATCAAGTAGTCACTTTCTCTTGAAGTGTGACTTTCCGCCAGAAGAAAGCTGAAAGTCAGGCGAACGAGTATAAAAAATGCATACATCTTTCCCTCCTAGTTGCTTTTAACACGGCACGGAATTATACTAGAAAGCAAAACAGCTGAGATCAATGGAAGAAAAGAAAAAATAAACATTCAAGCTCCAGCATTAGGTAGAGTGACTTTCTCCCTTGTATTCAACATTTGAAAAGCATATATATTAAAATTATAGCCATTTGATATATTTTCTGCTCATCAGAGAGGAAAACAGATAGAGGTACATTACCAGAAAATAGAGGGAGACTGACAAAACGGATTAGCAAAATCTTCTCTCTAAAACCGAAAGTTCTACAAATGGCCTCTCTCTTAACAACTCTTGGAGAAGAGTATGCTACTTTTCAAAGTGTTGGCTACTAAATCCGAAATGAAAGGAAAATTGTTTAGAGCATGATGAATTCACAAGGCCAACCCACTTATATATATCCTGATGTAAACGTAGTGAAAGACCAAGAAAATGTTGATCAATAGACGAACTTGAACGGAATCCAACAAAGAAAATACATGTATAAACTGTCGTCTACTACTTGAACATAGGTAACACTCACGAACAAGTAGGCTTCTGAAACTCAGTTCATAGAACTAAAGCCAGGGAGGGGTTGGATAGTGTAGGAACAACCTCACATATGTAATCTCATAAATCACAATCAAAAGCTGTTATTCCATTACTTAGAAGCCTTTATATAGGCTCAAATTCGTACACAAAGTCAAACAATAATTAATAAAAGTTAAAACAACTTTTTAGGTGTATTGAAAACCAAAAACAACTTCCTATGGTGGTTGGGAAGTGACAATGAGCCTTAATTATGAGTTTTGGGGTCTCAATGGTCATCTATTGCCTAGACTAACCCATTGTGGGGTTCTTGCTTCTTTTAGTGGGCCTCCACCCCCATCCCATACATAACTTTCATACAAAATTAGCAAACAACTTGAGCCCACATAATCTCCAAAGCAATCTTCCATAATATTGTAAACAATGGCACAAGTCGGTGCAAGTTGATTCACATCATTCTCCTCTTCTGAGAAGAAACTCGCCCTCGAGTTTAATCTTTGAACAACCGTAGGGAAGGAAAAGACATCTGTAGCACCACATGGTAGGGATAGTTGGGGATGCATATGAAGCACGGACGGTGGATGAGCAGAAATTTCAAAAGAGCTGTGTAGAGGTGCTACCTTGCAATCAACTTTCTCCTTCTCTTTGAAAGTGGTTGGAAAAATAAAGTTAACACTTTCTTCTTCATCAAATATGGGTGGAGAACAAAAATCAATACCTTCTTCGTCTATGAGAAGTGGTTAGTTGTTCACCCCTTCGTCATCGCAACATAAATTGAAAGGGCTTTCCAAATCCATATCACGACCTTCATCACACTTTCGAATAGTTGGTTGTGAAAACTGTTGAGATAACAATTCCACAAGGGCACGCAGTCTGGGGATTACCTTCTGGATATTATCAGAGTTCACTCTATGGGCAGCAACTACTCTTAGACAAAACAACATACCTGGTGTCACAGGATGAAACCTTGGCTCTGATACCAAATGATGTAAACGTAGCGAAAGACCAAGAAGATGTTGATCAATAGAGGAACTTGAACGGAATCCAACAAAGAAAATACACGCACAAACTATCGTCCACTACTTGAACATAGGTAACACTCAGGAACAAGTAGGCTTCTGAAACTCAGTTCATAGAACTAAAGCCAGGGAGGGGTTGGATAGTGTAGGAACAACCTCAAATATGTAATCTCATAAATCACAATCAAAAGCTGTTATTCCATTACTTAGAAGCCTTTATATAGGCTCAAATTCGTACACAAAGTCAAACAATAATTAATAAAGGCTAAAACAACTTTTTAGGTGCATTTAAAACCAAAAACAACTTCCTATGGTGGTTGGGAAGTGACAATGGGCATTTATTATGAGTTTTGGGGTCTGAATGGTCATCTATTGCCTAGACTAACCCATTGTGGGCTTCTTGCTTCTTTTAGTGGGCCTCCACCCCCATCCCATACATAACTTTCATACAAAATTAGCAAACAACTTGAGCCCACATAATCTCCAAAGCAATCTTCCATAATATTGTAAACAATGGCACAAGTCGGTGCAAGTTGATTCACATCATCCTCCTCTTCTGAGAAGAAACTCGCCCTCGAGTTTAATCTTTGAACAACCGTAGGGAAGGAAAAGACATCTGTAGCACCACATGGTAGGGATAGTTGGGGATGCATATGAAGCATGGACGGTGGATGAGCAGAAATTTCGAAAGAGCTGTGTATAGGTGCTACCTTACAATCAACTTTCTCCTTCTCTTTGAAAGTGGTTGGAAAAATAAAGTCAACACTTTCTTCTTCATCAAATATGGGTGGAGAACAAAAATCAATACCTTCTTCGTCTATGATAAGTGGTTGGTTGTTCACCCCTTCGTCATCGCAACGCAAATTGAAAGGGCTTTCCAAATCCATATCACGACCTTCATCACACTTTCGAATAGTTGGTTGTGAAAACTGTTGAGATAACAATTCCACAAGGGTACGCAGTCTGGGGATTACCTTCTGGATATTATCAGAGTTCACTCTATGGGCAGCAACTACTCTTGGACAAAACAACATACCTGGTGTCACAGGATGAAACCTTGGCTCTGATACCAAATGATGTAAACGTAGCGAAAGACCAAGAAGATGTTGATCAATAGAGGAACTTGAACGGAATCCAACAAAGAAAATACATGCAGAAACTGTCGTCCACTACTTGAACATAGGTAACACTCAGGAACAAGTAGGCTTCTGAAACTCAGTTCATAGAACTAAAGCCAGGGAGGGGTTGGATAGTGTAGGAACAACCTCAAATATGTAATCTCATAAATCACAACCAAAAGCTGTTATTCCATTACTTAGAAGCCTTTATATAGGCTCAAATTCGTACACAAAGTCAAACAATAATTAATAAAGGCTAAAACAGCTTTCTAGGTGCATTTAAAACCAAAAACAACTTTCTATGGTGGTTGGAAAGTGATAATGGGCCTTAATTATGAGTTTTGGGGTCTAAATGGTCATCTATTGCCTAGACTAACCCATTGTGGGCTTCTTGCTTCTTTTAGTGGGCCTCCACCCCCATCTTACATAACTTTTATACAAAATTAATAAACAACTTGAGCCCACATAATCTCCAAAGCAATCTTCCATAATATTGTAAACAATGGCACAAGTCGGTGCAAGTTGATTCACATCATATCCTCCTCAGAGAAAAGGACGCCATCAACAAAAAGGAGGAGGGAGACGGGAAAAACAATGTGTTAGTATCCAATGTGGTAGAATGAAGCCAGCTGAGGTGAAGGTATCCAATGTGTTAGTGAGAGCCAGCTGAGGTGAAGGTATCCAGAGCAATTAATGAAAAATGGTGGAACTTGAAAACCTGGGCAGCGCCACATCGACTAGATAAAAAATAGAGCCATTGCTCATGCCATATGAATGGAGGAGTAGAAAAGGACTCTGTGACACATCCTAAGGGAGCATAAGATGAATCCCATTTCAATTGGTCATATGATTTGCTGAGATCAACCTTCACCTGAATCTGTTTTGTACAGTTCTTGTTGAGATATCTGTGAACGAGCTTATGTCCTCAGTGGATCTGAGATATTACTTTCCTTCATTAAGGCACTTTAATGTGACTTACAAGAAAACAAGAGAGAACCTATTTGCCAAATTATGTGATAATTTTGTAAATGAAGTTTCTTTACAAAGTTGTTGAAGAGGACACCGAGCTGTACTCAGTTTGGGTGCGGAAGGTGATCCTCACAGACGACAGCATATTTGGTCACTTTCTCCATATTTAAACTCCTTCGTCGAGGGATTGCTTTTCTCGACGGTAGAGCGGAACAGTGTTGCTAAAAAATCTTACCTTTTATTTGAAGATAGTAGGAGTAGAAAAATTCCGTTAAGATGCATTAATAATTTTAGCACATAGGTTTATAGGGTACTGCAAACATACACAAATCAGACTTTCTAACTGTTATGGCCCCGAAGACCTCAGCCATGTCGAGGTTGTCATGGTCGATTCCATTTGGCAGCTTCCAATCAAAGTAGTAGAGTAGATGAGCTATTGGGAGCTCAATGTTGGCCATTCCAAATAAAATTCCTGGGCACATTCTCTTTCCAGCACCAAAAGGGATGAACTCAAAGTGAGAACCCTTGAAATCTACCCCAGAATTGATGAACCTCTCGGGCTTGAAACTCTCAGCATCATCCCATATTTGTGGGTCCCTTCCTATGGCCCACGCATTCACGATGATTTTGGTCTTTGCGGGTATCTCATACCCGTTGATTTCACATGTCTCCCTACATTGCCTTGGAATAAGCAGAGGAAGAGGAGGATGGAGCCTTAAAGTCTCCTTGATTACCAACTTCAAGTAGCTCAGTTCCCGGATATCTTGCTCTTCAATCTTTGACTTTCCATAAAAAACTCGTCTTACTTCATCCTGGGCCTTCTTCATCACACTCGGGTTCTTCATTAGCTCCGCCATTAGCCATACCATAACTGTTGAAGAAGTGTCACTTCCTCCAACGAACATATCCTGCACAAGAGTAGCTTAACGCTAATTCTTGAAAGAACCTAATTGGAGTAAAGATTAAACTACCTTTCATTAATTAAACTACCGTACTGAATATATGGACAATTTACAAATACTCCTTTAACAATATGAACTCAGACAATTTTGACTAGCAAAATTAAGGAACCAACTAACCAAAATTATTGCTTTCATAGTTTCAGTTGTCATTGGATGCTCAAGATCCCCCTCCTTTAGATGCTTTTGAAGGACATCAACAAAATTCTCCACATAATCATGTGACTGCATCTCGACCATCTTGCCTTGTGCATGTTCTTCAATAATTTCATTAATAATCTTGTCCAGCTTCTCGTGCATCCTCATCACCTTGGAACGAAACCCTGTTACTGAAGGAAGTAAATTGCATGAGGGGAAGAGATCAGTTAAGTGAAACCCTCCTGCTAACGTTACCGCTTCTTTCACTGCCTGCAGAAATGCTTCTTTGTGCCCACGTTTTTTGCCAAATGCAGCCCTCGCTATTACATCATTTGTGAAGGAGAAAAGCCTTTGTGACAAATTGACAAGAGACGCACTATCTTCTAAAATGGAATGAACAAGGTTAGCCACCTCCTCCTCCCTAATTAGACGGAAGGATTGGACTCGCTTTACGCCTAGTATCTCATTCGTACATATTCTCCTATTTTGCCTCCAATGGGCATTGTAACGCGAAAAGGCGATGTCTTCGCAACCATAGGTCACTATTGTAGCAGCAAAAACCTCAGGTCTATCAGCAAAGTTGATATCATGGGTCCTCATTATCTCTTTGGCAGCATCAGCCGAGGAGATCACTATGGCCGGGACCTCGCCCAACTTGAGATGCATGATGGGGCCATACCTTTTGGCCAAGTTCGTGAGGGCGCGATGTGGAAAAGTCGAAAGCAGATGGTGCATGCTGCCTATGACCGGCAGTTTCCATGGTCCTGGGGGCAGCTTGGGAGATGATTTCTGGGCATAAAATATCATGTATATTGTCCATATGGGCAGAAATGACAAAATCAAAAGCTCAAGGAAGGACAGACCGAGCAGCTCCATGGCTATATGGAATGTAACCAAAATGTCCTTTTTTATGTGTCTGACAAAAGTTGGATGCCTATTTATAGGAAGCAGCACCTTTCGGTAAGATGCCAATTTGAAGAAGAGGACGAGATATCGAATTAACTACTGAAGCAGCACCTTTCGGTAAGATGCCAATTTGAAGAAGAGGACGAGATATCGAATTAACTACTCAATCAACTACTGAATCCTGTGTGTCATATTCCTTGGGCCTATAAAAGCAATGAAGTTCATGCGTAAAAATAAAAGAAAGTGGCAAAAGTCAACAGGTTTAGACTATTTAAAGATATCGCTTAAGCATGGGTTCTAAAAGTTATTGCATCAACCAATAAAAGATGTAGATACCTTCTTTAGAGATATTGCTTCGACAAATAAATGCAAATTAAGGAGACTCATTTTTCACGAGGACATATTAAATAGCATGGTCAATTTATTTTTTTTTTATCTATGCTGCTAAATGCTGGCGGACCTTTGGACACCAACATATTTTCAGCCAATCGTGTTTTAATTTCACCGACAAAATTATTGTGCAAACCATTTCATTTTCCCAAAAGATTGCATCTGACTACAAACATGATATTGCAGGATCGAAAATGGATTCGATTGGCCAAACATGAAATTACAGATCAATACCCACACGCGTTTATTACTTTCATTGTTCACTTGTAATAAAAAAATGATTCAATGGATGTTATCTCCTCATAATATAACCTCCAGTATAAAATTTTAGTGACAAATCACATTTCTACTATATACATTTGTTCAGATCATGTACTCAAGTTTGCACTTTCAGCAATGCCTAGGGATAGGGCAACCATGCTAGGAACATGGTACATCAATAGAACATGTAACCACAACATGGTATATGGCTACCGGGGATTGGGCAACCAATTCTAGGAGCATGCTATGTTAGCAATTAATGTCCCTTGGTAGGCCTCTATTTACAATTCTAGAACCCTTATTTAATTAGATGAACTTCATAATTAATCATCTGGATGGGGTGAGAGAGAGTTAATTAAAACTGTCCTGAGAAAAAAAGAAGAGATCATATTTTGGTTACAACATGTTCAATTGTGGATTCTTTCTTAACAAGTATGGGATGATGCGGAGTTGAGCTGATTCATGTATAAGTCCCTTAGTCTGACAAATCATGTACATTCCAATTAGTTAGCATCAGTTGGAACAAAAAAAAAGGAATAATAAAAATTCTCAAAAAGTTTTAACGTTTTGAGAATTTTAATTTTTTATTGGAGCTACTTATAATTAAAGTGGACAATCAAAGAAAATATTGTAAGATATGTGCCGAGTTGGGTACACCACTTCCACCAAAGCTTAGCCGCTTATAATATGCTTGAATTTGTATTAAGATTACTCATGGTTTTAAATTTAATAAGTGATAGTAAAATCTTATGTTTTTTATTAACTCTATCCAAGTTCTCTTAAGTCTCCCTCTCCCTCTTTTTGGATTATTTATATGCATCCCTTTTAATCATCTCACAGATGCATCTATTAATCTTCTTTGCATATTTCCGTACCAACGCAACCTACATTCCCTCAACTTTTCCCTTAAAATAGCTACCTCTAAACTCTAAAAAATATATTCATTTCTAATAATATCTCTCCTAATTATCCCACTCATCCAGCTTAACATTCTAATTTCAGCAACATTCAAGTTATCTATATGACTTTCTTTGGTGCCCAACACTCCTCTCAATAGAGTATTGCTGACCTAATAATTGTCTTATAGAACTTGCATTTCAACCTATTTAGAACACGCCTATCACACAAAACTCCTGAGGTTGCCTTCCACTTTACCCACCCTGCATTTATCATATTCACCACATCACTATCAATATCCTTTTATTTATGGATAATGGATCATAAATAACGAAATTGATCACACCTTGCAACTTCTTGCCTATCTATTTCAACTAAAGTTCTACATATAGTTCTACTTTTATTAAAATTAAATTACATGCACTATGTCTTAGTCCTACTTATTTTGAAACCTTTTGTTTCTAGTGTCTGCCTCCATAATTCTAATTTTGCGTTCAAACCTACTTTATTCTCATTAATTAAAATTATATCATCTGCAAAAATCATACACCAAAGTACTGTATCGTGTATATGTCTAGTTAACTCATCTATAATTAAAGCGAAAAGATAAAGACTTAAGGCTGATCCTTGATGAAGACCTATCATAGCTGAAAACTCCTTAGTTTCCCTTAATTATTCGTACACTAGTCACAACCCTCTCATACATATCCTTTATAATATTTATGTAACCTCTTATGACTCAATTCGTCTTCAAATCACTCCAAATAATCTCTCCCAATACTTTGTCATTGCCTTTTTCTAAATCTATGAATATTATATAGAGGTCTTATTTTTTATCCCCATACCTCTTTTCTAAATGTTGTAACAAAAATATAACTTCCTTGTTGACCTCTACGGTATAAAACAAAATTGATTCTCTGTTACTTGAAATAAATAAATCACTTATTATTATGTTTATTTATTGACTTAAAACATCTTGCTGGATTAATTGTGACTATAGAGATTCAATGAGCCAGTCAAGACAATGCCTCTTGGAGGCAGAAAAAGGAGTATTCTGATTGGCGAAAGTGGTATTTTTAACCACATTTACAGCGAAGCTAATGGCATAACTCATCAGCTTGTCTCATTTGCGGTTCATAAGCGTTGTTCAATGCTTTGGGTTGAAGGGATTCCCCGGTTTATTGGGGAAGATGGTTTCATTTTCAGTGGTGTGTAGAAATATGTTTTTTTTGCTTTCTTTTAGATTTTAAAAGAAAAAGGACATTGACAAAATCCTCAACGGCCATGTACTCGTTTTGGAACGGAATCCCGTCACCAGGAAGTAATTTGAATGAAGGGAAAAGATCGGATAAATGAAAACCTCCGATCAACATGACCGTTTCTTTCACTTTCTGCAGAAATGCTTCTTTCTGCACACACTTTTTGCTGAATCCAGCCCTCACCATTACATTATTTGTGAATGAGAAACTTATGTTACAAATTGACGAGAGAACCACTATTATCTTAAATGGATTAAACAAGGCTAGCCACCTCCTCCTCCCTGATTAGCTGGAAGGATTGGACTCGTTTGAAGCCTACTATACAAAGTCTCCTATGTTGCATCTAATAGGCCCCATAAGAGGAAAAGACTATGTCTTTGAAGCCATAGGTGACGATAGTAGCTGCAAAAAAAAGTCTCCTATGTTGCATCTAATAGGCCCCATAAGAGGAAAAGACTATGTCTTTGAAGCCATAGGTGACGATAGTAGCTGCAAAAAAAACTCAGGTCTATCAGCTAAGTTGATATCATGAATCCTCATGATCTCCTTGGCAGCTTCGGCTGAGGAGATCACCACGGCCGGGACCTAGCCTAGCTTGAGATGCATAATGGGGCCATACCTTTTGGCCCCAAGTGCCTCAGGGCTTGATGTGGAAATTTGGAGAGCCGATGCTGTATGCTGCCAATAATTGGCAGCTTCCATGGCCCTGTGGGCAGTTTGGAGATGATATCCGGGCTTTGAATATGGATTTCCATATCAACAGAAATGACAAAAACACGAGCAGAAGGAAAGAAATATCCAGCTCCATGGCTATCGTGGAAGTAACCAAAATATCCTCTTAATTTGATGTGCTTGACAACATTTTGATTAGAAGGTATTCCCTATATATCGAGAAGTATACTTCATAAAGATGCCACTTTTGAAGAAGAGGAGGACAAGATGCCGAACATAACTGTTGCATAGTAAGGAGTAGTCTATATTTTGTAGGAGCATTAAGGTGTGTTTGGTTAGCAAGAAAGGAAAAGAAAATGAGTGAAAAGTCAATGAGGTTTTCGTTTTCGAGTGTTGGGATAGAGAGAAAAATATTGACCGCGGAAAAGTTGGCAAGAAAACTACCTTGTGACTTTTTCGTTTTTAAACTGTCAGAAAAAGCGAGAAGAGTTTCTAAATTCTCTTATTTCCTTTTCTTTTCTTTTTTCTTCTTTTTCTCGTTTGACTTTTTTCCTTTTCTTTCTTTTTCTCACTAACCAAGCAGACCCTTACAATAAATTGCTAAATCCTGAATGCGATATTCTTTGGGCCTATTACTGAACTTCGGAAAAACTAAAGCAAATTAAAATGTCAAGGAATTTAAACTAATGAAATATATAACTTGGACAGCTTTCATAAACGATCTAGCTTAAACAATTAAAAATAGCACTGAAGGTCTGTAAAATAAGTCAATGATTGTAAACCTTATACTTTAAAAGATATTGCTAATTAGACATATACACGCAAATCAATGAGGCTCGTGTTCCACGAGGAATTATAGAAGAGCTCATTGACCTTTGGCTATCATTACTTGGTTTACATCTTTTTCTTGCTGATTATGTCATTACTCTATGTTTTTTACGAACAAATTTGTCTCCTCAAAAGATTGCATCTGATTACAAATATGATATTGTGAGATATAAATGGATTTGATTCCCTTTGCAAAAAAATGGAATTGGATAAAATAATAAAAATATTGGACAGGAAAAAAGAAAACTCCGGAGGATATGACCTCTATTATCAGCTTGATCTAGTGAATTGATTCACTTAACTAAGCTTTCCATGTTGTGATTACTATATCTTAAACCACCAGTTGTACTATGACTTTATTTCTCCACAACTCTTTACAGAAACTTAAAAATACTGAGGCAGAGCACTTGACAGATTTTGGGCTAGCTCAACATCTACTTGTCATGTGATCACAGCCGAGGTCACACATTTTTTTTCTAGTAATTAAGATATTTTATTAGTACAGAAATTTTATTATTTTGAGATATGAATTGACCAATAATGCGACTGTCTCAATTAAAAGTTACGGGAGGGAGTATTATAATACTCAATTCATATCTCAACACTCCTGTGCGCTCGTGTGAGAATCAACATATACCATGTAGTAATAAATGGATCAATAAGGTGTGGACAATGTAACCGGGAACACAAATTGCCAAAAAAAAAAAGGTCAGCACCTTGGCTCCAATACCATGTTATATAAATATTGTCTCAAACTCTTAAGCTCTATATTAATAAAGGCTTATCATAAAATTTAACTCTATCACAGGCATCTTGCAGACAGCGTGGAAGACCCTCTCAACCAGCTTGGGGTTTGGAGGTTTTTCCATATTACATGGCCAATGTACCCGGATTGCCATATTACCTGATTTTTCGGGATCATGCAATGTTTAAAACTCGGTTCGGCCCAGCCTGTTGAACCCGGTTGAACTGGACCCGGTTCATTTTTCAGGACGGAACGCCCGGGCTGTTATCATTTTAAGACTCGGCTGGGTCATTCACGAGCCGGGCGGGTTGACCCAAGAACCGGCCAGGATATATAAAATACTAAAAAAAACTCGTGACCCCTCGTCTCTCTCACAGTCCCTTGCTATTTCTTCGTTTACGATCCTAGTCGGCGAGGACCCTCATCGGTGACCTCCTTTTGGCCGCTTGACGTCCTTCCCTCCTTCCAGTTGTCGTTCCATCCCTCCGTTCGGCAAGTAGCCTCCATCACAATCCTTCTATCTTACTCTTTATCTTAATTGCATTATTATAACTCACAAATGAATTTCAGTGTTTCTTCTTGTCTGTATCATTCCTATAGTGGCGAGATTAATTTAAATCTGATGGTAGGTAGCCCTATCTTGTTGTCTTCGATAGGGCTATAACTCCAAGACCCAACTATGGTTTCACATTGGTTTTCAAGTTACTACTGTATTAGGCGCTATATTTACTCTTGTCGCCATTTAGAATGCCCTCATCCTTGGTAAGTAATTCTACCAGTGGTTTGAAATGAGCAAATTTGTCCACTTCGATGTATGTACAGCAATTTGCTTGAGAAATTGGAGCGTGGAGGCAGAACTTTGGATTTGTTGATAAGTTTTTTTCGTTTCTCTTTGGTTGAACTAATTGTAAGATAAAAATTTTAGAATACAGCTGTTGAGTTTTTTTTGCCTGGCAAAAATTACAATATTTGGGAACAATCGTATCAATGCTTTTTAACAAAATTATCTGGTAATCTTTCTGCATTTCCATCTGATTGAATGAACAATCTTTGTGCATTTGAACTCTAATGTTTTTCCTTTGGCAATAGGAGGCCCGGGAAGGGGTGACACCATTTCAATGTCTTCACCACGATTAGTCATTAAGTTACCTACTTATAATGTTCTTCCCGTAAGGATTGATTTGCACAATCTCTTGCCTCTGTTTCTATCCCATGAAGCACTCATTTGCATTACTAAATAGTACTCAAAACAATGTCTTATTCACCATCTTGATGTAATTTATTATTTGTAGAAAATCATCCCACCTACAGTCTCTGATTTTCTTCGCCTTTAAAACAGTAGTTGGCACTCACACCTTCCTCATCGCTTCCAGGCACCACCTACGCTTCCCAGCCCATGCTCGATCTTGCTAACCATCTCATATTAGTCATGTGCCAACACTAAAATGAGAGGGATGTTGGGGGTCAAATTGAGTGAGTAGGAATACATGTGGAGTGGGAAGTTATTGTTGGTTGCTTCTCAATCAAGATGTCACCCGTGACCCAACTGTCCTTGCATGCTATGTGAGTTTGATTTCCCTCTATATTATTTACATATGTATTTATTTGTTCGAACCTCGATAATTACTGTCGTTGTCGCATTGTATGCAACGAACTGTAAATCAGTGATTTTATACTTGATTTTATAATCAATGGACTTTAAAATATAAAACTGACTTTATAATCGATAGACTCTAATATATGAATATATATATATATATATATATATATATATATATAAATGTATATATTTTATACTTGTTAGATTTTTTAGTCAAAGATGCATACGTAGAATATTATCTTTTAATCATCTCATGTAATCAATTTGTTTATCTATTTTTTATGAGTTCAACAATCATGTATAGGATTATTACTTTTGCTTGTATTTACATCAACAATTATGGGAGTTGAATGCTTGTTTTTGTTATAATATGATTGGTTTGTTTATTTTCTTTTCGTCTATTTTGGCTATAGACATCATGGAGATGGGGTTTTCTTCTACTAGTGCATCTATAGGGCCAGCTCCTAGTGCACCTACTAGTGAATCCGTAGGGGTGGATACAAGTGTAAATCCATCTACCTAGTTGTTTAGAAAAAAGAGGTCCCTGGATGGGATCATTGTCTATTGGTTTCATCTGACAATGGTAAAAAGACTATTAAGTACTTATATTGTGACACCCTTTTTAGAGGAGGGATAAATAGAATGAAGGCTCATTTAGTTAAGCGTAAAGGGCAAATTGCTCCTTATAAAAAGATCTCTATTGAAGTGCAACATCAAACAGAAGCTCTGTTAGATGAATTTAACTTAGAAAGAAAAAAGGAAGAGCATGATTGATTCTTCAAAAGATAAAGATGAAGTAGATGAGGGAGATGAAACATTGCCATGTCAACCAGGTGAGCTAGATAGTTAAAAAAGAAACAAACTTATAGCTAATTACTTCCCTCCATCTACTACCCCAGGAGCCCAACCTGGGATTGAAAGTGCTATGGCAAGAAAAAGGGTTATTCATATGGCACACATGGCAGTTGCTAAATTTTTTTATCATGCTTGCGTTCCTTTTAATACCATTAAATCTCTGTACTTTCAAGAAATGCTTGATGCTGTTGGGTCTATTAGTCGTGGATTTAAAGCACCTACTTATCATGCATTGAGGGGAAACCTTTTGGAAAGTAGTGTCTTAGAGGTAACAAAAGATATTGAAAAGTAAAGACGATATTGGGAAGAATATGGTTGCACGATTATCAACTTTCTTGTTTACTGCCAATTGGGAACTTTTTTTAAAGTCCATTGATGCTTCCGATGAATCTAAAACTACCGATATGTTGTGTCTTGAAATATCTAATATTGTTGAGTATGTTGGACCGGACAATGTGGTCCAAGTGGTTACTGATAATGCAGCCAACTACATGGCTGTTGGTAGGGAATTAATGGTAAAATACCCAAAGATGTATTGGACCCCATGCGCAGCCTGATCTAAAAATGAAATATGCATTTTATTATCTCCTAAACTTATGTTTATGCTAGTGTTAGATTAGAATTACTACTACTTTAATATAGTTTTTGGCTTTTGTAGGAAATAAGAGCAAGAAGCAGAAATGGGGTGAAACGTGACTCTAATGGTTAACCTTAATTACTTCGATTGCATATCTCTGATGGGATTGATTTAAGCTTCATTTAAAGTACGCGAAGTCAGCTTTTTAACGCCACTGGCCATTCGCAATTCGGAGTTCTAAGCAAAAAGTTATGATCATTGGAAATATAGCACGCGAAAGATGTATGACTAAAGAGAAGAACCGTCAAGATGAGATTGGACGGATGAGATCGATACAACGGGTTTTTGTTTAATAAAGAAAAAAGAAAAGAAAAAGGTTTCGGTTCGGTTCAGCGGGTCAACGGTTCGGTTCAAGAAAAAGAAAAAAACAGAACGACCCGAGCCGAAGCTTGGGCCGTCCAGAATAGAGCAGCGCTCGAGCTCTGCTCGAGGGCCGACGTGGGCTGAGCTCCGACGGAGATGGACGGCGGTGAGGCTGGCGACGGCGAAGACGGTGACGACGACAATATATGGCGGCGGAGAGGTCGACGAGCCCACGACGAGAGCCGTGCTCGATCGGGAAGGAAACCAAAAATAGAGTGCAGGAATAGGAAAGTCGGTGCCGGATTTGGGCTCGATTCCACTTCAAATTGGAATTGGATTGTGCTCGATTTGGGATGGGATTGGCGTCTATAAAAGCAGAGGACTCCTGGCCGGAAAGAGGAGAACTTGACAGTGAGATTTTCAGCTGGAAAAACAGAGGAAAAACAAAGCCTTTTTGGGTGCTGTTCGGAAGCAGAGGTGATTTTGCCGGAAAAGGAGAGGGAGGAAGAGAGTAGTCAGCCAGAGGAGAGAAGGAGGAAGAAAGGCAGAGTTTTGGAGGATTTTTCACTTTGCTACAGTAACGTTACACCTACTACAGTACCAGACGACTTGGGAAAGATGATGAACAGTATTTTCCCGTGAATAGTGAATGCTACAGTGCTGCTACAATGGTTTTGAATAGTGCCAAATGACTCCGACAAATCAACAACGTTCTCCTCGTCCGATGGCCGGCTAAATTCGCGTCCAAGGCATAGATGAAGCCCTAGATTTATTTTATTACTCTTGATTGTTTTATTTAATACAGTTGATATGATTACACTTAATGCTATTTCATGAGTTTCTTTTGAATGATTGACCATAGACTTGATTGATATGCATGAAATTAGATCTTTTTAATTCCTATGCTTAGCTGAAAGTAGGCTGGTGTTAATTCTATGCCCGACCAAGGATAGGATCATTAGCCCAAATGATAATTCTATGCCCGACCAAGGATAGAATTAGCTACAATAATTTATAGTGGATGAACTCTCGTGTCCGACCAAGAACGTGAGTGAATTCATTGTGATTTGTGTGTCTGACCATGTGTGTTTGTTTGCTGAAAGATGAAAAATCGTCAAGGTGAAAGAAGTATAAAAACTTTTGGTTTGAAAATTTTTCAGGCTTGAAACGTACTTTTAAGGTGCATTTATTTTAAATTATCCAAACATATTTCAGTTTTTACAAAGTTTTTGTACTTCTTTCACCTTGACGATTTTTCATTTTTCAGCAAACAAACACGAACACAAGTTACTGTATCATGTCAATTTAAGCGTAATAATAATTGAGAGTAGTAATTTCATGTCTAGTGGTGAATTCTTTGTCTTGGTATCTTCTCCATATTAATTAAAATATGTTTTAAAGTAAATAAATTTTATTGCTTTCTCTAGAATAATTAAAACAAACTTTCTTTCAATTGAATTTGGTAAATCATTCATCCATCCCTGAGGTTCAACAACCCTTTTATACTCATTGTAGTACAATTGCCTTGTGCACTTGCAAGGGTTTTAATTTTAAACGATCACAGCCCACTGCATTGATCTAATTTTTTAGGGTTTTTTAAGCACATTCGTGAGGTTCAAGATGTTGTTAATGAAGCATGGATTGTTACGAGGTTTATTTACAATCATCTTTATGTGTTACAATTGTTAAAGAAACTCAACAATGGGAGGGAGATTATTCGTCCTAGTGCAACTCGCTTTGTGACAAATTTCTTGACATTGCAAAGTGTTCATGACAGTAAGGATGATTTACGAGGAATGGTAGTTTGTAAAGAATGGTCTACTCACAAGTTATCAAAGACTGACAAGGGGGTAGTATTTGAGAACACAGTTCTAAGTGAAGCATTTTGGGTTGCTTGTAATAAGATGATTCATATTAATGAGCCTCTTGTTGTACTATTAAGAATTGTTGATAGTGATATGAAGCCATCGTAGGTTGTTCATACGAGAGAATGAGAAGTGCAATGGATGCAGTTAAAATTGCATGTCATGGAAGGGTGACAGACTATAAACCTTATATGGATATCATTGAAGCAAGTTGGACTTCTGATCATTTAAAATTAAACCCTTGCAAGTGCACAAGGCAATTGTGTACTTTAGCGAGTGTTGAAGGGTTGTCGAACCTCAGGGATGGATGAATACTTTACCAAATTCAAAAAGAAAAGTTACAGTTTATTTAATTAATCTAGAGAAAACAATGAACTCTTCTAAAGGATTTGAATCAACGTAGAGAATTATCAAGACAATGAATACACCACTAGACATGCAATTACTACTCTTGATTATTATTACGCACAAATTGACATGATATAGTAATTCGTGTTCTTGGTCGGACACACGAATCACTAATGAATTCACTAACGTTCTTGGTCGGACACGAAAGTTCATCCACTATTGTGTAATCAATCTTATCCTTGGTCGGGCATAGAATCAATCATAAACCTGTTCTTAGTTAGACACAGGAATTAAAAATATCTAATTTCATTCATATCTATTAAGTCTTTGGTCAAACACTCAAGAGAATACTCATGAAATAGCATTAAGCACAAATCATATCAACTTTATTAAATGAAACTAACAAGAGTAGCAATACACATATCTAGGGCTTCATCTAGTCTTGACAAAGAATTTAATTACACATAGAAAGAGAGAAAAGAAAAACCTGTTTTGATAGTTCCATTGGCATGGATCTCTTCTTCTTCTTTGGCTACAAAAGACTCATTCTCTTGCTCTTCTCTAGCCTCCAATTCTCCACAAGATCATCTAAACCATTCCCCTCAAAGGCATATATATATGTTCGAAGAGAAACCACGAAATCCCCTTCCAAATCCGAGTCGAAATAGGCTTGATTTAGGTTTTGCCACAGTAACCAATCGATCGCACGTATTGCCGATCGATCGCTTCCTGATCGATCACCATTTCCTTCGTTAATTCCTGCCGATCGATCACTTCATCCGCCTGCCGATCGATCATTTAGTATGCCGATCGATCGATTCTACTGTATCGCACATATCCAAAAACTCCAATAGATACGATCGATCGCGAATCGGTCCGATCGATCGTTTCCTTCATTCTCGACTCTCGCGATCGATCGCCTCATTTGCCGATCGATCGTTGTTACTGTTCATTCTGCATCACAATTTTCCATTGGTCATAACTTTTCGCTCCGAACTCCGAATTGCATGTGGTCAGTGGCGTTGGAAAGCTCACTTCTTGATCTTTAACATAAAGCTTGAATCGTTGGAGTCATGTTTCACCACATTTCTATATCTTGCTCTCATTTCCTACAAAAACTAAAAACTAGATTAAAGTAACACTAATTCTAATAAACCTTAACATAAACATAAGCTTAGGAGATAATAAAATACATATTTTATGTGTAGATCAACTTCCTAACTTCGACAACCTATTCATACTATAACTTCCGTCTTGAACCCCAAATTTTTCTATGCAAATCAAAAAGATGCCCAAAATCCTAGTGCAAAAATGGATGTTCTAAAGGTGATTCAAAAGCTACACCATGGAGATGCAAATCTACAAGCTACGACAGCGAAAGAGATGGCCTATAAGCATGAAAGTTTTGATTTTGCAATGCCCATTGCAATAACTTCAAGAGAATTGATGCAACCAGGCAAATTATCTTGTCTCTTAAAATGTTTGATTGTATATAATATTTAACAAGTACTAATTAATATTTATTTTTTTCCAGTTGATTAGTGGAGCACGTATGATGGATGTGTTGAACATTTGCAAAGGATGGTTGTTAGAATATTAAATCAAACATGTGCTTCTTCGGGTTGTGAACGTAACTGGAGTGTGTTTGAAAGGGCGTATACTAATAAGTGAAATAGGTTGGAACATAAGAGGTTAAATGATCTTGTATACGTTCAACACATTTTACAAAAATACTTTGCAAATTAATCAGGGTTATAGATCAGGGTTTATTCAGGATTCTGCTCAATCTAAGGTTTCCTAATTAATCTTCCAAAAATACTAACTCTTCAAAGGTATTCATTTAGGATTTCTAAAGCTGTCTGAGTTGGAGCTAATCTCAATTATGGATTTCTCAAAATCTCCCATCTGGTCATGTGAGGCCACCAATAACCCATTGACTTGAACTTCTTATATAGGGTATAGGAGAGTGTCGCGTTCGTCTTAGCCCGCACGTACACATGATGCTCTCTCACAATCACTTCTTCTAAGATAATGTGCACTGGCGAAGATCCGTCTGCAAACTCAATTCGAACTTCCGGCCATAAGGGTTGCACTGCCTCTACCGGTTCCGGTTCTTCCTCTATGTCTATTAGGTAGGGTCATCTACTGTTCCCAGACCTATACTTCCTTGTTTCCAGCTAGCTAACCAATGTTGAGCCGCTTTTTGCTTATGCTTCTCATAAACTCTGCCACTTCGAGTTCTAACCATTAAACCTAAATCAAAACATCATTTGTTTCAGGGTAAGCACAACACAAAACAATAATGTTATCAAGATTATACTTTGAATAATTGTTCAAGTCATTCAAATGCTCTGATACCAAGCTGACATGCCCCAAAAATTCTAGACTTCGATTAGAGCACGGAAGCCACCAATCATAAACTATTTCAGGAGGTCAGAACCCTGGGACGCGACCGAATACTCGATCGACCACAATTCCAAAATTCAAATATGGAATGCGCAGGATCAACAAAATGACAGAACAATATCCAAAATATTCAACCTTTTCATAACATTAAAGCATCTACTCAAATTATTACAGCTGTTTAATCTTACGAATTAAAATCATAAAATTCTGGCACACAGGCCAACAAACATCACAAAGTTAATCATAAAAGAACATAAGCAGAATTTTAAACTCTAAGCCGCAACCATCCAAAGTACTCCAGCAAGGATACCTGCTTAGCTTTTCTCCTTCTTGATTTCTGCATCAAAGGATGCATGAGTATTCCAGAGGAAATACCGAGTAGGATGCCAAAGAAAATCCCATAATAAACAGACGATAAAGGTACTGACATCTCATGATAAAGAAGAATACTCAAATACAATAGAATCAGGAGTTGTAAATACTGAGTTTACTTTACCAGCATACTGACCATACTCAAGGATAATCACAGTTCAAGATATGGATCAAATAATCATTCAAACCTCCAAACATCTAAAGTGCATGAGACAACAATTTCTGCTCTCATATCAGTCCACTTCCCCTATGGACTTCTATACCAGAACATCTTAGAGGTTCTTCAGAGGAACCCGACCATGCGTATAGGGATGTTGGCCCCATCGGTGCTTACGGGCACAATGGGTGAAGACTACAAGACCTTCCGTAATATCTTCTAATCTAAGTACGTACGTTTGCCTTCATCGGTTGAACTACAGAGGTTCAATAAATAATCCGAGATCACAAAGAATCTAACAATGGCTCGTGAGCATACTCTGATTCCACTCAGAGAGTTTCCATCAATAACTCTTAGTGGAGAAATAGTTTACTTCGAACTGAATCAATTTATAAATAACAAGAGCTCTCTCATCTAGAGACTCATAACATGATCTTTCTGTAATTGACTCACAGGGGAGTACGGTAGCAATCTCATTAACTCAATCTGGATAGACTCACATCAGAATACTCAAAGAAATCCATTGATCAAACATCGGAGGATTCAAACTGAGACTCCTCAAACGACTGAAACGCTGAGAATCTTCATTCAAAACATCTCCTCATTCCACGGTCACGAATTGGTCCATCCAAAAATCTCCTCATTCAAAACATGGTCCACGTCTCCCTTCTATTTCAGTTAGGATTCCAAAAAGCTAGGGCATTGAATCAATCCATGAGTTACCATAACAAACTTGGTAACTTCCCAATTTACTTCAAATTTTGAACACCCCTCCTTGACATGTGGCTCCCTTAAGATTGCTTGAAATATCCCATGTCAATCATCCCATTAACCCCTAATTAGATCTCCTTCAATTTAGTACAAATACCATAAGTAATTTCCTTCTTTAATTCAAATTCAAATCAGTTTCAAAATAGGAATGCTAACTCAATTCCCACAATTTGATCCCTCTAGTTAAGGAGAGATTAGTTAGGCCACGTCAAACACGTGGCCACTAATTCTAATTAGAAAAGATTTCACAAATACCAAAAACCAAAATTTCGCAAAACGGTGCGATCGATCGCGTCATCACTGTCGATCGATCGGCACACACACAGAAACGCGCTTTACAATAGATACGATCGATTGTGAGAACCGAACTCAAAAATCACAGTAGATACGATCGATCGTTTCCCATGCGATCGATTACATCAGCCTGTATTTCGATTCTGCTATAGCTCCCGATCGATCGCGTAACCCTGGCGATCGATCGCGCCCAAAAATTTAAATTTCTAAATCTTTTTACTCTGAACTCCAATTTTCACAAAATTGGTGGCGTTGGAAAGCTCTCTTCACATATTTTAACGCCAAGACAGAAAACATAGTAAAAAGAATTCAATCACACGTCTAATTTTAGTTTTAGTAACAAAACACAGATTCCTCCAAAGAATAAATCTCATAGGCAACATTTCAAACAAGAAACTCATCAAGAGAATTGACAATCACCCTGAGCTTATGAGAACATTAGGGTTAGAAGCAGAATGAAAGAGAAATTGCAGGATTGATTTAATAAGAGAATAGATCCGATGGGAAACACCTTGAGTAGGAATCAAGGTATAGGGTAGAACACCCCATAAAGTATGAAGTATGTGTATAGAAGTAGTAGGTACAACAAGAGTGTCAGAAACCTCAAAAGTAATCGAACATCAATAATTCCTTGGAAGGATCTAGGTGTCACTTACTTATATTTGGTGAAAATGGTTGTTCTATGAATTAAATGTAGTGAATAGTAAATGTGATGATATCAATCATAGTATCACCTACAATGAACTATTGTATTATCGTTGGCCAATCCTACTGAGTATAAAAATACTCAGCCAAACTATTTTTTACAGTTAGCAGGTAGACCTCAGAAGATTGCAAGGTGTTTAAGACATGAGCAATGTAACAACCTTGTAGAAAGTAGAATAACCATTGAATACCTCTTTTATTCATGTAAGTGAATAATGTAGACATGCGTGTGTGCCAATTTGGTAATTATTGTAATAATTATTTGTGGACTGTGACATGTGGTGCTTCGATCCAGATCCTGTGTAGTCATTATTTTGATTGATTAAATATGTAATTAGCCTCAAACTAAATTGTGTTTGAAAATGGCCACAAGTAATGCCTTCGATAGTTTAGCCGAAGTTTTTGAATTAGATGGGCTCGAGCTTCGGCTCAAAGTTATTGTGATTTTATCGTTATATTAAAGTCTTCCACATAACTTTACTCTGAGTTTTCATACAAAATGAATTTTGAAAATTTGACGTCTTACGCAAGTTGACCGGTTGGCCTTTATAGAGAAATCTATTCAACTTGGAAAATACATTTGATAGGAATTATAATCTTTTAGTTTCACAAAGAACCACAACTGAGCAGTCCAATTGTAATACCGAGCAACTTGTGATAGCCAAGTGTAGCTTTGGTGATAACCAATTGTAGGTCTCATATGATCCCTTAAGCCAGGTATTTTGTTTTTCTTTCATTCAAAAAGGGTCACACAAGCTCTTCTCCAAGCCATCTGAACCCTCCTCTCTTGGCAGCAATTCTTCTTTTTCTACCTGGAAGGAAGAGCTTCATCTTCTGAGCTAAAAATTCAGGCCAACAGGAGCAAAAGAAGAAGAGGATTTAGGTCGAAATAAACCAAGCAGTTCGGCATCGACAAGGAGGATCATCATCAACGAAAAAATTGGAGGTCAGATCTTGTATCGCTTCATCTATTTGTGATTAAAATTGTGTTTTTGATGTATTTTATGTTTGATTAACAAGGAAATCTGCCATTAATGGCGGATTCCAACGAAGGTATTGTTCGAGCTGTTGTGCCAGACGGGTGGCGGCGCCACGGCAACAAGAAGTGGACGGCCGACTAAGGCGGTCAAGCCTTGCAGCTCTTGCCGACGACACCGGCGGCAACTGAACTGCTGTGAATAGTGAAAAGAGCAGAGGAAAGGGTAGAGGAAGGGGAAGAAGAAGGGAGCAAAGGAGGAGGAGGAGGAGGGGGGCCATGCCAGCGGCCCAGTGGCTACCAGGGGACTAGACGACCTCTGTCAGGCCCCACCACTATTCAGCGGCTAAGAAGGCCATGGTGAAGGCCAAAAGGGTAGCAGCTTTTGCTGCTGCCATTTCATGCTTCTTCCCCCAAATCTGCCTAGACAATGGGTTAGTGGAGAAGAGGAGGTGAAGGGAGGAGGGCACCGACTAGGCAACGGCGTCATGACAATAGTCATCGTGACGACCGGCCACCCCAATGAACAACCCGATGGCGGTAGACAAAGTCTGCTGCCGTCTGGGTCATGATGGGCGAGAAGGAGAGGGAAAGAGAGAAAGAGAAAGGGGAGGAGGAGCGTGCCAACCGGACAGTGGCACCACGAGTTGTCGTGACGGCCGCCCACCCACGGCACGGCCAGAGGATGACCAGAACTGGTCGTCTCCTATTCGATTCAATCGGGATCAGACCGGACGGGCCAGTCCACACCAGACGGGACCTGGTCCTAGCTCTAACCGGCTTTAAAAAAAACAAAAACATTGTTCATGAACAATGTCCGTGAATAATGAACGGACAGCCGAATGTGAACATCATTTCGGACATGAACCGAACATGGTTTGTGAACCGGATACAAGCAGAATCCAGACATGAAGGGTGAACCAAACCCTGTTCATGAACCGTTTAAAATTAGAACTATCGGTAGACATCTATCGACCGTTATAACTGTTTACATCTAACCGTAGATCATGACCGTTTGTGTAATGTGGAACAATTATGTATATATAGAGCCAACATGGTACATAGGCTCAATTTTATTATTTTGGATTTTTTGATAAATCATTTCAAGCCGAAATTGATGTAGTATCTTTATGAGTTTTACGTTACTGCATTTATGGGCATTTATCCTTGATTTTATGCTCATTGATAGTTGAGGATCTTGATGATAAGAAAAATCCAACTAATAAACTCAGATGGTTTAAAGACTTAATCATTTTATGAAGACAATAAAATGATGACTTGTGGATGAAGCTTGAAGGTTGAGAAAGGACCTAATCAAGATAATGACTAAAATACCCTTAGAATTGTGAGTCAATTAATGAGTGAGAGTGACTTCTGATCAAGCGATTGATTGGTTGTTAAGTCAAAGGTCAGACTATCTGTTTGGCTATTGAGCCAAAAGTTTTGGATTGCATGCTATTACTCTAGAGAAGTTCATAGTAGTAGTACAATGATACCTGCTAAGAATCATGTGATATTGGTTGGGCTTTAGCTATTTTGCATCTTCCCAATAGAGGAAGCTATGCACTTCTATTCTACATTCCCTTTTGTGGAACCTCTTTCCGCTATTATTCTGATTTAATAAATGTTTTTAAAATACAGGCAGTGACATCAATGAAGTAAGTTGATTTTCCTATTTAATTAACCTAAGAATTAAGCAGATTTTCCATCAGAGTTCATTCACTAGTTTATGATTTTGTAGATCATAGTTTGATGATATAATGAATTAAAGGAAAACATGTTTTATGCTATATCTTGATTTTCTATGAGAATGGATTGAAGAAAAAGGGGTATGATGTCTATGAATTTCTAAATAACACAAAGCATGGAGTCGTATATAATGAGATATAAAAAAAACCCTATTAGCCTCCAAGCCGCCACTCTGAATACATTAGATTGAGTTTATTTTTTTGGCACAAAAATTATATTTAATTTTTTTTAATTTAGAGTGAAAATGTGGATTGGTTGTGTTTCTTATTATCTTGCAAATATTTTTGGAGTCATGAATGAGACATAGGGATATAGGAAATCCGGTAACATGAAACTCTGTACCTTCAAACAAGGAATGTCGTATCGGATATCGGTAAAATATCGGTCGACCAAAGAGACAAAATATCGGAGATATTTGTAAAAAAATATCGGTGGTCTAAAACTAGTTTTTACCATGTATTTTCACAATATAACTTCTAAAATGAGAGATACTAATTAAGACAAGCATAAATTTTAAAATATGCATAAAAATGCGTATATAATTTAAAATCTGTGTTTGCGTTTTAAATCCGTATCCTTCCACTTGGCATAGGATGGGAAAGTTAATTTTTTTTCTTTTTAATTTTTTTTTAAATACCGATATATCGGACCGAAACCGATACTATCGGGTCTCGTTGTATCAGGCGGGGCCCGATATCGATATCGACGAGACAACATTCCATGCCTTCAAATGGTCCCTCCGCTTTGCGTTGTGCCAACCTGAGCATCACCTCTAGAGACGGAGGAATTAATAATAGGAATAACAAAAAAATTGGGTAACAAAACACATGGAAACGAAAAATGGGGGTTAGCAGGCAACGGGGACCTTGAGCTTGGGCATCCGCTAGTCCCAAAGAAGGCACACGTGATATCCTCAAATCAAACCAATAATCTGAATTTTTTTTTTCAAATCTTCCCTCTATTTCTAAACGGGTGGAGTATGTTTTATCATTCTCTTCTGCTAATCCACATATTCTGTTTTTTTTTTGTTCGTTATCTCTTTCTGCTGCTTCCAAGATTTTGAGTCAAATGATACACAGCAATTAGTCCTAAATAGGGAAAGCAATAGTGATTATTGGACATCAATTATTTTTTCACCGGAGTGTGCGTGTGCCCAACAATAATAGTCTTTTAAAGAACTTGGAATTCAGAACAAGTTCCAAAAAAGGAATAGGCACATCACACAAGATTATTATACAAATAATCCTTCACCAAGTTCTCATATTCTTTATCTGAGGTTAAGCTAAAGGCATCCGCTCTCTTGTATACCAAGCTATACGTTCTGGCAAAATTAACTATTGCCCTTATGCAACTCTCAGGTAAAACTGCCCTCGCTTTGAATGATTCCCACTCTAGCTCAAGGTTAGTTGATTCCATCAAATTTAAAAAATAATTGACGGCTTCCTCTTTGGTGCTCCCTGGGTTCTCCCTCATGTAGCAACTGATACTAGTGTTCATAAGCCCCTGACTTTCTTCTCTCTGAAAGGTGACAATATCATTTGCAAAGCGAGCAATAATACTGGCACAGTGCAAGAGTCCTGAATCTTTGGTTATTTGTTCAAGGGCCTTAGGAGCGATGTTCTCCCCCATGCAGAATATTGTAGCTAGAATACAAACTTCTGCGCTGGCAGTGACCCTTGCAACCTTTAGATATTGATCCAAGCTGACAGTATCACAGTTGTACCTCCATTTGCCTTCCTCAACCATGGCGGTTATGAGATTCTCCCACTGAGAATATTTACACGAAGAAGTATTAGTTGTGAACTTAAAATTTGAATCTAATCCACTTTTAAAAATAGAACTAATAATTTAAGCATATAATAGAACCATAGAAACTAATTTTTATGCAATCGATTATGGTTCGACCAGTTCAATTTTCCTCTAACTCATCTATAAACAACAAATATACAATTTTTATTTCTTGAAATTTTAAAATTTAAATTTATTGCTGCAAGTATTGGAAAGGTTAGCCTCAGTTAGAAGCGCTTCATATCTTAAAGATTCAATAAAACATTTAAAGTAAATGATAAAATTGTGATTTAAATTGTTCAACGAAATTTTTAATAAGCCAATCCCCTCGCTACCTAGAAGGCCCACCAATCATACAATTCAAACAATATACCATAGTTTTCAAAACCCGACCGGACCACCCGGTTCTTTTCCGAACCAGCGAACCGGACCGGACCGGGTGGCAGTTTTTTTTTTGAAAAAAGGTTTGCTTTCAACAGGATTTGGACCACGGACATTACTTAAAGCCTTAACCAACTGAGCTACGAGAAGTTTGACATTAATGATGCATAAAATATATATTTATCATATATTTAAGGTATAACTTCCAAAACTGAGTCAATCCGACTACGGTCTAACTGAACCGGCCATCAATCCGGTTCGATGATCGCTCCAGTTTTGAAAAGCTTGATATATAGAGAGAGAGGTAGAGAAATCCAGTGGCCCAGACTGAACCATGTGCAGGAAAATTTCCTGCCGAGGCTAACTTTTTCCATGTACTCAATTGCGGCTGCATCACGTACATACACAGTGATATGTTCTACTATTGTTTTAAATGATAGTCTTGAACCTCTGTGCCCATTACTGCTTTCCAATCTCTTTATAGAAATGTAGACACTGGAGGATATTAAGTAAAAACAACCTCTTTCTTGAAGAACGGGAGCAGATCCCACCCGTGCAAGATACTTGAATCTTTTGCTATATCTTCTAATGTGTTGCATAAACAAGAAAGTACTGTCTTATGATGAGGGAAAGAATCAAGCAATGAGACATCCCACCTAGTAAAAAAGGAGAAGATTATAAATACATAGAAAACCTGTAGGCTAAAATTGAAGAGATTTTATATACCATGGATAACAGTTTCGAAAATGGCCATAACAAACTTTTTATCTGCAGTGGAACAGATCTTCTACCAAAAATCAAAACTGGAACCGATCCATGTTTGTCGGTTTCGAGAATAAAAAATTGTCTATAGTAAAAAAAGCACAACCATTATTAGGAGTTGCCATCACCTTCTTCATTTGCTAGCCTTTGGGAAAATCCCTAAACTCAAGGTCAGCATTGGTATTGTTATTAGCTTATTTGGCATGCACCAAAGAAGGTGGACCTCAGATATGCAACTACAAGAATGTCTCGGACGGGCTATGTGAAATATAGCTGTTGGAGATGCATAGTCGATGGCAGAGTTTGGCATGACTTGCCTATGGTGTAATATAAAATATGAGTCTCATTACTCCTTTAGCATTTGGCAATTTGGACAACTTCAAGAAAAAATGACCTTCTCTTGGTTTTTTAATGCACAATTCATGCTATTTTCTCTATTTATATCCTTACCAACTTTGAATGTAAAGTACATAATAAAATATTACCTGTGGAAAGCTTCACTAAATGACTTCAGCTCGTGTATTCCTGAGATTGCATCTTCACAGAGATCATCGACCAAGGTGGCCAGGGCAGCCATCTTAGTAAAGGCGATCCGGAATGCAGAATACTCTGGTTCATACAATGCTGCCGATATGGAAAAATGACATTTTACAATTCCTTCCCTAGCAAATTTGAGTTTGTCCAATCCATTTCCTGTCCACCATCTACCACAAGCCAAGCCTTCATAAATCAGGCATGCAGCCACACTCAGCGGTATAGATGATCAATTTACAGAATAACATAAAGCACCATTAGTTTTGTAGCCTAAAAAAATGTAATGGTGAAAAATCTTAATTACCTTTTAGCTTCTTCAATCTCCTTCTGATGGAGCTTCTGAACTGAGTCCATGTCTAATTTTGCAAGTCTTAAGCACTTATTAATGGTGCCTTCTCCTGGCCACAGTTGTCGCACTAGGCTCCTTGATTCCAATCTAGGAAGAAGGCAATGGCGAGGATAATCGAGAGCAAACTTAATCTGTAGAGAAACAATTTTGTTAGACACTTCCAAAGTAAAATATGAAATTCAATGAATTACTTCCATGGAAAAGCCACCTCCATTCCTATATTTTGAGTTTTAAGCTGTTCGCTCTTTGTTAGAGATTTATTGAGATGATCTCTAGCAAATGCCTTTGCTTCTGCCATGACCTTTGATTCATAAGGAAATGCTAGCTGTCCGCACCGATATAGATTCAGCACATCAGATATTTCAGAAAAACATGAAAATTCTCCGTTTTTGTCCTTCAGCTTCTCAAGAAAATCTAACATCAAGCAAACAAATGAAAACAAAAATCATAAGATTGTGTTCAGTAGCATGATCATCGAAAAATGTTTGCAATGAGGAAAGCAGTGAATAGTTCTTACTAGTTGATACTTCGTAACCATGGAGCCTGAGCAACCAAAAAGCTAAGACTGCGATGCTTGGGCTACCCAAACTTAACTCTGAGCTCCAATCCCTATAGTACAAAATTTAGGCTCATTCATTTGTATGATCATTATGGAAGTGTATGGAGAGAAGTTCTTTGATGATGCAACACAAGGAAACATATACAGTTGTGAAATGTTAAATCATCCAGTTTCAAAAGTAGATTCCTCTGGCTGGAATAATCATTAGAATCCCCTTAAACTCTTGTTTGTACATATTTCGAAAGAAAGAGATACTAGAAATTATTTGTGGCACATTTAAGAAATTATTTTCAAATTTTCATTGGAAAGATATCTCTTCATCTTCCTCCTTTTATAATATTGGATGGGGAAAAGTATGTAAACCTTTTCATGAAGGTAGTTTAAGGATTTATAGTGCTAAAGACTGCAACTTAGCAGCCCTTGCAAAGCTATTTGGGTGGGTTCTTACAGGTAAAGAATCTCTTTGGTAGAAGTGTTCAGTGTTCACGGAGTCTATTTAAAGGAGTTACTATTTGGGTAGCAAACCCTGCTTCTTTGCTATTGGGTGAATTATGGCTAAGCGATGCTACCTTGAAGTAGAAACTGGTGATAATAATATTTGCACTCTTGTCCATCTGTTTGGTTTTTTTTTATTTGTACCCAAAATAGATCGACTTTACGTTACTTACCTGTATGTTGAAGGTAAAATCTGTGTGATTTGATGCTTAAAAAATCTTTGAATGCCTAATCGCTGGATCAAGTCCAGTAACTGTAGAGACTTGTTCAGATGCTGAATGTCCTTCACCTCCTCTGCTCCAAACATAGCGAGCTCATTGTTGATTTCAGTAATTAGCATGTGCATTTCTCTATCTACCTGTACCTCCACTTCTTTCTCTACTAATCCAACCACCTAGTATAACATGCATGGAATAATACGAAGAATTTTGCAGTCAGATAGAGTGAAAATGGTATTATTTGCTATCTTGAAGCAAGTGAATGATACCTGATCCATCTTCTTAGGGGTCACTCTGGTAAGTTTTAGTCCAGCATGGTGCAACCTGCGTGCTTGCTGTTTCACTTCTTTGTCCCATTGGAGAAGAGATGATGAACGTAGAAGAGGAGCAGTCATGACTCTTCTGACAATCATGTTAACCATTGAGCTGGAGCATACCGCCATGGCTGTGAACAGAAATGATGTTCCAACTTCCAGTTTGACTCACTCATGAGCACTTTTTATGCATTCCATCTGAACATGTTCACATGTGCTTACATCGGTTCTATAGTTCTTTAGGAGTATAAATGTGCTCACATGTGTTCTTAGCCAAACAATAAAAAAAAAAAACGAGTTACTTGTGCCCCATTAATTAATATGTATAAGTAAGGAGTATTTAATTGTGGTCTTAAAACAAACTTGTCCTATGGGCCTTTAACCTTAATCCCTGCACCAGCTTAGGATCTTCGTGATGGGGAAATCTCGCCCTTGGAAAAAGTAAGGGCGACTCCGCATAAAAACAAAACATATTGTGTGAGAGTGTGACCTTAATAATTAAGTGACAAAGCTTATTAAATTTAGAAGCTGAAACGATCATGAACTTTTCGTAAAGCACACAAACATACAATTGTTCATTAGCATACCTTAACTACTACTAAGCAAATGAAATATCCATTTTACGGGCATAAAATATAAATCCATAAGCTAGAGTAGCTAAACGGGCCTATTTCCTCCGGTTAATTTACTTTAGCGGCTTGTAACTAGGGGTGCAACTTTTGCGGGCCGGCCCGCAAGCCCGACCCGGCCCGTAAAACTACGGGTATGGGCCGGGATTTTAAGGTACAGGGTCGGGCCGGGCCGCAAAATTTTAAGCTCCCAAATTTCGGGCCGGGCGTGGGCCCAAATTAAAAAACCGGGCTAAGCCCGTAGCCCATTATGCCCATATACCATTACCATTTACCATTTACCATTTACCAAAATCAAAAAAACCTACCCACTTACCAGTCGCCCCTCGTCGTCGGCGACCGCTGTTGCGCCCCTTGCCTTCTCGCCTCTTCGCCCGGCCACCTTCGCGCTCGTCGGCCGCCTTCTCGCCTCTTCGCGGCTCTGCCTTGCGGCCCCCTCGCCGCCGTCGTGCCCCTCGCCTTCTCGCCTCTTCGCCCGGCCACCTTCGAGCCCGTCGGCCGCCTTCTTGCCTCTTCGCGGCTCTGCCTTGCGGCCCCCTCGCCACCGTCACGCCCCTTGCCTTCTCGCCTCTTTGCCCGGCCACCTTCACGCCCGTCGGCCGCCTTCTCGCCTCTTCGCGGCTCTGCTTTGCGAGTTGTGGCAGCCTTCGCGGCTCTGCCTTGCGAGTTGCAGCTACCTTTGCGGCTCTGCCTTGCGGCCCCCTCGCCCGTCAGCCGCCTTCTCGCCTCTTCGCGGCTTAAAGATCTGGACTTTACCACCTCCAGGTTCCATTATCGCCCTGCCACTGCCATTAGAGATTTTCTGATTTTCTGTTTTATCTTTTGCAGGGTCTCTAGCAGAAGCAAATCACTTCATCGGCATTCGTCAGGAAGGGGTATTTGTTTCATACTCCTTATAATTTATTTGTTGGTTACCTGTTCATCTAATTTAGTTAGTAAAAATGTCTAATTTTGAGCCTTCTGACCTTAGCAAAACCTTCAAATGAGGAAGAAGAAATTCAGAACTGGTTAGCAGAACAAGGATGTGATGAAAACAATGATGGTGGAAAATCTGAGTTGGATTTATACTTTGATGAGAAGTTAGAAAGTAGGGATGTTGATCTAGATATTCTTTGTTGGTGGAAGGGGAACTCAGCCAAGTTCCCAATATTGGCATCAATGGCTCGTGATATATTTACTATTCCGGTTACAACAATTGCTTCAGAGTCGGCTTTTAGCACTGGTGGACGTGTTCTTAATCAGTACAGGAGTTCTCTTTTACCTGAAATAGTTGAATGCTTAATTTGCATGCAGGATTGGCTACGTGGTAACACACCATGTGGGACTATTGCTGATTTGGATGATGAGCTCAACAACAATGCATGAGGTATGTTCAAAAGTAAATATTCTATTATTTGCAAATTGTTTATGTAAAAGATTTTTTTTTTCCAAATTTTTGTATTGTTGTCAACAATAAATGATTGTCCAAATTCATTTTGTAGAAAATTTTTGTTTTCCAAATAATTTTATTGTTTTCAAAAGTAAATGTTTAACTGTTTTAAAAAAAGTTTTAACTCCGCCATGGCCGGTCCCAAGCCCGGACGAGAAAGGAGGAGGGAAAACTTATGGAGATTCTCCCAAGGTACTTTCTGATTTTTTGCATGCAGTTATTTCTTTTTTTTTTAATTCACTTTGGTTACTTGAGGCTTGTGGGATTTCTTATGGTCTTTTGATGCATACAGGAGTCACGAGCTAGAACCTTATCACAGTTCACAAGAACATTTTCCCAGAGACAACTGGTTTCCAAGCACAATACAAGCACCAGGTCAATCCTTACTCTCAACTGGTTTAACTATTTTTTGTGTTACTTATGGCATGAACTGAGACACATATAGTTTATGTCACACTGTGTCAACAACTATCCTTAGTTGTCAACAGTAATGGTGCTTTGAAATTTATGAAGGCAATTGGTGCATGAGGACTTAAGGGTGGATTGAAAGGCCCGAAAGCCCGCAGCCCGACCCTAAGCCCGCTTAGGGATAGGGCCGGGCCGGATTTTTGGAATTGCCTTAGGGCTCGGGCCGGGCTCAGGCCGAGGTTCTAGTTGTTAGGGCTCGGGCCGGGCCAACCTCCAGCCCGTAATAGCCCGACCCGGTTGCACCCCTACTTGTAACTACTAGTATATACATGTAAGCATAGAGCTGGCAGTTATCTAATATGACGGTTATAGACTGTTGTGCAGTAGGGCTGTTATGCACGGCTACAGACTTTGTCATATATATATACATATATATAAAAGATGATTTACATGAGATCATTCTTATATAAAAAGTATGAGGTCAATCTTTTGGGTCATTGGATTCCGATCTAATTGTGGTATCAAATAAGTGGGTAAGTGACTGTGTCAAATCAGTTGGTAGGTGAGTTCCTTGTAATCGTTTATAGCCGTCAGATCAAGATCCAAAGGCTAAGAATTAAAATGACTTCATATAAGCCAAATGAGAGTGATCTTATTTAAACTTTTTCAATATATAAATATATAAACTGCTAACGACTGCTTGTCTATTTCAAGAAATATTTTTTATGTTTAATGCATTTCAATTATCCAAAAAGAGTAAAGAAGTAAGAGGAAATAAACCTGTTTAGCCACAACTAGATTATGACTTATTGGATGTGCGACCACATTATTGGCGTTGCTTATCCCATGCTTTCATCATCACGCTATTTGAAAAGTTTCATAGTTCCATTATTGACTCAGACTCGCCGAGTCAACTCGGCACGAAAACGAGTCAACCTCCTCTATGGAGTATGGACTAGATCATTATACTTAGTTGCTAACTCAAATCACTGTCCAAGTCAACTCACTGGCAACTCGGCACGAAAATTCGTCACTAAATCATTATACTCAGTTGCTAACTCAAATCACTGTCCAAGTCAACTCACTGAGTCAGAACAACTCAGTAAACTGTTGTAGTTATCATGCAATTGGTTCTCTTAAATCCTGCCTTACTTACATTATTCAGTGGTTGTATTCTTACCAATGTTTTGTATTGATGTTTTATTAACAATTCCTACTCCACTCGTAAATCCACTGATTTAGTATCAACAGAAGCTTTTCTCTCCATATTACACTTTATTACAAAAAACAATTTTGATAATTAATGAATTTTATAAACCAAAAAAAGAGGCAATACAAAGATTATGAGATACGAAACATGCCTTCTCCAAGAGAGAACACAAAAAAAAATGAAAGAAAATTTATCTTCTAAGATACAAGAAGATAGCTAAAATGTAAGGAATCTATGCTATCTAGAATTAAAGAACTTAAGAAGATTGCACAGAAGAGCATTTATTTAGGTTTCGGAGGTTTTTTTTATCCTCTTCCTCTTCTAGTAGATGAATGAGTCGGTACATACCCTCCTCCGCTACGAAGCTGCATTGTCCTATTGTACTTCACATTGGCAATGAAGGGTCATCAGAGCCGCAGCGGAAGCGAATCTTACGTCGTGCATGTGTCAAATTCTCCCAAATTCTGTTTGCACGAGGAATAACTTTGCACTCACAAACACAAATACACAATAGAGTACAAGTAATTTAGTAATATAAACGAATGATTATTTATATCATGAGCAATCTACAAACAATACAGGAACACATACTACTAACCTGCGGCCTTTGTGCCCAAGTTCCTCCGTTCTTCGTAGAGAATTATAATATGTCAGAGATCACTCTATTTGCTACCGTTCGTGTGTGAATATGTGACTTGCTATACTCCACGAGTTAGTAATATCACTTCCTTGCGATTCTCTGAAGCTTTTCTTTTTGTATGATCTCCAAGATCAAATCTCACATAAAGCAAAAGCACTTCCTTCAAGAATATAGAGAAGAAGGTCTCTTGGAGGAGAAGAAGAACACCCAAAGGTAGGGGGACGTGAACAGTAACATCCCCCTTTATTTCCTCCTCATGGATCCCCATAATTGAGGAGTTACAACCCATCACGCAGTTTCTAATTTGGCAATTTTCAAATTGGTTATTTCTAATTTGGGTATTTCCGATTCGGGTGATACATTCCAAATAATTCCCTTTTTATGACCATTCTTCCAAAACGGTTACAAACAACAAAAGTATCTCTTCCATCTAGGTGTGGGCCCACCTGGGCCCACGGAAGCCTAACCATCTCCACAAGTTCACACACACAAGGGAGGGCCGATTCCTCTCAAAATATGACAACTAATATGGGACAAACCCATATCAATGTCTTACATCCCCTACTATGGGTTCTGTGCTCATATTTGCGATCCAACAGTGACTCATGCACTAGTCCTGCCGTAATCCAAAACTATGAACATGTTTTACAAATAGATCCGGCCTTCGTTAACGGATCAGCTAACATCTCAACCGTAGGAAGATGACTCACTGTCAACTTTCCCCGTTGTAGCATGTCAAACACATAAAAGTAATGCACCTCTATGTGCTTAGCTCTGGAACTGACCTCCCCATTACGGAGTGTCGACATTGTTGCCAAATTATCACAATAAATTTTGACAGGAGCATCAGTCCGCTGTTCTAGCTCTAACCCAGCTAGAAATTCTTTAATCCAAACCGCCTCAGAAGTTGCCAAACTGCATGCAACAAACTCAGCTTCCATCGTGGACTTAGTAATGCATTTCTGCTTCTTACTAGCCCATGCTACGGCGGTGCCACCAAGCATAAAAACATAACCGGCAGTGGATTTCCTGTCATCCTTACACCCGGCATAGTCTGAATCACTATAGTCTTCCAATGACATGTTCTCGGCTTGATATGTGAGTTTGATATCCTTGGTACCCAACAGATATCTGAACACCCGCTTAATAGCCTGCCAGTATTGCATACCTGGGTTAGCCTGATATCGACTCACAAGGCTTACTACAAAAGCCAAATCAGGTCGAGTGCAGTTCATGGCATACATCAAGCTGCCAATAGTCGGTGCATATGGCACAGATTGCATCTTCAGACGTTCCTCGTCTGATGCAGGTGCCATTCTCTCAGACAAAATTGTCCCTTTATAGATGGGCAAATCTATGGTCTTCCAACCAATCACGCCAAAGCGTTTCAATACACTCTCAATATACGATTCTTGAGATATACTTAGCCTCCTCGCTTTTCTATCTCTCTCAATCTTCATCCCGAGGATGTAAGATGCTTCACCCATATCTTTCATTTCAAATTGGGTCTTGAGCTATTCTTTAAGACTGAGAATCATACTAGTGTCATTCCCCATCAATAATATGTCATCTACATATAGTGACAATATCATAAATCTACTCCCATCTCTAAAGGAGTATACACAATGGTCATAGTCATTAGCCACAATGCTATATTCACTTATCACCTTGTGAAAAGTGAAATACCATTGTCTTGGCGATTGTTTCAGTCCATATAATAATTTAATAAGTTTGCACACCTTAGTTTCCTCCCCGGAAATAACAAACCCCTCGGGTGTTCCATGTAAATCTCCTCCTCTAAATCACCATTTAGGAAGGCAGTCTTTGCATCCATCTAGTGTAACACTAAATCTAAGTATGATACAATTGCCAACAAACATCGGATCGAGATGAACCTAGACACAGGAGAATACGTCTCCTTGAAGTCTATGCCCTCTACTTGTGTGAAACCTTTTGCCACAAGTCTAGCTTTGTACTTCTCTATTGATCCATCAGCTTTGAGCTTCTTTTTGAAGATCCACTTACACCCTATGGGTTTCCGTTCGTCTGGTAAGTCAACAATCTCCCAGACTTTGTTCTTCAAGATCGAATCCATTTCCACTTGAATAGCCTTTTGCCATTCCTTGGAATCTGGACTACTCATAGCCTGCTCAAATGTGACTGGATCACTGAGTACAGGTTCATCTATCGATATCTCATCTTCACCAAGCATGGCATAGTAATCCTTCAACAAAACTGAAGGTCTACGCTCTCTTGATGCTCGAGTTTCAACATCCTCATTGGATATGTTACCTATCACTTGTTCATTACTAATGACAGTAACTTTCTCTTTTTCTATCTCAAAGAGTTCCACTTTCTGACTAGGAGTTTTAAGGTCTATATCTTCCTCAAGAAAATAAGCATCTCTAGACTCTATAACCCCCACTATCCCATCATCATGGTGTACTATAAAACCATACCCTTTCGAATGGTCACAATAACCTATAAAATTACATTTTATGGTCTTGGGATCCAACTTAGTTCTTAGTTGATCAGGTACCCTCACATGGGCCTTTGACCCCCACACTCTCAAGTTTGAAAAGTTTGGATGTCTTCCTGTCCATAACTCATATGGGGTCAATTTGATCGACTTATAAGATATTCGATTTAGTACATAGACAGCGGTGTCTAGTTCTTCGCCCCAAAACTGCGTTCCTAGTTCAGAGTGGTTTAACATGGACCTTACCATGTCCATTAATATCCTATTACGTCTTTCAGCGACTCCATTCTGCTGAGGGGTATAAGGTAAAGTATATTGATGCACTATTCCTTGGTTTGTACAATAGTCCTTGAACAAATCAGATGTGTACTCACCACCTCTGTCTGTTCTCAAAACTTTAATCTTCCGTCCTAATTGGTTCTCAACCTCAGCCTTAAATTCCTTGAATTTTTCTAAGGCATCGGACTTTCTCGATAACAAGTACACATAACCATATCTCGAATAGTCATCTATGAACGTAATAAAATACATCATTCCCCTTTGAGTTTTGACGTTTATAGGCCCACAAATATCTGAGTGAATGACCTCTAAAAGGTCAATTGCTCGTTGCCCTTTTGGAAAGGGTTGCCTAGTCATTTTGCCAGATAAACAATCTTCACACACGCGCAAATTATCACTTATTCTAGGTAGTAACCCACTACCTGACATTCAGTGTAATTTTGTCACATTCACATGACACAGGCGTAAATGCCACAACAATGCATTATCCACATAACAAGCAAAAATATACTCAGAATCAGCTATTTCATTAATATTAGCAAAGTCATTGGAAACACCAAGTTTGAATAAACCATCCACAAGAGAAGCAGTAAATAAAACATTATTCTTCTGTCCCACAGTTCCCTTGCTACCTTTGAACCGGACTTCAAATCCCTCTTGAGTCAACAAAGGAATTAAAATCAGATTCCTACGAATAGTAGGTGCAAACAAGACATCTGTGAGAACCAGAGTGTTTCCTCCTAAAAGAGGAACACGAATAGAGCCAATCCCCAGCACGTCATAATAGGTGTTATTCCCCATGTAGATCTTGTGCTCTCTGGGACTAATCTCTTTCATCTCAGCAAAAGACTCCTTTGCCATAGCCACATGACGGGTTGCAGCCGAGTCAAGCCACCAACATCTAGTGTTAGTGTTCACAATCAGTGCCTCAGAAATCATGCACACTATGTCCTTTCCACCACCCTGCTGTTTTTTTTTTCTCGTTGCCCTGGGAGCCATTAGGACAGTTCCTGTTAAAGTGACCCATCTGGCCACAAGTAAAGCAGGCTCCCTTCTTCTTATTTTTGGCCTTTTTTCCACCCTGGAATTGAGGCTTCTTACCTTTCCTCTTGAAGTTCTTCTTTGAGGTGCCTGCATAGGACCCACCTTTCTTAGAGCCAACATGGTGAGCAAGGTTGGCAGATGCATTAGAGGCCCTTATATGCTCTCTCCTTGCCTGCTCCAAGCCCATCTTGGCAGTAAGGTCATCGAGAGTGACTTTCTTGTCACTCAGGTTCAATGCCACCACAACTGCTTCCCATGATGGAGGGAGGCTAGTGAGTATCGTAGACACTTGGACTCCTAATGAAATTGGATCTCCAAGCATCTCCAACTCACTAGCTATAATGGTCATGGCATTTATGTGCTCAAGCACATTCTTGCCCTCCTCCATCCTCATGTTGGTATAGCGAGTGTGGAGCAACCTGATGTGTGCCTCAGTATGCTCTCCATACCTCCTCTCAATGGCCTCATACATTTCTTTGGCCGTTTCGTCAAAAAGTAACTCCATCGTAGGCTCCATAAAGGTAAGCATCGTGGTCCTTACTCGTGCATCCTCCATCTTGAACTTCTCGTACTCTCTCTTTTGAGTAGCAGTACTATGTTCACCTGAAGGTTCAACAACTTGGTCTAACAAATGACCCAAGTCATCTAGGAACAGAATGTGACGGATGCGCCTCTTCCAGATAACAAAATTGGTGGCATTCAACTTTTCAGTCTTTACCAACTCACTGGAGACCATACAGGAAGCCATTGCAACTTTTATGAAATGAGCAAGTGTCACAATCAAATTAAAGATAAATATCTACAATCAATGGAATTGGACAATAAGTGTTAAACAGCACAGTTTGAATCACTAAATAACTATCAGTAATTAGATAATTAAGTGGCACAAAATACTTCTTCAAAATAAATAGTTTTTCAAATCTTTTTCTGCCGATCGATCGTGTATAGATACTCGATCGATCGCGTCAATCTCATCGATCGATCGCAGCCAGCCGAAGGTGACTTTGTACAACTTACAGTAGATACGATCGATCGTGTATTCAGCCAATCGATCGCTCTGCTTGTAATGATATATTCAATCGTAAGCCCGATCGATCGCATTTACAAGCCTATCGATCGCTTCGATTGTTGTATAAAAAATAAATTTTCCAATAGATACGATCGATCGCAAATACTGCCGATCGATCGTTTCTAACGCAATTTCGATATTGGTTTTTAACAGTAGATACGATCGATCGCAATTACTGCCGATCGATCGTTTCCCTCTTTGAAGCGACGCTTCTAGTAACTACGATCGATCACGAACGGCGCCGATCAATCGTTACCAGTCGTCTTCTTCGTTAGAAAACCTTTAGCGATCGATCGCGTCTATTAGCCGATCGATTGCCAAATCAAAAAATGTGATTTTTAATATATTGATTGCTCAGAATTTCTCACAGATTTTTGGAAATTCTCACACCATACACGAACCGAGGCTCTGATACCACTGAAGGGTAATCAGAGCCGCAGCGGAAGCGAATCTTACGTCGTGTATGCGTCAAATTCTCTCAAATTCTGTTTGCACAAGGAATAACTTTGCACTCACAAACACAAATACACAATAGAGTACAAGTAATTTAGCAATATAAACGAATGATTATTTATATCATGAGCAATCTACAAACAATACAGGAACACATACTACTAACCTGCGGCCTTTGTGCCCAAGTTCCTCCGTTCTTCGTAGAGAATTATAATATGTCGGAGATTACTCTATTTGCAACCGTTCGTGTGTGAATATGTGACTTGCTATACTCCACGAGTTAGCAATATCACTTCCTTGCGATTCTCTGAAGCTTTTCTTTTTGTATGATCTCCAAGATCAAATCTCACATAAAGCAAAAGCACTTCCTTCAAGAATATGGAGAAGAAGGTCTCTTGGAGGAGAAGAAGAACACCCAAAGGTAGGGGGACGTGAACAGTAACGTCCCCATTTATTTCTTCCTCACGGATCCCCATAATTGGGGAGTTACAACCCATCACGCAGTTTCCAATTTAGGAATTTCCAAATTGGTTATTTTCAATTTGAGTATTTCCGATTCGGGTGATACATTTCGAATAATTCCTTTTTTTATGACCATTCTTCCAAAACGGTTACAAATAACAAAAGTGTCTCTTCCATCTAGGTGTGGGCCCACGGAAGCCTAACCATCTCCACAAGTTCATACACACAAGGGAGGGCCGACTCCTCTCAAAATGTGACAATTAATATGGGACAAACCCATATCAATGTCTGACAGGCACAACTAATATGGGACAAACCCATATCAATGTCTTATACGCAAGATGTGTTCTCAGCCTCAATATTACATGGGCTACTCTTGTCAAATCATGAAACGTAACGAGACGGACTGACTTCTCCATAGACTCAATAACCTTCGAAGATCACTGTCAACTTATTCAATGTTCAAAGTTTAATAGATGCTGAACTTGCCAAAATCCCTTAGTTCTGCCTCAGTGAGCTTAAGGTTTTGCAGTGCATTAGAGGAAGACTTATGGTAGAATAACAGGTTCAAAAAAATGAAAAGTGTATAGAAACAAGAACATGGAAAGCATATTTAATTCACAGGATCAAAATTAGTGATAGAGGTCATACCCTCAAGAGTGTTTGTTTTTCCTGTCCTTTACTATTGTATGAGTTTATCAGAAAACAAATTTTTTGGCAAAGGGAATCGAATCCATTTTGGATCCCGCAATATCATATTTGAAGTCAGACGCAATATTTTGAAGAGATGAAATGATTTCAGAAATAAATTTGATTTGCAATGAGCCAACGGCATCCTAAGGACAATGAGCCACTTGGGGGAGCAGAAACTAAAGTATAGAACTAACCATGCTATTCAATATTCCCGCGTGAACAACGAGCCTCATTGTTATGCTTTTCTTTGTCTGAGCAATCTGTTTTCTGCAAGGAAGAGAGAAAGCAGTGCCACATGAGGCCACAAGCGATTCCATCATCACTCAATAATTTCAAATTTTAATTCTAGTGCCGGTGCCCAAGTGACTAGTTGACATGCTTTCACTCAAATTAACGTGGTTTTCGAATCATAACTTTTTATTTTCGACGATGAAATTATTGTTGAAACATTTTATCTATTTGAATAAATGCATCTGACCCAAGAACCCCGCAATTATAAATCGAAATCTGTTCCTTCTGGTAAAAGATTTTGTACATTTTAAAACAAAGAAGAAGAAAAAATATGGCTCAATGACAACCTCTTTTATCTTTGGCCTGCTCATGTGAATTTGTTTATTTAATAACTGTGACTTCTAATCTCAAAGATGAACCAGGTCAGACATTAGTGTTAAAATAAACACACATCTCTAAACACCATCATCCAGTAGAATCAAATCTCAGTTCCTATATCCCGACATGAGAATAGCAATAAAAAAATACATCTCTAACCCCCTTCACCCAGTAGAATCAAAATCTCAGTTCATATATCCTTTTCCTAGCTGCTGTCCTGAATATCTTAAACATGTTACATGAATCATGCAATAGGTGGAGTGACTTCTTCCTTATATTCTGTACATGCATCATTGAATCAATACTCCCTCCGGTCACTTTTAATTGATAGTTTTTTTTCAAATGAACTATTAGTTCATTTGAAAAAAAACACTCTATCTATTAAAAATGACCTGATGGAATATATTTTACACTGAAAACGTAGTTCATAGATGATTAAAACTATCATTTTGAATTTTGAAAATAAAAGAAAATTCCGTAACTATTTGACTTTGGAGCTAGAGCAAGACTGACCTGTAGATGTATTTGGTAAAAAAACTGGCCAATATAATTGCCTTGACAGTTTCTAATAATCAAATAATCCCTCCGGATCCCAGTCTCTATTTCATCAAAAGAAAAGTAAATCCCAATCTCTACTACCTGCAGATTCTGTTTCTAAGCAATCTCCTCTAAGCTTTTAGTCAAAGAAAAAACTCTTGTACACTTCTTCTCAAATGCCATCTTAAACAAGTAGTATCAAACCATGAAGGTTATTTTAATCAACATAGTCTAAATTGTTGAAGGGTATTTTAGCCGTATAGATTGTATGTTCTTCAGTACTGAGGCCGGCTTATTTTTCACCCCAAAAACTCTGAAAAAGGCACAGGCCATTTCGGTGGGATACCATAACACAATCATCAGTATAATAGTTGCATTAATATTTTATTCAACCTATTAAATAATTTCACTTGATTCTTTTATTAATCTTCCAAGCAAAGTCTTTTATTTATTTTTAAGTTTATATTAAATAACTAAATATTTGTCCTATATAGACAGATTCACTAAATATTATTCCTACGTGGTAGACACTACGAGAACACTGTGACTATCACTCTGACTTCTACCGGTAGTCACTGCATGCCCTGATATGCTCAAGGGAGAATGCCTCACCCAATCCTTACCCCAAAAGTCAAACCCAACCAATGGAAAATGGTCCTCATTAGGTACCATTATACTATGTGCAGAGCTTCCTACGCAAAAGATGCAAAACAGCCTAAGCCAGTGGAAAGTGGTCCCCATCTAGTACCATTGTACTACGTACAAAGATTCCTATGTGGAAGATGTAGAGCATAGAGCTTCCTATGCAGAAGATGCAGAAAAATAGTGGTACTCACCAGGTACCATTATAGGTGCAGAGCTTCCTACAATGAAGATGTAGAACATCATGCAAAGCTTCCTACGCAGAAGATGCAAAACATCGTGCAGAGCTTCCTATGCGGAAGATGCATATTAGAGTGCACAGCTTCTTACGCGAAAGATGTGGAACATAGTGCACAGTTTCCTACGCGGAAGATGCGTACCAAAGTGCAAAGCTTCCTATGCGGAAGATGCATAATAGAGTCCAAAGCTTCCTACGCGAAAGATGCAGAACAACAGTGGTCCTCACCATGTATCACTATAGGTGCATAGCTTCCTACACGAAAGATGCATAACACTAATGATCCTAGATTTATTAATAGGGTTCCATTATCCATGAAGTCCTCAACTATTAGTCAACACAGCATGAAACTATAGATCGAAGCCCATAAACACAATAATTAAGGCCCCATATAACTAGGCGGACACAGGCTCGACCTGCCACAGCAGGGCAGTGCACCGGCGGTGAGCCGCCATCACAGCACTGCCAATTGGCTGCCCCCACCCCCCACCTCCTCTCTCTTTGCTTCCCTACTCCTTGGCAATTGAAGCAGCAATGGTTGTTGTCGTTGTAGCTTGACGCCAATTTGGCTTCACTTCTGCCTTGGGGTGATGTGGACATCTGCTTCATATCGCCATCCTCCCCTCCGCCTTCCCTTTCTCTACCCATGGTCCAGGTAGATCTGGGTGAAGGAGGTGGGTACCGCTACAGGGCGCGAGCAGCGACTAACATCTCCAGCCACCATCGTCACCCTTTGGGGCTTTTGGTGGGGCTCCGTTGCTGCCTGACGACCACTGGGCTGCCAGCATTGGCTCCTGCTTGCTCTTCCCCTTCTTCTTCTTCTTCTTCTTCTTCTTCTTCTTCTTCTTCTTCCTCTTTTCAAAATAGACCAGTCATGTTGCTCCGCCGCGGCACAGCCAATTGACTAGTGCCACGAGGAGTCGGCTAGTGCCACGGGGGCTCGACCTCCATCTCCTCTTTGCTACAACGCCACTACTAGGCTATCGCTGCTATTCGGTCATTGTGGCCGCCTCCTCCGTCGTCCCCATCATTGCCTTCATTGGCAAAAAATCATATTAAAACACAAATTACACAAAATTTAAACACCTATTGGTGATACGGTTAAGATATCTGACTTGTAAGCCCAATTTTTAGACGATCCACTCTTCGCCGAAAAAAGACTCCCAGAATAGTATTGCCGAATTTTTCCCATCCTCTGTCAGATCTGTCTTCATTCTTGATCTCGCACTTCTCCTTTCTCATAGGTGTAATTGGTCTTGAGGTGCGTCTAAGGGGAAAAATCTGTCATCTACCTAAAAGAAGAATATGTGGGTCCACTTTAATTTTTTGGCAAATGGGAGCACACCATGTGTTAGCTCTATTGATAAAATGAGAAAATTCCACGTGTCACCTCTATCGGTAAAATAAAAATGTGCCACCTGTTAGAATTGTCGGTAGGGAACCATCGTGTGTTATTTAGAACTATAACAATCGGTGGAGGTCTACTGATCATTATGAGCCCAAACAGGTTCAAGTTTGGGTCTGCAGGATTTTTGTAAGTCGGTGTGATTCATTCCAAAAAAAATTGTGGGATATTACATCAGCCATGATTTTTCTATTTAATTTGGAAAATTATCACTTTTCTGTCTTTTCTAGTTTTCGATGTATATCAAATCTGAATTCATGTCTCTGCAACACCATTGTTAAACCTTGATTTGCAACGTCAACTTTAGTCTTCCTCTGGGTTTTTACTTATTCAAATGCATGTGTTTACTTATGGTTATGCATTCAAATCTTCTGTAAATTCATCTTTATTATGGATCAGCTAGAATTAGGAAAATATATTTCCATCGTTGCCAAGGATTGTTTCCTCGGGAATTAGCACACGTTCCTGATTTTTGTACAAATATTGGTTTCTATCGTCTTATCTCCCTTTTCATCAGAGTTGATTCATTTTCCTTATTACTTATTTTGATTCATTTTCCTTATTACTTATTTAACTTAGAAGTATCTGTAGTATTGGTCCGCGTGAACAAGATTCAAGATGAGATCTTTCTTGAAGAGTTAAATAAATATTGATGTCTTTTTCTTTGAACAAATGTTGAATTATTAAATCATAGTATGCTCACCATAAGCCAAGACCACACTAGAGACCCGTCTGGTCTCTGCACATTGGGACATGTCTGGCCTCTGCCCTTTCAAGGCACCATGCATGCTTAAACTAGGTTGTTAGTGTGATAGCCCCAAAATTATATAAAAAAATTGTTGGCATCCTAAACTAGGAAACTAGGATCGATTTGGACTCTCATAAATGTTGATTGGATAAGCTTGATAGGAATCATTGTAGATTCCCACTTGGAGTCTGATCAGCTTGATAGGAGTAGGATAGGTGAAGGTTAGCATGATGGGCCACTCTAGAACACGGCTCTATGAGAACTAGGAGTGTGGTCAGCTCAGTCCTGGCGCTGGAGATAAATTATAGTATTTGGATTGACTCAATCTTCATGAGAAACACTTCGAGTTGGAGTTTGACTGAATGAGGAGTTAGATGGACAGTAAATAAGAAGCCCTTCAGCATAGGCTTTCTATTGGGTGCTGGAGATTTGACATAAGAGGAGATGTTTGCTTTCAGATAGACCTGGCCTAGATTGAGGATCAACACGAATAGGAAAGGGTGGCCATACTTCTACTAGGAGTAGCACTCCTTGAGGGTAAGTAAGTTATCGGCTCTCCTCTTGTCTATTTTCTTTGGTCGACCTTCTCATTATCTTCTCTCTCCCAATCTCTCTCCTCTTTCTCTCTCTCTCAACCACCTTTTCTTTTCTTTTTCTCATCTCTCTCCTTGTTAGCCAACCCCTAGACATGACAAAAGAGGAGCATTGGATGCTAGGAGCACTGTCAAAGTGTGTGGTTTCGAAAAACGATTGAGGTGGGATGTTTTTATGCAATTTTTTCCATGGTCCTGTGTTTTTGCAATGTATAGATATCTAGTGTTTAAAATCAAATACTAGCATTATTCCTACAAATTTTGAGTTGATTCATATTCATGCTTAAGCTATTGAAAGTTTGCTTGAATTATATGTATTGAGATTGCAGTGATCGGCTATGATCACTTGCGTAATTTGTGTATTCATGGCATATATTATATTATGTTAGGAACCCTCATTTGCCTGTCTTTCCTTGCTGCTGCCATCTATAGGTGTGTAACCTTGATATGCGATTTTAGTTGTCTTGATCCTTGAAGTTATTGTTTATCTATAAAAGTAATAATCTTGTTATACGTCCAGGGTTTGACCAAACCCCTATGTTCAATCATGTGTCATCTCGGCCAGTACATAAGTGCTATATAATAATACCTTAATTATCCAATTGCTTTCCTAGGTGAGGTAACATGACATTATTATTTAAATACTATTATAGAATTCCATCACAGTTGTGTTACATATTTGCATATGGCTTTTCCCTAAGCCCTGTCCGAACCCTGTCAATTGGCAGTGTTGTCAACCAGCAGCAATATAACATGAATGAACACCCAATTCAATAGTCAGACCATGCTGATGTGTCTCCAATTAGTTATATATGCCCTATGACATCTTCCTGTAGCAATAAAACCATACCAATTTGGTGTCGGGTTTTACTAATGCTCTAACTGACCCTTTTGTAACCCTAATGTTGCAATACATATATATTCAACTAACCCGAGAGACACTACTATATATAAAATTATATTAATTAATAGTCTTCAAGTTATTAGCTGATCTTTTGGTCTAAAAAAATTTGGGGGAAGAAGACTCAAGGTAATGTTGAACTTTCAGGGCTCTTAATTCAGTTACATTTGTTTGCTTTGAATGCTTCTGGTAGTTCTATCAATAGTAGAATTAGGAAAGTTTTTTTCCTCAACACAACATTCCTTCTCTTTGCATGATTAATTGTTCATCTGAGTCTCTACAAGGATTGACACAACATCTATGTTTTTTGCATCAGTATATACTTATCTGAGATCCACAGGGATGGGCACAACATTCCTATATATTGCATAATTAATTGCTCAATTGAGTCTCCTTAGGGATTGGCACAACATCCCTGCCCTTTGGAGGCACATGGGCACTATTAGATTGTTAGGCATCATGGAAGGCCTACATAATCTCCGATCATTGTGTCCATGAATTCCGATGGTGCCCACGTCCAAAAACTCATGGCATGGTTCTTATCGAGAACCCCTAGAGGCAAATGGGTATGTTGTCTTTATGACAGCCACATAAATCTAAGAGCAAAAATTCATTCACTCATCGCATTGTCGATGTGTATGTAGTCTAATCGTATCGTCTGGATGTTAGCAATTCTCGACGTTCATGTTGATTTGTTTCTGTCAATTGACTTGTAATATATTAAAGTTCATATTATAATTACTTCCGTTGTTTGCACTATCATTGTCTATCTTATTATATTCCATTACGGTTTTTCATTCTACTAGTTTTTTCTAGGAATACTCATGCATCATGCAATGTAGGCTTAGCAACTGATAGCACACTTTATTTTGATAATATTGTAAAATGGCTTTGGACCATTAAAAATATAATAGGTTATTATATCTTTCATTCTGTATTTCAATTATACATAGCCTATCCTTTGAGTTTTGTCATTTTACACTTTTCACTATAGTGGTGTAAATGATGGCATATCTGTGACGCCTCAAGTATTCAACAATTTAAAAGATTTCATCTGATCTGACGCTGAAAATTTGGGGCATAACAGTTAGGCATCATTGAAGGCCCATACAATCTTTGACCATCGGGCTAAGTTGTTTGTCTGACAGCCGATTAATTGAAAGTACAAATTTTTTTTACTCTTAGCATTGTTCTATGTGCTTCATTATTATAGAGTACGATCATTTCGTCTGGATGTTAACAATTCATGGCATTAGAGTGGAAGTGTCTCTATCGGTTGATCTATATCCTATTAGTAATTCATATTACTGCAATTGACTCATCTGCTATTTGCATTATCATTGATTCTACTATTTCATATTCTTCTATTATAGTTTTAAGTTCTACTAAATATTTCTAAAAAAATACTCATACATCTTCTAATGCAAATTTAGTAACAGATTCATAATAGAGGCTAGCGGGTTAGAACATAGCACAACAAAGACGTTCATAGTATAATTATTTAAACTTTAAGTTTATTTTTATATAACCTAACACTTCATGTTATTATTTTTCTTTCTAGATTTATTTATAGATAGTCTATCCTATTTAGTTGACATTACATATTTTTTATTATAATGGTATGAATGACGCCTCAAGTCATCAGCATTTAAAAATATACTTCGATCCTGTTTAAAAATTGAGGCGTGATAGTGGGCTTCAGGTTTTGTCACTGCATTAAAGCAGCTATGATAGAATAACAGGTGTTCAAGGTATCAAAAAAGAAAGAGTATAGAAACCAGGACATTGAAAGCTTAATTAATTCAAAGGATCACAGTTGGTGATAGAGGTAATAGCCACAAGAGTGTTTGTTTTTCCCATCCTTTGATTTTGTATGAGTTTATCGGAATCGCATCCATTTTTGGATCCCGCAGTATCATATTTGAAGTCAGACGCAATATTTTGAAGAGATGAAATGATTTGAGAAATAAATTTGATTTGCAATGAGCGAATGGCATCCTGAGATCAATGCGCCACTTGGAGGAGCAGAAACTAACGTATAGAACTGACCATGCTATTCAATATTCCTGCGTGAACAACGAGCCTCATTGTTATGCTTTTCTTTGTCTGAGCAATCTCTTTTCTACAAGGAAGAGAGAAAGCAGTGCCACACGAGGCCGCAAGCGATTCCATCATCACTGATGAATGTCAAATTTTAATTCTAGTGTCAGCTGCCCAAGTGACTAGTTGACATGTTTTCAATCAAATTAACGTGGCTTTTGAATCATTTTTTTTTTCGACGACGAAATTATTGTTGAAACATTTTATCTACTTGAGTAAATGCGTCTGACCCAAGAACTCCGGAATCGTAAATCCAAATCTGTTCTTTCTGGTAAAAGATTTGGTACTTGATAAAACAAAGAAGAAAATCAAAGAAAAAATATGACTTTTAATCGAATTTGTTTATTTAATAATTGTGACTTCTAATCCTAAAGATGAACCAGGTCAGACATCAGAATTAAAATAAATGGATATCTCTAAACATCTTCATCCAGTATAACCAAGTCTCAGTTCATATATCCCGACGTGAGAAAAATAATTTGAAATGGGTGAGAGGGCAACTTCGGCGTCGCTTCCCTGACCTCGGCCCGGCCTCTGGTTCCGCCACCTCCCCTCTCCCCCCCTTCGTCTTCGCCCAAGACCTCGCCCCTCACCCTTCGCCCTTGGCCCCCTCACTCACCCTCCGCCCTAACCCCCTTCCACCCTCCGCCACCTCGCCTCCCTCCGCCCGTCCCTCGCGCCCTAGCCCCCAGCTTTTGGGTGTCCAACCCCCCTCTCTCGCCCCCTGACTCTGGCTCTCACCAGAAACGGGAGAGGGAAAACTGACGGGGATAAGCAAAGGGGCCGCCTTTCGGCCGCCCCCCAGTCTTAGTCACCTCCACTGCCACCTTGCCCTATCCTCCACCACCCCCGCCTCTCACCCACTCCCGTATCCCTTTCTTTGCCTCCGCCCACTCCTCTTTGCCTCCCCATCGCCACCGCCCCTGCTCCTCTGCTCTCTAGCGAGCAAGACCATGGCCTCCCCCGTCCACTCCCCTCGCCCTCCCTCACCCACGCAACCACCTCAACCTCAGATTTTCCCCCAACCTCCCCACCCGAACCCCCCTCCTCTTGGCCATGCCACATTTGCCTCCTCCCCTCGGGCCATGCTTGGGTCTTTCTTATGGGCAAACCTCTTCACGGGTATCTCAAAGGCATCCAACACAATTACCTTCCATCCGGGGCATGACCTTCGTTAGAATTCCACAAGAATTTGTTGACAGGGAAGCACTATGGTGGACCAACACTCTTGTTGGGTATACTACGGGGAAGCGTCCATCCTTTGTATGGTTCAAGGACTATGTAATCAGGATCTGGAAGCCGGTTGGCTCGTTTGACACACAGTTTCTGGCGAGTGGATTTTTCATGTTCAAATTCACTTCCTCTGAGGACTGCGAGGGAATTCTGCATTCTATGTAGACTATGGGTAGAAGGCCTCTAATAGTGCGCAAATGGCATCCAAGAATGCGGCCTATTCGAGAGCTATTGAAATCGGTCCCAACTTGCGCTTTCTAGACCTCCCGCCATAGTATTTTGCCAAAGAAAGTTTGAGTATGGTGACTAGTCTTGTGGGTCATCCTTTGTTCTCTGACAGAGCTACAGCTGATCAATCTAGGCTAGAGTATGCCCGAGCCTACATTGAAATCAATTCTGATTTCAAGTTTCCCTCCATTGTTCATGTAGCCGCCGGAGATGGATATTTCTTCCACAACCTGTGGAATATGAATGGAAGCCACATATATGCTCTAAATGCAATCGTTTTGATCACACCACCAATGCATGTCGGTCGAAGGAGGTTTGGATTGAGACACTGCAACATCGTGCTCTAAGAAACACGGTCGTCGGAAGCACTAAGGACTTGATTGTAGCAGAAGATACTACGGTACGCGCAACCATCTTCAAGTCCGTTACAGTGGGCCCTACCACCCCTCTGGCCACCAATGATGGGATTCCAAGAACCCAAACTCAGAGGAAGACCCCGGACCACATTTCAGAGCCCAGCCGATCAACCCCATTAGTGGCAGAGGCGCAATGTTAGAAACCAAAGTCGGATCCCCCCACGAATCGACGAAGACGAGAGACATGGAACATAGGGTGCACCAATGACCCTGGAAGCAAAGCTAGGCGATAATCCACCTGACCAATTCGTTCGACAATAGCATAGGGACCAAGATAGTGGGGTGCGAGTTTGGTTTGTTCCACCAGAAATAAGGTAGTCTGGCGCTGAGGAATGACAGAGACATACATCAGATCCCCCACCTAGAATACTCAATTAGTACGCTTCTTGTCATAAACCTGTTTCATACGATTCTGCGCAGAAGCCAGGTTCACCTTAAGTTGCCAAAGAATCTAATCATGAGTCTGGATCATGTAGTCAACTTTAGCAATGGAGGAACGGTGGGGCACATAGGAGAGCACAGTAGGGGGAGGACGGCCATACATGACCTCAAATGGAGTGAAGCCGGCTCGTGTGTGATAGGCCGTGTTATACGACCATTCCGCCTAAGGAAGAAGCTGGAGCCATCGATGAGGCTGATCCCCGACAAAACATCATAAGTACTGTTCCAAACATCGATTTACCACATTTGTTTGACCATCCAATTGGGGGTGATAAACAGTGCTCATATGAAGCTCTGTACCCTGCAGTGCAAAAAACTCTCGCCAAAATTGAGAGAGAAAAACTTGATCCCTGCCAGATACAGTAGTGCGCGGCATGCCATGCAGCTTGGCGATTTCCTACACATAAAGTTCAGCGACGGTCTTGGCAGTGAACGGATGGCTCAAAGCACAGAAATGGGCATATTTGGACAAACAGTTCACCACCACTAAAATAATTGATTTACCCTGGACCGCTGGTAAGGCCTCCACAAAGTCTATCGATATATCTGTCAGGATTAAGAAGCGACTGAAGCAGTCCTACAGGCAAAGTAGTTACCGACTAAGCCTGCTGGCAGGTGTCACAAGCCACAACATACTGCCCGCAGTAGTCCCTACTATAAAAAACTTTGACTCACCGTTTTATACATCCGAAATGAACCTTCGTGACCGTCAACGGGGTATCATCGAAGTGAGACAGAATGCGATGATGCAGGTCAGAGGTATCGGGCACCCACAGACGCCCTTTCCAGAATAAGAGATCTTCATGCTATACGAAGGAAGGAACGGCCGTGGTATCAAGCTTTGATTGAAAGGAAAAGAGAGAAAACGAGGAAGAAGGAAGATACTTTTCTATTGCATAATCATAAAGAAAGAGACGACCCCCCTTATAAAGAGGGCGCCAAGCGTGGGTCATGCCGCTGATGGGCCAGAGATGTGCCAACAACCGATCCACTCCATTACAATCAAATCAAATCCCTAATGCCAATCATATCTTATTACAATAGTTCATGAAAGGAAACTAATCCTAATAGCCAATGCTACCTAAATTAGACCACGCTCCTGGGTTGTGCTAACGTACACAACACTAATTAGACTACACTCCTAGGTTATGCTGACGTACACAACAGTCCACCTCCAAGCATATCAAATCACAACCCCATTGTTTTCAGAATGTGCTCTTCCCTTCCAAAAATCCCGAAATAATTATATGGATGCAAGATCCAAGTGTGCGAGAGGTTATCTCCAAAGCCTAGGAGATGCCAATCCAAGGTCAGTCCCTATTCATAATGTTTAAAAAGTTGCATGCGTGCAGAGAGGCTCTCAAAAGCTGGAACAAAGATCATGTTGGGGATATTAATGAAAGATATAAAATAGTTGTCCTCGACCTCCATGCCCTGCAATTTACACTGCAAAATCAGCCCTTTGATGATGATTTGAGGATGCGCGCTAACTTAGAGAGGCAAAAAGTATGTCAAGAGGGTGCTATAAGTGAAAAATTTTATAGTAAAAAATCAGGACTAAAGTGGGTCAAAGACGGAGACAGATGCTCCAAGTTTTTTCATGCCTCCGCTGCTTCTCATAGTGTCCGGAACACTATCCACGAGATCATTGATGACTCGGGTACTCGCCTAGAAATCTCCAAGGAAATTGGAGCCAAAGCAGTGTCGTTTTACAAGAAACTATTCACTCCTACCACTTCAACCCCCCAGGTAACACTCCCTTTCTCCTGAACTCTATCCCAGGATCAATTGCTTTCTTGTCTAGTGATGCGGGTGATGAGGAAATCAAAGGGTTCGTATTCCAAGCACCCGATGGAAAAGCTTCAGGTCCAGATGGCTTTCAAAAAGAATTCTTTACTCACTTTTGGGATATTATAAGCCCAAACTTCCTACTGGCAGTGCGAGACTTCTCTAAGAGATGGTATATGCTCAAGGCTTTAAACCACACGTTTCTAACCCTCATCCCAAAAAAGTTCGACTCGAAGAACTTTGAGGAGTTTAGTCCAATTGTCCTTTGCAACTTCATCTACAAAATCATCTCAAAAATTATGGCAAACAGGTTGGCTCTTGTGCTTTCTAATCTGATTAGCCTTAACCAGTCGGCCTTTGTAAAAGGGAGAATAATTGGTGAGAACATTTTGGCTTACTCACAAGTTAGTTCGTAATATGCATCGGCATGGGAGCCAAAATCGATTTTGCTTAAAAGTGGATTTGAGGAAAGCATACGACAAGATGATATGGGATTACATTTTCTATGTTCTTAAGGCCATTGGTTTCGATAATAAATGGCTCCAGTGGACCAGGCAGTGTTTATGCACCCCCACTTTTAGTGTCTTGATTAATGGTTCAAATTATGGGCATTTCTCCTGTGCAAGTGGTCTTCGGTAGGGATGTTCACTATCCCCCTCCTTTTCTTATTATGCATGGAAGGTCTATCAGCTATGTTGACCCAGCTTTTAACGAATGGCAACCTCAAGGCACCCAACATTGAGGGAGATCTTCCTATCTCACACCTACTTTTTGCCGATGACATTCTCATGTTCTCTATGGAAGATTGTAGTCGACCGAGAGCATTAGCTGAATCCTTTCAACCTTTGCAAGCATGCCTAGTCTTCATGTGAATATTAGTAAGAGTTTTATCTTCTTCTCTGCAGGTTGTTAGTATAAGTCAACTATCTTGCAAATGTTTGGATTCTAGGAATGGTGTTTTTTGATCAAATATCTAGGTATGTTTCTCTCTTCTAAGCGTATTTCTTTTTCAACCTTTAAACCTCTTATTGACAGGATCACTAGTTGGGTCAATGGGTGGAAAATAGCACTCTTATCTTATGCGGGGAGACTACAACTAATTAAGGCGGTTATCGAAGGTCTGAATGTCTTCTGGACATCTTGTTTTAAATTCCCTAAGAAAATTTGTCGAAAGGTAGAGGGCATCATGGCTACTTTTCTATGGAAAGGTACTACCCAATCCAATAGTTTTCATAATATATCTTTGCGAAAGCTCTGTCGCCCCCTAAAAGAAGGAGGTCTTAGGGTTAGACGTATTCAAGACATAAATAACGCATATCTTGCTAAGCTCTTTTGGAGATGTGTAACATGTAAAAAATCTCTATGGTGTTTATGGATTCATGGTGTTTATCTCAGAAATAACTCCATCTAGATGGCTAGGCCTCAACATTGTTCTTATGTTTAAAAATCTATTCTCCATTTGCAAGCTTAATTTTATGCATGAGAGATATATTTTTAACATTGGAAATGGGTGCACAATACGGATGTGGTTGGATCCATGTTGTGATCCACTGGCTCTCACTAGGAAATTCGTCAACAGAACTGTTCTTGAACTGGGCGGCACCATAAATGGATCAATTGCTGACTTCTTAAACTCCAAAAAACTCCAAAGTGAACAACTACTTTGAAGAAGAGGAGACCTTGCTAAGACTGAAATCCTAGAGAATATCCATGTGCTTATTGAGTCGGAGGACTCTTATGGGTGGCTCAAACAATCCAGAAAGTTTACTTTTAAGAGTGTATGGGATGCAGGCAGAGTAAAATCTGGTAATATCTTATGGTACAACCTCATATAGTTTAAGCATCGGGTGAACTGTTACTCCTTCTGTGCTTAGATGGCACTCAATGATGGGTTACTCACTTTTGACAATTTGAAAAGAAGGGGGATCACTTTAGTAAACAGATGTGTCTTATGCAGGAAAAGAGATGAATTTGTCAAGCATCTACTGTTTGAATGCATATATGCTAAGGTGATCTGGCGTATTTTCTTGCGCAAGTGCAACATTTATCATACAATTGGGAGTCGTTTGATGGAACTAGATTGGCTTACTTAGTTTGCTAAAAATAACAAATATGCTAGTTGTATAATCCAAGCATGGTTCACTAGTTTTATTACAATGATCTGGGAGGAGACGAAACAGACGAATATTTGAAGATAAAAAGCTTGAGACCTATGTTGTGGGACAAAACCTCATCCATAGAGCTAAGGAGATCCTCAGAGCTTTCCAGCTTAAGGACATTTGCCTCATACATTGCCCTTTCGTGCACACTCTATGGGAGGAGCGGAATCCTTAACAGAAGAGTGTTTGGACCAAACCATGGTAGTGCTGATTTGGTATGGGTGGTCTCTTTTGTTTGGCTCCCGATATTACGGAGAAGTCGTGATCCATTGGTACCACACGATCGATCAACCTCTCTGGTGTTTGATCCTCCTCGGCATTGATCCAGCTGCTGGTGTGGTTAACTTGTCGAGACTTTAGACGCGATCGATCGCCCACTATCAAATGGAGCAATGATCGATCGTAACTTCTAGAAAACCTGAATTGCATTGATGTTCGAACGATCGTAAATACTAGAATCTGCTGTAAACATGGGGCGCAGTCGATCGCTTACCCCCGATCGATCGTAACTACTGCTGGACGTGATCGTTCACCGCATCCGCGATCGATCGTATCTACTGTAACTTCTGGCTTACTCTGGCAATCGATTATCGTTCACTCTCGATCGATCGCCTCGAGAGGCGCGATCAATCGATCGAGTGTTCTGAAAATGAGGAATGTGTCGGTGCTCTTTTCTAAGAGGCCTTCTATTCAAGCTCTCCTTGAGTTAAGGAGCTGGTTGTAATCTCTTATCCTTTTACTCTCCTTTGTTTCTTTTAATATAAATTTTTAATTATAAAAAAAATAATAAAAAAACACATCTCTAACTCCCTTCACCCATTTCATATATCCTTTTCCTAGCTGCTGTCCTGAATATCTTAAACATGGTACGTGAATCATGGAATCGGTGGAGTGTAACTAAAATACTTTAAGTTGAAAACATAGTTCATATATGATTAAAACTACCAACTTGAATTTTGTAAAGATAAAAAAAAAATCCATAACTATTTGATTTTGGAGCTAGAGCAAGACTGACCTCTAGATGTATTGGGTAAAAAACCTGATCACCAAAATAATTGCCTTGACAGTTTCTAAACACTCAAGCAAGTTGATCTTCAACCTTGTGAAGCACACGCCGAAAGTCATTCAAATCTTCCCATGTTAATTGCACGTACTACACCCAATTTGATTGTATATGTGATGCAAACATCCACAATCCCAATCTCTATTTCATAAAAAATAAGGAAAATCCCAATTTCTTCTACCTGCAGATTCCTTCTCTACGCAATCTCCTCTAGGCATTTAGTGAAAGAAAAAACTTCTGTACACTTCTCAAATGACATCTTAAACAAGTAGTATCAAAACATGAAGGGTATTTTAATCAGCATACCCTAAATTGTTGAAGGCACAAAAACTCTGAAAAGGCTGGCTTAGTTTTTACCCATAAAAACTCTGAAAAAGGTACAGGTCATTCTATGAAACAATTGACGCATGTGAGTGAGTTCATAGTTCCCCATGTTATGGAGCTGTTGTACTTTTTCAAGAAGTTTTTGCATGATAGGTGTGGTGATCCCTTCATCTTTGGACATGGTGAGTATTTACATAGCCATATTAAATCAAATTAATGAGTCCCCTCATAGTTCCCCATGTTATGAAGCTGTTGTACTTTTAGTCTTGCGGCCGACTGGCTTTCCGATAATCAATAAACTGTATTCTTAACGCAGAGCTATAGGCATTTCATCTTCTCAAATAAAATGTATTTGATGGTTTACATGAGATCGTTCTTATATAAGGAGCATGAAGCCAAACTTTTGGGTCGTTGGATTCCAATATGAGGGAGGATATCAAATCAGTGGGTATGTAAGTTCCTTGTAGCTATTAATAGCCATCAAATCAATATCCAACGGCTAAAAATTGAATTAGCCTCATATAAGTTATATGAAGTGATCTCATTTAAACTTTTCAGAAACTTTAAATGAGATTGCCCTCTTATATCTTATACGAGGCCAGTTTATGTCGTAGTCGTTGGATTTTGATTCGATGGCTACAAGGGTGAGTGATGATTCACACACACACTTACCCACTAATTTGATACCCACTATCGAATCGGAATCCAACGACCCAAAAAATTGGCATCATGCTCATAATATAAGAACAATCTCTTGTAAACTATTCTTATATATATATATAAAAGCTATATGAGAGGGATTTCATTTAAACTTTTCCCTATATATATATATATAATGCTAGTGTGCATATAGTGGCAGTTGATTATCCCATTTTTTCATTATCACGCTATTTGAAAAGATAGGGTTCAAAGTTCCATTATGGGCTCCGACTTGCCGACTCAAGTCAATTCGGAAAGGAAATGAGTCAACCTCCCCTGTGCACTTAAATCATTTTTCTTGGCTTCTAACTCAAATCACTTGCCAAGTCAACTCACTGAGTCAGACCAACTCAGTGAACTGTTTGTCATTATGCAATTGGTTTCTCTTAAATCCTGCTTTATTTACATTATTCAGTTTTTGAATTCTTACCAATGTTTTGTATTGATGCTTTATTAACAATTCCTACTACTTGGAATTAATCACATGTGGCGAGATGTAAGGGAGTGGCATGTTATCTTTGGCTAGTCTTTTCTCCTTGGGGCCATGTTTCAGTCTTCTAGAAAGAAGACTACAGCACGGCTCCTCGATATCTTCCGAGCAGCGCAAAGGGGAAGCATTTTCTATCCACCTCCGGAGCTTTTTACATATGACCTGGCGCCAACTTTGACTTTCCCATATCACCCGGAATCTTCTTCTTTCTCTCATATGACCCGGAATCGGCACCTAGAGTACCGAAAATACCCTTCTTTTACGTTTTTAAGCCTTTTGTATCCCAAATGCTTCATTCTTTCCAAAATTAGTGATTTACGGGAGCATGAAGTTGGGGAAGAAGATATTCCGGCAAAGGTCTGTCCATAATCGCGGTTGAAACCATCGCCGGCGCCGTCTAACTCAGAAAAAAAATAAAATTTCATGCCAAAAAACTATAAAATAGCGGGAAAGACGAAAAAAATATATGATGAAAGGATTTTGATGTAAGATCAGCGGGGAAGCCCTCCCAGCAACAAAAATTAAGATCTACATGTAAAAAAATATATATAAAGGCCACTCATTAGTGTTCAACCGCTCATAGACACAAAATAAAAGAATAAAAATCGGCAAAAATGTGAAATACACGTCGGCGAGCGACGAGTTCAATTTATATATCTTTCTGTGATCCAAATGAGGTGGAAGAGGAAGAAAAATAAGGAAGAACGCAAACAAAATGGGCAAAAACGGATAAAAAATGAGCGAGTTATGACATTTTGAAAATTTCAGAAAAATCGCGTTGCATATGACACGACTCAGGCTCAAGTCGTGTATTCGACAACACGACTTGAGCCTGAGTCGTGTCATATGCAACGCGATTTTTTTGAAATTTTCAAAATGTCATAACTCGCTCATTTTTTATCCGTTTTTGCCCTTTTTTTTTTGTTCTTCTTTATTTTTCCTCATCTTCCACCTCATATAGATATATTAAGCTAAGAAATGAAGAAAAAAGAAGAAAAAAGAAGAAAGTAGAAGCTTTGCGGCGAAGAGCTTCAACTTTCTTTTTTCTTCTAATTTTTTCTTTATTTCTCAGCCTAATATATCTTCATGATGTGGAAGAGGAGGAAAAATAAAGAAGAACGCAAAAAAAATGGGCGAAAACGGATAAAAAATGAGCGAGTTATGACATTTTGAAAATTTCAGAAAAATCACATTGTATATGACACGACTCAGGCTCAAGTCGTGTATTCGACAACACGACTTGAGCCTTAGTCGTGTCATATGCAATGTGATTTTTTTGAAATTTTCAAAATGTCATAACTCGCTCATTTTTTATCCGTTTTTGGCCAATTTTTTTTTGTTCTTCTTTATTTTTCCTCATCTTCCACCTCATATAGATATATTAAGCTAAGAAATGAAGAAAAAAGAAGAAAGTAGAAGCTTTGCGGCGAAGAGCTTCCACTTTCTTATTTCTTCTAATTTTTTCTTTATTTCTCACCCTAATATATCTTCAAGATGTGGAAGAGGAGGAAAAATACAGAAGAACGCAAAAAAAATGGGCGAAAACGGATAAAAAATGAGCGAGTTATGACATTTTGAAAATTTCAGAAAAATCGCGTTGCATATAACACGACTCAGGCTCAAGTCGTGTATTCGACAACACGACTTGAGCCTGAGTCGTGTCATATGCAACGTGATTTTTTTTGAAATTTTCAAAATGTCATAACTCGCTCATTTTTTATCCGTTTTTGGCCATTTTTTTTTTGTTCTTCTTTATTTTTCCTCATCTTCCACCTCATACAGATATATTAAGCTAAGAAATAAAGAAAAAAGAAGAAAAAAGAAGAAAGTAGAAGCTTTGCGGCGAAGAGCTTCCACTTTCTTATTTCTTCTAATTTTTTCTTTATTTCTCAGCCTAATATATCTTCATGATGTGGAAGAGGAGGAAAAATAATGAAAAATGAAAAAAAAATGGGCGAAAACGGATAAAAAATGAGCGAGTTATGACATTTTGAAAATTTCAGTAAAAACGTGTTTTGAACGACACGACTTGCAGTATAGTCGTGTCGTCGCGGACACGACTATACTGCAAGTCGTGTCTTTCAAAACACGTTTTTACTGGAATTTTTAAAATGTCATAACTCACTCATTTTTTATCCGTTTTTGCCCATTTTTTTTGCGTTCTTCCTTATTTTTCATCATCTTCCACCTCATGAAGATATATTAGAATAAAAGAAGAAGAAAAAATAAGAATAAAGAATAAAGTGGAAGCTCTTCGCTGGAAAGCTTCCATTTTTTTCTTTCTTATTCTTTTTTCTTCTTCTTTCATTCTAATATATCTTCATTACGTGGAAGAGGAGGAAAAATAAGGAAGAACGCAAAAAAAATGGGCAAAAACGGATAAAAAATGAGTGAGTTATGACATTTTAAAAATTTCAGTAAAAACATGTTTTGAACGACACGACTTGCAGTATAGTCGTGTACACGACGACACGACTATACTGCAAGTCGTGTTGGATATTTTTCGTGTTTTCGACGACACGATAAAATAGGAATTTTCAAAAGTTGATAACTCGCTCATTTTTCATCTGTTTTTGCCCATTTTATTGTGTTCTTCCTTATTTTTCCTCCTCTTCCCCTTCATTAGGATCACAAAAAGATATATAAATTGAACTTGTTACTCGCCGAAGAGTATTTCACGTTTTTGCCTATTTTTATCCTCTTATTTTATGTCCAGGAGCGGTCCAATACCAATGGGTGATCTTTATATGTGTTTCTTTACATGTAGATCATAATTTTTGTAGTTTGGAGGGCTTCCCCACTGCTCTTACATCAAAATCCTTTCATCCCGTTCGGTTTCTTGCTTTTTGGTGCGAAAATTACCTTTTCCGATTTGGACGGCGCCGGCGCCGGCGATGATATGGGCGGAGATGCCGGACGGAACACCTTCTTCTCCGATTGAACACGAGTTTCTTCGGGTACCTCCTCAGATTCCTGGTAATATGGAAAAACGAAGAGTGTGGGTGCTTATACCTAAACCTAAGGGTATTTTGGGTACTTTTTGGGTCATATGGAAGAAAGAGGAAGATTCCGGGTGATATGGGAAAGTCAAAGTTGGCGCCAGGTCATATGTAAAAAGCTCCCACCTCCGTGACAGTCCCCAGCCTATCCTTCTTCAATACGAGGCATCGACGATCCCATGCATGGATGAAATCTTGCCCGACATCATGGAAGCAGATAAAAAATGCTTCCAAAGTAAAGTGCGTGGGAGGACGATGGAGATACACTCTCTCTTCAACTGATTACAAAGCTCAAGATTAAATTTTGAGTTATGTTACACCTCCATGATATCCGCCAGCCTATCCTCCGTCAATACGAGACATTGTCGATCCCATGCATAGAAGAAATCTTGCCCGATATCATGGAAGCAGATAAAAAAATGATTTCAAAGTTAAGTGCGTGTGAGGACATGGATATACACTCTCTCTCTTCAATTGATTGCAAAGTTCAAGATTAAATTTTGAGTATATTAAACCCCGTGCCTTATAACTCAGCCGCCCGATCAAATTGATATTACGGCTTGTAGCCTGAACTGGCACCGATTATAAAGTATGGATTTTGTAGTTTTACTAAAATTTTAGCTGGTGCAGCCAAGTGGGGACTTTGACTCCTTTCCCACGAGTTTTTTCCATATTACCTGGCGCCAACTTTTATTTTCCCATATTACCTGATTTTTCCAATGAAATCCCATATGATCCGGAATCGACACGAAAAGTACCTAAAATACCCTTAAGTTTAGGTATAAGCACCTACACTCTTTATTTCTCCATATTACCCGGAATTTGATGAGGTACCCGGAGAAACTCGTGTTCAGTCGGAAAAAAAGGCATTCCGTCCGGCATCTCCGCCCATATCATCGCCGGCGCCGGCACCGTCCAAATCGGAAAAGGTAATCTTCTCACCAAAAAGCGAGAAAATGAGCGGGATGAAGGGATTTTGATGTAGGAGCAGCGGGAAAGCCCTCCCAAGTACAAAAATTAAGATCTACATCTAAAGAAACACATATAAAGATCACTCATTGGTGTTAGACCGCTCCTAGACATGAAATAAGAGGATAAAATGGGCAAAAACGTAAAATACTCTTCGGCGAGTAACAAGTTCAATTTATATATCTTTCTGTGATCCTAATGAAGGGGAAGAGGAGGAAAAATAAGGAAGAACACAAAAAAATGGCAAAAACAGATGAAAAATGAGCGAGTTATCAAATTTTGAAAATTCCTATTTTATCGTATCGTCGAAAACGCGAAAAATATCCAAGTCGTGTCTCGACTTGAATTGAGTCGTATCTTGTACGACATGATAAAATGAGAATATTTAAAATGTCATAACTCGCTCATTTTTATCCGTTTTTGCCCATTTTTTTGCGTTCTTCCTTATTTTTCCTCCTCTTCCACCTCATGAAGATATATTAGGATAAAAGAATAAGAAAAAAATAAGAAGAAAGAAGAAATAGAAGCTTTCTTCTTATTTTTTCTTATTCTTTTATCCTAATATATCTTCATGAGGTGGAAGAGGAGGAAAAATAAGGAAGAACGCAAAAAATGAGCAAAAATGGATAAAAAATGAGGGAATTATGACATTTTGAAAATTCCAATAAAAACGTATTTTGAAAGACACGACCTGCAGTATAGTCGTGTACGCGGCGACACGACTATACTGCAAGTCGTGTCTTTCAAAACACGTTTTTACTGGAATTTTTAAAATGTCATAACTCGCTCATTTTTTATCTATTTTTGCCCTTTTTTTGTGTTCTTCCTTATTTTTCCTCCTCTTCCACCTCACGAAGATATATTAAGATAAAAGAAGAAGAAAAAGTAAGAAGAAAGAATAAAGTGGAAGTTCTTCGCCAGAAAGCTTCCATTTTTTCTTACCATGAAGGTGCAACATGAATTCTTAGAGGTAAGGAAGATGGTCTCATCTGATGAGCATTAGTATTAGTCACAAGGCATATAATAATGTTGTGAGGCTTGATTTGAAGACGAGTAAATCAAAAGATAACCTTGATTGTGTGATTCTGCTTGTATATTTATACACAATCAAAAGTTTGTCCGTGTAACAAATACATAGATTAATTCATTATCCACTTTGTAAAAGGATGAAGTGATGAACGTTGAGAAAATGTGAACATGTATTATGAAGCTTAATTACCTTGATGCTCAATACAGAGGACCTATTTATGAAACTCAAGTACTTTTTCATCTTGAAATATTCTTCCTTGGAGACATCCGATCCCTTGCTCAAAACAATAACCATAACCAAGGCCAATATGAGATGTCTCAAAAGGGTTGTTGCAGAAGCCATGAGTAGCATTAAGATTTTGTATCAAACTGAATATAAGGCATTGCATATTTATAGGCATAAAAGTCTACATAGCCTGCTATTGATATATTTCTTCATACAAACATTGAAAGGGACAGTGACATAGATGTGTTGAATAATTCACACTGCCCCTCACATTCAAGTGTTTATTGAGAAAATAAATTGACAAGCCTTCCAGTAAGTCACTGTTGTCACAATTAAACTCTTAGAAATTTACTTCAAATGTGAAGGACACATTCCTCACGACTTTAAAATGAATTCAAGTCGTGTACTCGACGACACGATTTTACTGCAAGTCGTGTCTTTCAAGACACAATTTTACTGGAATTTTTAAAATGTTATAACTCGCTCATTTTTTATCCATTTTTGCCCATTTTTTGCGTTTTTTTTTTTATTTTTCCTCCTCTTCCACCTCATGAAGATATATTAGGATGAAAGAAGAAGAAAAAATAAGAAGAAAGAAAAAATAAAAGATTTCCGGCGAAGAGTTTCCACTTTATTCTTTGTACTATTTTTTCTTCTTCTTTTATTCTAATATATCTTCATGAGGTGGAAGAGGATGAAAAATAAGGAAGGACGCAAAAAAATAGGAAAAAATGGATAAAAAATGAGCGAGTTATTACATTTTAAACATTCCCATTTTATCAGGTCGTACAAGACACGACTCAATTCCCTTGGATATTTTTCGTGTTTTCGACGACACGATAAAATAGGAATTTTCAAAATGTGATAACTCGCTCATTTTTCATCCGTTTTTGCCCCTTTTTTGTGTTCTTCCTTATTTTTCCTCCTCTTCCCCTTCATTAGGATCATAGAAAGATATATAAATTGAACTTGTTACTCGCCGAAGAGTATTTCACGTTTTTGCCCATTTTTATCCTCTTATTTCATGTCCAGGAGCGGTCCAACACCAATGGGTGATCTTTATATATGTTTCTTTATATGTAGATCTTAATTTTTGTAGTTGGGAGGGCTTCATCCCGCTCGTTTTCTGGCGCGAAGATTACCTTTCCCGATTCGGACGGCGCCGGCGCCAACGATGATATGGGTGGAGATGCCAGACGGAACGCCTTCTTCTCCGACTGAACACGAGTTTCTCTGGGTACCTCCTCAGATTTTGGGTAATATGGAAAAACACAGAGTGTGGGTGCTTATACCTAAACTTAAGGGTATTTTGGGTACTTTTTGGATCATATGGAAGAAAGAAAAAGATTCCGGGTGATATGAGAAACCGAAAGTTGGCGCCAGGTCATATGTAAAGACCTCCCTTTCCCACAATGAGCATGCATGGCTTTTGCAGATCTTGTATTCTCGGGGACAAAAATTGTTGCAAGAAACAATAGCTCCTAAAAGTTGCATCTGAGCACAAACACCATGCTCTATAATCAAAAGTTAGAATCGATCCTCCTGGTCAAAGATTTGATATACTCCATAAAATAGAGACCAAAACCAAAAAATAGGAAAACCGGCTTTGATCCATAGAATTGATTCATTCAATAATCATTATTAAAAGTCCGGGATTTCTTTATCTTACACCCATGATCATGGAATGTTGTATCAGATATCGGTAAAATATCGGTCGGCGAGAAAGACAAAATATCGGAGATATATCGGAGATATCATGTAAAAAATTATCGATGGTCTAAAATAAAATATTACCATATATATTCACAATATGACTCTTCAAAGGAGTGACACTAATCTTTTACAAGCAAAATAAACATTCTAATATGAATAGATTTCTATGAAAATTTCGACAGAATCTTCCCTGTATTTTCAATCATATGTACAAAGTGTATTCCCTGTAAAAGTTCAATCATCTACAATAGTCAACAATGACATAATCAACAATGCTACAATCACCACAATCCAAGTTTTGTCACTACTTAAAATAATAAAATGTTACCATATATATTCACAATATAACTCTTCAAAGGAGTGGCACTCATCTTTTACAAGCAAAATAAGCATTCTAATATGAATAGATTTCTATGAAAATTTTGACAGAATCTCCCCTGTATTTTCAATCATATGTACAAAGTGTATTCCCTGTAAAAGTTCAATCATCTATAATAATCAACAATTACATAATCAACAATGATACAATCACCACAATCCAAGTTTTGTCACTACTTAAAATAATAAAATGTTACCATATATATTCACAATATAACTCTTCAAATGAGTGGCACTCATCTTTTACAAGCAAAATAAGCATTCTAATATCGATAGATTTCTATGAAAATTTCGACGGAATCTCCCCAGTATTTTCAATCATATGTACAAAGTCTATTCCCTGTAAAAGTTCAATCATTTATAATAATCAACAATGACATAATCAACAATGAAACAATCACCACAATCCAAGTTTTGTCACTACTTAAAATAATATAATGTTACCTTATAAACTAACAATTTCATATACATGGAACAAAAGGAGTAATCTTACCAAGCATACTCACTAACTAATAGTAGTTTGAATGGCGTGGAAGCTGAAAATCTTCTTGAACCTGATATGAACTCGCATAAACAGAATCTAAATAGGCACAATATTGCTCCCAAGTCATACTTGTCTGGTATGCACGAAGATACTCTGTTATATAGTAGTAGTATTGCTCATAAGGCATGCTCTGTAGAATTCCAAGCAGTGGAAAGGACGAGTTGTGCATAATATGAGAAAATGCACCCACCTCTGAACCACTGTAACCATATGACGATGAACTTGCAGAATTAGGTCTTCCTCCCCAACCATCACTAAAGGAGATTTCCATTGATGAGAACTGCTGTGAAATGCTCTCTTCCATCTCACGTTGCATTCTTTGCCTCCTTCGGTTCATTTGCCTCTCACTTGCCGTCCTACCCCCCCCCCCTCCTCATGTATGAACGACTCGGTTCCGGCTAGATGAGGGAGTCTGCCTTGAACCATGGTCATAATCCTGTGTAGCATGTGTATATTCATCCTCACCGGTGAATGGACTCAAGTAATATGCGCCACTTTGACCTCTCCCTCCATCATGATAACCTCCACCATCGCCACCACCATAGCCTCCATCACCATCATCTCCACCACTGTCTGTTGTATTTGGGTTATCATCATCATCAGAGGGTGGGTAATCTACATGCATATGGGGGGTTGATGTCTCCTCATTTCTTTCTGACATCAGAATGTTCTCTGTGACCCTGTCAACATCTATTCCAACATCTTGTGATGCCAAAGCAATCACTGGATCAGGTCGTCCTTCATCCTCATCCATTGTATTTTCAGCAAACCACTCAGCATAAGAATTTCCAATGTCATCTCCATCCACTCGTGATATTAGGTTAAATTTGTCCAATGGATCTTCTTCACTTTCGCCATGTCTCATATGATCATGCTCCATTGCCTTTATAATTAACTCCATGTTATAATGGTAATACACTAATTTTTAACTTCTCATATGATAACCTATTCCTTGGTTTTGTGTGGATGAGAGAGAACGTGCTCCAATTTTGCTCACAAGGTGATGACGATGCTGTCTGAGAAAGAATACGAACTACCAACAATCTCAAACTTGGGCACATAGTTCCATACATAGACCACCAATTGCCTGTATCAGAAAAAACTTTCAATTAGAACTTGACATATCTAAAGTATGGAGTATGGACATAGCACTAACAATCATAAGACATAACACTTACCGGGTAACATATTTTTTCTTGATTCTTGTACATAGAACTCTCCAAATCGGCCACGTGCTTCTCGAAAAAGGGTAATCTGTGGACCAATGTTTATTCATGAATAATTTGAGGCCGATATACAAGTTACATAGTAGTAAGACACCATGTGATTACACTAATGTACCTCATTGCCGATGTTGCCTGCCGTGGGTGACATTGGGAATAATTTATTGTACACCTCATGCACTATTGTAGTCAATTCTATATTATATCCAAGCTTTTCTTCGTAATGGTACTTAGGATTGAGGTAATATGCTGCATAAAAGAGCAAACAAATAAGATTCAAATCAATTGTATATAATAAAGAAAAAATATTAGTCAAAAATCATACCAGCCTTGTACAAAGGTTCATCCATTGATTTCATCCACCTTTGGTCAATAATTTTGTGAACCCATTTGTAAGACCTAGGAGATGCTATTTGAATAGCCTTTTTCATTGTTTGTATTGCATGATAAACTCCACCTAATGTAGGAAATTTTTCATTGTCCAAGACCAGTAGAATTTCATGCATTGGTGTCATGATGGCTAGTGTATCTTTAACTCCATTCCAAAAGTCGTTGTCTAATAGAATTGCCTCTACAAGTCTACCAGTTGGGTGATTATTAAAACCACAAGCCTCCCACGTATCACTTGTGAAGAAACTTCGTAATCTACCTTTTTCTCTTTGCAAACTTTCTAAAACTAGGTAGTTTGTAGCAAATCTTGTGGCACCAGGTTGAAGTAAATCACGACCACAAGCATTCCTCACTTCATAAACAAGTTTATCGTGGTTATAGATGAATCGGGTCACTTCTTTTGCTTTTTCTATAGTTGTTCCCACAAACCCATGTTTGCCAACAGCCTCAAACTAAGGGTCAAGGCAATGCGCACCACAAGGTGTCCAGTACAAGTTATATTTCTCCATTAATAACTTGCCCACTTTTTTGAAGTTAGAGGCATTGTCTGTAACAATTTGTATCACATAGTCCTTCCCAACTTTATTGATCTGCTCCTCAATTATGGTTTTGATGTAGTTTGCATTCTTCTCTTTGCCTGATGGATCAACCGAGTCAATGAAACATACTTTTCCATTGCAGTAGACCATAAAGTTGATTATAGACATTTTAGTTGGCCCCGTCCATCCATCACACAAGATGGAGACACCATATTCTTTCCACTCTAGCTCCATCCCTTGTATTATTTTCTCCATATTAGCCACTTCTTTATCTAAATACGTACCGAGTATATTTTGGGCTAGGAGGAAAGACTCCTTTTCCAATATCTTGCGCTTCCTTTATCATGTTACGAAAGTGATAGTCATTTGCCACATGTGTTGGGACATGGTTGTAGATGAAAAACTTTGACACTGCCCTTTTAAACCTTTCTTTCAAGCCAGGATTGAACGAAGTTGGGAGACGCTGCTGGACACTACTAGAACTTGCATGTCCCTTACTACTCTGGCTTCGTTTCAATAAAGCACGTATACCTCTTTCAAGCCTAGTTCCATCACTTTGATGTTGTGTTTGCTCATCGTGCCTTCTTGCTTCACGATGATCCCTTGCTTCTTCGTGTTCATCATTATCGGACACACTAATTTCAGCATCTGCCTCATGTCCAAAGTATCTAAGCTCATCGAGAACCCTTTTCTTCCCTTCTCTAAGGTGAGCTGCCTTCTTTTTATTTGTTTCTTTCAATTCTAACAATTCTTTACGAATATGTTGAGGACACTCTTTGCATTTTGCAACATCCTTCCCGCTACCGGCCAAATTATCCTTTAATCTCGAAAGTCCACCAGTTTTCATGACTTTTAAGCAATAATTACATCGCGAGCCATGCACGCCTACTTGAGTGCCATGCTCCCAACCTTTGTCCATTGTCTATATAAACAACAAATCAAAATTGAGCAAATATGAAACAAAGTATAAACGTCATGCCAATCTTAACAACAAATAAAACCAGATACTATCGTAATTGCACAGTTATGCCTTCACATACTATTATAGTGCTATAATTCATTTTTTCATCTTGAATCCATAGCTCAATATAACTACGTAATTGTCAATTTATCTCAAACAAGTGATCATTCATTAACAAAGAAAAAGAACAATATTTGGCCTAACTGCCTTAGACAGACACATATACATCCCACGTTCTCACTGCGGAGAATGCTACACAGACATTAAGGTTCATCGTACAGATCGGCAGTAAAACTAAAATCAACACTAATTCTCAATAGCTGGGTTCTTAAGGAAAACCTCATTCCCTCCTCACCGACCTCTTCAAATTCACGCACAAACGCTGATATAATACAAGACCATGATGAATTTAATCCGATTTTCATGCTACCAAATGAGAACAACATGGAAAGATAGAAATTGGAAAAAAGGCACTAGGAGGGAGGAGAAAAGAGAAGAAAAGCATAAATCTTTAACAAATCAGAGAGAGAAAGGCAGAGGAGTACCTGGCGGCCGCAGAAGAGGCGATGTACGGTCAAAGAGGAGTACCCGTCGCCTGGCTGGCTTTTTCTCTCGGCCTGATGTATAGCACAGAGAAAGAAGATGCTTGCTAGAGCAAAAATGAACTTTGAACGGAACTCGCTGAGAGGAAAAGGTCACAAGGACTACGACGGCTTCCTTAAGCTTGAGGTATCCAAGCTTGAGGGCAGCTGAAACTGTCTCTGAGGAAAGATAGCCGGGGAAGATAAATTCTGAGATGAACAAGCCAAAAAAACTACTATTTCATTCAATAGAAGCCATATATATAGGCTTAATTTCGTACAAGCATTTGAAATAGCATTAAATAAAGTGAAAACTAGTCCCAAAAAGCAATAAAAGTCCTGAAACAAGTCCCTAAGTGGAGTACATAAGAAAGGGTGCCTTGGCTGCATTAGCTTGCTTTAATTAATGAGGTCTTGGGACTCCAAAGGTTGCAGGTCAAGAAGTTAATCTTTGTAGTTGGGCTCAATTAATCCTTGGCCTTTGGTCTTCTCATGGATTCTTGGGCTTCTTCTTAAATAAGAATGATGGGCCTTTAGCTGGGCTTTCAATGGCTTTGCTGCATCTAGCTTGTCCAGGTACTTGTTAGTAACATGATCCACATCATTCTCCCCAGGTGGAAGAAAACTCATCCTCGAGTTTGCAATTGCATCTTCTGAATTGTCTCCATGATATGGAATCAGATGCTTAACATTGAAAACATCATGAGTGCGGATATGGTTAGGAAGCTTCAATCTGTAGGCATTGTCATTGATCTTCTCAACAATCTCATATGGACCGATCTTTCGTGGGCTTAGCTTGCTATACTCTCCTTGTGGAAAATGATGTATAGCACAGAGAAAGAAGATGCTTGCTAGAGCAAAAATGAACTTTGAATGGAACTCGCTGAGAGGAAAAGGTCACAAGGACTACGACGACTTCCTTAAGCTTGAGGTATCCAAGCTTGAGGGCTGCTGAAACTGTCTCTGAGGAGAGATAGCCAAGGAAAATAAATTCTGAGATGAACAAGCCAAAAAAACTACCATTTCATTCAATAGAAGCCACATATATAGGCTTAATTTCGTACAAGCATTTGAAATAGCATTAAATAAAGTGAAAACTAGTCCCAAAAAGCAATAAAAGTCCTAAAACAAGTCCCTAAGTGGAGTACATAAGAAAGGGTGCCTTGGCTGCATTAGCTTGCTTTAATTAATGAGGTCTTGGGACTCCAAAGGTTGCAGGTCGGGAAATTAATCTTTGTAGTTGGGCTCAATTAATCCTTGGCCTTTGGTCTTCTCATGGATTCTTGGGCTTCTTCTTAAATAATAATGATGGGCCTTTAGCTGGGCTTTCAATGGCTTTGCTGCATCTAGCTTATCCAGGTACTTGTCAGTAACATGATCCACATCACGACCCGTTGCCCGTAGCTCAGCTGTTGCCCGCAACTCAGCCCATCGCCGAGGCCCTCCGCCCTCAAATCTTCCTCTTTCCCTCTCCCTTTTCGCTCGGCCGTCGCCCCTCACCCCTCGCTCGTCAGCCTTCGCCCGCAGCTCAGTCGCCCGTCGCCCGTAGCTCAGCCGTCGCCCGTCGCCGAGGCCGTAGCTCGTCAGCCCTCTTTCCCTCTCCCTTTTCGCTCGGCCGTCGCCCCTCGCCCGTAGCTCAGCCCGTCGCCGAGTCGGATCTCCCTCTCCCGTTTTGCTCGGCCGTCCCCCGTCGCTCGATCGGAAATTCCCCCCTCATTTGGCCGTCCCGACTCCCCCCTAGCCCTCGCCCTCGGTCGACAGCCCTCGCCCTCGCCCCTCTCGACAGTTGACAATTGACAGCTCCGATAAAAAAAACAAAAACGAAACCGATATATCGGTCAAGTTCGCCGATATATCGGCGATATTTGGAAAAACCTCCCTGGCCGAGATTGTTCGGTCTCGGAGTATCGGTATGGGACCGATACCGATATCGCCGATATATCGGCGAGCTGGTATTCCATGCCCATGATGCTAAGGATGAACCAAGCCAGAATAACACTTAAGCCCATATCTCTTGCCCTCCGGCGCACGGCGCCGCAGCTAAGGGGTGTGGCATCTTGGTCAATGGTAACATTTTCTTTTTATATCAGAAGAAAAATCCTCAAACTAATCTCCCACTTCACCCAGAGGGTGAACCTAGGGGTAATTTAAAACATTGGAGAAGTCAGTGGCGCTTTATTGTTAATTTACTGCCCTTTTAAAAAAAATTAAAAATATTACCACAGCTAATCATAATTAAATTGGATATCAATGGAGATTCTTGAATTTTGTTTTCCAGTCAAAGGAGGAAATTACTTTGTTTAAAGAATTAATTATAAACCACTTGTTAACCCATAATTATAAATCCATAAGCTAGAATAGCTAAACGGGCTTATTTTCTCCGGCTAATTTACTTTGGCAGCTTGTAACTGCTAGTTTATACATGTAAGCATGTAGCTGGTAGTTATGTAATACGGCCATTATAGACTGTTGTTATACAGTAGGGCTGCTATACACTGCTAGCGACTTCTTGCCAAATATATTTATATACCTGCCACTTATATGCTTGCATGCATTTATTGGCTGTAAATATAAACTCCTAGAGATTACTTGTCTATTACATGGAATGTTTTCTCTGTTTAATCCATTTCAATTATCCAAGAAAAGTAAAGAAGTCAGAGGAAACAAACCCGTTTATCCACAACTAGATTATGACTTATTGGATATGCGACCACGTTATTAGCTTTTCTTATCCCATTTTTTCCTCATCACGCTATTTGAAAAGGGGAGAGATAACCCTACAGCAGATTCCTACACATTTTCATACACAGCTGATGTGTATGGAAATGAATGGGTGAACTGATGTGGATATCCACAACTAGATTATGACTTATTGGATATGCGACCACGTTATTGGCTTTTCTTATCCCAATTTTTCCTCATCACGCTATTTGAAAAGGGCAGTGATAACCCTATAGCAGATTCCATACACATTTCCATACACATCAGCTGTGTATGGAAAATGTGTAGGAATCTGCTGTACAAATATCATTTCCCATTTGAAAAAGTAGGGTTCATAGGTCCATTATTGACCTCAAATGAGTCAACCTCGCCTGTGGACTAAATCATTATTCTCAATTGCTAACTCAAATTCTAGCCAAAAAAAATTGCTAACTCAAATCATAGCCAAGTCAATTCACTGAGTGAAACCAACTCACTGAACTGTTGCAGACATCATGCAACTGGTTCTCTTAAATCCTGACTTATTTACATTATTCAGTGTTGTATTGTTGCCAACGTTTTGTATTGATGTTTTATTAACAATTCCTACTGCACTTGTAAATCCACTGATTTAGTCCCATCAGAAGCTTTTCTCTCCATATTACAGTTTATTACAAAAAAAATGGATAATTGATAAATTTTATAAACCAAAAAAAAGGCAATACAAAGATTATGAGATAAGACGCATGCCTTCTCCAAGAGAGAACACAAAAAAACCGAAAGAAAACTTATCTGCTAAGAGACAAGAAGATAGCTAAAATGTAAGGAATCTATGCTATCTAGAATTAAAGAAGATAGCTAAAATGTAAGGAATCTATGCTATCTAGAATTAAAGAACATAGCTAAAATGTAAGGAATCTATGCTATCTAGAATTAAAGAACTTAGAAGATTGCACAGAAGAACATTTATTTAGGTTTCGGAGGTTTTCCCTTCCTCTTCCAGTAACTGAATGAGTCAGTACATATCCTACTCCGCCACGAAGCTGCATTGTCCTATTGTGTTTCACATTGCCTAGAGAAGGACTAGGGCACGATGGGCTCTCAGCCTCAATATTACATGAGTCCACTCTTGTCAAATCATCAAGCGTAACGAGACGGAATGACTTCTCCATAGACTAAGAACCTTCGAAGTTCAATGTCCACTTATTCAAAGTTTAATAGATGCTGAACTTGCCCAAAATCCTTCGAGTGCTCTACCTCAGTGGGCTTTAGGTTTTGTCGGTGCATTAGAGCAAGAGCTTTGGTAGAATAACAGGAGTTCGAGGTATAAAAACAAAGGAGTATAGAAACCAGAACATTGAAAGCTTAGTTAATTCACAAGATCAAAGTTGGTTATAGAGGTCATAGCCTCATGAGTGTTTGTTTATCCTGCCCTTTGATTTTGTATGAGTTTATCAGATAACAATTATTTTGGCAAAGGGAATCGAATCCATTTTGGATCCCGCAATATCATATTTGTAGTCAGACGCAATATTTTGAAGAGATGAAATGATTTGAGAAATAAATTTGATTTGCAATGAGCGAATGGCATCCTAGGGTCAACGAGCCACTTATGGAACTAACCATGCTATTCAATATTCCCGCGTGAACAACGAGCCTCATTGTTATGCTTTTATTTGTCTGAGCGTTCTCTTTTCTACAAGGAAGAGAGATACCAGTGCCACATGAGGCCGCAAGCGATTCCATCATCACTGATGAATTTCAAATTTTAATTCTAGTGTACATGCCCAAGTGACTAGTTGACATGTTTTCAGTCAAAGAACGCGGCTTTCGAATCATTAATTTTTATTTTCGACAACTAAATTATTGTTGAAACGTTTTATCTTCTTGAATAGATGCATCTGACCCAAGAACTCCTGAATCATAAATCGAAATCTGGTCCTTCTGGTAAAAGATTCGGTACTTGATAAAACAAAGAAGAAAATCAAAGAAAAAATATCTCTTAATGACTGAACCTCTTCTATTCTTAAAAATGAACCAGATCAGACATAAGAATTAAAATAAACACATATCTCTAAACGCCTTCATCCAGTACAATCAAATCTCAGTTCATATATCCCGACATGAGAATGATAATAAAAAAGCACATCTCTAACCCTCTTAACCCATTAGAATCAAAATCTCAGTTCATATATCCTTTTCCTAGCTGCTGTCCTGAATATCTTAAACATGGTACGTGAATCATGCAATAGGTAATTGCTTGACCGAGCAATTTACCAGAAAGATTTGGGTATAGCACGTTAGATGCATGGATTATATTCAATAGCATCGGTTTCCATTTTAGCATCTCCATCATGCTTTTAGAAACATTGCCGTGTATTATTAGAATTTAGACGAAGGAAGCTTGAATGACGAATATATTATGTGTCATGATTTGCTGTTATCCCATGAAGTCGGAGCTAATCGCGTGCGGCAAGATGTAAGGGAGTGGCATGTTATCTTTGGCTAGTCTTGTCTGTTTGGGGGTGAGTCTTCTAGAAAGAAGAGCACGGTTCCTCGCTGTCTTGCGAGCAGCGTAAAGGGAGGGGATGCATTTTCTATCCACCTCCATGATATCCGCCAGCCTATTCACCCTAATACAAATCATCGATCCAAAGGATCGACGATCCCATGCATGGAGGAAATCTGGTCGAATATCATGGAAGCAGATAAAAAAAATACGTCCAAAGTGAAGTGCATGGAAGGACGGTAGATTTACACTCTCTCTTCACCTGATTACAAAGTTAAAGATTATATTTTGAGTTATTTTATACCTCGTTCCTTCATAACCCGGGTCCAATAAATGTACATGATCAGGAGCCGTCCGATCAAAATGATCTGACAGCCTGTAGCCTGAACTTGGCTCGGATTATAAATATGGATTTTGCAGTTTTCCTTAATTTTAGGTGGTGCAGCCAAGTGGTGACTTTGGCTCCTTTCCCACAATTTGAGCATGCATGGCTCAGACCTTGTATTCTCAGGGCCAAAAATTGTTGCGAGAAACAGTTGTATCTGAGCATGAACACCATGGTCTAGAATCAAAAGTTAGAATCGGTTCACCTGCTCAAGTGTTGATATACTCCATAAAATATAGACCAAAACCAAAGAATAGGAAAACCGGCTTTGATCCACAGAATTGCTTCATTTAATAAGCATTGTTAAACGTCCGTCATTTCTTTATCTTACACCCATGATGCTAAGGATGAACCAGGCCAGAATAACACTTAAACCCATATCTCTTGGGGGTGGCAACTCGGTCGATGGAAACGGTTTCTTTTTTATCAGAAGAAAATCCTCAAACAAATCTCCCACTTCACACAGTTATCCGTAGGGGAGGGTGAACCTTAGGGTAATTCAGCACATTGGAGAAGTCAGTGGCACCTTATTGTTAATTTACCGCCCTTTTTAAAAATTTAAAAAATACTACCAGAGCAAATCATAATTAAAGTGTATATCAATGGAGATTCTTGAGTTTGTTTTCCAGTCCAAGGAGGAGAGTACTAATTTGTTTAAAGAATTAATTATAAACCACTTGTTGTCCCATAACCATTTGTTGACTACGTGAAGTATCTTGCTGTCAAGAAAATGCTTCTTACAGCCATGAGAAGGAGCTGCAAATTTAAAATCCAAACAGCATCACAACCAAAAATTGCTATAAAATGGTTATGTTGAACTGCATTTTCCACATTAGAACAAAGCGAGCTCCAAGCCTCATGGAAAGCCTAATGGCCTTTAGGTCCTTGAAGCTCTTGCCACAGGATTTCACAGGTGCAACATGCAAGAGCTTGTTATTCTTATCATCTGTTGGTGCTCAAAAGCCTAGAGGGCTGGGACGTACATGGCATTGTGGTTCACATGCAAATGGCTTTCGCGGTAATTGATTTTAACGCATGATTTACCAATAATACTGAATGCTTAATAGCTCTCATAAACATTTGTAACTACTACATGTAAACTTTATGGATTCTGCAAGAACAATCGACATGTCGTCTAAGTTAAAATAGTTATTAGTTAAGCAATTTTTGTTTTTCTGCACAGCTACTTGTACTACTGCACTGACAAATATTACCCAGGCAGAGGACTCTAAGGATTTTGGACTAGCTCAGCATCTCCTCCTTAACTGTGATTCTCATGTGAGTATTTTCTCCCACTCATTCTTTGGCTCTTGTAATAGATTGCAACTGTCTTAGGTGAGTTATCAGGTGGATTTTCAAAGAGTCATGTTTTTATGTGCAACGGCTCCCGCGATTCTGGACCATCGGATTTTAATCCTGCAGCATGCATTATTCAGGTGGCATGAGGGACTGAATCACTAGGGGCGCATATTAACGTCTTCCATTTTAAAATTTGTGTTACGATCTGATTATGGGTTTTAATTGCAATAGGAGGAAGAGACAATAGATGATGATGAAGTTAGGATGGTGAATTTGATCAAGGAAATCAAACAGGTCTTCCAATCTATGGACGACGGAGGAACCAGTCCTTCTGCATATGATACCGCATGGTTGGCCAGGATCCCGTCTGTCGGCGATGCTGGCCGGCCTCAGTTTCCTACAACGCTTGATTGGATTCTCAGTAACCAGCATGAGGATGGTTCATGGGGAGAACCTCGCTTTTTTCTACTATATGACAGGCTGGTTTGCACTCTAGCTTGTGTTCTCACCCTCATCAAATGGAAAAGAGGAGCAGATCTTGTCAACAGAGGTATGAATTATATGTGATCATAAATATTAGATATCATCATATGAATCAAGAAAACTTGTACAGATGAAGTTCGAAATTTTTGTTTACAAAACATCCACCGGGGGGGGGGGGACCCTACTTGTCAATTAAAAATGCTGGGAAAAACAAAAAAACAAAAGAGGACGTATGGCCTTACCCATAAACTACAAACAACAATAAAAGACAAAACTAACTTCAAAAAGCCCCACAAAACTAAAATCTGGTCCCAAGATGCCATAAACCAGTACGGTCCCCATGGAATGGAAATTAAGAATAAGAAAATCTTTTGAAATTAATATCTTTATAATTTGAATACTAACAACAGATCACGATAGCTCTAGACTAACACAATTGGAATTCTACATTAGAAAAGAGTGAGAATACAGCAACGAGAAGATGATGACAGCTTCAAAGAGGAAGAGTCTCATTCGAGGTCAAGGACTAAAAAGAGGAAGAGGAAGCAAAATAAACGAGGACGAAGAAGGAACAAATAGTTTCCTTCCTTGTCCTCCTCTGCTTGTATTTCATTATACCTTTGTTTGTTTATCTCTTTTAGAGATGGATTGGTTTCTTTTCCTGTGATTTCCCCGGGTTAAAGGAGGGCTAATTTTTATTTTGCATCCTTTCCTCCATACTCTCCTTTGTTCTTCAAAATACTCCATCCGGTCACTTTTAATAGATACAGTTTTCTTCAAATTAACTACTCCCTCCATTCACTTAAAAAAAGAAAAAACAAAAGTGATCAGTAGGATTAATTTGAATTATAAAAAAACCATCAAAGGGATTAATGGTTATGACAATAAATCATACTCCCTCCGTCCTGAAATAGATGGTCCATCCTAAAACAAATGGTTAGTGTCAACCAGGGGTACTCCCATTAGTATGGAGCGTCTATTTCAAGACAGAGGAAGTATCAACCAATGGTACTCCCAAGTCCCATCAGATATGCCCCCGCTCATGAGCATCGGCATGTGCAGGGTTCCCGGAAAGCCTCTTGTATTAACACAGGATCTTTATCCGACGACTTTCAAGCTTGCAGCGCATATCAATCAATCCCGAAGCTACCTTATTTTTCGTATCGTCACTATCCACTACTAGAATAAACTTATATGCGAACTTAGAAGATCTGCGCCTTGTCATTCTTAATAGCGCAGATAAAATGCTCAAACTAGCCCAAAATTAGGTATTCTAACTTGTTAAAGAAGAGAGTAACCTTTTGTTGTAAAGGCTGATAATGGTTTGGTACTCCAGGATTGAGTTTCTTGCAAATCCGAATTAGAGATCTTCAAGAAGGGGAAGCCGGCCTGAGAACATGTGGGTTTGAGATCATCTTCCCCTCCATGCTGAAAGAAGCGAAAATCCTGAAACTGGATCTTCCCTATGATCTCCCATGCCTCAAAGAGATCTCTGCAATGAGAAACCACAAAATTAAAAGGTACACAGTACAATAGATTTTTCATAAAATGGCCATTCTAGGCAATTCTCCCATACTTCTTTGGCACCTCGCTCAAACAGTAAATGCTCACTAACTTCAGTTCGTTTTAAAAAATCAAACAAGACATTTAAATTGGGGCAGAGGGAGTAGCTGAAATCAGTTTCTGTTACTTCCCCACCTTCTAAAAAACTAGATTTTTTTTTGCGTCGTATCCTTCTCACGATATATATCAGATTAGCTTTGGATATGGTTGGGCAATAAAAGATGATCATGTATGCAGGCTACCAATAGAAGTAATGCATTCGATTCACACAACACTTCTCTATTCACTTGAGGCACTGGAAGAAGTGGCTGACTGGGAACGAATTCTCAAATTACAATCCAGTGATGGTAGCTTCCTCAGCTCACCTTCATCCACAGCATTTGCTTACATTAAGTCTGGAGATAAGAAATGTCTGGCCTACTTGACCTACATTGTTAACAAATTTGGTGATCATGGTAAGTCCCTACCTCACTCGTTGGGCTGTTATATCATGCTTCCGTCTGGCTCAGACCAACTTAATTTCAACAAAATTACAGATTAAATTTTGTTACATCGGACTAGAGAGAATAAGAAAAATAATTCCCATTTCATGATGCCTCCATATTTGGACTGGAATTGTATTGATTTCTTTAACCATTGCAGCACCCGCACAGTATCCCATAGATCTCTTCGATCGAATATGGGTCATCGATACAATCAATAGACTGGGTATTGGTCGCCATTTCCACCATGAAATCACGAATGCCCTTGATTATGTGCATAGGCAAGTCTACCTCAATCTCTTATCCATTTCCATAGAAAGTTTTCACATCACCGAAAGAATTATTTCCAACATACATATTTATATGCATGTCATGGACCTTATGGTATTCTACAATTAGTGGAACTGTCAAAAATTCGGATCACGCACAATTATACAGTGATGCCGTATTAAACATCGTGAAACTTAGAGGGTATTCTTGAGAGATCACTTGAAATTGGTTCCCTTTCACTTCTTTTAGCAGTATTGATTTTGCGTATTCAAGCAGACTTATATGGAACTGCCAAAAAGCATGATACTATGTAGAATGTGAATGAATATATGTTAAATAACCAAGTTTCCAAAAGCTCGAGGTACACAGTAGGAACGTGTTATGTTAATGTTTAACTCAACTCAATATTCCCCCCGCACATGCAGGCATTCATTAAAACTTAGTACGTGAACATAATTATTGGAGAAAGGAGGAGGATAAAATAAAATCTTGAAGAATATATGCCCTGGAATATAAATGAGAGAAAAACTGCAAGCTCCATGTGGGTTTCGAAACTAAGACTTACTTTAATATCATATTAAATAACCAAGTTTTCCAAAAGCTCGAGCTATTAGGAAAGGGTTATTTTAATATTTAACTCAGCTCAACAATATGAAACGGTCACTATATAAAATAAGGAAATTATGTACTCAGATTTGTGAGAAAATATCTACTTCAAATTTTAAATGTAGATCATTTACTCAAAAAAAATTTCTTTTAGAGACTAATATTCTGATTAACAGAAACTTAAGGAAAGAAGGAGTGTCCTGGGGACGAGACAACCCTATTGCAGATGTTGATGATACTAGCATGGCATTTCGACTCTTAAGAATGCATGGCTATCCAGTTTCCGCAGGTATGACGTTTTGGCAGGTTAAGGATGCATTTCTTCACCACAATGTCTTTAACGAACTCAAGTGTTTATATTTTTCTCCCTAAACAGATGTTTTGGAGAACTTTAAAGACCAAAATGGCAACTTTTTCTGTTTTGCGGGACAGACACATTTAGGAGTCAGCGACATGTTTAACATGTACAGGTTTGCTCAAGTATCCTTCCCTGGTGAAAATATACTAAAAGAAGCAAGAGCTTTTGCAGAGGGACATTTGAGAACATGCCTAAAGCAGAATCACGTGCATGACAAATGGTCCTTGAAGAAAGCCTTGCACAAAGAGGTATATACATGTTTATTTCTACTATTGCCTCCTTGGGATTAGTGGTTTAGATTTGTAAAATCGAGTTCTAGGAAATTGAAACACATGCTACCAAGGCCTCAAGCAAATGGACTTATATGTAAAGCCCAACATTTAGAATCACGGTGGTGATTACTATAGGACAAAGCCCTTAGGCCATCCCTTATGAAATGGAATGGATGCTTCAAGTTTTGGTTTAGAACTTAAATAATTAATGAATTAAAATTTCGAGAGTGCAGAGCAACGGACCTCATTTCCCCTGGTCTCACGTTTATTCAAGATCTAAATAAAAAGAACATTTTAGTTCATTTTGAAAAATCTTATGGTAATAAGAATTCCGAACGAAAGGAGTATTACTCCAATTTTTTGTTCACTTCCCTAAAAGTACACTTTTTGAAGATATACCCGCAAATAAAGAATCCTAAAAACTTAAAAGTTTGTGATTTTGAAACAATGTTAACTTCGAATGTCATTGGTCTTGCAGGTGGAGCATGCACTAAGGTTCCCATGGAGAATGAGTCTTCCTAGGATAGAAGCCAGGGAGTACATGAGCAATTATGGCGAAAATGATGTGTGGATCTCGAAGACACTTTACTTGTAAGTTTGTAAGTACATTACATAATATTGCACCTAATAGTTTATCGGATCACCAACTTATGGTTTTCCTTTGTTAGGATGTGCAATGTCAACCAGCCAAGGTACCTTGAGTTGGCTAAATTGGACTACAAAAAACTGCAGATAATGTACCGCAGGGAGATCAACATTCTTCACAGGTTCAATGCATGATTATTTCCTTTATGGCTAGTTTAGTTTCACACTTTATTAAGATGATCATGTTATGACATCCCTAATATATGGTGAATAGATGGTGGAAGAATTTTCGCATCGGTGATTCTTTCCTTACTCAAAGCTGCCGGGAAGAAACTTACTCTACAGTTGCGGCAGCCATGTATGAACCAGAGTTCTCAGCTAGCAGGATAATATACACTAAATGCAACTGCATTGAGGATATGCTCAGAAATTTCTTTAGGAGCCATGAATCGGTGGACAACTTAAGGGTAGTGTGCCAAGCAGTTGAGACGTAAGTTCTTAAATTGCAGTAATAATTTAAATTGAAATGCAACTAAGGGAGCAGAGGTCCTGAGTTTGAATTCCAGCTGTTGGCCATCTACAAGAATTATATGACCATAACTTAGATGGGCGGGCATTGTACATGCCCGAGTGGAATGGCAGATAGAGGCCAGTTGCCCTGCCCCTTCTACTTGGGTCCTAAGACTCTATCTCCTCTCATTACTAAAAATTTGAAAATGCATACTGATTAAGCGAGTCAAAATTACCTTGACGGTATTGAAGGTGTGTATTCCACATGTCAACAATGATGAGGAAGCTTCAAATTAGAGAAGTAAATAACATTTGTTTCTCTTTACTCATTAAGAATGCTAAAAATCATTCATGTATGAAGTACATATAGGCCAATATTAAGGGAAAAATTAATACATATGTGCCCTCACCTCTTGTCGCATTGTGCGATTTGGTGCCATGAGTTGCCGGATTTCATGCTTGATCTGCGGCACATACTAACAGATGAATACTAATAAGATAAAATTGTTTGGTCAGTTGGGATCCAGCATTGGTTAATCATCTTCCTACTGGAGCCAAAGCTGTATTTCGGGTCATGTATGACACATTGAACGACATTGCAGGCTTCGCTACCAAGGCCCAAGGAAGAAATATGTTCCCCTACATCCACAACCTAGTATGTAAACTTCTTATAGTTCCAGCTTTTTCTATCTTTTCTCTTAACATAATGTGAGAAGTGTTTCTGCAGAGACTGAAGCAAATTCAGGGTTACTTGGACTACAGAAAGGTGGCTAGTACACAATTAACCTCCTTGAGTGAATATATCGATTGGAAAAAGCAGGAATTGGCAATCAACATGAGAGTGATTCCTCCCATGATGCTCATAGGGGAGCATCTACCTGACCACATCCTTAATCTACTCGATTGTAGATCAACGATCCAGAACCAATTGGCTTTGTTCCTCGGACTCTTCACTGATCTTCAACATCCTAAGAAGGAGAGTCCTATTGCATCTCAACTCTTTTTGTCGGAGCTTTTAGCTCATATTTCCTCACTGGGTGAATGTATGAAGAACGAGAAATCGTCTACGCAAGGAGATGCAAATTTTCTGCATGAAATGATGGACAACGCGTTCGATGAGCTGACACATGAATATCTGAAACCTAGTCAAGTGCCTCAAAGTTGCAGGAGATTGCTTTTCGAGCATGCTCGAATCACACAGTTCCTCTTTGCTGATGGTGACAACAAGAATAACATGACAAGAGCAGCAATGGATTCTGTATTTGCTCCCATTGGATGATAAGTGCATGAATATCAGCCAATAAACCACATCTTGTGCATAAGGAACCTAAAATATGTCATCAAATAGTGTATCATGCAATCCAAGCAAGGTGACAATAAAAGACACACGAAACTCAGACTGTAAAGGAATACTTTTTTAAGATCAAACCCCAATTTGAAGGCATCATGTAGAATTTGGGCCTGTTCGGATATAGATTGTTCAAATAGTTAAAGTTATGATTTATCCAAACAAATTTGTATTCACGATTTGTACAAAAAAATCTTCTCACGAGGAGGTTGTACAAAATATTCAGAGTGCGCACTCTTCTCATGCCGAATCGACTGATTAATTAGATAGATACTCAAGTAGGTTTGATTGTTTGACCTTTTCCTCTATTTTTTTTATCCAAAGAGGTTTCTAGAATTCAAACAAGTCCTTAACCTCTGAAATTCAATGAATCTCCAATCTCTAAAGTTTAGGAGATACTCCCTCCGTCCATAAAACAGTTACTGCATTTCAGAAATTATGGATTAAAAAATATCTGCATTTGCCCCATGGAATGCAATATCGCCATATATGGTATCGGGGCCCACCCGATACATCGATACGGATAATATCGTTTTTTCAATTTTTTCCAAATACCACCGATATATCGGTTTCGGACCGATATATCGCTGTTTTTAATAAAAAAATGTTTTCAAAAAAAAAGGCAAATATTTTTTAAAAAAAAGAATAAAAAAATAATTTTCTTGTTTGTTTCCCATCCTAATATGCATTTTTATGCATATTTTGAAATCTATGCTTTTTCTAAATTAGTATAACTCATTTTAGAAATTAGATTGTGAAAATATATGGTAAAAACTAGTTTTCGACCACCAATATTTTTTTATACAATATCTCCGATATATCTCTGATTTTTTGTCTCTTTGGTCGACCGATATTTTACCGATATCCGATACAGAATTCCTTATTGGCCCTACAAGCCAATATATACTAAGGAACGTGCATGTGTAGTGGTAAGCATAGACATGAAATTCTGTGAACCCCATAAGCTAATAAATTTAACTCATTTTTAAATTTTGTCACTATTATGTGGACAGAGGGAGTAAGCAGTTCCAAAATAGCATTCAAACCCAAATTTCACTGATGTCCTCCATGCTTCCATGTCTTGAAAAATGTTCCTTAAAATTAAAAGAAAGGAAACAATAATTGATCCGGGAGGAGAGGAACAGACAAATATTTGAAGATAAAAAGCTTGAGACCTATGTTTTGAGCCAAAATCTCATCCACAGAGCTTAAGGACATTTGTCTTGCACACTGCCCTTTCCTACATACTTTATGGGCCAAACGGATTCCTTGAGCAAAGAGAATGTTTGGGCCCAGATGTGTGTGATAGTCCAGATTTGGTATGATTGGACTCATTTGTTTGGCTCTCGATATGCCGGAGAAGTTGTGGTTCATTGGTATCACCCCACCGATCAGCCTCTCTGGTGTCAGATCATCCTCGGCATTGATCTAGTTAAGTTTGGTCAGTTGATGTTATACGGTGATCGATCGGTTTCAGCCGTGATCGATCGCCTACTACTGAAACTTGCTGTAAACAATAGGCGTGATCGATCGCCCCCTCCCCGATCGATCGTATCTACTGGAATGTGCTATAAACAAGGGGCGTTATCGATCGCCCTGATCGATCGTAAATACTAGAAACAAGTGGATTGCACTGGTGATCGGTCGCCCTCCTCCCCCCAATCGATCGTTGCTACTGGAATTTTGCCATAAGCCGGGGGCACAATTGATCGTTCTCCACCGATCAATCGTAAATACTGGAAATAGTGTAATGCTTTAGTGATCAATCGCATCCCTTCACGATCGATTGCCCATAATGGAGTTGCAAGCTGAGGGCGCGATCGATCACCATCCCAGTAGCGATCGATCGGCAGCCGTCAATATTTGTCCTTTGGATCCCCGCCTGGGAGAGGTATCCTCCTTGATTCGAGGAGTTAGTTGTAATTTTTTTCCTTTGTTTCCTTAATATAAATTTTTAATTATAAAATAAAAGGAAACAATTGTTTCTATGATTATGGTGATGCATGTGAGTTAGTTGTGACTGCTTGTGGTAGTCCTAATCTATTCTTGGTTCTTCAAATAGGAATTGACTTTTTCCATCAATTTGAGGAATTGGGGTTTCTCTTGGAGAGGAACTTATATTAACAAATAACAGCCTAACCCGCCTTATCACACAAAACAGCCTAACAATTTAGTCAGAGCAGGTGACCATGGCTCAAGTTTAGCAATGAAGAGCATCTACAAAGCAGGGCAAAGCCAGAAGGCTTTACTTATAAAATAGGCATATTGGCTTGTTTAGCAAGCAAAAAATAATGGACCTCATCTTTAAAATAAATGAAAAGTGTAGTGAGAATTTCTTTTGATAACTAAAGCCCCCGAGGAGCGGAAAAAGATACATGAATGATGAATAATAGTGCCTACATGCAACAAACGTATGAATGCTTTGGTTCAATTGGTATATTATTAATCTCCAATTATCCCCTATCCCATTATTTGGTTTATTTGGAAAGCTTGTTGTGTGACTGTCTTGGAAAACAAATGTAAGATTCGCTCATGCAATTATTTTGAGTATTTATGAAGACTTTTGGCCCTATGTATCCTTTGTCTTCTTGTGAAGCTGAAATTTTCAACAAGCTGGACATAGTGACCCTTCAATTTAAGCTGCCTAGAATTGTTCGAATTAAATAGCTAAAGCTTTTTCATGGATTCTGGAAATTAGATGTTGATGGTAATTCTAAAGGTAAACCAGGTTTCCCTCCGGTTGAGGGGGAGTTATGCGTTCTTCATTTGGAGACCTATTCTTATATTTCCTCGTTATTGTGGTCTAGAAACTAATATGAAGGCAGAAGCAAATGCAATGGTTGAAGGTCTGAGATATGCTACATCTTTTGTATTTACCCCCCTTTTTGTGGATGATTCCCTCCTTATGAGTTCAATTGTTTAAAACGTACTAAGAATGTTGCACGTGCAAAAGCACGTGGTGATTGATTAAAAATTAGAGCGAAACACAAAATTTAAAATAACCATTGGTAATTCATGAACCATCTTTCCCCTGAAAGAAGGCCCCTTAGTTAAAACAATTTGGGAATGCATGGAGGCTGAAAGCTTCGTTTATCGACTCACTTTGACTACCCATTCTTTATATTACCATGTCATGGTTGGTACAAATTAAGCTTCGTTTATCGACTAACTATTCTGGAATTTTTTTCCAAAAGAAAAAGAGAAATAAGGGATCATGCATAGCTGATAGTGAGAAGTTCCCACACAAGACAAACAAATTCATAGTTTTTTTTGGCAACACACAAAAAAAGCTAATTCATAGTTTCCTCTCAACGATTTATCCACTTCCAAAATAATTAAGTCAACAAAATATTTTACTTTATATATGAGGCTCGAATATAAGCTCTCTCTCTCTCTCTCTCTCTCTCTCATTTACATTAAAACCAATTAGAGACTTTGTTGAATGAAGATATTCAAATAAAATGCATGTTTAACTAATAATAATAGCCAAGTGCACGTGCATTTGCATATGCTTATAAATTAACCTAACATTCTACACTCGTAAAGATCATTGAAGCACTTTTGATTCATTTCAGTAGAAGTTCATGTGCTTAAACTTTAAGATCTTAGTTTTGGTTGAACGTTATGAAAACTCCTTGACTATTGAACTGTATTTTATTTTTTGCTTTATTTTGTGTTGTGACACACATTTTAGGCAGTATAAAAATATGTATGAGAGTATGGCCTAACATGAAGTTATGAGTCAATAAAAAAAGCTCTCCCATTAATCAGGATTCTCAAAGCTCCCAAATCATTGGGACGAGTTACATCAATCCACGTGGGACGGTGTTAGAACATGTGGTCAAGGGGGGCAACTTAAAATGAAAACTTTGAGGGAGACTTATGAAGCTCAAATACTCACTATTCCACACAAAACATTACGAAGATTTCATGAGCACGGGGTGCATATTCCCTATCCCTGCGTCCATGCAGTGTACACATGACAAACCTTGCCCATTAACTCTCATTGTTTGCATAGGAATCAAAAGTTTTAAAATCCATGTCCACAAGCAAAATATTGAATACAGAAGATATACATAGTTAAAGACAGGATAACCAAATTAAGCAAAATATTTGTTGTAGATAGATTAGTAACAAATATGAATTGCCTTGAAGGGAGTTTAATGTTTATTGGTAATGGTAGATTATTTGTGGTCGTCAAATGAGGTAAACAAAGTCATCTCTAGGAATCGAACAGTACCCCCCATCTACTACTCTTCCTCATTACCTTGAACTCTTGGATAATCTGTTGTTCTAATTCTACAAGAGATCCTGAATGAAGCAGCACATCGTTGGCATAATTCTCTTGTTGGTTACATATTGGGCAAAAAGCCTTACTTCGTATGGCTCAAGAATTCGTTGGAAAAGATATGGAAAAAAGCCTCTCCTTTTAAGATGAAGTCCTTGGCCGATTGTTTTTCCCCCTTTAAATTTGCATTTGTCGATGATTGCATCATGGTTCTCAATGGTATGTGGTCAGTTGGAGGGCGACCAGTCATCCTTTGACAATGGAGTCCGGGAATGAAACCGATGAGGGAAATTATTAAATCTATTCCTATATAGATTAAATTGCCAGAGCTTCCACCGCAATACTTTGTGCAAAGAAGCCTATGTCGTATTGAAAGTTATTTGCGTACACCACTTCAATGCGAAGTTCCAACTACAAAATTCATCCACTTACAATATGCAAGAATGAATTTGTACTGAGATTACTCCAGCTTTAAATTTAAAGATTATATTCCAATGTTTCATGATAATGGATCTACTTTCCTTCATAAAGTAGTACACGAATAGAGACGTTCAAGTTGTCTGAAGTGTCACACTTTTGCTCATCAGCCAAATCCATGCCCCTTCCATGAAGAGTGGCGACCAGTTCAAGCATCTCAACCAGTTGCCATGGAAGTTCTAGCGTCAGAGTCTCTCTCAAGGGAGATGACCTCTAGGGCCAAGTTTAATCATGTTCAGGTAGGGGAGAACATAATTGGGGCTCACCTAGGCCCATTGGTTCTCATTTTCATCTCGATAGGGATGAAGTCGCTTAGGATTTTGATCACATCACTAGGCAGGTAATTACTCAGGCGCATATTAGCCAAGCCTAGAGTCAACCTAATCTTATGTTTGAGGATAACATCCAATGCATCAAGATGAACTAGATATGGACGAAAATAAATCCTATATAGATCATATAACTCTAGATGGTGTTCATAGAGTTCTATCTAGCTACTAAGGACTCTCCCCATGATGACACCCATAGAATTTTGTCTTCTTAGGACTTTCATCATGTCCATGGGGCCAATCTCAGGCGCCTCCCAATCTTGCTCTTGGCACCCATGTGCATCAGGTTGAATCAGATACGGACGGACTTAGATCTTCTACATATTCTAGAATACTAGGCTCCGACAAACAGCCTGATCTTGGAGCCCTTCCCCTGTCGACCCATGGGACTTACACCCGAGCTCCCCCCGCTTGACTTAGGTGCTAAACCTGTTTCTGAGCAGGGGGGCCACCTCCTGACATCTCCTCAGCCTTCTCCAACTGTCCAAGCATCGATATTGCCTAGTTCTTCTTCTTCTCAGTTGAATCAAGTTTCTTATGTTATGGTACTCTCTGAAAATTGGACTTGATTGCCGACAAGTGGTCTTAACCTCATAGTTGATTTGGGTTCTCTCGGCTTATCTTATCTCCTAACCGCTTTGCTTCTCTTAAAGATGTCAATCCTTTAGATGACTTCTCTGGTGGTGAGAGTGAGAATTCATCTTGTTCAAGCACTAATTCCTGCTCTTCTTCCTCTAAGAAGTATAATCTGAGGACATCGCCGCATAATCGTACCAATAGTTGTCATGGAGTGCACTACTCCAATATAGATAAAGTCAAAGCTAAACCTCCTGAACACAATTAAGAATCATCTTTATTTTGTTAAAAGAGTTAGTTTAGTTGTTTTCCTTCAACATGTGATCCTCCTTTGAAGAAGTTAGATTGGTAGTTTTCCTCTTTGGGGGTTAGTTTTCTCTTATGTTCGCCCAGTATTTTGTTCAGGCCAACTTTCTCTTGTTGTATCTTGTTTGCCTTTTCTGGGTTGTGCTAGTAAGATTTCTTAATTACCCAAAGACAACTTATCTTTATGACTTTTCTTTGGTGCCCAACAGTCAGCTCTATAAAGTATAGCAGACTTAATAGTCGTCCTATAAAACTTGTCTTTAAGCATTTATGGAACACACCTATAATACAAAACTCTCGAGGTTGCCCTCTACTTTACCCACCCCGCATTTATCATATGCACCACATCACTATTATTATCCCCTTCTTTATTGATAATGGATCTTAAGTAACGAAATTGATCACAATAAGGTTCTACCTATAGTTCTATCTTCCTTAAAATTAAATTTCATGCACTCTATTTTAATCCTACTTATTTTGAAACCTTTTAATTCTAGAGTTTTCCATCATAATTCTAGTTTTGCATTCAAACATATTTTATTCTCATCAATTAAAACTACATCATCTACAAAAAAATATACATCAAGGTACACTATCTTGAATATGTCTATATATATATGAAAAGTAAGGACTTCATTTTGACCCTTGATAAAGACCTACCGTAACTCGAAACTCATTGCCCCCCAATTATTCGTACACTAGTCAAAACCTTCTCATACATATCCTTTATAATATATATATATATAAAGAGAGAGAGAAAGAGAGAGAAAACAGTTTACATGAGATTGTTCACATATAAGGAGCATGAGGCCAATCTTTTGGACGTTAGATTCTGATCCGATGGTAGGTATCAAATCAGCGGGTAAGTGAATGTGTCAAATCAGTGGGCAGGTGAGTTCATTGTAGCTATTTGTAGCCGTTTGATCAAGATCCAATGGCTACAAATTGAATTGGCCTCATATAAGCTATATATATATATATGGGAAAAGTTTAAATGAGATCGCACTCATGTAGCTTATATGAGGCTAGTTCATGTCGTAGCCATTGAATCTTGATCTGATGGCTACAAGGGTGAGTGATGATTGACACTCACCTACCCACTGAGTTGATACCCACTGTCGGATCAGAATCCAACGACCCAAAAGATTGGCCTCATGATCCTTATATGAGAACGATCTCGTATAAACTGATCTTATATATATATATATATATATATATATATATATATATATATATATATATGTATAGATAGATATATAGATATGTATAGATAGATATATAGATATACATCATATAGCTTATATGAGGCTAGTTCATGTCGTAGCCATTGGATCATGATTTGATGGCTACAAAGGTGAATGATGATGATGATGTATATATACTTATGGCTTCCTTTTTCTTCAAAACACTCTAAATGAGCTCTCTCAGCACTCTGTCGTAAACTTTTTCCAAATCTATGAAGGTCATATAGAGGTCTTTTTTCTATCATTATATCTCTACTAACTATCGTAACATAAATATAGCTTCCGTTGTTGACATCTTCAGCATAAAACAAATTGATTCTTTATTACTTTAGTCACTTTTTATTATCATATATTTTAAATTTATATAGTTTGTACAACTTTGGATGTCCCCTTTATTTTTTGCAAAGGTATGAGGGTAATTCTCCTCCACTCATCTGGCATCCTATTGGACTTCCTGATCTTAATAAACAAACTAGTCCACCAAGTTAAGCCAACACCTCCCACAGCCTTTCATACTTCAATAGGAATTCTATCGAGTCTAGAGTTTTACTTTTCTTCATCTTCCTTAATACAGCTCTTACCTCATTTATAGAAAATCTCCTAAAATAAGTTATCTTTTTAACGGGACTAGGCTCAATATCAATCCAACTACTGCAATTTTATTTAATAAATACTCAAAATATCATCGCCATCTCTCCCTAATTTTCTCATATTTCACTAAAACCCTTTGATCTTTACTTTTAATGCACATAACTTACTCTAAGTCCATACTTCTTTTATCTCTTAACTTAGTTATCTTATATATGTCTCTCTCCCCTCTTTCATCTCTATCTTATTATATAAATCATCAAACGCCTTATATCTAGTTTCACTCACTATCTTTTTTGCATTTCTCTTAACCTAGGTATATATTTGATATTTCTCAATTCTCTTGATTTTTACATTTTTGTCACTTTTTGAAAAAATATTTCTTTTCCTTAATGACTCTTTGAACTTCCTCACACCACCACTATATTTCTTTTTTGACATTCTTTCTCCTCCTCACTTCACCAAGTATTTTTTTCTATTTTTTAATCCAATTATCCCACGTCATTGTTGGTTTCTTATTTAAGTTTCAATTTCCTTCAACCATCAACATCTCCACAAAAGTGTTGCATGTCACCCTACAACTTCCACTACTTGATTCTAAGCTTCACTTCATCCATCCTTCGCTTCCTTTACCTCTCCATGTGAACATCCAAAATAACTAATTTATATTATAATGATATAGGTTATCTGGATATAACCTTATAATCCTTGCATTTAATTCTATCCTTACATCTAACTAAGAAAATGCCTATTTTGACTCTTATGATATCCACTCTTAAAAGTTACTACATGTTCTTCCCTCTCTTTAAATAAATATTTGTTATATTTATATCGTTTAATATTACAAGCTCAATAATAGCTTCTCTCATCTCATTCCTCTCCCTAAAACCATGCCTTCATGCACCATCACATATCCTATGTTCTTCTCTACTATATGTCAATTGAAGTCGCTCTCTATAATAATATTTTTTCATTAGGTATCCCTTGCATTACTAAGTTCATTTCTTCTCAAAATTGTTTATTAAGGTTCTCTCTTAATCTTATTTGAGGTACATAAACACTAATAATATTAACTAAGAATTCTCCTAACACTAGTTTCACTAATATATTCCTATTACTAAGTCTCTTGACACCTACAATACCCACCTCAAGTCCTTTTCAACTACTATACACACCACATTCTTATAACTTGAATCTTTCTTTTAAGTCTTTTTTTTGGGATAAATAATGCATGTAATATTTCAGTGGGAGAATCATTTGGCTGCCTTGCTTACCGAAGCAAAATGGCAGCACAACAATGACATTTGGCTGCCTTGCTTAAAAGTGTCAAAAGTCACGATATGTGGGGCCATTTGAATACTTTCGACAATATTTTGCATAGGGAAGATCATTAACGATAAGGCCCTTGAGCAAATAAACATAGATTCAAGACTCTTGCACCTTACTAGTGTTATTGGCCGCCTTGCAAATGATATTGTCACCTTCAAGCAGCAAGAAAATCAGGGGATTATGAACACGTCGATCATTATCTACATGAGGGACAATACGGGGAGCACCGAAGAGGAAGCTGTCAATTACATTGCAAATCTGATGGAACTAACCTTGAGCTAGAGTGGGAGTCATACAAAGCAAGGGAAATCTTGCCTGAGAGTTGCATTAGGGCAATCATTAATGATGCCAGAACCTTGTGCTTCGTTTACAAGAGATTGGACGGATATAACTTCACTTCGGATTGAGAATATGAGAATTTGGTAGAAGATTATCTGTACAAGAACCTTGTTTGATGTGCCGATTCCTATTTGGAACGATGTCTACATGTGTGACTTATCCTCGAGGGGCACACTAAAGTGAGAAGAGATATGAGGTAATCCCAACATCTCAATCCCTGAGAATATGAGTGCGTCCTTGTTTATTGTGGAAATCTATACTAATATTAAATTGTTTATTGTGAAAAATGTGGAACTGACAAATTCATGTCTTATTCTAAAAATATCCTTGATATAAAATTCCCGTTGATTTATTTTTAAAAAGTGTCAATTTTAAAAATTAAAAAATAAAAATACAATAAAAACATATTTCTTAAATTCCACATTCGCATTTTGCTGGTACTTGATGTAAGGATGAATAGTTCCCCGCCCCACGTTTTAGCTAGCCCACCCTTTTACACCGGAAGTGGATATCCACCGTCTATGTATTTTCAGACGGTGGACATCCACTGTCTGTGTGGTTGTCTAGTGTCTATTGGCAAGATGGAAAGAGAAGAGATTTGTATTTTTTCGACAATCTTCGGAGCAGGCCAATGGAAAATAGTTCATCTAATAAATCCTAAGAACCAGAAAGAGGACTACCTCATGACACCAACATAAAGGTTCAGAAAAAATACTAGATGCAGTGTTAAAGTACAATTAATCCTGGGCCTTGTCCAGGTGCAATTGTTCACCCTTATTAGTCACCCAAAGAGGGAAATCTTTTCTCAGCTTCTCCATTGTACAATCCTGGGCCAGATACTTAGTTGTTCTGACTTGGTGCCTTCAGTGCTTCTTATCATTCCGCTCGATCGGGAATCTGATCCTACGTCGCCTTCATCGATCTTGGGTAGTCGTGTCTTTGCAACCTTGGGCTGTTCTTTGGTAGTGAATTTGCTCTTCATGCCAATTGAGCGTTTTTCAGTATTACTACTTTTGTGCATCTGATTACGCATACATGCCTCCTTAACCACCATTGTAAGGAGTTCTTTCACACTAGTGTCTGTTGGCAAATGACCAATAGCGGCAATCAGGACTTCCACTGGATTATGTAAAAAAAGCTCGGAGTATACCCTTGAGATGGCAATCGAAAAGTTCTTCAAAAGGATATCACTCCCTGAGGATGCCACAGGATGGGGCATACAGGAGAAAAGAAGGCGTTCAGCAAGGGCCATCTTCATCCCATAATATGTTGAAGGCTGATCGATGGAGGCAACTGTGCATTTTATCAGGCTGAAGCAAGGTTCTGAATCTAATCTTTGAAGCCATGCCGTCGCAGATTCGACGGCCTTAGTGAATTCCTGGTCCACCAAAACCGAGGGAATAGCATTCAAATTCCTGGCAGGAGGCAGACTTCTTTGCTTAAGCAACTCCATGGGAGATGGGTTAATTTTGCAGAATTTTTGTTCCAATTCATCAGCAGCCGCAGTCAACGTGTCTATGATTATTCCGTTGAGTTCATGATATTCGACTGAAGAGAGCTTGCCAGCCGATAGATCTTCGTGTTTCAACTCCGGTAATGTGCCAGTCAGTTGAGGAGTGAACAAGGATAGGAACCTGCAATCGGTTGTTCATTGATAATAACCACGAAGCAATGTTGAGAAGTGGTTTTTATTTTTTCAGTTCATTGAAAATTCTATTAAGCAAAAGAGGAAGAGAAATACACGATATCTATATTGAGAAGTGGTTTAGACATTATAGCTTGAATTTCATTGAACTTGTTGGAGTTTGGCTGAAATTTAAATGAGTAATGCTACCCATATGTCACCCACTGGATCACCAAGTGGATGGAATTTCCAAAGGAAAGTGAGTGACATAGCATTATCCCTTTAGGCTTCCACATCAACCCGTGGGTGAAATCGTGGGAAAGCTAACGTAGGAGAATCATTTTTCAATTTGAATACATTTTTTTGCTAATTCATCTACAAAATGCCTCTTAATTAAGTCAAAATGCCAGAATTTCAAAAAAATGGAAATCCTGCAGAACATTTGAAAATTGATTGGAACAATTCGAAAAGTTCCTCTAGATAGCTTGGAAGTTATTGGCTAAAGACTCTATCAAGAACAAGGAAAGGAACCTGTCATGATCGGGATACGGGTTACTGAAGTAGCGAAGGTGGTCGACGTGCAAGATCGCTGGCGGTGCCTTACTGTATAGGACAAGTGTTTGCGCCAGACTGCTCGCCTTCTGGCTGGAGATCTGTGGTAAGGCATCGGCAAAGTTGGACAAGGGACAGCTCCTTGATATCTGTTTTTTGATAAACAAGTTCCTTGATGTCCGTCGGTTCACCTTGACTGCAATGTCTATGACCGCCCTCCTGAACAAACTATCCATATCCCTGGAAGAATTGTCTCTCAGAATTTCTAACCAAAAACGAATGGTGTTGTTGTGAACGTCACCACGCACACGTCATAGAGGCGGACATCACGCTGGATAATTAATTGGGCTCTAGGTGATTAGGCTAGTAGATTTGCTTGATTGAATAATTGATGTATTCTAGGCCCATTAGTGGCCCAATTAGTGGCACATTCCCCTAGGGCACCGCGCCACCTTTCTCCCTTTATAAGGAGGTCATCCTCCTGAGTCTAGGATATGCAATAAGAAACTACTTTTCCTTTGCTTTTTCTTTTGTCTTCTTCCCTTTCTCCGGCCATGATACCTGGCCCTGTTCGTGTCCCATGGGACACAACATTGGTATCAGAGCAATTTGATCTATGGGCTGATACTGATTCCATTCTGACGGCTCGACTTTCCAGGTTGTCGGCGCTTCATCAAGAACTCCCAGAGCAGATTCAACCGCAGAGCACGCCGGTCAGTCACCGGCCAGGTTGTGCAGACGTGCACCGTGCAATCACCGTCGTGCAATCAACTGACAGGTCGCCGACGGCTCCACTGTCGTCGACGCCGTCACTGGGCCCCGCTGCCTGGTATGCCACTTCAACAACCCCCGACTCTAGTCCCTACAACCCATATGTGGATCTGTATTCACCCACCTCTGGTCGATGGAAGGGATCCAGGGCAGCGCGGTAGACAGACCCCGCCAGCAACGCCTCGCCGACCAAGGTCATATCCACCACCAGCCGTCCGTCGCGGAAAGCTCCCAACTTTGCCACTTTCCAGGCCTCTGCTTTTCCTCTCACCCCGACGACCGACTCCACCCATTTGAGCCACCCCTCACCACGGTCGGGCGCTACGACCGTGGTGGCCACAGCAAGGTCCTCAGCCATCACCGCTGGAGCAACCAACTTTTTCGAGGCGACGACCGGAGACACTCACGCCGACCGTTCATGGGAACCGACACTGTTCCCTGAAACCGCAAGTTGGGAATCGGCAGTAAGAACGACGAGACCTCGCACCGCCGCAACTGTGGCCCACGTGGTCGACCTTCCGACGAGGAGGGCCGGTAGCTTCTGGCCGGCATCGACACCCCCATCTTCAGATGGCCGCCTCCCGTTCGACGAAATGCCTAAGTGGCCAACGAAACCTTCTTCTTCAGTTGGTCGCCAAGTGTTTGACGAAATGTCTGAGTGGCAAACAGATGGTTTGTCTCCGGCTCCTTTGACTGCAGTCTCCGAGTATACACAAAAGGTTTGCAAGCTCTTTACTAATCATTATTATTACCTCCTTTACACCAAGCCGGAGGAAGTCTTCAGATTCTACCATGATTCAAGCAGGCTCAGCCGACCTGAGCCCAATGGTACTATGAATTCCGTCACGACTCTACAAGGGATAGCTGAGAAAATTCAGTCTTTCCACCATGAATGTATGAGCACAGAAACAGAAGTCGAAGAGGTTCAGGAGTTACCTGAGGGTGGAATCCGTATTCTGGTGACGGGAGTTCTCATCCACTATGACTATTCAGCGAGGAATTTTGCTCGGTCCTTCTTGCTCACCCCACAAGTGGGTGGCTATTTCGTTTGGAGTGATGTGTTATGCTATGTGGATGGGCCTGATATTGGGGAAGCAACGTCAGTGCCGGCTATTCCTTCCATTACAGCTGACTCTGACACGGAGGTCGAATTGCCGACACGTGAAATGTAGTAAATGGTTGCAGTAGTCAACTTCAACATTCTACTGTTGCTGGAAATGTTTTTGCAGAATCAAGTTCCACTCTGCTCAAGGTCCTTCAGGCTTCGGAACAACCTTTTTCCCGTCAATTGGTTGAGGAAATGCAGTGCCTATAGATTACATCTGGCTCTTCAGATTCAATTCCATCTGAAGGAAGTTCTGATGATGTTGAGGATGATGCAAACAAGCATTTCCATCAGATGTTTTCTGGGCAATTATCTGTTGATGCAATGGTTCAAATGCTTGCACGTTTCAAAGATTCACATGTTAAAAGGGAGAAGTCTATTTTTGAGTGCATCATAGCATATATATTTGAGGAGTACAGATTCTACCCAAAATACCCAGAAAGGCAACTTCAAATAGTTGCTGTCCTCTTCGGATCTGTAATTAAGCATAAGCTTGTAGGGCATCTTACACTTGGCATGGCCCTACGATATGTTTTAGATGCTCTGCGTAAGTCTGTTGATTCAAAGATGTTTCTGTTTGGAGCTAAGGCTTTGGAGCAGTTTATGGACCGTTGTAATCATATTCTTCAGATATCTCATTTGCAAAGTACTCAATCTGACCTTGTCACTTTTATAGAGCGAGCTCTTGCTCGCGTTTCATCAGGCCAACCAGAACCTAGTGGAGCCAACAATGCCCCCATGGACCAGCACCAGGGTTCTACTTCACAGGAAAACGTTGAGGCATCTGAAGCATCATGGCAATTACTGAGCAATGTGCAAGCTGGTCAGCCGGTATCTTCACCACATCAACTGCAACCGAAGCATCAAGCTTTACTTGATGAAGAGATTAATTCTGGTGATGCAATTCCTGATCAGGATATACTCGTCCCAAGGTTTTGATTCTGTTGCCATTTCAAAGCATTGCACGTTGGTTTGTGAACAGGTTGATAGAAATTTCTCCTTTGGAAAATGTGAGGCAGACTTATTGGTTTTTTCTGGAGGATGGTATTGAGGAGGTTGAAGAAGATGTGACAAAGACTTCTACAAAAACCAACGACCATCGGGGTCTTGTTGGTAGCAATCATGATGATGATTTTATGTCTGGCATAAAGCTTACCAAGAAATGCATAATGATTTCGAGCAAGGATTTTGACACATCAAACTTGATTGCAGCATTCCCTTTATGCTTGTCATTTAAAATAAATGAGGCGCAAGATGATACGACAAAAGAGGTTGACTGTCTCTCCTCAATCGAAGTACTAGGGATTGATCATGCAGATATAATGGCAATGCAGAACTGGTCGTATGTAAGTGCAGTAGTGGAAAAGCTGAACCAACAATCGGTAAAAAATTGTGCTGATATTGTGCGCATCAGACAGTGGTATTTGGATAAATATGCACGGTCCTATCGCCAGACAATATTGCTTGGTTATTTTCCTACCTCAGAAATGAATTTCTTGTTCCATAGCTTGTGTCTTAATTACGAAGGGAAGGTGAAGTTGGCTAGTGAAAATAAAGGGGTTCTTTCAAAAGTTCTGCTTCAAGTACGACAGATTTATGAGAGGTTTCCTGCCTCTTCAGTTCTGGAAGCTGGTAAACCAGCTGAGAAGCATCAGCGGGGATTGGTTGACTTGCTTTACCAGCCCGGCCAATGCATTGTGTATGAAGCAGCAAACCCACTAGTGGCATCTATGCACCGTTCACTACAGGACGTTTGGGGGTCATCCATGAAAGTGGGCATCGACTTTTATCATGCGGCACGGGCTGCGCTGCTTCTGTCTGAGGCTCGAGTTCCGGTTACGATGGATCGAGGTATGGAAAAGTTTCATGACTTCTCACTGTTCTGTCCTTATATGAAGCTAGAAAAGCAGTTCACTAGCATCAATCCAGTGGCTAGGTTAGTTCACAATGATTGCTTATATCTGTCCCAAGAGATCTTTGGTCTTGCATTGTGTATCGTTCAGATTTTCTAACTGGCTTGAACGAAAATGTGTTCTTTGTTGATTTGGCTCGTAAATGTCATCAAAGGGAAGCAGAAATACTTGAAAAGCAGTTACATCTAGTCATTATCCGCTTGCATGAGACACTATATGGTGTTGATGGGTTCCAGCATACACATCAAAGACAACAGTACGCGTATGCAACGTTTAGCATTGCTCAGTTGTTTCCCGCCTGGAAAATGTACGTATTTTCTGGGCTCCACTGTTACTGCTGTCAACATACAAGAGAGTAATGTGCAAAGTCCTAGATTCGGTGTTCTCGGGGATAACCAAAGGCATTCTTGAACTAGATGCTATGGCTACGCGAAAAGATGAAAGTATCATCCGTGAGGCTACAATAGGATTTGTTGACACTGTTGCAACCGCTGGAAGGAATGATCACTTTACTTCTCTCGGGTTCATTTTTCGCTCTTGGCTTCCATATATTGCAGATCTCTGTTTTGATTTTCTTCTTCCTGGTTACCCGGATTGTGTATTGAAATCAGGAGAAGCGTACACGACTATGGTTCTTCATGACTTGGCGGTGGCGCACTTCATTCCTTGGCCACCTTGAGGACAAGGCGGGAGCGAAAGCGTGGTGGATTGTTGTGAACGTCAGCATGCACACATCACAGAGGCGGACATCACGCTGGATAATTAATTGGGCTCTAGGTGATTAGGCTAGTAGATTTGCTTGATTGAATAATTGATGTATTCTAGGCCCATTAGTGGCCCAATTAGTGGCACATTCCCCTAGGGCACCGCTCCACCTTTCTCCCTTTATAAGGAGGTCATCCTCCTGAGTCTAGGATATGTAATAAAGAAACTACTTTTCCTTTGCTTTTTCTTTTGTCTTCTTCCCTTTCTCCGGCCATGATACCTGGCCCTGTTCGTGTCCCATGCTGGGACACAACAGGTGTCTAATTGAGAAGAATGGAATGGTGTTTGGGCATCTAGTGATGCCATCTTGAGAAAGACTTCTTGTTTATTTAAGACCTTGGAGGGAAGACTTTTTGTTAATTTAAGACCTTGGAGGGAAGACTTCTTGTTAATTTCTTTGTAACAACACTAGGAATATCAACAGAATGAGGCCCTCCGATTGCGGGAGATAAAATCCTTTCAATCAACAACCTGTAACACAGTGACTGATCAGGGACTTTATCATAAACAAAGACTTCATAAATAAGAATTCTATGGTTTAATTGGCTGGTAGGGGTCTGAAAGTGGTCACTCACCCGGAAGTGCCATAATTTGTTCGTGTGTTTGGGTAGGAATATGTAGTAAAAAACTAACAATTAAGAAGTATGTACTGGTGAAGCTCTATGCACATAAAGGCTCTGGGATGATATAGGGCACATGATTCTTTATCCTTTGATCTGACAAAATCTGTCTTAGAAAGAGTAAGCAGCTCCATACTAGAAAGCAAACAGTTCAGCTGGAGAAGGATTGGGAAAAGGAAAACCAACCGGTAGCTCTGCCTCCAAGTGATCACGTTGCTAAATTGTTATTGTGCTAAATCATAATCATAATCAAGTAGCATATTTTTCCAATTATTTGGGGTCGGCGATACGGATCTTACTCCTCCATTCAGGCCTGTTTTGGGCTACCTCTTTTGTAAGAGATAATAAAGTCAAATCTTTTTTTATTAACTCCATCTAAGTTCTCTTAGGTCTCCCTCTCCCTTTTTTAGCATCGGTTGCATGTATCCCTTCTAATCTTCGCACAGGGGCATCTAAAGGTCTTCCTTGCATATGCCCATACCAGCGCAACCTATATTCCCTCAGCTTTTCCCCTAAAGGAGCTACTCCTAGACTCTCACGAATATATTCATTTTTAATCCTATCTCTCCTAGTTATCCCACTCATCCACCTTAACATTCTCATCTCGGCTACATTCAACTTATCTATATGACTCTTCTTTGGTGCCCAACACTCTGCTCCATAGAGTATTGCCGGCCTAATGGTTGTCCTATAGAACTTGCCATTAAGCCTTTTTGGCACACGCCTATCACACAACACTCTCGAGGCTGCCCTCCACTTTACCCACCCTGCATTAATCATATGCACCATATCACTATCAATATCCCCTTCTTTATGGATAATGGATCCTAAGTAACGGAATTGATCACACCTTGGCACTTCTTGCCCATCTATTTCAACTAAGGCTCTATCTATCGTTCTACCTTCCTTAAAATTAAATTCCATGCACTCTGTCTTAGTCCTACTTATTTTAAATCCTTTTGATTCTAGGGCATCCCTGCACAATTCCAGTTTCTCATTCAAACTTACTTTACTCTCATCAATTAAAGCTACATCATCTGCAAAAAGCATACACCAAGGTACATTATCTTACAAATGACTAGTAAGCTCATCCATAACTAAAGCAAAAAGATAAGGGCTTAAAGCCGACCCTTGAACAAATTATCTTTGATTAATTTATCTTAGTTATTGTGCTAAATATCCAATAATAAATTATCTTTGATTAAACAAGTACCCAAATAAGTTTTCTTAAATTACTGGGGATGATATGGCAGCTGATCAAAGGAGTCAAATTGAGAGGAGAATTTATTAGATGGGATGTAGAAATATACTGGACACCATGAATCGCTGAACAACATGTGGGCTTGAGTGCTAATATTGTCAGGTTTAGATCTCCGCCCCGCCTCGGCCTCCCCACCCCTCCATCCACCACCTCTACCACCGCAGGCCCCCACCCTCACCCCCGACCCTCTAGCTCCCAAAAAGGAGCCACCTTTAGTCCTCTCCCCTCCTTTTTTTTCCCTCCGTTGCCGTCTTCACCTCCACCCTCCCCCCACTCCTCATCACCCTGTTGGCCCTTTTCGCCGCCGACCTGACCCTCCCCGGCCTCACTCCGCCACCCCTTCAAACCACCCCCGCAACCTTCCCTTGCGCCCGTCTCTTGTTCGACAAAATGCCTAAGTGGGACGACTAAAGGAAACCCCTTTTTCCGACTCCCCATTTGGTTTGGCATGCGAGGCCATGGCATCCCCTACCTCCCAATCTGACCCCCCCTTCCCCCGTCCAACCCTACCTCACTCCCCCACCTCCCCCATCTCTTAATCCCAACTGCCCCCCCTCCGGCCCTGACCCGGGCCCCTCCTCCTCCACCAGAGTTGGGTCCCAACCTTTCTCTTGGGCACACCTCCTCTCGACTACCTTGAAGGCTTCAGAAGTGCTTACCTTCCACCCGGAATTGAAGGGTTTGACCTCCGTCCGTATACCGCAGGAGTTTGTCGACAGGGAAGCATTGCGATGGACCAATACCCTTGTCGGATATGTCATGGGTAAGCGTCCATCCTTCATCTGGTTCAATGAATATTTATTCAGGATCTAGAAGCTGTCTGGTTCTTTCGATATGCAGTCCCTGGCGGGGGGATTCTTCATGTTCAAATTCACTTCCTCCGAAGACTGCGAGAATTCTATACTCCTTGTGAACTGTGGGCGGTAGGCCTCTAATTCTCCGAAAATAGTACCCAAGTATGCGCCCTGTTCGGGAACTACTGAAATCTGTCCCGATTTGGGTGCACTTCCCAGACCTTTCGCCTCAATATTTTGCAAAAGAGACTTTGAGCATGGTGACCAGTCTTGTGGGGTGTCCACTATTTTCTGATAGAGCCACAGCTAACCACTCCTGGCTAGAGTATGCCAGAGCCTATATAGAGATTGACTCCGATTTCAAGTTTCCCTCGGTGGTCCATGTCGCCACAAGAGATGGATCCTTCTTTCCACAGCCCGTGGTTTATGAATGGAAGCCACACATTTGTGCCAAATGCAAATGCTTCGACACACCACCAATGCATGTAGATCGAAGGAAGTATGGATTGAGGCGCCACAGCACCCCACCCTGGAAGACACAGCCAAAAATCCGGATGCAGTAGGTGAGGCCCTGACACCCGCAACTATCACAAAATCCACCGCAATGATGAGCTCTACCACTAAGCATCAAATGACCATCCCGATGCATGCCTCCGATCCTAACTGATTGATCTCTCACCTATGTATCCCAAACTCGGATGAGTCCATGGTGCTCCCAAGTCGAAGAACAGAATTATCGGAGAACTGCCAACTCTTGCTTAACGCCAATTCCCACCCCAACCAATCTGGAGACTCGAGGTCAGAACTCAAAAATTCACTGATTGTTGTTGGACAGGTGCCTTACATGGTTCAAGGGAAGCACATTCATGCACATGATGGCTCGCCACTCTATCTCTCTGCCACCCCAACAGCTACTCTAGATGTGCTTGTGAGCCCCCATATTGGCCACCCCTACCAACTCATCCAACCCTGCTTGCCCCCCTCGCCCACCTGAACAGTCGTGTTGGACACCTCAAGGGGCTTCTTGTCTCACACCCAACGTTCTCACGACTGGAGTTCTCCAGGAAAGCGGGGGGTCAAAGCCCCACCAAACCTACCTCCAGCACAGACTCTGCACTCCTCAAATCCCTTCCACCCAATACAAGACAGTGATGAGTCGACTTCTGAAGCCTCGTCTTCTCAGCAGACGGCAACAAGGAGAATTCAGCCAGTTCGCAAGGTGTCTCAAAACAAGAACCAAAAACAAAAAAAAGGACACGAATAAAACGGGGGCATCTGCCCCAAAACCCCTTTGATGTCCATCTGCAGCTGGAATATCCATGGACTGGGCTACGGAAGTAAAAGATCGGCGGTGAGCGACCTTGTTAAAGATGAAGATGTGTTCCTTTTGGCACTTTGAGAAACAAAAATCAAAAGAAGACACATTGACAGAGTTAGCAGGAAAATCATAGCAGGATGGCAATCCCTGAATAATTTGGCTTCAGATGAATCAGGCAGAATCTTGGTCCCCTGGAACCCCACTGTTGCTACCGTTCATAAAATGCAGGAGACACCTCAGGCGCTCCACTGCCTTGTCACTTGCACCTCAGGTGATACTTTTCATTTTACAGTTTTATATGGCTCTAATAACCATCAGGAGCGGATGAAATTGTGGATCGATCTCTATGACTCCAATAACACTACCATTGGTGTAACACCCAGAAAATTAGTAAGTATATTAAAACCGAAAAATTTAACCCTCTTAATATTTGATTTGGTTGTATTTTGCTTTATATTAGAGTTGGTGAGAAGAGCTTTCCAACGCCACCAACTATGCGCGATTTGGAGTTCGGAGTGAAAAGATATGAGAAATTGAATTTTGTTTAGGCGTGGCTGCGATCGATCGCCATAACAAACAATCGATCAGCAAATTGAACTGATCGACCGCTTATCAAAACGATCGATCATAGTTACTGTGATTATTGATTGTTTTGTTTCGGGTAAAGCGATCGATCGGCAACAATTGTAATCGATCAGCTGTAACGTGGTAGTTTAGAAATGGCATGCGACGATCAATCGCCGTATCGCCAATCGATCGCCGGTTGCAGTTTTGCGATTTCTAGTTTATTTTTGGGGTGGATTTGCATGGGAAAGATGCTAAATCCCAACTGGACTTAAATTGCATATCTCTAGAAAGATCTTGAGGCCTTCTCATTGGTGGGAAGTGTCCATAATATAAAAAATTGGTTTAAGAAGTGATTCTCCCCAAACTCTATATAAACCCTAGAGAGTTGGCTTGTGCTATTGGAAAACCTAGCCCTAGAACGTCCAGAGACTTTTTCCTTTTCCTTCCCACGTTCACCCACCTCCTATAAGGCTTATTCGTGTGGGAGTTTTGCAAGAGCTTGGAGCGGGAGCTTTGGAGGAAGCGGAGGAGACAAGCAACGCGTAAAAAAGGTGGAATTTTGGTGAATTAAGAGTAGGATGGTTTTTTCCCTCTCTTTTATTCTTTCTTATGATGTTTATATGTGTCATCATTCAGTAACTTAGAGTATTTCTTTGATTCTTGTGAGATGAATGAATTGTGTCATTATTTCCATGCTTAGTACATCATAATCATATGTGCATTCATGCTACATGTCTAGATGGGAATTCACACCTAAAGTCTGATGCTTTATTAATTTTCCAGAGACTAGAAGTTTTGATATTGCTTGGTTAACCATGATCCACGTTGAGTTTTGTGTCTTAAGGTGTGTCTTGTATTAATTGTCTTATTTGGGATATATTAATGTTTAAAATTGTGTTATATGTAAAGGAACATGAGAAAGGGGTGTACTTTGGTAATTCCATATAATCCTAGGATCTTTAATTGATCTAGGAGGGGAGTATATGGTCTGTTAATGATATATTATCATCTATAATGTGTTATTAAGTGAAATAATCAAGTTTAATTAAGAGTCTTAATCTCGGCCAGAACTATTTTTGTGCTAACAGTCTGTAATAAATAATTCATAACTAATTCAAATAAAATTGAAAAAATATAAAATCAGTGGAGTTAGAAACTAGACTCACGAAAGTATTATCAGAAAAAATTTCAGAGGTTAAGTATTACTGTACAAAGCACATTAGCCATCGGAAGAGGACTGTTGTGCAGGAGACAATGAGCTGAATTTAAGAGAAAATACTAATTATACAAATAACATCATGTAATATGATATGATAATAATTAACGTGTCAATACCGGCAATTGGACTATATACTTATGGAATATCACAGTAAGAATTGGGTTAGAAGTAATCTAATTATGAGGGATAATCCTTTGATCAAGAGTTTCATAACTATCTATCTTAAAAGCATTGATGTCGGTTTGTGATTCCACTTGGAATTCAAATCATCTAAGACTCTTTGGTTTTCTTATCTCTGATATTTATATAATAAAATTCCAATGCGTATGAGGAAATCCTATCTAGGGCCGAGCATGAAAGGTATGTATTGATTGTATGGTACTCCTTGGGTGAGTTGTTATTATTTGAAGTGCTTGGGTTGTCTTATTATTCCAAGAGTGATTTGCATGCCTTTAAGAAGCTTGTTATTCTATGCTACTCCAATGAGTGAGTTATTTGTTGGCCAAAGACCTTGACACTTCTATCTATACTCTATGAGAGAGTCTATTCTCGTAAGAGATACCTTATGATCTTAGAGTGTTGCAACCTCTATTCCTTTGAGATATTGCTCATATTGATTACATGATTGTTTCTTCTACTAGAGATCTTGCGAGACTCTCCCCAAGGTGGATTCATAGTATGCTCAATTAAGCCATTGCTAGATCTTGCGAGGTCACTTATATTTATGGAGTTGCGATTCCATACTACCCGAAGGGAGGCACTATACATACGTTAGATTGTGGACATTAAGGAAGGTCCTCAGTCTCTGCCCATCGTGTCCGTAAGCACTGGTGGGGCCAGCATCCTAGACGCATGGCAGGGTTCCAAAAGAGGACCCCTAGGGTGGATCTGGTATATTATTTTAGTCACTTGCGAACGACCAATTCAGCGAGCAGAAATTGTAACACCTTTCACTATATATGTCTGGAGCCTTTGATATGATTGTTATTCTCTCCTTACACATATGTTTGTTAGGAGCCTTATTAGTGTTTCCTATACTTGCGAGTTGGAAATTATTGTTGACTAACCTTTCAGGTGTATGGACCTTGGTTCAGTCCAGATGTTGTAGAATGTTCACAATCCTTTGTTACTCTTATTCTCTTCATACTACTTGTTTTAATTCAGTGGGTTTTTACATCCTACTGAGTGTTTCTATGAAATACTCATGCATCCTCTGATGTAGGCGCAAATGAAAATTGAGATCAGGAAGTACAGTAGTGGAAAGTCAGTTGCAGGAGCCGTGAAGGGCTTTAAAGACTATCTAGTTATTTGCTTTGCTTTTATTGATGCTTATGACATTATTGGCAATTGTATGCCATAGACTTATAGGTTTATTTTATTTAATTTTCTTAAATAGATTATTATTAAGTAAATTCATTTCATATTATTTATTGATGTCTGTTATTGTATTACACTGATTGCAGGCATAATCGGTTACGCATTCTTTTGAGATGATTGTAATCGGTGATGAAATCGACTGTTCGGTCACGTGCCCAGGATCTCTACCTCGAAATGTATCTCAATTGTTGGCTTCCGCACTCTGATTGAGGTATGGGATTTCGGGGCGAGACAATTGGCCCTTGGCTTGTGATGGGTGACTTCAATGCAATTCACCATGAGTCAGATAGAATGTGAAGAGGCTCCATGCCCCAAGCTGATCTTAGAGCTTTCAATGACTGCATCTCACAGGTTGGGCTTCAGGAGATCCCTTGCTCTCTACCCTACACGTGGCGTAATAACCAATCAGGTAACAACCTTACCCTTTGTCGCATTTATAGAGGCTTTGTTGACCCTGATTGGCTCATTAGCTTCCCCATCGCAAGACTCCACTGTCCACCTTCGGGCATATCAGACCACAACCCCATCATCATCAGAATGCGTCCCTCCATTCCTAAAGGGCCAAAACCGTTCAAGTTCTTTGATATGTAGCTCCAAGACCCCAGTGTGAGAGAGGTTATTTCCAAAGCTTGGGAGATGCAGGTCCATGGTCAGCCCTTGTTTATACTATTTAAAAAATTGCAGGAGTGTAAAGAGGCCCTCAAAAGCTGGAATAAAGACCACTTTAGGGATGTCAATGATAGATATAGATCAGTTGTCTTAGACCTCCATGCTTTCCAATCTGCCCTGTAGAACCAACCCCATGATGACAACCTGTGAATGCAAATTAGCCTGGCGAGGCAAAAAGTGTATGAAAAGGATCGTAGAAGAGAAAAATTTTATCGTCAAAAATCAAGAGTAAAGTGGCTCAGAGAGGGAGACAGGTGTTCCAAATTCTTCCACGCGTTAGTCGCCTCCCACTGTGTTCGGAACACTATCCATGAGCTCATTGATGTCTGGGGCACTCGCTTGGAGACCCCCCAAGAAATTGGAACCAATGCAGAGATGTTCTACAGTAATTTATTTACTCCTACCACTTCAACCCCCCAGGTAACACTCTCCTTCTCCAAGACCCTCACTCAGGATCAAGCCTCTTTCTTGTCTAGTGATGTGGGTGACAATGAAATCAAAGGGGATGTATTCTAGGTGCCCAAATGGTAAAGCCACAAACCCGGATGGATTCCCAAAAGAATTCTTCACTCACTTTTGGGATATTATTGGCCCAGATTCCTTCTGACAGTGCGAGACTTTTTCAAGAGAGGATTCATGCTCAAGGCTATCAATCACACATTCCTAACTCTCATCCCCAAAAAGACAGATTCTGAGAGCTTTGAAGAGCTTAGGCCAATCGCCCTCTGCAACTTCACCTACAAAACCATCACCAAAATCATGGTAAATAGGTTAGCTCTTGTGCTTCCTACTCTGATCAATCAGTCGGCTTTCGTGAAGGGGAGAATAATTGGAGAAAACATTCTACTTGCTCACTAGCTAGTTCGCAACATGCATCGACGTGGAGGGCAAAATCGGTTTTGCATAAAAGTGAATTTGTGGAAAGCTTTTGACAAGGTGAGGTGGGCCTTTATTCTCCATATTCTTAAGGCTCTTGGTTTTGATGACACTTGGCTCCCCTGAACCAGGCAGTGCCTATGCACCCCCACTTTTAGCGTGTTGATCAATGGTTTGAACTATGGTACTTCCCCAGTGCAAGTGGTCTTCGACAGGGTTGTCAACTATCCCCCTCCTATTCTTACTATGCATAGAAGGCCTCTCAGCTATGTTAAATCACACAACAATGAACGGCAACCTCAAGGCACCCAACATTGACGGAGGTCCCCCATCTCTCACCTGCTTTTTGCAGATGATGTCCTCTTGTTCTCCGAGGAAGATGTGCAGTCAACCGTTTGCATTAATTGAATCCGCAAACATATCTGGTCTTCATGCAAACATCAACAAGTGCTCTATCTTCTTCTCTGCAGGAATTCAGTGCAAGTCAACCATCCTCCAAACTTTTGGATTCCAAGAAAGGACCTTCCTGATCAAATATGCCTCTCTCCTCTAAGCGCACTTCTTACTCAGCCTGTAAACCTCTTATTGACAGTATCATCAGTCAGGTCAACGAATGGAAAACAGCTCTCCTATCTTATGCCAGAAGATTGTAACTAATTAAATCGGTCATTGGAGGCCTGAATGTCTTTTGGACATCCTGCTTTAAACTCCCCGCCTAAGTCTGTCAGACGTTGGAAAGCATCATGGCCACTTTTCTATGGAAAGGTACCACTCATTCCAATGGTTTTCACAACATATCCTGGCGAAGGCTATGTCGGCCCCTCAAAGAATGGGGTCTTGGGGTTAGGCGCATAAAAGGTATCAACAATGCAAACCTTCCTAAACTCTTCTGGAGATGTGCGACATGTAAAGATTCCCTATGGTGCATGTAAAGATTCCCTATGGTGCTTATGGATTCATGGTGTTTATCTTAAAAATAGCTCGATCTGGATGGCTAGACCCCAACAATGCTCTTATGCTTGGAAATCTATTCTTCAACTGTAAACTTTTATGCAGGAGAGATGTGTCTTTAGCATTGGTAATGGTTGCACAATGAGGATGTGGCTAGACCCTTGGAGTGGCCCGCTGGCACTTGTTCAAAAATTTGGCAATAGAACTGTTCTTGAGTTGGGTGGCACCACGAATGAATCAATTGCTGACACAATATAGTTGGGAGCTGCTCTATTGAACTCGACTGGCTAACACAATTCGTCAAAAACAACAAGCATGCTGCTTACGTCATCCAAGCTGGTTTCACTACCTTAGCTACAATGATCTGAGAGGAGATGAACAAGCGTATATTTGAAGGCACAAAGCTTGAGACTTATGTTTTGGGCCAAAACCTCATTTATAAAGCTAAGGAGATCCTCAATGCCTTCTAGCTTAAGGACATTTGTCTCACACATTGTTCCTTCATGCATACCTTATGGGACGAGCGGACTCCTTGAGATAAACAAGCATTTGGGCCTATCATCACATTGCAGACTTGGTATGTTTGATCTCCTTCACCTGGCCCTTGATTCGACGGATAATTCCCTCCCGCTCTTTGATCGTTTAAAATTAAAACCCTTGCAAGTGCACAAGGCAATTGTACTACGGCGAGCATTAATAAGGGTTGTCGAACCTCATGGACGGTGAATACTTTACCAAATTCAAGAGAAGAAAGTTGAAGTTTTTGTTTAATCTAAATAAAGCTATGAACTTTAACTAAACTAAGTGAGAATTAATCAATCTGGAGAAGACCAAGGCTTCGAATCCACCACAATAAACTAGTGTATCATTTCTCTCTCTCTTTTGAATAAAGATTTCCAATTGGCTAGCATATTCCTCTCGGACATACACTTGTCAACTCAAAATATAGTGCTCTCCTCTCGGATGTAACACATAAACAATTAAATCATGGAATTGTGATCTATCTCTCTCGAGTATAAACCAATGAAACTTTATTGATATATAACACCTCAGTCTACTCACGTTCCTCTCAGATACGCAAGTATTCTTCGGATTGAAACTCACAAGAATTCACTCTTGTCTCTCTCGAGTACAAAGAACAAACCTTTATTGAATTAACGGTGATTACACAATAAATTTCATACACCAACTAGAGTAAAAACATAAGATGAGAGAAAAGAAACTACACAACCAGATTATTGGGCCTCATCTACGCCTTGGAAAAGTGTTTAACCTCGCATCGGAAGAGAAATCACCATCGTGTTCTTCATATTCTTCATCTTCTTCTCTCCTTTGCTCTAGCCTCCAATAAAGCTCAAAAGTCTATTCTCTGGTTTCTCCAAGATTGCCCAAAACGTTCTCTCATAAGGCCTATTTATAAGAGTGAAGAGAAACCACGAAGTCCCCTTCCAAATCCAAGTCGAAATAGGTCTTATTTCGGTTTTCCGCACACGGCGATCGATCGCTCCGTATTGCCGATCATTCGCCTACCGATCGATCGCAATTCCTTCGTTATTTTCCTCCGATCGATCGCTTTGCCGATCGATGCCGTATGATACCGAACGATCGTCGTTACTGTCTTGCACGATTGAAAAATTCCAGTAGATACGATCGATCGTTTTGAAGTCCGATCGATCGTTTCCATCAATACACTGCTTTTGCAGCTCTGGCGATCGAGCACATTGATAGCCGATCAATCGTAGTTACTGTTCATAAATTTCAAATGGCTATAACTTTCTATCCCGAACTCCGAAATGTACGTGGTTGGTGGTGTTGGAAAGCTGACTTCTTGAACTTTAATATGACGGTTTAATTAGTCCAATCCGACATTTGTACACGAAGTTATGATGATTTAACCATCAAGTTACTTTTCTCCTCATTTCTGTGTATTACTCTTGTTTCCTACAAAAACCAAAAACTATATTAAAGTAGTAGTTATTCTAATCAAACACTAGCATAATCATAAGTTTAGGAGATAATAAAATGCATATTTCATGTATAGATCACACCCCCAAACCTAGATTTTGCTAGTCCCTAGCAAAACAAAATAAAATTAAATCAAACAATCAACTAAAGGAACTAATGCATAAAAGTAAACACCACTTTCGTAGGGAACACGATTGCATTGAGCGTATGCAACAAGCCGTTAAACCTCTAGGTTTCCCTAGAAGGATGAGTGTTGTCTCGTGAGGGTTTGCAGCCATGCTACCCACAAACATGTATTTATTAAACTAATTAACGTAAGTGTAAAAATAAAATAAAAACAGTGCAAAACAAGCAAACCTATTATCCCGACAAATGCAAACTACAATGCTGAAGAGAATTAACCACACGTACTTGGTTCATAATCAACAGGAATATAGAAGCCCTCAAGTAAGTGGTTTTATTCCACACTTTCATCTTGGAAATTTCTACTCAATATGATATAACATGATAATATAAATAGTAGAAAGTGTAGAACATTGTAGCAATACATTCTAAATTTCTGTTTATACAGATCCAGTGTTACCCATTAAACAAAGAACATCAGAATCTACATAGTCATCGTAATCTTTAGGTTCATGATAGCACAGATCTGCGCGCCTCCTTCGGGTCCAACATTCTAGATTTGAGAGGATAATACACCATAGACTTTTTTTTTTCGCTAAGACTATGTAAGGCCTGACTTCAAGATGCTTAGGTTTAGCAATGACTCAGGCCAATGACTCCCAACCAATTTGGCTTAGGGCATTAGGTTTTAAGAGACTGCTCTGGGCCCGAGCATCAGCCTAAGTTAATCCTATAAAGTCAAGCAGCCCATTTTCTTTCATTTTATTTCTATTTTTTCGCATTTTCATTTTCAGCACATATATTTTCAAGCACATCTTTATTTTGTCCAGGTTGTATTATACTCTCAACCTATTTCCGGTTCCAATCCCTTGCCATAGCAAAGTAAATGATCTATTATGATCTTTTAAGCGCAACAGATAACTAGACATTATCCAATGACTATGACTAAAGACATCCCACTGTAAATTAGCATTAAACAAATCTCTAGATGGCATTACTTTATGTACTAATGTGTGTGAGTGAGTTTTCTTAGTTCAAGCACTTATTCCAAGAGGACTGTAACAGAAAGATATGCTCAGTTAAGTGTATCTATCCTCCAGTATACTTACTCACACTTCCAATGTAAATTAATCTCCTAAGAATTGTAACATGCATCATTATAGGATAAACTATCAAAACCTAAGAAAAAGTACTAACAAACAACTTAAAACTACTCAAATTTTTTTATTTTTTATTTTTTATTTTGTTTTAATTTTCTGGTTTTTTTTACACAAGTGATATTCCCTCCCCCAAACCTATTATGAACATTGTCCTCAATGTGAACAAAATATAGCATGACAATGAGCATATAAACAAAGAGAATTAGATAAAGGAGAGAATACACCTGAATACGTGGGTTGCCTCCCACCAAGCGCTAAGTTTAACGTCTTCAGCCAGACGAAACTCCATTAATCCAACTTATCCAGGGTCTTTCAAGCCAACATTCAGTCCCTCTATGGTCCTACTGCACACATTAAAGTTAATGAAAGAAGTAGCAAGTGGATAAGTAGGACAAAACCATGGGGGTGCACCATCCACCAGAGTATCAATCATATGAACTGCATAATAATCATCTGGCGGTGGATGTTATTTTTTTTGGGCATTAAAAACATTCAGTTTGACATTTAAATTTCCAAATGACAATTTCAGCACCCCGTCCCGACAGTTTATAATAGCATTGGATGTCGCCAGGAATGGACGTCCCAAAATTACTGGAATCTGACTACCAATATTCGGTACAGGTTGTGTATCTAAGACAATGAAGTCCACAGGGAAGAAAAACTTATTAACCTGTACCAAAACATCTTCAATAACACCACGTGGAACTTAATGGATCGATCGACAAGTTGTAGTGTTATGGTAGTCGGTTTTAATTCCCCCAACCCAAGTTGCTCATACACAGAGTAAGGCAATAAATTTACACTGGCCCCCAAATATAATAATGCCTTGTCAACAATATGGTTCCCTATCACACATGAAATTGTTGGACATCCGGGGTCCTTATATTTCGGTGGAAGATTGTGTGTTAATAGGGAACTCACCTGCTCGGTAAGGAAGACATTTTTAGTCACATTAGATTTAGCTTTTCGCTTTTGGGTACAAAGGTCTTTCAGGAATTTGGCATAAGCAGGGACCTGTTTTATTGCATCTAGTAAAGAGAGATTGACCTTAACTTGTTTAAACACCTCGAACATCTCCTTCATCTTTTGGTGAGATTTACTAAATGGGGAGGGTTTGTCTAGGCATTGTGGGAATGGTACCCTGGGAATATAAAATCTCTCTTTCTGGGCCTCGGGTTGGTCATCCGGCTGGGTTTTAGAACTAATAGGTATGGCTTTGATGGAGTTGGGTTCTTTTTCTTCCTCATGGGAAGGTGTCTCACTCGAAGGGCTAACAAATGGATCCCGAACCCTGTTGTCAACTTGTTTACCGCTCCTCAAGGTGGTTATCGCTTGCACTTGTTCAGGAGGGTAATGGGAGGCCTCAGTTACAAACTAGCCTCGAGGGTTGCTGGGGTTCGCTAGGCAAGGTTTCTGCGTCTCTATGGTTCATGGCTTGAGCTAGCTGTCCCAATTGGGTCTCGATCTTGGCAATAGATTGTGTATGAGATGGACTAGCTAGGCCTGGGACTTTTGTTCAGTTGTCAGCTCAGTTAAAACCATGAGCATGGTGGATTGGGTGGCCATTATTTGGCTTAGCTGATCTTCGATGGTTGGTTTCTTATTAGATTGGCCAAATTGCGGGGCTGAGGATGGTTGGTACGGTTGAGGTTGGTTTTGAAATTCCTGTCTTCGGGCCTGATTAAAAGTAGGCCCTGGATTAGGTTGCCTCCAGGCAAAATTTGGATGATTTCGCCACCCCGGGTTGTAGGTATTTGAATAGGGGTTATTGGCTCTAGGATATCCTTGTACAAAGTTGGCATGCTCCTGTACAAGATCTGGATATTGGGAGGCAGAGGGGCAGTCAACTATAGTGTGCATAGGGCTGGCACAGATGGCACAAGCATCTTGAGAGGTTGGGGTATAAGGTGGAGTCTGTGAGAAAAACCTGTCAAACCTCTCAGTAAGGGATGCCACTTGGTGTTCTAGGTTCGTAGTAGCTTTAACATCATACATGCCTCCCCTTGAGGCACTCCTGCTAGGCATATGGCCTTCCGATCTATAGAGGGTAGCACTATGTAAAGAGTTTTCGCCCAGGTCCTCTAGTAGATCCCGAGCATCATCCGGGGTTTTTTTCATGAATGTGCCTCCACATGAGGCATAGGGTCTTGTGCTGATCGCACATACCCTCATGAAATCTCTGTACTAATTGCCACTTAGGCACATCATGGTGGGGACAGGACCGGAGTAAGGATTTCATCCTCTCCCAGCTTTCATGGAATTGTTCATTAGGTAACTGGGTAAAGGTGATGATTTCATGGCAGATCTTATTGGTCCGCCCCACAGGAAAGTATTTCTTGAGGAATTCGGCCTGAAGTTCCTCCCAAGTGGAAGTAGAGTTATGCTCAAGGGAGTATAGCCATTCCTTGGCCCTATCTTTTAAGGTGAAAGGGAACAACCTAAGGCGCACCTGGTCATCAGACAGTATAAGTTTAAAGGTTGTGTTAACTTCTAGGAAATTTTGGAGATGCCTATAGGGGTTCTCATTGAGTTGGCCATGGTATGTGGGCAGCATCTGGATGATGTTGAGCTTAATTTCAAAATTAGCCACGGTTGCAGGAAGTAGGATACAGGAGGGGGAGGTGTAGGCAGTGGGACGGTAGTAGTCTTTCAGGGTACAGGCATGGGACATTAGTGGATTCTGATTTAGGCCATTCCCGCCCCCAACGTTCATGTTGTACGCCATTGGATGAATTTCAGGGATTGGGCTAGGAGTTCTACAGATTCTATATAGGCGCTCAGGATCAGGATCAAAGGCAAGGTCGGGGTTCAGGGAGTGATGACCATGCATGCACAATAAAAATCAAACAAAACCTGTGCAATCCTAATAGCGACAACTAGCAAGCATCAGTCCTAGATAGCGACAACTAGCAACCTAATAGCGACAACTAGCACGTCATGCAATCCCACAAAGAAAATTGAAAACACCAAGCACCCAAAGTTACTCTAAAAGAAGGTTAAGAGAGTGCAAACAGTAGGAAGGGATGGCCCTTCCAACGATGACGAAAATCAGCGTCCTCTCTTAATCCTGCAAAAGAAGAAAAATGAAATTAAGCTACTGAAAAGAAATCTAAATTAAACTAAACTACTCTAAAACTAACTATGCTAAAAATTTAGTAAACTATTATGCCGTCCCCGGCAACGGCGCCAAAAACTTGATCGTTTAAAATTAAAACCCTTGCAAGTGCACAAGGCAATTGTACTATGGCGAGTATTAATAAGGGTTGTCGAACCTCAGGGACGGTGAATACTTTACCAAATTCAAGAGAAGAAACTTGAAGTTTTTGTTTAATCTAAATAAAGCTATGAACTTTAACTAAACTAAGTGAGAATTAATCAATGTGGAGAAGACCAAGGCTTCGAATCCACCACAATAAACTAGTGTATCGTTTCTCTCTATCTTTTGAATAAAGATTTCTAATTGGCTAGTATATTCCTCTCGGACATACACTTGTCAACTCAAAATATAGTGCTCTCCTCTCGGATGTAACACATAAACAATTAAAACATGGAATTGTGATCTATCTCTCTCGAGTATAAACCAATGAAACTTTATTGATATATAACACTTTAGTCTACTCACGTTCCTCTCGGTTACGCAAGTATTCTTCGGATTGAAACTCACAAGAATTCACTCTTGTCTCTCTCGAGTACAAAGAACAAACCTTTATTGAATTAACGGTGATTACATAATAAAATCCATACACCAACTAGAGTAAAAACATAAGATGAGAGAAAAGAAACTACACAACCAGATTATTGGGCTTCATCTACGCCTTGGAAAAGTGTTTAGCCTCGCATCGGAAGAGAAATCACCATCGTGTTCTTCATATTCTTCATCTTCTTCTTTCCTTTACTCTAGCCTCCAATAAAGCTCAAAAGTCTATTCTCTGGTTTCTCCAAGATTGCCCAAAACATTCTCTCATAAGGCCTATTTATAAAAGTGAAGAGAAACCACGAAGTCCCCTTCATAATCCGAGTCGAAATAGGTCTTATTTCGGTTTTCCGCACACGGCGATCGATCGCTCTGTATTGCCGATCGTTCGCCTACCGATCGATCGCAATTCCTTTGTTATTTTCCTCCGATCGATCGCTTTGCCGATCGATGCCGTATGATACCGATCGATCGTCATTACTGTCTTGCATGATTGAAAAATTCCAATAGATACAATTGATCTTTTTGAGGTTCGATCGATCGTTTCCTTCAATACACTGCTTTTGTGGCTCTGGCAATCGATCGCGTTGATAGCCGATCGATCGTAGTTACTGTTCATAAACTTCAAATGGCTATAACTTTCTATCCCGAACTCTGAATTGCGCGTGGTTGGTGGCGTTGGAAAGCTGACTTCTTGAAATTTAACATAAAGCTTGAATCAGTCCAATCCGACATTTGTACATGAAGTTATGATGATTTAACTATTTAAGTTATTTTTCTCCTCATTTCTGTGTATTACTCTTGTTTCCTACAAAAACTAAAAACTATATTAAAGTAGTGGTTATTCTAATCAAACACTAGCATAATCATAAGTTTAGGAGATAATAAAATGCATATTTCATGTATAGATCACTCTTCTGCTACAGTTCTTCGGCGATTGATAGGCTCCATACGCGATCGATCGCCCCGCTTCGAACACAAGAGGAATTCGAAGTCGTGATCGATCGCCCACCCACGATCGGTCATATCTACTAGAATTTACTGGCAACTAGAAATGCGATCGATCGCCTCACTCCCGATCGATCGCAACTACTGGAATTTACTTTCAACGGGAGGCACAATCGATCGTCCGGCTGCAGATCGATCGTATCTACTAGAAATTAGAATCGTGATCGATCGCCCCCTTTCACGATCGATCGCACCCAATGGAACTCTCTCGTGATCGATCACCTTGCAAGTTGTGATCGATCGCCCACCGCTCATCTCTTGATCGATCGTCTGGATTCCCTTGGCGATTGATCACACCTCTTCAACAATCGATCAGCGCGCACAAATATTCGTCTTTTGTCATTTGTCATTTGTCTTTCAAGGGTTCTTTAGGGGAGTCTTCCATTTAGCTCTCCTTGAGTTGATGAGCGGTTTGTACTCTTTCATCCTTTGTACTCTCCTTTGTTTTGTTTCTTAATAAAATTATCAATTATCAAAAAAAAAAATATTGTCAGGTTTATTGGGCGTGTCACTCAGCCATTGGTGTTATGCAATATATTTCATGGCTCCAGCTCACCTAATAATTTCTCAATTGAGAGAGCATCTAGTAGAAAGCTAAGATTTGATAATGTAATGTTGAAGTCCACATTAACTAGTTACGAGCCATGGAATTTATCTAGTATAATTGTATCCCCTTGGGGTTTCTATCCGTATAAAATACTACTCAGTATATGGAAAAGTTGACATAGGAAGTTATAGATTTTTCCAATTTGTGTGTATGGGAAGTTAAAATCTGCTAAGACTTTCAAACCCACAAATGTGTAATCTATAGTGTAGTGATGCAAGGCGGACTGGCGGAGGCATGTCAGCCCAATTAGTCTAGGAAACCGAAATTGGTTCACTTCAAGTTAAATAGGAAGCGTATTCATTGGTGGAAGGTTTTACAAGACTTCTACAAGGGTGACAACAAGACAAGAGACAGGTTAAGCTATACGTAAAGAGTCTTTGGAAGTCCATTTAACCTAGGACTCATACAAGATGGGGAATAAAATATACGATCTGCACATCAGCCTTCTTATCTTTGATATTTTAATATTATGTATTTGTCTGTACCAAGTAGGTGCTTTGATTATAGTAGGAATGTCAAGCAACCAATCAGAAGATGTTTCTCAATAGAAAAAGAAGGTCTTCTCTCAATTTATCTGTAATGCCCCAATTTAAGTAACACAATTTAGTGTAAATCGGAGTAAATTTTTACCGGTGAAAAACGATAAATACTTTATTCAGAATTTATAAACCTTTGAGCTGAAGCTTGAGCTCATCAGCGGTCAAAATACGATTAAACACATTGTTGGGGCATTACCTTCTAGAATCAATTTTTGAACATCATTAATTGAAACCATATTACTATATTTCAATCAAATTTTGATTAAACAGGATTCCGGGTCGATGCATACATGAGTCATAACTAACTAATATCTTATTACAATAACATGATTTTGGCGCACACACACACATGTCTAACTTTAATCAAAGTAAATTTCATCTAAAAGAAAATAACTCCTACTATGGCTACTGTGTCAAGCTATCACCAGCGTCCCAATGCTCCTAAGTTTATTCCTCACAACTTGTAATAAAAAAGGAAAGATGAGTATATGCTACTCTATTTGCAGAACAATAATATTCAATACATTCAAGAGTAAAAGCTACATCAAGTAATAACTCAATAATTTCATTCATACTTTTACTACATGCATTCTGAGACATATTAAAGTTAGAGATATTTTTCGCATGCCTTGTTTTACTCTCAAGGACTCATTCTTGGGATTATTCTCCTATAGAATTCCCCTAACACTTGCTTTCTTTTATTCATGCCTTATACATTGGTTCTTATTCAAGGTGATTCTCATATGATCTATTCACTTATAGAATTGTTATAACTATCTCTCATTTAGGAACTATTCTCTTGATAAATCTATAATCCTAAATGATGCCTACATGATCTTTTCTTTTGGGGAATTTATCATGTAATTTCTTCTTTCATTCGACCATTTGTCATCCTCGCTCTGACAAGTAGTCCCAAAGGGAATTCATAGTCCCCTCCAGTTTGGAATACATGCACCATGAACTTCACCGTCATCCTACATGAATTCTTGATCTCTTATGGATCTAAGCCCTCAAGATAGTCAACCTTGATACATGGCTTTTGCCTTCCATCTAGCACCGTTGCTCTTATGGCACGTGGATTCTTTATTCAATTCCATTCTTCCAAGTCCAAGCTAATAGTCAATGAGAAGGTCATATTCATAAATTTCCTTTGAGGTTCTAGACTTGAACCATGGGTAACTAACCCTCACGTTCACCAAGCATGTCTCAACATGTCCTACAATAATCTACTGTAACATCTCTTGTTAGTATTTCTATATTATTCTTCATTCTTCCTCTCTTTGTCCTCTTTTTAGAACCATAAATATTTTCTCTTATTATCTCTAATCTCACTACTTCTTTCTATAATGTAAATTATGACATCTTATTCATGTCTATGCACATTAATTCATTATTCTAATTCGTATGGTTCCAAACCAATTCCCTAATTACAATGTCATATCAGTTACTAGGTATTATAAGCCTAGAACTATTTTTCATTCAATATTCTTCTATCTGCTCTACTATTTTGCCCATCGATAACTTGTCATCGACATATTTTTGCGTATATGGATTTTGTCGGTGGTGCACAGGAAAGAAGTTCTAGTTTCTTTTTTTATATACTCAATATTCATGAGTAATACAACCCCACCATGACTATAGTAAATCAATAACATACAATTCATAACTTTTTTACAGCTTTGAACTATCATCACAATTTGGTGTTAGTGGTGATGTGTCGATTCCCCCGACAGATTCCGGACCTGTCATATTCGATTCAATTATAATTCATGCAAAGACATTCTAATGGCATACATCCATCACAAAAATATATTACAACATTTCTTTTATATGAAATCATATTTTCATCATCGTAATTCTTTTTCAATGATGAAACTATATACACTCACTCGTTATAACATAAAACAAGAATGATTACAATCAAACAATCCACACCTTCATTTTAACTTTGTCTTACCTTGCAACGCCATGGACTAAAGCATGGTATTAGTCCTTATTGTGCCATATCTCATTTTCATAACATGATAATCAAACATACAAGTCTTTCTATCATGGCATAACATTCAATTCATCTATTTTATTCTAAAAATCATGTTTTTTCATTCAAACATGCATAATACACCAATCCAACATGATGCAATTGATTTGATCATGGACACAACACAAAATATATGGTTTTTACATTTTTTCTACCTTGATTCCGACAATTAGATGTCGAGAAACCTTCTCCTTCTTCTCCAAAACCCTAGATGTCATGACCTTGTTATCCCAAGAGCCTCTAAAATCTCCAAATTTCATACTCAATCCCTAAGAAGACCATTTGTATAGTCTCCAAAAGAAAGCAAAACCTCGTGTGGTAGAAATTACAAAAATGCCACTATAGTGCAAAATTTGTGATGGTTATAATTTTTTATCATGAGCTCGTAATTACACAAACTTAGTACCGTTGGATTCGTATTTTTGAGATATTTAAAATGATATATTAATTTATATAAAAAAAATGAATTACGGTTTTATTTGTGTACTGAGGAGGGCATTCTCAATTCACTTTATAATTTGGCCAATGATATTACTTATCCAATAAGCCAAATAACAAGTAAAAATTCATTCTTTAAATTCAATAAATGAGGTCCATACTTATTAATCATCCAAATCTTTTGTTAAAAATTTTGTGAGAATAGGAAATCGTAAAAGGCTACTTAAGTTGTTAGCTAGATCCATCAACGACGTATTTGATTTCTCGCACTGCATCATGTAGGAACCAAGTTCCATTGATTTGAGCATTAAAACAGTCAAAAGAATTGTTTTAAAGCCTTTGGAAGAAGCTGAAATGGTAGAATTCCGACCAACCATCAAGCACAGATTTTCTGCATGTTGATCGCTCAATCAAAATGATCACATACTTTCGTTATATAATAATTGCATCTTCGTGTAATTTCTTATATGAAATCACAAAATTATTATACCAATCTTAATAAAAACCAATTATTAAAGCAAAGATCTCTTAAATGTCTCATAAACAAAGCAGAAATCAAAACTGTTATATGGCACACCCATCTCCTTGCTGCCTCAGACAAGTCGGCTTGAGAAGAATCAAAGGCATGCACTCGACTATCAGCAACAGCATTATGCCAGGAAAGAACTTTTTAGTGTCAATATTCTTATGAAAGTATAGAATTTTCAAAGAAACTTTAGAAATTTGTTTTTGTACCATATTTTCAGACATAAGCCGCGGGAAGTTTTAAAGCACGTGGTTGGTCCAATTTCCACTCTTTTGTCAGGCATTGGATGTGAAATCAAGGGTGAACATGCTCTTTTCGCATCTTTCGCACCAGCAAAGATTTCCACATTGTAGCAGGCAAGGAATTCCTTATCGGATATCGGTAAAATATCGATAGGCCTAAGAGATAAAATATCGGAGATATTTCTAAAAAATATCGGTGGTCGAAAATTAGTTTTTATCGTATATTTTCACAATCTAACTTCTAAAATGAGTTATACTAATTTAAACAAAGCATAGATTTCAAAATATGCATATTAGGATGGGAAACAATAGGGAAAGTTGTTTTTTTATCCAAAAAAATTTTTAAATAGCGATATATCGGTTTATCGGCGATATTTGAAAAAATGGAAAAACGATATTTACCCGTCTCGTTTTATTGGGTGGGGCCCGATATCGATATATCGGCGATGAATTCCTTGGTAGCAGGACTCTACTTGTACGAACACTGTTCTCGTTTAAGGAAACCCAAAAATAAATAGATCAATCCCCCCTCCCCTTGAAACTGAAACTTTGAGAGCCAAGAACTGCAGGAGCTCCCCCATGAACAGGTGAAGCAGGTGCACGAGGCTCATAGCACTTGGAGAGTTGGTGGATCCCTCGAAGGTTGGCTAGTCGAGGCCGGCGACCACGTGGAAATTGCGAACCCTCGCCTCCAAAGGCGAATCCAGATGCCCCAGCTTCCATCCTCCGCCGACGACAAACATGTTCGTGTACTCAAAGCCGCTCTATCTCGTACGTAGTCCATGTGGAACAGGTTATACGGAGGAGTTCACAATGATGACCATAGCTGCTCTCAAATTTCTCTTCTTTGTGCTTCTAACCCGACTAGGGAACAAAAGTTGGAGCATGGCTTACCCAAACTGGGGCTTCTCAGATATCATGTACTCCCTCCGTTCCAAAATACTATGTACATTTGAGAAAATTATTATTTTTATTGGACTATGAAGCTTGCAAGGAAATCACATGATTTCTTCTCCCTTGATCTACACATGAATTATGCATTTTATTATCTCCTAAAGTTATGATTATGCTAGTGTTTAATTAAAAATTTTAATACTTTAATATAGTTTTTTATTTTTGTAGGAAACAAGAGTAATACACAGAAATGAGGTGAAAATAGACTTTGATAGTTAAATCATCATAACTTCGTGTATAAATCTCTGATTGGACTGATTCAAGCTTCATGTTAAAGTTCAAGAAGTCAGCTTTCCAACGCCACCAACTACACACAATTCGGAGTTCGGAGCAGAAAGTTATAGCCATTTGAAATTCATGAACAGTAACTACGATCGATCGGACATTCAATGCGATCGATCGCATCAGCCGCAAAACAGTGTTATTGAAGGAAACGATCGATCGGAATAAAAACGATCGATCGTATCTACTGGCTTTTTTTATCAGCAGAAGACAGTAACAGCGATCGATCAGAATCATACGGCGTCGATCGGCATAACGATCGATCGGCAGAAAATAACGAAGGAATTGTGATCGATCGGTAGGCGAACGATCGGCAATACGGAGTGATCGATCACCGTGTGCGGAAAAACTGAAATAAGACCTATTTTGACTCAGATTTGGAAGGGGACTCGTGGTTTCTCTTCAAACTTATAAATAGGCCTTATGGGAGAACGTTTTAGGCTATTTTGGAGACCAACTTGGAGATCACCTTTGAGCTATATTGGAGGCTAGAGAGGAGCAAGAGAAGGAGTCTTTTGGAGCAAAGAAGAAGAAGGATTCATGACGATGGATCTACATAAATAGGCTTCTCTTTTCTTTCTTTCTATGTGTAACTAAACTTTTATTTAAGGCTAGATGAAGCCCTAGATGTGTATTATTACTCTTGATAGTTTAATTTTATAAAGTTGATTATGATTCATGCTTAATGCGATTTCATTAGTATTCTTTTGAGTGCTTGATCATAGACTTGATTGATTATGAATAGAATTACATATTATGATTGATTTTATGCCCGATCAAGGATAAGATTAATTACATTATAACAGGTTTGTGTTGACTCTATGCCCGATCAAGGATATGATTGATTACAAAATAGTAGACAAACTTTCGTATCTGATCAAGAACGTTAGTGAATTTATTAGTAATTCGTGTGTCAGATCAAGAACACGAATTACCATATCATGTTAACTTATACTTAATAATAATTAAGAGTAGTAATTGCATGTCTAGTGGTGGATTCTCTGCCTTGATATTCTCCATATTGATTGAATCTCAGTAATTTAGTTAAAAGTTCATTGCTTTCTTAGTCTAGAATCAACACTGTTGCTTTCTTTTGAATTTGGTAAAATATTAATCCGTCCCTGAGGTTCGACAACCCTTTCTATACTCGCCGTAGTACAATTGCCTTATGCACTTGCAAGGGTTTTATATTTAAACGATCATCCCTCATATCCCGTCCAACTCATATGCTCGTTCACAAACTAAACTCAAGTCAATCCTTCCAAGTCTCCTCCAATTTTGAAAAGAGGAAGTCACATAATTTAGCAAAATGTATACAATATTTTGAAAAATGAATATTTCCAAATGTACATAGTATTTTGGAACGGAGGGAGTATCATAAAAAGCAATTCCTCGTCGTTAACCACAAGGGGAGTCTTCTTGCACTTACTGAAGAAAGCAATAAAGAAGGCTGTGGATTAAGCTTTCTCCCCTCAGCGTTCCCCCACTTGACTTTGCCGTCTACGGTTCTACTATACGTCTAGTTGAATCGTCAAAAGGGAAACTCATGTTGGTCAAGAAGAATTGTCTGTACGAGATGATGGATGAGGTCTACAAGCTAAAAAACAAGGATGGTATGTTCTGGTCATGGTTGGAGGTTGGGAGCTTGGGTGAGGATGTCCTTTTCCTATCTATTAACGTGTCGGTATCCATGACTACTGCACTGTGCCCCGGATGCAGAATGAACTGCATCTACTTTAGCGGAGTACGAATGAGAATCCCAGTTGAAATGGGGCGTTGAATGTGACTCCATTATCGCGAAAACAACAATTGTTGTTTAAACAATTTAGCTTAGGGATTTGCTATAATATTTTACATTGTGAAAAGTGTTGGGCTTGGTTTTTTATAATAAAACATAAAGTTGCCCAACTATCTCAATTGACACTGTTTTGGGCTTTTAGAACTGTCTTGGTAATGGGCCTGAGTCAGAATACTCATTAAGTTGTGGTTTTAAGTGGTAGATCTAAACCATTTGATGACCTATGGATGGACGGTCAGGATTCTAGGGTTCTTAATAATGGTGTCCTGATTTAGTTATAAATACACCATTATCCATCCTAATACGGTGTCTTAAGTGAAATTACTCTCAGTCAAGTTCTAAACCAGAAACTCATTGTGTGGTTTTGGAAAAGATTAGTAGAAGATTAACAGGAAGACTCCTTTGAAGGTTCTAATGGCTACAGGTATGCCTAAATCTTTTGCATTAAGTTCTATCAATTGGTATCGAGCTAGACTGGAGCAAACGCGTCGGACAGCCACCGGACTGCAGGCCAGCGCAGACGCACCGGCCAGAGCCACCGCCGCCAGGCGTTGGTCTCTAGCCGGCGCCGCCGCTATGAGCAGACATACAGGCCAAAGCCGCCGCCGCCATACGTTGGGCAACGGCGCCGGCCCTCCATGCGCCGCTGGCCTCGCTGTAAAAGAAAGAGCGTCCCTTTCGGCCGCCGCCGGCATCATCGTGTAGGTGATGAAAAGGCGGCCCTTTCGGCCGCCATAACGACTACGTCGATGACCGCCGGCGATGAATCTAAAAAAAAAAAGTTTACCTATGAGGGCGCCGGCTTTGGCTTTTTTCCGGCCGCTGTGGCTTCTGGCCATCGCCCCTGTCTCCGATCCTGCCAGGTGCTGGCCCGCGCCGCCTCCTCACCTGTTTGAGCACTGGTCAGCGCCATCATCTCGCGCTGCTTCTGTGATGGCCGCCGCCCTTGTTGCCAACGCCGCTGCTGCTCCCGCGGGTTAACAGTCGCCATCGCAAGTCCGTGGTCGTCGCCCGCTCCTTCTTACGTCCAATGTTGGAGGGAGACGATCTTGATGGCGAGGAGGGCGGCCCTTCCGTTGAAGAGCTTTTGGCCACCGAAGGAGGAAGGTTGCGACGGCGGCGCCCACGCCATGCCGCCGCTCGCTGCCCTAAGAGATTAGGGCATCCTCATGAAGAGGATGACCCGGTTCACTTACAGCCCAGTTCGGTTTATAAACTAAACCCCCCCCCCCCCCTAATCAAAACCTAGCCGGACCGGCCCAACTTAAAATTCTGGTTCACTGTTCAAAAAAAAATGAAATTAAAAGGGGCTTTAAGGGGTTTATGTCGGGTCATTATAATGCTTCTGCTATGCATATTTAAGCATTCTTTATGAATTATATTATGCCTTTTGTTGATGTTATGGGTGTATTTTTTTTAATTATCATGATTAAGGTTTTATTAATGTTATGGGCTGGCCAGGGGATTATATTGCAATCTTTGTTTTGTTAATTTTTTAGCGCACCACTTATGTAACTTTGAGAGAGAGAGAAAGTACATTATTTCTATTGTAAGTGACACCAGAATTCAAGGACCACGTCTGGAGGCGGATGCAGTTATGAAGAATTAATGTACATATTCTCTATTACAAGGGCTTATGGCTTCCAACTTGTACAAAAAAATTTTAAAAAAAGGACTGTATAAGGACTTTGGACTATATTTTTTTAATTGTGGTGTGTGGTGATGGATCCCCTAGCCGAGTCCCAAAAGCCTGATGACAAAATTGACATTAATGCCCTAGTCAATTTTGTATATGGATATTGTTATGATTGTCTGATAATTAATTGCATTCATTTTGTTATTTGAATGCAAGGTAAATAGCACAAATTCAGTTCCCACATCCGTTGAGATGATTTAGGAATGGCCAAAGCATCCTAAGTTATTTGTCAATGTGTGAATCATATAGAATGCTACCATGGGGTGTATAGATTCACATACATAAAAAATCTTGTGCTATCATCAAATTTTGACTATGTAACTAAGATTGTCATCCGGCCCCAAAGGGAGGTGGTAGTTAGCGTTACATAATTAGGATAGGGTGGAGGGTTATATATTTTAACATGGGTCAATCCCTATGCCCAAATGTGTGGGATTTTTCCTATAATATTTTCTGTATAACCCATTAGCCTTATCATGAGACAAAATGAACTTTTGTTTCTATACGGCTTAGTAAATTTGATGCAAATTGCAACCTTTGCCCAAAGGGAGATTTACAATTTTACTACATGATTTTAGCATTGGCTATTTTCATACTTATGTTATTGTTTCTTGCCCTCTTTAATATTTGCATGTATTTATTCTTTTATTGCAGCTTATCTGTCTTTTATTTCTGACCCTAATCAGCACCTTTCATTATTGTCTGGGGACAATTTTAAGGATTGGAAGGAAAAGATATTTTTACTATTAGGGTGCATGGACTTGGATTTGGCGTTTCGTATGGATGTACCCACCACTCCTACGGAAAAAAGTACGCCAAGTGAGGTAGCATCTTTTGAAAAGTGGGAGCGGTCTAACCGCTTCAGCATGATGCTCATGAGGTCTCACATAAATCAAAGCATTCGAGGATCAATCCCAGAATGCGCTACAGCCTAAGAACTTTTGAAAGCTATTGAAGCTCAATTCAAAAGTTCTGGTAAAACCTTGGCCAGCACCTTAATGTCCAAGTTGTCATCCATGAGGCTAACAGATGACAAAGGGGTGAGAGAGCATATCATGCAGATGCGTGATATTGCTAATCAGTTGAACAACATGAAAATAAAGATTGATGACACTATTTTGGTCCACTTTATTCTGAACTCCCTGCCTGCACAATATGGGTCATTCAAGATCTCTTATAACATACATAACACTCAGTAGTCAGTTAATGACCTTATGAGTATGTGTGTACATGAAGAGGGGAGACTTAAGCAAGAGAAGCTAGAGAGTGCCCATCTAGTTTCTCATAAAGGATAAAAGAAGGCAAATCATAGTGCTCCTAAGAAGAAAGCTAGTAAAGGTGTGCCAATGAAGTCTACTGGTATCACCAAGGAAACTAAATGTTTTTTCTGCAAGAAGAAATGACACATGAAGAAAGATTGTCCTAAGTATCAGAAGTGGCTTGCCAAGAAAGGAGGTAATTTCATGTCTTAAGTGTTATGAATCTAATTATGTTGATTCTCATCATAATCACACATGGTGGATTGATTCCGGTTCTACAATCCATGTTTCTACTGTCATGCAGGGGTTTCTCAGTCTAAGGAAACCAAATGATGTGGGAGCACAACATTTATTCTGGAAATAAGATGTGTTCAAAGGTTGAAGGTGTGAGGACATATAGACTTGTTCTCCATACAGGATACACTTTATATTTAGAAAGAGTTTTCTATATTCCAAGTTTTTCTAAAAACTTAGTTTCTGTATCAAGACTAGTGCCTCATGGCTTTAATTTTCAGTTTATGAATTCCTCATTTCTGATACTTAAATATTCAGTCACCATTGGTTCAGGTTCTTGTTGTGTTCCCGCAGGGAACACGAACGAAATCAAGCGCCATAGTGGAAAAAGGGGAAAAGAAAGGAGAAAGCTAGAAAGAAAAGACAACTTTGTTATTCCATACCCTAGAACAAGGAAGACGACCTCTTTATAAAGAGGGCGCGCTTCCCAATATGGTAGGCCAGATCGTGGCTCGCTAATGGGCCACTAATTGGCCCCTGATTATTCTCACTCAGCCCGTTACCTAACAATTAGCCTAAACGGGCCTGATTACAATAAGATACGTAATCAATCAAAGATCCTAATGAATTAATGCTGACGTGATGGCCTGTTGGGCTGCTAACGGGCCCACACTGGGCCTGGCCTGACGTTCACAACAATCCACCACGCTCCGCTATCGCCTTGTCCTCAAGGCGAAATAAGCTCGTATTCGCGACTACCCTCGACATTGGCAGAGTTCATAAGGTAGCCGAACTGGTCTTCTTCATAAGAGGACGGCCCATGAACGACAACGGCATTCTCCGTAACAGATTCAATATTGACCTTCAAATGATGACATACCTCAACACCCATCTTCATTGCTTCCGTAAGGGAGGAGACGCCAATAGGAAGAATCACAAACTCCGGTATGGCATGTTGGTTCCCAGTAACACGAATTGTCTTCTGGTTTGTTCGCTCGAACCAATCAGCACAAGCTATGGTGTGTGGTACAGTTGCCGAGAGAAGAATAATTATATGGCGAGAGAGCATGATGATGACTTCCTCCCAGACAATACCGCACGCATCATTATTCACATAATGCACTTCATCACATTTGACCCATGCAATATCACTGATAATATCAACACCTCTGGAAAGCATGGACCGTAGTATGTCCATGGTCATAATCAGACAAAAAATCTTCAGTCTCCAGCTGACATTGCGAAGCATATCACCTAGACCAACTTCACCAGGAAGTCCAGCAGTAGCCGGTGATGGTGTAGGGTATACACCGGCAAACAGGGAGGTTGTTTGAAAAGGAATGACCATACCATGATAGGATTTGACCCTGCAGGAGATATATAAACTGCTGGCCCGGCGTTAAGAGCAAATCCGGCAGGAGATGAGTCTGAAGAATCGCCACTAACAGTAGGTGGCACAAGATTTTGTGTCACATGAAATCCAACTAAATCCTTAGAAACTGAATGCTGCGAGCAAAATGCATGCAGTTCAACACAATCATACCCAGCTGTTCCCCATATTTCCATTCGGTGTTTTTTCACCCATGTACATATAATATGAAAAGAGGTTCTGCAAGTGCCCTGACTCCAACGGATGCAGTCCCCATATTCCAGTTGGCATATGTGACAATTCAATCTTAACCCAAAAATGGTCGTACTGTGCTCATGACAAAAAATGCTCATAGCATGGTATGCTTTCACCTGACCGTCAGTCCATTTAAGGGTGATGGTGGACAATGAAATATTTATAAAACTAGCCCCAACTTTCTTGGCGATGGCCTTGATCATCATTGTCTTGCTTGTACCAAGTAGCCGAAAAAGAATAATTCCGTGGCTAGCCTCCAAGAGACTACCCTGAAAGACATCAGGCCTTCTAAATGGAAGCATAACCAGTTCCTGAAGGGACTCTTTTATATTCATTAAATGACAAGAAATAGCAGACACAACAATCTCTTCAATATAATGGTTGAGAACGTCTATAGTCACGAGACAGAATAAACCCAACTCATCGCTGTCATGATCATGCGCTGCAAGTTCCTCCATAATGTGATTTCTGCTAGCCTGATGCTGAATCAATTTCATGCCTTCTGCGAATTCAAACTGCCAACTGATATGGTGGGTCTTATCTTCAGGTTGTTGATAATCAGTCAAGGCATCATACACGCATCTAGGATACAGATAGAAACACTCCCCGCCAAAGAGTAATAGCACCGAATTAGACAGGGCTGTTGAATCACGGAAGAGATATGGGTTAACTTGCACTCTCTCATTGAAAACCAGCCAAGGGTGTTGGATCTTGAACTTCCTTGCATTATGTGAGTTTGAGTAAAGCATGACCTGCCCATCCCCCATTGTCACCAACGGAACTAATCTTTTCATGTTCACCACAGAGCATATTCCAGGATAGAGTCCAGAACAAATTACTGCTCTCACAAGATGTTCACCATGACTCCACATATTGCAATTACCAGAAGAATCATAAATCATACCCGTAGCTGTCAGCATATTCTGGCGTGGAGGAGAATCAGTTGCTGCAAGCTGCGACATTGTGGCCCAAGGAACCGGAAAAAAAAACATCCGTTTTCCACTTGGACATTTCGTCGAACACATGGTAAGCAGGAGAATGCTGAAAAGGCAGGAGACGACAAGACTCGCCGTGCAGCCCTGTCCTGCCGTGCCCGCATGCGTGGCGACGCCGGCCAAGAAGGTGGAGGTGGCTCCCCTTGCGGCCGGTGGCGCTGTCGGAGACGAAGAGCGTGGCGAACAAAGCTTCTAGCTTGGAATCGTCGGAGAGGGCCCGGCGAGTGGAAAACGGCGCCTCACCACCACCCAACATACGTCGGCGATTGTCGCGGCAGTGAGCACCGATGGTGTCGGTGACGAATGAGTCGACGTTGACGGAAGGTGCTGGAGGCGGAGACGGCAGCGCTTTGTAGGAAAAGGCGAGCTTTTGCAGAGCGAGAGAAAAATTGGGCTTTTGCGGCGTTGACCGGAAAAGGGTTGATGGCGGCGGCGGTGGTTCATAACAGCGGCCGTGGAAGGTTGTTCCATTGGAGACGGAGGCGGTTGCGGGGGCTGGAGGAGGCGGCGGGGTAGCAGATAATACAAAAGCACCAACGGATGCAGCGGCCTCGGCTTTGGCCTCATCGATTTCCTCCACAGTCTCGGCGAGGATGACGATGGGGGCACCAACAGGAGCAATCTCTCCTTCCTTAACAACGATGGCAGCGGGGATGCCGTCATAGAGGGTCTTGACATCCGTGTCGGCTTTGTCGGTCTCGACGACGACGCTGCCCTCGTCCTTGGAGAGGAAGTCACCGGCTGCGGGGGTCGACTGGGGTAGTGGCTTGCCTGTCGACGACGTCAAGACCGGCGGCGGTGGCGTCCGGCTGAGGGTCGATGGCGACGGTCGGAGCTTTGGAAGAAGAGGGGACGGATTGCTGCCCCAGCAGGGCAGAGCCGACTGGTATAAATACGGAGAGTCTTCCCATTTTTCGGCTCGAACGATAGTGGCGATCTGAGGACAAGGCGCGGCCGGTGGAGCGGAGGAGCGTCTGTAATGGGTTTCGTCTGACGGCGACGATGGCTGTGGGTAGCCCCACTGCGGCCGGGAGGGATACCAGGTGGCGGTGCCCGGCAACGGTGGCGGCGGCGGCGGAGGTGAGTCCCATTCCGACTGGGAAGAAAACCAGGCTGCTCCCTTGCGTGGCCGGTAATGATCCTCTGCGTCCTTGCGTGGCCGGTAAGGAATAACCCGCTCTGATACCAATGTTGTGTTCCCGCAGTGAACACGAACGAAATCAAACGCCGTAGTGGAAAAAGGGGAAAAGAAAGGAGAAAGCTAGAAAGAAAAGACAACTTTGTTATTCCATACCCTAGAACAAGGAAGACGACCTCTTTATAAAGAGGGCGCGCTTCCCAATATGGTAAGCCAGATCGTGGCTCGCTAATGGGCCACTAATTGGCCCCTGATTATTCTCACTCAGCCCGTTACCTAACAATTAGCCTAAACGGGCCTGATTACAATAAGATACGTAATCAATCAAAGATCCTAATGAATTAATGCTGACGTGATGGCCTGTTGGGCTGCTAACGGGCCCACACTGGGCCTGGCCTGACGTTCACAACAGTTCTTTGATTGATGGACTATATAGACTCTCTTTGCATGTTTTCCTTTAAACAATCTATGATGTCTGTGCAAGAAAGTGTTATTAAAAAGAACTCCTCTATGTTATGGCATAGGCGTTTTGGGCATATCTCCATTGACCGCTTAAAGCGATTAGTAAGAAAAGGAGTTTTAAAAACTATTGACTTTACTGATCTTGAGACATGTATAGACTGCATAAAGGGAAAGCAGACTAACAAGTCTTCTAAGGGTGCTAAGAGGCATGATGAGAAATTAGGCAATTACACACTGATATCTGTGGACTGTTTAGTACTCCCTATCTGAATGGTCAAAGGTATTTCATTACCTTTATAGATGATCATACACGATACATATATCTTTATCTCTTAAATGAAAAGTCTGAAGCATTTGATGCTTTGAAGACTTATAAGGCAGAGGTAGAGAAACAATCTAGATTGAGTATCAAAATTGTTCGATCAGACAGAGGAGGGGAATACTATGGCAAGTACACAGAGAGTGGACAAAAACCTGGACCATTTGTGAAGTTCCTGAAGGAACATGGTATTGTTGCACAATACACAGTACCATGCACACCACAAAATGGTGTTGCTGAAAGGAGAAATCACACTTTGATGGGTATGGTGAGGTGTATGATTAGTAATTCCTCTCTTCCTCCCAATATGTGGAGTGAAGCCTTAAAGACAGTCATGTATATTTTAAATCGAGTAGACTCAAGAAGTCAATATACGGACTGAAATAGGCCTCCCAACAGTGGTATTTGAAGTTCAACAATGTTATTACTTCATTTCGTTTTAAAGAGAATATTGTTGATCAGTGCATATACCTTAAGGTTAGTGGGATCCGTTACACATTTCTGGTCTTGTATGTTGATGACATTCTACTTGCAAGTAGTGACTTAGGGATGTTGCACGAGACTAAGCAGTTTCTTTCTCATAACTTTGACATGAAAGATTTAGGAGAGGCATCCTGTGTCATAGGGATTGAGATCTATCGTGATAGATCTAGAAGGATCCTTGGGTTGTCTCAATAGGCCTATATCAATAAAGTTCTAAAATGGTTTAACATAAAAAACTGGTCACCAAGTGCAACCCCTATTGTGAAGGGTGACAAATTTGGCTTGTTCCAGTGTCCAAAGAATTCTTTGGAATTGGAAAGCATGAAGGAAATTCCTTATGCATCTGCAGTTGGTAGTATGATGTACTTGGAGGTCTGTACAAGACCTGATATTACTTTTGCTATGGGAATGTTGGGTAGATACCAGAAAAATCCAGGATTGGATCATTGGAAAGCTGCAAAGAAGGTTATGAGGTATCTACAAGGAACGAAGGACTACATGCTTACATACAGACATTCTGATCATTTGGAACTGGTTGGATATACAGATGCAGACTTTGCTGGTTGTGTTGACTCGAAAAAGTCGACGTTGGGTTATATTTTTCTTTTGGCAGGCGGTGTTGTCTCTTGGAAAAGTATTAAGCAAACCCTTACAGCGTCGTCGACTATGGAGGCAGAGTTTGTTGCTTGTTATAAGGGCACATCACATGCTACTTGCTGACGAACCTTATCACAGGACTTACTATTATGGATTCCATATCTAGGCCGTTAAAGATGTTATGTGATAATAGTGTTGTTGTGTTCTTCACGAAGAACAACAAGAGTGGAAGTCGGAGTAAGCACATCAACATAAAGTATCTTGTTGTTCGGGATCGTGTTAAAGTAGGGACAATTGTTATTGAGCATATCGGTACTCAGCTTATGGTTGCTGATCCAATGACTAAGGGCTTATCCCCTTCTCTGTTTAAAAGTCATGTGGATCGTATGGGTCTTATTAGCTCATCGTGCATTTGATTTTGTTTATATACTTCTGGACTTTACTCATTTATCATAGCAGTTACAGTTTCTTTTCTCGTGGTGTCTCATTTTTCAGTGCACTTAAAGTATAAGACAATATTTGCAAAATGAGTGGGAGCATGCCTTTACTCATAAATATATTTTGCCACATATAGCACTCAACCAAAATGAATTAATTGCATTGTAATACATGGAAGGGAGTGTTCTCCTCTGAGGACATAACCCCCTTGATTCATGCGATTATGACATTTTGCACGAGTATAAAGTTACCACATATAGTTCGAAGGGTATTTTGTATGGTTATGACATTTTGTATGCGCATACGAAAGTCATTTTTATTGTTTCCCATTACCCACTTGGTTAGTTTTATTGAGCCAATTGGGAGATTTTATTCTTTCTATGGCTCAATTAAGAAGTTGTGCCAAGTGGGAGAATGTTGGGCTTGTTTTTTGTAATAAAATACAAAATGGTCTAACTATCTCAATTGGCACTATTTTGAGCTTTTAGAACTGTCTGGGTAATAGGCCTAAGTCAGAATACCCATTAAGTTGTGGTTTTAGGTGGTAGATCTGAACTATTGAATGACCTATGGATGGATGGTCAGGATTCTAGGGTTCTTAACAATAGTGTCCTGGTTTAGTTATAAATACACCATTATCCATCCTAATACGGTGTCATAAGTGAAATTACTCTCAGCCAAGTTCTAAACCAGAAACTCATTGTGTGGTTCTGAAAAAGATTAGCAGAAGATTAACAGGAAGACTCCTTTGAAAGTTCTAATGGCTACAGGTATGCCTAAATCTTTTGCATTAAGTTCTATCAAAAAGGTGATATTTGATTATGATTATAATTTACGATTACATAGTTTGTTTTATGAGTGGTTTAATTTTTTGTAACCCTTGAAAGTTAGTCGTTAGACCATGTAATTGTCTTGAGAAGTAGGATGGTTTCATGGAATTCAGAGAGCGTGGCAATCAAACGAACTGATGAAATATGTAGATGAATTGTTCATCACAAAGATGTGTGAAACTGTTCTTAAGCAAAAATTACTTCTTTTAGACAAGTTTTGGTGCTTTTTGAGCACCTTATGAAATGACCATAATCAAGAGTATTATCCTCCCAAAATTAGTTGGATGCTGAATCACAATATAAGCATAAATAATCATGTGTTACGATTTATGAACAAGGGTACATATACGGACACCATATGTCTGATAATTCACAATACTTTTTTTTGCTGAAATAAAAATTTAGGATATTTGAGCACACTGATTTAGACACATTCATGCTTGGGATTGAGTAACCAATTGAAAGTGCAAGGGCATTAATGCAAGGTGTAAAAATATTGCACAACATTGACTAAACGGTTACAACAATTAGGCAAATAGAGCTCTGTTTTTTGGTATGGTATCTATGACAATTAAGATGGCCTTAAATATTGTGCTACTACAGGACATTTTTATTGGAGAGACTGACTCAGCTACAAGTTTGATGGTGTCGGTGCTGACAGAATTAATGAGGAACAAAAACATAAGGAGGAAAGCACAAGAAGTTAGAAGGGTTGTTGGGAAAAAAGAAAGGTGGATGGGAATGATGTTAAGGAGCTTCCTTATCTTAGTCTCATAATAAATGAGACATTAAGGCTGCATCCACCAGCTCCCTTGATCCCCCATGAGACCACAAAATCATGCACTCTTGGTGGATATCAAATTCCAGCCAAAACCACTGTTTTGGTAAGTGCATATGCCATTAGGCGAGACCCAGAAGTATGGATAATGCAGAAGAGTTCATTCGAGTGGTTCACGAATAGCTCTATTGATTACAAGGGACAGCATTTCGAGTTCATAGCATTTGGGTCCAGTCGGAGAATTTACCCAGGAATGCTTCTTGGGGTCACTATGGTGGAGCTCACTCTTGCAAATCTTCTCTTTTCAATTGATTGGGAGCTGACAGCTGAATTGGGTGGGCAAGCTTTGGACATAACTGAAGCTAGTGATATTACTAGGCACAGGATCAAATCTCTTTTGCTTGTAACCCACAATCTACACCTGTTAAGTTAGCCCTAAGCTGCTTTTTCAGTTCTTTTTCATCCTTGCATGCATGTCAATTTATTTTTCCGAAAAAAAACGTATGTTTAATTTTTGTTTCTATGTTACTTTCTTATATGACTCGTATGTTACTTTCTTATATGACTCGTGTATGTTTTCTAGTTCCATCTCTCATGTGTTGAACGAAACTAGGTAGCTAAAAGAGAAATTCAGGAGACAATGTAGGTCTGGGCGGCACCGTCGCTCGTCCTCTAACAGCGATTTTCTATTTCCATGATCAATCAAATTGATAATCAGTTTCTAAATAACTGATATCGTAGAAGAAAGAACTTCAAAGGCAACAAACAGTAATCAAAATAATCAAGTAGTAAAACTAAGTACTGTTTAATCATTTCTTAACCAACTAAAATCATCCTTGCTAACCAAACCATCTAAACAATTCAAAAAGGGACGGTAAAACAACCCTACCCAACTAATTAACCATCTAAATAAAATACCTACAATATACAACTGACAATAAGTCCAAGCATACCTATGACAATGTTTGTCTTCCAGCATACAATTAGACAAGTTTCCATCAAAACATTAACAGAGAGAGCTATACATAAAAGCACTAGCATAGTCATCTACATCAAAAGAGTAACCTAGTCATCATCTGTACACAAGTACAAACTAGTTCTAGACATAAAAGAAGCCAAAAAAGTCGTGGAAACCTGCAGCCAAAACATACCTCATAATGATCAGACAGTAGTAAGCATTCCATTAATCATGAGGCCTTCGAGCATCTTCAACCTCTCCTGCAACATAATGCCTTCACACTCGTACTCTTCTATCCTCTTACTAATAACAGCCCTCTGTTGCTCCAATTCCTTCATTTGCTTGTCAATTACATCCAACTCTAATTCAGCCTGAGACTTTACCTTCTTAATTTCACCAAGCTCCATCTTCAGGGAGTCTCTCTCACAGTTATTTTTTTGCTCTATCAATGCATGCATACGCGACCTCACATCTTGGACCTCAAACCCATTTAGCTCAAGCCTTTTCAGAAGAACCTCGCGATTGTCCATATTACACAATGGAATGGCAGATTTAGGATTGTACACGCTATCCACCAGATCAACGTAGTCAATCATCATTGATATAGCCATTTTTTCACGATTATTCTCACTATCCTGCTCTAATGGCCTAAAATGTGGATCCTGTGGAATCATCTGAAATTGCTGCATTGTGGGAAATGTGTCCCAAATAGGACTAGTCTTTTGGAAACAATAAAACTCCAAAGGGTGTGGAGGTGTCTCTGCAAGTTCCAGTTTCGAACTAGACCCACAAACTGGCACAGTGTCTGGTGTAGCATGCCCTGTAGTGGCGAAATCTCCCAATGCACTAAAACAACATGCAGATTTATTGCTCAGTTCACTCATACAAGCCTGTGAACTTTCCTTTACAGTAGTTATTTCAACAACTTTATCAAAGTCTATGCACTTCCTTGTCACATTGTTAGACGAACCACCACTCTTCGTTCTTCTAGTAACTATAAATTCAAACGTAAATGAAATTTGCTCAGTTTAAATGCCGAATACACAGCTGGAAAATAGAAGGCTTACAGTTTACATGCCTGGCTTCATGAGAGGTTTCCTTTTTGTGCTCTCAGGTAGCCTTGTTTGTTTTCTTTTTCTTTTCACAGTCTTCATATCAGATTCCGCCTATGACAAAAAACATATTAGTATCCATCGTATTGCACATCAAAAATAAATAAATTTGTTGTTAAACTGTTAAGATATACTCCCTCCATCTAATAAAGCCTGTCTGCATTTGAAAAAACACGGATCCATCATTAGACGACTGACTTTGCACCCTCACGACTAAAAACATGGAAGTGGGGGTGAAAGCTCTGATTTTCAACTCATTTTCAAATGCAGACAGTCTTCACTGGATGAAGTACTAAATTAGTCCTTCGTCTTTTAAATATGAATAAAAACTTTACTGAGTGATAAAACCTGCAACCAATCTTAAGTGTAAGCTGCTCCTATGAAATACATACAGGAACAATAGACAATTTAGATGTATCTACTTAGCCGGCCTAGAACGACATTAGATCAACTCAATTAGCTGAAAATATAAATCTTAGCCTAAACCTTATTAGACCAGCCCAAATCGAAAACATAATTTGCAAACTTTGAAAGCCTAATCCTTCTAACACATTGATAAAGAATAATGACAAGAAACAAGTAGAGGTGAAATATTAGTCATTAACACCAAATATGTCTAAAAAGTGCACCTGTTCAATTTCTAAAGGATTATAACAGAAAGGGTTAAAACTAATCATTTGAAATCTGAAAAATCAAATCCATGTAACACTTCAACATACTCCCCTGAAACACCGGCTCTAGAGAAGAGATGCTAAAATTTTGGTTGTCCTTACCTACACACAAAACTTAAATTACTGAATTTATAATGCCAATCATCCAAAAAAATACACATGTCGACAAAGAAGCTCATAAACAATTACCTAGACAAATAAAAAGCTCTCAAAATCACAATATTCAAAGCCAAATTCGGATACATATACATCGATGGACAAAAAAAATTAAAAAACCCACAAAATTATGTGTCAACTCATTATTAAGACCCATGTACAACATATTTTAAACAATTTGCAAAACGATAGCAGGATTCCCTCACCTTATTTTAGACTGCCCACCAATCATACGATGATTTCTATGAAAATTTTAAAAAGCTCCTTAATCTACCTCCCCCCAATCCCCACACAAATCCAAAAACACGCACACTCACTATCCAATATTTGTCAACTTCCAAAAAGAAATATCCAATATTTGTGCAACCACATTCATCATTCATAAATACCTATCGAATGCAATCATCAGATACTACTAACACAATTACCTGATGCAAACCATGGCACTCACCAACATAAACGCAGTATAGCATTCTATTTCACATAAGACTCTTCAAACTGTAATCACAGCCTTACAAGATCAATATGTAAATGTGGAAAATCAGGAGAAAGGAACATCACAAACATCTTAATCAAGCAAAATTGCTTTCCGGAATAGGGAAAAGGACAAAAATAGAATGCCCTATAGATTGATATTATTAACAAACCATTTCTAACAATCAACAAGGTATTAAACTGATTAAGAATATTCCAAAACCACATGACGACCTTCAGGCTTCAACCTATGAGCACATAGCAAAACTGCAATATGCAACTGACCTAATGCAGCTTTCACACCTAAAAATTGAAGTGCAACTGAGATTTTTACCCTTTTAATAACAACAAGATTATATCAATATAAGCGCACCCTCAGACTAACAACAACGTATTGCGAAAGAGAACAACATGCAACCAACGAAACAAACTGTAAACTACTTAACCTGGCTTTAAGAAATTTAGATGATTAGATGACTAATCTACTAACCAAAACATTGGACTTCGAAAAAAATAAACACCACTCCCTCTGTCCGAAATAGGTAGTCAGAAGAATTGAATTTTTTAAGCCCTCTGTGGCTTAGAAATGAGCCCAACTGTACCACTTTTCACGGACACAGGAAAAAGGGAAATGTAATATTATTTTCGAACGGAGGGAGTAGTATAAAGCATCAACAGCAAATGGACACAAATTTGCTCCATAAAGACTTGATCTTTGCATAAAAAAAAATATAAAGTCTTGATTTTTAACAAAAATAAACAAAAGGGCAAGCCCAGACGAAGATGCTTACAAGCTCTTTGGCGGGAACCCATTTCCCCTCAACCCAGTCGAGTCGGGGCCTGAGCTCCGACGTGCTCACTTCCCGGAGATCACCGTCCGGGAAGATAACCACGAATGACGACAACAACGATGGCCACGGCAATGACACAACTTTAGAAACCTTACCAATCCACCAACCATCATTGATGGACACCTCAACCAAATCACCCTTCCGAAACTCCAAAACTCCCTGCATGCAAGGCGGGCGAGGCCGCAGCATGGACGCTTCAACGGCTTCCTCCAAGAGGATTGATCGATCGGACTCTTCCACAATCTGGTCGTACTGGACACGGATGGTGCGTGCATTCCCACCTTCTCCTCCAACTTCTGTAACGCGAGCTTCGTAGTATGAACCTTCCAGGTCTGGCTCCTTCATGGCCACCTCCACAGCATCTCCTACCTTAAACGATGGCTCGCTCTTAACTTCTTCCACGTTCAGATCATTCGCCATCACTAGCTCTCTTCCCTGGAGGTGATCAGACTCCTTCATGCCCACCTCCACAGCATCTCCTATCTTGAATGATGGATCAGTACTCTTAACTACTTGTTCTACGTTCAGATGATTATCCATGATCAGAAGCTCTTTACTCTCTGCTCTCTGTTATGGTTTCAGGGTCTGGCATGAGGAAGGAGAAGATCTGGGAAGGGATGGAGAGGAAGGAGGAGATGAGCAGTGAAGTGCAGGAAGGATGTCTGCCTGCCATGAATGAGTGAAAAGCTCACTGACACAAGGTAAGGCGGGGACACACCAATTGAGGAAAATGCATAAAATAATCATGTTTGAATGGACAACATTTTTGGAAAGGACCACATGAAGGCCCAGCCCATTAAAGAAAAACCTAGCCCATTGAACCAGGAAGAGTAACGAAAGATGCCTGCTAAGCTTTTATTGCATATAGCGTATGTTTTTGCATATAATCGGCCGTTTGGGGCGTGATTAAAAACGATAGGATGTTTTGTTACACTGTAGCATTCAGGTATTTCATATATCCAGCTGAAGCACCTGAGGATGTGTTTCAATTCGATGTAAAAAAAACATGGATGCTACAGTGGATATCTAAAATCCAGTCTGGATGTTTTGCAATAATCACGCCCCAAACGGCCCCTAAGTATTATTTTGGGGAAATTTGAAGTGGAAATCTAAGGCGAACTTGGCTTGTTTTTTTCCCCATTGTGGAGAATTATCGCATGCCCAAGACACCCAAAAGACGCGTTATTGGGTTATTTTCTGATTGCACATATTATTGCTGAAATTCCGTATGTGTGTGTGTTGTCTATGACTAATGTAATTCTGACTTTCAAATTGATACTCTGTCCGGTTACTTTTAATTGAGACATTCACACAATTGGTCGATTTTATTGAGATGATAAGTCCTTAGTAAAAGTCTATAGTAAAAGTCTAGGCATTCCAAGCGAACTGAGTCACCTTTCATACGGAAGCCTCTCGGCCTTGACCTCGACCTAGGGTCACTATCGGGTGGCTGTCATTGCCGTCTCCGGTCGCTCAACCAAAGAACAATTAGAGAACGGCATCATCTAATTTTAGTATGATATTTTGTCTCAATTAAAAGTGACAGGAGGGAATATGTCATAAAGCCATGTCAACATTCCAAAACCGTTTATTGGTGCCCAACAAAATGGGCCCCAATGATCAAAAGTGTTTTATTGATGAAGTTGCTGATCATGTATGTTTCTTCAACGTAAAGACGCATTGTTATTTGTCTATTGTCAATTATCTATGCTTTGTGCTAAGTCCATCTACCACCTATTAATTGTCTAGATTGGAAAACCAAACTGCACTAACTTTAGTTTATTTTGGTTTTCTGATCCCACAGAGAGTAGGGGTGTTCGCGGCCGGCCGCGTCCGCGGGGTCGGCCACGTCCTAGGTGTCCGTGGCCGTGTCCGCGCCGGTAGAAATTGTCCATGAATTCCGGCCATGGACACGGCCAAGGGACCTCGGACAGCCGTCTGTCCGAGGTCCGAAGAGGAGGGGCGGCAGCCGGCGGAGTGGAGGAAGAGGGCGGCGGGGTGGGGGGGAGGAGGGTGCAGTCACAGAGGGGAGGCGCCGCGGCGGAGTGGAGGGGAGGACGGGGTCATCGACGCGGTCGCGGAGGAGGAGGGGCGGCGACCGCATCGATGACCGGAGGAGGAGGGGCGGCGACGGCTAAAAAAAAAAAACGATTTTTACCTGGATTCCGGCCGCGGAGGAGGGACGGCGCCACGGCGGAGAGGAGGGCGGCGGGATCGCGGGGAGGAAGGGCGACGGGGTCGTGGAGAGGAGGGCGGCGGGGGTCGCGGGGAGGAGGGACGAGGGTGGAGAGGAGGGCGGCGGGGTGGAGAGGAAGGGCGGCGGGGAGGAGGGCGGCGGGGTCGCGGCTCGCGGGGAGGAGGGCGGAGGCAGAGGAGGGGTTGGGGGGGGCGGGGGCGGGGGAGGGGGAGGGGGAGGAGGGGGGGGTATTAATAAAAAAGGAATTGTCCGTGTCCGTGTCCGTGTCCGCCGGACTTTCAGACACGGACACGGACAAAAAACTCTCGGACAGTTTTATACGGACACGGACGCGGACAACCTCTGTCCGCGTCCGTGTCTGTCCAGGAACACCCCTAACAGAGAGTTTTTTCCATATTACCTGACGCCAAATTTAATATTCCCATATTACCAGGATTTTTCCCGTGAAATCTCATATGACCCGGAATCTGGACTTGAAGTACCCAAAATGCCCTTTCTTCTATTTTTTCGTGCTAACACTGTGCGAAGAGGCGTGTTGTATACAACACGAAAAAAGGGTGAAGTTCTCCGGCGATATACATCGGCGACGTCACCGGCGACCGGCGAGTTGGAGCGGCGATTTAACCGGCGGAATACACGGACGAGTTCGAGCCTATTCGCGTCCCCCATCTCGATATCGAGCTGCCCCCCTGCTGGATTTCCACGACACGATTGAGGGAGAGTGGACAAAGGCGGCGATTTGAAGCGCATCCGTCGGGATTTCTGATCTTCAACCTTCTGAAGACCCCCGCGGCTCCCTCCGCCTGCATGCAACAGGCGGATTGACCGGATTGAGCTTCGGTTGACGGTGAGGAAGACTATGAAAGGCACCTGCGAGGAAATACACACATACAGACGACTAAACTGCGGTAAGTTACAACTATCCTTACTGATTTTAGTTTCATAAGGTCCGACATTTGAATTTTTAATTTTTACTATGAACTATAAGGTTGTGTCTGTAGTAGACACGACTTTGTATTTAGTCGTGTCCGCGATGACACGACTTTTATATTTTCGTGTTGCACCGAGGAGACTTTTCTACTGACCACTATACCTCACTCCTTGCAAATGGATAAAAAAAGAGATGAGTCTATGGAGGAAATACCATCGGAAGAGGAGGAGGATCATGATTTTGTCTTGGCACCTCGACAGCGAAATCAGAGGGGCAGGAAAAGGAAGGCTCTGATGGACCGACCAGTGAAGAGAACATATAATGCGCGACCGGCGCTGAAGACGTGTTGTCAACCGGGAGCGATGAAAAAGTGTGCGGCCCTCCTACAGCGTCACCAAAGATGTGCCCAAGTTATCAAAGAGGCTGGTTTCGATGTCATTTTTGAAGGTGAGGACGTAGTTGTATCTCGGAACCTCTTCGACCATTTGGTCAGATACTGGGATGAGTCGGCGAAGGTCTTCAATATCAAGGGTAGGACGCTACATTTCACAGAGGAAGATGTTGCCCTTATCACCGGATTGCCCGCAAATGGCGAAAGAGTTGAGGTCCTCCCCTCCTTGACACGCCGACCGGAAGGTCAATTCTTCATAAAGTACTTCGCCGCGAGGAGAGCGGAAATTCCACACCTTGAGGAAATCATAGACAAGCTTAGCGCGGGCGAACTGAAGATGGAAGAGGAGGACATTGCGAGGATGATCATCTGCCTCCTCTTCTGCACGGTGCTGTTTCCACACAGCACTAGAGCGGTTCATCCCTCTTTGTACCGTTACATTGACGACCTCCTAAGATTGAGGTCATACAATTGGGCTGGGGCTATACATAAGATGTTGGTTTCTGGTATAACCCATACCAGCAGACTAGTGGGTGCGAGATCGCAAGGAGAGTGCCTGGGCGGTGGATGCCTAAATGGCGCCGCATATGTCCTTCAGGTATGTAGCATTCATAGTCCTCGATCGGGAAAAAGTCTCATACAATACCACTATATATATAGTCGTGTATTATAGAACACGACTATATTTATAGTCGCGTATGATAGAACACGACTAGGTATATAGTCGTGTTCTTTAGGAGACGACCATAGTTCAATTCGTGTTGAGCTTATAGTCGACTAAGGCAACCGCGCATTGTTATAATGTATACATCTGTTTACTATGCAGATTTGGTTTTTCGAGCACACGACAATCTTCCATCCTGTCATGGGCCCTACCAGCCAACGGGCGAAAAGGTGGCCAGGAAGTGGGGCCCTCATTACAGAGGTGAAGAAAGGTGCACAGAAGAAGCACCGTATGGCCAACTATTGGACGGGAGTGTTCCACAATCTTTAAATAGGGGAGGAACTCGTCGACGTAATCAGCCCCATGGCCGGAGAGGCATCTCTTCTTGCTTCGTCAACCTTAGGGGCCCCTCCTCCACAACGGCAGAGGCCGGAGAGGCCAGAAATGAAGAGGACGACCAACCAACCTGCCTCCACTTCCTCGAGGACGGCTGCCCAGTCCACTGCAACTGCAATGGGGCGATTGGAGGGTGCCCTTCAAGGCATACAGTCACTAATTGAGATAACTCTGTCTTCGTATGAGGAGATGGGAAGGAGAGTCGGACCTGTGCGAGAGATTCTCCACTCTATGAAGGCCTCTGCCGCCTCAGCGTCAATGCTGTTAGAAGGTCAGATCTTTGAGCATCCGAAGGAGGAGATGACTAACGAGCCGACGAAGGAGCCAAAGAAGCGGCCCGAAATGGAGCCAAAGAAGTCATCGGTGCATCAGATGGAGCCAAAGAAGCGGCCCGAAATGGAGCCAAAGAAGTCATCGGTGCATCAGATGGAGCCAAAGAAGCGGCCCCAAATGGAGCCACACAAGTCATCAGTGCATCAGATGGACCCAAAGAAGCGGCCCCGTGACAAGGAGCATAAGAAGAACACTCCTATTGGTATGCGGACAAAGGAGCTGGCAAGGAAGTCACATCTGGATTCGACGAAATGGGGTAAAGGTAAGTTGTAGACGATGATTTATTTTTTCGTGCCCCATGATACACGACTATTATATTTGTCGTGTTTAATGAGACACGACTTTGTGGTTTATCGTGTTTCATACAACACGACTATGTTTTTTATCGTGCTGCTACTACTGACATGAATAAGTAAAATGTCAATTTAGCTCCCATCAAACGCGCGGATGAGGAAGACAAGATTCAATGGGCTACAAAGAGATCCTCTGCCAAGTTGTTTTTGAAGAAGCTCCAACCAGAATTCAACGAAGATATGGAGCGTGCAGAAGTCGAGTCCCGTCCTCCGTACAGACGGGACCTATTCCCCGCTGGTGTAGTGGTAAGGAAGCGAATGAGGACTGTCTCCGCGAGGGAATTGCAGAGGATTAGAGAAGAGGACCATATACGGAGAATGGCGGAGGAGCAGGAAAGAAGGAATGGGTCCCCTCAGCCGAAAGCCGACTCCGAACAAACCATATCCGATCGACAAGCGACCTCTATCATCGATGAGGTCATCTCTTCCTTACCCCAGTCGGATATCGAAACCGTCAAGGAGGAGGTGAAGGAGGATGTGAAGGGCGGGGATGTCGACGAGGAGGAGGTGAAGGCGGATGTTCTGGAGAAGGAGGGGGAGGAGGAGGAGGGGAAGGAGGAGGAGGGGAAGGAGGAGGAGGTGCAGGCCGACGAAGAGGCGATGGAGGAGGAGAAGACGAAGGAGGTCAAGGAAGAGGAGGCTGAGGAGGAGAAGGCGAGGGAGGAGGAGGAGGTGGCGGAGGGCACTGGCTTAACCGCATCACAGCCGGTTGACGTCGATGTCCTCCTAACCCCTCAAAAGTCTAAGTCTGTAATTGCACTCCCCGACAACTATGCCGATTTGGAGTTATGCTTCGACATGGGGGTATTGTTAGAGCGGGATAGAGTGGCAATAGATGGATGGATCGCCAATCCGAGGAAGGCTTATCCAATCCCAACGCTATGTGATGAGGACTATTTATCCCTCCTACAAACAACAGAAATAAACACCAATGTAAGTAAACCTATGCTCCTCATATGTTTTTGTTGACGTAAAGTCGGTATTCGAAGACACGACTTTGCACGTCGTCGTGTCTTTGCAATACACGAATATACGCCTAGTCGTGTCTATCGAGGACACGACTAGCATGAAAATCGTATATATAGAATAATCGACTTTTAATTGGAATATTGCCTTACTTCGAGTGTAATGACTCCTGTGGATGTTTTTCCATAGGTTATAGATGCGTTTTTAAGTCTGTTGAGGCAGCGCAATGACAGAAACCCGATGAAATATCCTTGGACATTTTTTGGTTGCCACGCATTCAAAGAGATATTCGACAATGTAAGTGTTCCCTGCTTTAGGAGTGATAAGTAATTAAGTTTGATATTACGAGCATCGTTGTCTAAATTTCTGTCGGTTTCGCAGGAGCACCAGGAAGGAGGAAATAATGCCAAATTGGTTAAAAAGCTCGGGAGGATACTCGACGGCTTGAACAGGAACATGTTCTACGCATTTTTCCCAATCCGCACCGGCTCCCACTTCTGCCTCGTGTATGTCCATTTCCCGCACTGTGTATGGCGCTTCTACAACCCGCTGTCTGGCAGATCCCAATTATATCCACATCACAGAAAAGCTGCTGACAAATTCACGCAGTTTATGAACGTTGTGATGGCAGGCAAGCTGGGGTGGTTTGGTTTGCTAGACTGGAAGATGACTCAGATAGCCAAAGCGCCATGGCAACAAAACTCGAAAGACTGTGGCATCTTCATCATGATGTACGTCGCGCATTTGGCGTCCAATGTCAACCCACCGGAGTTTGATCAGTCCACAATCACACGACTGTGGCGACCAATCATCGCTTCAACCTTGATTCGGGGGGTTATTAACAGCGAGTTTGACGACGATTCCGGACAAGGCACAAAAGATGCCGTCACAGTTGCGGGTTTTATGCGGCTTCCGGATAAAGAATAAATTGAAATTCATTTTATTCACATTATTTTAATGTACAAAGTTCATTTGCTGTAAATACCGTACTCTTTCAAATAATTCGATTTCATTTTTGACACCTTGTTGTACAGTTCTCTTTCACATAATTCCAATTCTTTTTTTGACTCATACCAGATGTAGACAAAATATCGCAAGCATTAATGTGAATACGGCCTTCATACAACAGGTCTACGTATATAATCGTGTCTGATGGAAATCGACTACGCATATAATCGTCTCTGATACAACACGATTATGTATATAATCGTCTCTAATGCAACACGACTTTATATATACTCGTGTTTCACAATACACGACAGTATAGATGTTAATTTCGGTAGAAGTTAATATGCGCTATACAAGAATTTGAGTACATCCTAAGTGAAGAATGGTGGGGGCTGAGGTAAGCCGGAGCGGCATACATGTGATGTCTCATTCGTAGTCATTTTGCCTTGCTGCGGAAGTGTTCGTTTCCTGCGCGTCCGATTTTCTTTCGGAACCGGGCTGTTAGTGCACTTTGTACGGTTGTGACCAACTTCACGACAATTCCCACATTTTGAACGTGGCCTTGCAGGTGGATCGGGCTATGACTCAATTCTCTTTGTCTTTCTCCTGCCCTTCTTTGGAGCTTCAAGCCTTGGCGGTTCGCATTTAAATAAAACCCCGTAATTTCCCCACTGACTTCTGTCTAAAGTAGGGAACACTACTTCTTCGTATGTGCTGCGGTACGTACTTGCGCAGTACCACTTCTCACAATATTCTATCGCTTCCAGACTCCTCTCATTAATACATGCCATGGCGTGCTTGCATGGAAGTCCCATGCTCTGAAAGAAGCCACATGTGCATGTTCTATTCGTAAGGTCAACAACATCCTGATGAGACAACATGAACAACATCAGTGTCTTCCAAGAATACTCGTGTCGTCGAAGACACGACTGTATGACTAGTCGTGCATGAGACGACACGACTGTATGCGTAGTCGTGTATTCGTCGACATGACTTTGTTATAGTCGTATCTTATAGAAAACGAATGTATGCTTACCACATGGTATAAAGATGTCACTTCAAACTGCCGTAATGATAGCGGTTGAACTCGAACTGTTCCAGCACTCTGATTCCTCATCTGATTGATATGATTCTGTGCATATTTTGTTAACGGAGTCGGTAGGCCGTTGATCTATACATGAAATATGCATTTTATTATCTTCTAAGCTTATGATTATGCTAGTGTTTGATTAGAATAACTACTACTTTAATATAGTTTTTGGTTTTTGTAGGAAACAAGAGTAATACACAAAAATAAAGAGAAAAGTGACTCGAATGGTTAAATTATCATAACTTTGTTTACAAATATCTGATTGGACTGATTCAAGTCTCATGTCAAAGTTTCAAGAAGTCAGCTTTCCAACGCCACCAACCACGTGCAATTCGGAGTTCGGGACAGAAAGTTATAGCCATTTGAAGTTTATAAACAATAACTACGATCGATCGGGAATCACTGCGATCGATCGCTAGAGCCGCAAAAGCACTATATTGAAGGACACGATCGATCGGCATAAAAACGATCGATCGTATCTACTGGAATTTTTGATCCGCCGAAGACAGTAACTACGATCGATCGGTATCATACGGCGTCGATCGCAAAGCGATCGATCGGAGGAAAATAACGAAGGAATAGCGATCGATCGGCCAGCGAACGATCGTCAATACGTACGATCGATCGCCGTATGCGGCAAACCGGAATTAAGGCCTATTTCGACTTGGATTTGGAAGGGATTTTGAGGGTTTTCCTTCACCCCTATATATATGCCTTAAGGGAGAACGTATTGGGCACCACATACTAAACCTTGGAGAACCAGAGCTTTATTGGAGGCTAGAGAGGAGGAAGAGAAGGAGTCTTGAGCAAAGAAGAAGAAGGATTCATGATGATGGATCTACTGAAACAGGCTTTTCTTTTCTCCCTTTCTATGTGTAACTAAACTTTTATTCAAGGCTTGATGAAGCCCTAGATGTATATTCCTACTCTTGATAGTTTAATTCTATAAAGTTGATTATGATTCATGCTTAATGCGATTTCATGAGTTCTTTTGAGTGCTTGACCATAGACTTGATTGATATAAATGAAATTAGATCTTTTTTAATTCCTGCGCTTAGCTAAAAGTAGGCTGGTGTTAATTCTATGCCCGACCAAGGATAGGATCATTAGCCCAAATGATAATTCTATGCCCGACCAAGGATAGAATTATCTACATTAATTTTTAGTGGATGAACTCTCGTGTCCGACCAAGAACGTGAGTGAATTCATTGTGATTTGTGTGTCTGACCATGAACATGAATTACCATATCATGTTAACTTATGCTTAATAATAATTAAGAGTAGTAATTGCATGTCTAGTGGTGGATTCTTTGCCTTGATATTTCTCCATATTGATTAAATCTCAGTTAGATTAGATAAAGTCCATTGCTTTCTTTAGAATTAATTAAACTATATCTTTTTCTTCTCTTGAATTTGGTAAAAGATTAATCCGTCCCTGAGGTTCGACAACCCTTTAATACTCACCGTAGTACAATTGCCTTGTGCACTTGCAAGGGTTTATATTTAAACGATCAGCCGTCTGCTTCTATTCGGCGTCTCTGAAAATGGACGCTTGTGGTCACCCGCGTTTGCTCGATCAACCGAGTTATTGGCCAAAACCTTGCCTTTAGAAGCATATTATTTACACTTTCTGATGCGTTCGACGTGAGAGTGTCGTACCTTTTACCCGGATATTCTACGTTCGCCCAATGTGTTTTCGGAATATTGTCAACATATTTCCAGGCTGCCTCATTGTGTTCCTTCATCTTCTCCATCGTTGCATCGAATTCTGGTCTCCTGAAGCATTTTGCAGCTCGGAATAGAAGTTCCTTCAGGTACTTATCCTTCCAAGTATTAAGCATATTTGCGGCCATATGCCGTAAGCAAAACCCATGGTGAGCCTCGGGAAAGACATCGGCGACCGCTCTCAGAAGGCCCTTCTGTCTATCAGAGACAACAGTGTCCAGGGATGCCGGGGGATCCGTAAAGAGAAAACATTTAAGTAAGGTGAGGAACCACGTCCTGTACAAGTGAGAGACAAGCATATTAAACACAGAATGCTTCAGGTTGTTACAAGGTCGTCTATAAGCAAAACATGACTGTATGAGTAGTCGTGTTTTCGACGACACGAATGTGTGCCCAGTCGTGTCGTCCAAAACACGACTCTTAGAATAGTCGTCTTTCCTGCTTCTAAACTTACCACGTTTTGATATTCTCTTTATCCACAATTGCATATGCAAGACACATTAATTGTTGATTGCCGTCGATTGCTGTAGCAACCAATAATACTCCAGGGTACTTTCCTTTTAGGAATGTTCCATCAAGCGTGAGCAATGGTCTCAGTGTTCTTCGGAATGCTCTTGCGACCGGGCCGAACATCCAAAACACACGTCTGAAGTCGTAGCTGGCTAACTCAATTGGGATATCAGGTATATCAGCTGATCTTTCTATGAGCACATGTGTACCTGCGTTAGACCGCTCTAATTCCCTTCCGTAATGTGGCAAAATACGATATGCGTCTTCAGGGTTGCCATCGATCAATCAGATCAATTCCTCTTTCGCCCTCCATGCCCTTTTATAGTTGACTGTGACGCCCCAATGCTTCTCAATGTATTTTTGGATATTTGAGATTTTTATGGAGTTTGAATCCTTATGGAGGCCATGACACTTCCTCGCAATCCAGAGGTGAGAAGCCAATGGATGATCTTTCGAACTTAGAGAAGTGTCACATGTATGCCGTTCTTCCCTCCTTGTTACGCTGACTCCATCAAGTCTGCTCGATGTTCGTATGTACCACTTGCACCCCGAAACCGTGCATGTTGCAGCGAATGTGTCCTTGCTCTCATCCGCTACTTTGAACATGAACTTCCTCTTGATTTCCAGATCAGTTAGAACCATCTTGAACTGCTTGACGCTTTCGAATCTAGCCCCTAAGGTAAGTTGTGCCTCGTAGTCTTCTGCTTGCAAACTTCCGGTCAACATCGTCTCCTCTTCACAATGTTTTGAAGGACCGGCCTGTGCAGAATAGGTACCCCAATCCCAACCACCATCACCCTCAATATTGAGATAGTCATCGTCCTCCGACGCGACAGATTTCCCTTTACATGTGTCTCCTGCCGTGGGACCTCTAGAAGTTGATGTTCCCGTGTGATATGGCTGGCTGAAATGTGGTACTGTAAGAGGCTCATCCCACTCATCTGCAGACCATGGTAATTCATCTTCATCCAACAATTCTTCTTCATCTGGACTAGAATCTTCATCTTCATCTTCTTCTTCATCTTCACCTTCTTCTCCATCTCCGAAACTGCGGGAAAAAAGATGTATCAATGGACTTGAGAAAACGATAGCACGTACTATGAGGTATTGTCTTATGCAACACGAATTGATTTATAGTCGTGTACTATGGAACACGACTAGGTATATAGTCGTGTTCAATACGGCACGATAAAATTTTTAGTCGTGTACTATTATAGTCGACTATAATAGCACACGACTTGCCTGTATCCGCACCTTAGAAGTCTCACCTCGCATAGTCTCCATCTCTTCCTCCTTCGACTGCTGATGCGGGTGTCTTATTGCCCGGGCTGGACGGCCTCTCCGACGGTGTGTTACTGGCCGGCATCACTTCTGCCTCTGGTAGCCTCTCCTCCTCCTTATTTGCATTGGCATTTATTTCCTTATTGAGAGTCGAAGTCTCCATGTTATTGCCCGTAGAAGTCCACTCCACGTACAGGCGGAGTAGTCCATTTGTGCCTTGCTTGCTCTTGTGAAGTATAAATATTGACTCCACGTCTTTATCGTCTTCAAGGAGAAATGTGTATTCTTCAGAGTCAACACGATATGACAAAGTTAATGTACCAGGTGTAGACTTAAGCGGTAATCTTTCTTCCACTAGCTGCAACAGGTCCAGGTACTTTACTCGTGTATCTATAGGCAGGAGCTTCCGTTTCCCGCCCACGTACTTAGCAGAATTTGTCAAAACTCCATCGTAGTGTAAACAAAGAACTATCTTCTCCATCCGTACCTGCCATTAAAAAACCGAAATAAGTTAAAAATCCGTGAGACACGATATATTGAAAACCGTATATGAGTGAAAAGCAACGTCTATGAGTCGTGTTTCATTAAACACGACTATTGTTACAGTCGTGTTGTCAACGACACGACTGTAACAATAGTTGAAAACTTGCTAAGTTTTCAACTTTCTTCTCTGGAACCAACTTTCATGATAGAAATCGTCGTATTTTAACTTCACCTACGAGTTTTTCGATGTACCTTGCCTCCGTTGAAGTTGTTTTCCAATACCCGATCTTTCCCGCTCGTTTTCCCGCTTGTTGCCGTGAAGATGACCTTTTCGGAGTTCGACGGCGCCGGCACCGGCGATGATATAGGCGGAGAGGCCGGACGGAACGCCTTCTTCTCCGACTAACGGCAGCTTCTCCGGGTAGTCGCTCCCTTTCCGGGTAATATGGAAAACCAAAGAGTGGGTGCCTTATACCTAAACCTAAGGGCATTTTTGGTACTTTCTGGGTCATATGGAAGGAAGAAAGTGATTCCGGGTAATTATGAGAAACCCGTGTTTGGCGCCAGGTCAGACGTAAAAAGCTCTCCCACAGACACCGAATATGGGACAGAGGGAGTATAACACTACGTTCATAAGTTTGCTAGCGTTGCTGATTTTTACCTCCGGTGGTGGATGCGGAGGTGAAGAAATGATAGCCATGGCCATTGCTGATATTTTAGTTGGCTGCCTACTGCTTCTCTTTCAACTGGTGACTTAAACCTCTCATTTGTAGATAGGCAACCAATCCGCTCGAAACCAGCTTTGTGGTTACATTCCTTGTAATTCTTTTCTAGCTGAATCATCAAAAGGGGAACTGCTGTTTATTTGTACATCGCCTTGTCTTCTAAATTGAAGCTAAAGTGATGGCTGATTATGAATTACATTATATCCCAAGTCTTCGTGCTAGAACAAAAGAACAACACTCCCTCATCATGGTTGGAAATTAAAAGCTTAGGCTAGGACGTACTTCTTTGTTGAAATTGTCACCGCCCAAATTTTCAGCTCTTATCGGAGTGCTTTCTTTTTTAAATATGCTGAATACTTGAGGCGTCACAGATAATTACGCCATCATTCACACAAATATAATTATAAGTGTAAAATGACAAACCCTCAAGGGACAAACTATTTATAAATAAGAATCCAAAATGAACAATAAATAATAACTTGTTATGTTCTCTAATTGTCCAAACGCCATTATTACAAAATCATCAAGATAAATTGAAATTATAAAGTCTAAGCTTTGAACTCTTCTTCTACAAATCCACCTTTTTGTCCAGCTCTCCTCTACGAGCTATCAGCAACTAAACCTGCATCACCTGGATGCATGAGTATCCCATAGAAATACTTAGTAGTAGAATGCAAAACCACAATAGAATATAACAAGACAATTCAAGAATAATATAATTTAGCGGAAGTAGTTGTAACATGAATCTGTAATATGTTACAAGATAGTTGAAAGAGATAATTCATCATTAATGCCAGGAAGCTCAAATATCCGAATGAAGCAATTAGACACCACAATTATTGATAATACTAAGAGTGGGTGAATTTCTGCTCTCAAATCATTGCTGCTCACAAGTAGACAGCATACTCATTCGTCACTAGGGGTCCTCGATAAGAACCCTGCCATGAATCTAGGACGTGGGCCCCATCGGTATTCATAGACACAATGGGCAGAGACTGTGTAGGACTTCCATGATGCCTAACAATCTAAAAAGTACACATGGTGCCTCGATAAGGCAGGGATACGCTAATCCCAATTATAAGTATAAAAGACCTCGAAAGATCAATGTTTCTGTCATGGCTTATTGAGCATACTATGAATTCCACTACATATATGCTAATCTCTTAGGAGACTTCAATAAAGTATTTTATAATACAAACTACAGAGATACGCCAATCCCTGAAGATATTTCATAATGCAAACTACAGAGATACGCCAATCCCTGAGGAAACTTCATAATGCAAACTACAGAGATACGCCAATCCCTAAGGAATTTAATTCTCTGGATAGAACTACTAGAAGCATTCAAGCAAATACAAAAGCATTACATGTAATTGAATTAAGTAAGAAACCCCAGAAAAGACATAGGGAAATGCTGCTCATCGTGGCTTTAAGAGAGATAGAAGACTTGAAACTCAGATTGGTGTTGAAGGTGTATAGAAAAGACAGAAAGTTGATGATACAATAGGTTCTAAATGAAAGTGCTCTTTAGGGTCCTAGAGGGGGGGTGAATAGGACAACCACTTAAAAGTCTCTCACTCTATTATACTAACAGATAATGTTAATTTAAATAATCATTCAATGCAACATTCTCTTATTAGCAAGTAATTGAAAGCACATAAGTGAGAGAGACTTAAGCGGTGTGGAATGTGTGTGTAACAATATGCAAAACGAGCAAACACAAGCAATCACACAAAGATTTATAGTGGTTCCCCGCCAAGCAACTTGCTTCGACAGGTACGTCTACTCTCAGAGCACCTAATCCAAGGGAACATCCGACATCCACTAAGTGAAGGTTTTTAGTTCACCCACAACTTCTTACAAAGGTTTTCTTGGTTCACCTCTAACCAGAGATTTTCATGGTTAATCTCAAACCAAGGGTTTTACTCAAAGGCTTACCCCAAACCAAGGACTTAATGGTATGTCCCAACCAAGGGTTTCACACGGAGGCTAACCCCAAACCACCGGATTTTATGGTTTATCATGACCAAAGGTTTTACGCAAAGGTTAACCCCAAACCACTCACAGTGAGTGTACTCCCACTCACTACGGGTTATAAGAACCCGTCTCTCTCACACATGTCTAAACCCTATGGTTTGCTACACTCAACCAAGCATAGAGAGAGGATAAGAGTATTACTCTAATTAAGAGAATAAGTTAGAGTACATACTCTTATCGGGAGGATGTTAGATATCCTACCCGGTTTGCTCAACTAGTATTGAGCTAAATGGCCTTCTATTGTCCACCCTTGGATTCAACTAATGATGCTCCAAAATTGTAGAGGCTTTTTGGATAAGGGATTAATGGTTGTCTTATGTGGGTTGGGTCCTATTTATGGATGGTTCCTTTAGCCCATGATCCCATTTCACAAATGGGCTTTTTCTAAGTGTCTTTTCCTAAGGATCTTAGGTGGGCTTTGGAAGAAGCTTTGGATCACTTTGGTTAGTGGGTTTTTCTTGGAATATTTTGAACCCAATAAATTTGATCCAAAAAGCTATGGGCCTAGGGGACAATTATGGATGATCTAAAGGTTGTGAGTTGATCATCTAGAAAATATATACTCCTCTTGTATGTCTTCTTGTTGGGCCTTCAATAGATTGCTTTTAAATAGTGTCTTGGCCCATGGGCTTTGTGGTGTGCTCCCACATTGTCTTGGGCTTTTGCAATCTTCATTTTCCTTGAGCTTCACCTTGGAGTGTCCTTGCTCACCTTGGTGGCTTTCTCTTCAAGATCCACTTTGTGTTGGCTTCATCTTGAGATTGGCTCCTCTCAACCTCTTCATATAGCCTAATTTGTATATTTACCCCAATTCGTACATATAACCCATTTTTCTCTCACATACCCCATACATTTTTGTACATTAAATTGACATACATTAAGAGACAAAATCACACTCCCAAATTTTTCCCTAACACTAAACCTAAGGACCGGTTCATGACACGAAGACTCGTAGCTATTATATTTTTAACAGATAATAGTGTTTCTCAGTTACTCGTATATATGTATGTTACTAATTTAAGACTTTACACATTGATCGGTCATGGTTCTTAGAAAAGCTGACAATACTTATAAGATTTTTAGTATTACTGAATTCTAATTATAAGCAATATGTAATTAATTTAAAACATATCAGCATGGTAGAACTAATTTGTATTAGTATATTAAGACCTCATAAAGGGTTGGTAGAATATTTGGAATAAATAGACAATAGATATGTAAACCGACATAGATAGGTTTCTTTTATAAACTTTGCAAGATACTTTTATAACACCTCATCATAGACAATTAATAATTAGAGTATTCATCACATGATACGTAAATATAGGCTGACACACGATTGATCATAGGTGTTTGGTCAATACACTTGGTTACGAACATTGTTTAGATCAGTAGAATTCAAGAATGCAGAATCTGTCCAGAATAGAAGGGGTGAAAAGACACACCTCCCAAGAATAATACTGAAAGTTTATGAACTGGATAGATAAAATTACTGGAGATAATCATGTGAGTCTAGCACATAACACAACTGACGACGTATTTTTTTGATTTTTTTAGGATTACTTATGAATTATCTCGTAGAGGGTGTTGGTGCAGAAATCAGTCTGGCCGAGAATGAAAAACTAATCCGGGACCGACTGTAATGCTTAGTAAAACCATATATGTTTAGCAATGTTATAACCTTGATTAAATAAGTCTTAACCTTAGGAATTAGAACTTCTAAACTAAATAGCAATGTCGCACTTGAAAATGGTAGCAACAAGAAAAGACCAACACAAATCAGGGTTCTTTTTTAACACAATACATGCAATAGAGACACAAATCATGTAAGCGATCGTAATCGATTACTACAATTTTAACATGACAACAATGCATATAATTCAAACAAGGTCACAAGAGTATAAGTATGAATAAGATTCAACTCAACATCAGTAAGAACACGCAAGTATCTGACTTCAAACACAAGAAAATCTAGGCGCTGTAGAAGAACAGGACCATAGAAAGAATTGCAAAAAAATATCCTACCTCAAACTGTTCGTCGATATCTTCTTGCTTTGCCTTAATTCCAATGTCCTATGTACCTTCTTTGTCACCTCTTCAAGTCAGCCAGCAAGAGACAGGGACGAGAGAGAAGAAAAATAGAGGTCGAGAGAGAGAAAGAGAAGAGATAGGGGGTCGTCAATTAGGAGAAAGAGAGAGAGAGAGTTGCAAAAAATGCAGAAGCCAGCTCCTCTATTTATAGAGGACGTCCCAACCACCTCAATTGGAGTCCTAATCCAATTGGTAACTCTTCATCCTTATCCCATTTCTTATCACCATTTGAAGTCTATCTATATCTGGTAAGTTTATAACTACAATGATTCTCCGAAACTAATCCTGTGGCTAGAGGGAGTCCTAGCCGAGTAAGTTTCCTTCTTCCATCGTCCATCTGATTCCTCTTCCTAATCCTACTCCAACTCAAAGTATATCATGTAGAAGATTGAGTGAATCCACTACTCTACAACTTATCTTGGTGCCAGACTTATCCTCTAGCTTATTAGACTCCCATCTTTTAGAGGAGTCCTATTCTAGATTAATACTTGGTGTTATTCCGACTTCAAGTAGGACTCTACAATCTTATCTTTACACACTTATCCATGATATGAGGCATATCTCCAGCTCGAGACACTATTCTAGATGTTTAAAATCCTAGCTTTTGAGGAATCTAATTCTAATATGCAACACTACTCCATTCCTACTCCGAGTAGGACTATAATTTGAAAACAGGGTTCTATCCAAAACAGATCAGCAAGGTTTATGAAATTCCTATGGACAGCACGTGAGGGATTGGACGAGATATTTTTACAGTAGATTCTCCTATGAGTCTAGAATCCAACGCAACTAATGGCATATCATTCTGACACCTGCATACTTAGTTATGGACCGTTTTAGTTCAAGCTGTCGGTGCAGAAAACAATTCTGACCGAGAAGCATTAATTTGACCCGTGGTCAACTGTTTAGTTTAATTAGGGTTTATGCATTACTTACCTTATTAATTCAACTTAGTCAAACAATATTATCATGTTTCACTTTGCCTAATCTTACCTTAATTAGGAATATAACTTCCCCTAAAATTTGCATTATTCCATAATCTTCTTATTTTAACCCTGACGCCAAACCTAATCTTGGAGTTTATAGTTTCTTACTTCAAGATGTCATCAATTATACTTTTTTTTTTCACAAAATTTGGGGTCGTCACAGAAATTTGACTTGAAATTAAAAAAATAATAATAAAATGAGGGCGATCGAGCGGCCAAATTGATGCGATCGATAGCTAAGTGATCAATCGGGATCAAAGTGATCGATCGTATCTATTGTGATTTCGTGATTTTTTATTTTTATGTGTAGTGATCGATCGCTTGATGTAACAATCGATTGCCATGATGGTTACAGTCCTGAACTGTGGCCGTTTTGGCTTCCAAAAGTTGCATTTTTTTCATCTATCTTCACCCAAACAGAGTCCTTTATTATAAAGATAACAAAAATTCTCAGAGAGGGGTTTCAGAAGGGATCCAAACTATTTCTTCTTCTCTCCAAAATTCTTGATCCATCATTGAGCAATAAAATCTCTGATGATCGAGATCCAGTCAGTTTGATTTGTATGCACTTTTAAACTGACAGAGTAGTTCGTTGTATCTCGGGAACGGAATGTCATTGATTGCCTGTGCACGGAGGTGGCGTATCTGTTTCAAGGACAGCGCATTGCGTGTCTCGAACCAGATTTTAATCTCTTCTACTCTCTCTAGTATTTTCATATAATCATTTGTCAATTGATTCTGAATAATTGGTAGTATTCTAACCCTATTTTATGTGAACAATCCCAACATTTTTTTCTATTGGAGAAAGTGTGTACATATGTGATTGCTGCATCTTCCACTGGATGCAGAGAGCGCATTTACTTCTCCACTAGCAATCCTGGGAGTTATATTAGTGTTACAGCATGGAGGAAAGCACATTGTCAGTTGCTATCATTTGATGGGCTTCCTGATTATCTCATTCCCCTCCGTGGTAGGGAATATTAATTTCACTGGGTAGACTCTATCTTTCTAATACACAGCACTAATTGGAAAATTTTGCTCTTTATATATAATAGGTATTCCCTTTTGTCACTTTTAATAGATGCAATGTTTGTCAAATAAAATAAAATTTTAGTGTATTTGAAAAAAAATGTATCTATTAAATGTCATCTGAGGGAGTATTTTCTATTACTTTTTATATTTTTGACTCTCTTATGTAAGTAGCATTAGAATGATTTTAGGGCCATTGAATTGCCTGTAGAAAATAAAATGTGACAAACAAGTTGCTTTTGACAAAGATTTGTAAAACTGGAATTTTTTAAGGAAAATCTGACTTGGTTTGGGGTAGTAATGTGTTCTCAGCCTAGGGGAGTTCTTTCCCCCATTACTTGGTGCCACTCGCCATTTTCCCATATCAACTAGAATCTACAAAAAATTTATATCTCATCTGGAAAATAGAACCTAAACTTTCTAAAATGCCCCTCTCCAGCCTTAAAATATTTTAACCGACGAAATTCTTCACTTTTATCCGGTGAGAGCATTCCAGTAGCATTCTACTTGGAAGAGGAGACTTTACGACGAAGCTCCGAACGTCGCGGCGATCCAAACCAAAGTTGATGGCAGCCCACAACCAAAAAAAATCTCTTGTCGCCGGATTTTGAGGTAAGAGCAGTGGGGAAGCCTGCCCTACTATAAAAGTTTGATATCTACATATAAAGAAACACATTTAATCGCTCGTGAACATAAAATAAGAGGATAAAAATGAGCAAATACGTGAAATATTTGTGGGCGATTGGCAAGTACTATTACTATATTCGTCAACCCAACTAAAAGTTGTGTCAATAATTTTAGGATATCTTCATAAGGATAAAGAAGAATGCAAAAAAATGGGCGAAAACAGATAAAAAATTAAGGAGTTATGACATTTTTGAAGTTTTGCTATAAAATCGTATATTAAATTACACAACTCCACTTCAAGACATGTGTTGTTAGACATGACTCCATTGCTATCGTGTGTGTCTGAGCACACAAACTTGAATTGGAGTCGTGTCTAACAATACACGATTTTACGGCAAATTTTAAAATATTATAACTCACTTAATTTTTTTATCCATTTTTATCCTTTTTTTCGTTCTTCCTTATTTTTCTTCCTCTTTATCCCCGTGAAGATAACCCAAATTTCTGAAAACAGATCTACCAATGGATATGACAAATTTTTAAAGAGGGAACAGGTGATGAGGCCGTTATTAATTTCTTTTATTTCTTCTTCTTTCTTCCTCATCTTAGATCCATCGCATAAGGGGTCACTCCTCTTTTCAAATTGGTCATTCCATTATATGATATCTCAATATCTTTTGGTGGTCATAATGAAATGGAAGGGGCAAAAAAATAAGAAAAAATATAAAAATGGCAAAAACGGATAAAAAATAAGCGAGTTATGATATTTTGAAGTTTATCGTAAAAGGATATATTATTAGACATGAGTCCAATTCAAGTTGTGTGCTCGGGCACATGATAGCAGTGTAGTCATGTCTAACAACACACGACTTGAAGTGGAGTCATGTCATTAAATATACGATTTTAGGCAAACTTCAAAATGCCATGCTGACTTATTTTTTATCCGTTTTTTTTATATCCTATTCGATTTCATTAGGATCACTAAAAGATATTAAGACAATCATATACTGGAATGACCATTTTGAAAAGAGGAGTGGCCCCTTATGCGGTTGATCTAAGATGAAGAAGAAATAAAGAAAATTAATAATGGCTTCATCACGTTGCTCCCTCTTTAAAAATTTGCCTATTCCACTGGTAGATGTGTTTTAAAAATTTATCTATCATCGTGGGGATAAATAGGAGGAAAAATAAAGAAGAACAAAAAAAATTGAAGAAAACGGATAAAAAATGAGTGAGTTATAACATTTTGAAGTTTGTCGTAAAAAACATGCATTGTTAGACACGACTCAAATTCAAGTCGTTGTGCTCGGGCACACGATAGCAATGGAGTCATTTTTAACAGCACACGACTTGAAGTGGAGTCATGTCATTAAACACATGATTTTACAATAAACTTTAAAATGTCATAACTCACTCATTTTTATCCATATTTCCCCATTTATTTTTGCGTTCTTTAGTTTAGCTAGCCACGACATTCGGAGCTTCGCCGGAAAGTCTCATTCTCTAGTAGAATTCTACTGAAATGCCCTCGCTAGATAAAAGTGAAGAATTCATCGGTTAAAATGTTTTAAGGCCGAAGATGGGTATTTTGGAAAGTTTAAGGTCCTATTTTTGGGTGATATATGAAGTTGTTTTTAGATTCCATGTGATATCGAAAAGGGCGAGTGGCACCAGGTAATGTGGAAAAAAACTCCAGCCTTAATTTTTGTGGCAATGTCTCAAAAAACCGATTTTTAATCATCTCATGGTGCTTTTACATGTTAGGGCTCGCCTTATAAGCAAAAGCCTACCCTACCACCCACCAAAGTTGGAGGCCTCTGATTCTCTGTTTCTTTTGACAAGTTCCAAAAAATTCAGCCACATTTTTATTGTTGGGCCACCCATATTCTCAAATTTTTCTGGCGGCAGGGGGAAATAGTATGTCGGGGTAATTCTTTACCAATTGAAAAATTAGAACCTGAAAGAAGGGAAAATGGACCATTTTTTTTGCCTCATTGAAATATCATAAATAGGCCAATCAACAACAAGAAAAGCTCACGTCTCAACAAAGAAGATGATGGTTATGGAGGGGCAACCACAAAACAGAAAGGGGAGTGATAACCCTACATCAGGATCTGTGTATGGAAATGTGTAGGAATCTGATGTACAAAATATCATTTTTCCAACAGAAATAATGTTTTTGGGAGAGTTACAACGTCATAAATAGACGGTTCAAAAAAAGCGGCTATGTAATGGCTTATATTTATATAAAAAAAGGTTGCCCCGCGCAAATGATGAATAGGACAGATGGGGGCCTGCAATTTTGGGGGGTGGCACCTTTGGCAATTGGCATTATCAAAGGTAGCGTTCCTCTTAAAACTCAGCTTGGTGGTCAATCACAGCATAAGCACAATTAATGGTACGTTAAGAACTATATATACACGTGTCTAATGCTAGAATATGCTTGAGCACGCTGAGCCAAATCCCTTGGACACAGATAAATAGTTCCACTCATTAAAAATAAGGAACAGTTTATAATAAGAGATGAGTTTCCATGAGATCGTTCTCATACAAGGAGTATGAGACTAATTTTTATTACCGTTAGATTCTGATCGGAGGGGTGGATATCAAATCAGTGGATAGGTGAGTGTGTCACATCAAGGAGTGGGTGAGATATTATAGATATTTGTAGCCGTCAGATCAAGATTCAACGCTACGATTCAAAGTGGCCTCATATAAGCAATATGAGAACGATTCTCATATAAACTTTTCCCTTATAATAATGAACTAAAGAGTTCTCTATTCTTTGATTTGATGGTTCAATTTGAAACAACTGGCATAAATTAAAAGACAGGCTGAATCAACATTCAGCTTTTTCTTTAGTCATGGTAAAGCTTCATCATATAATTAGTTTCAAACGGTTAGCAATAAGACGCAGAATCTATTTGTTATTTTATGGTTCTACATTGCTACCTCATCATATTGAGCAATTCAAGTATATATAATGTCATTTGACAGGGCTTTAGCTTAGTTATCACCAAGAAATTCTGTATCGGATATCGGTATCGTATCGGTCGACTTAAGAGACAAAATATTCAAAGATATATTGGAGATATTTATAAAAAAATATCGGTAGTCAAAAATTAGTTTTTATCATATATTTTCACAATCTAACTTCTAAAATGAGTTATACTAATTTAGACAAAGCATAGATTTTAAAATATGCATATTATGATGGGAAACAAGTGGGGAAGTTACTTTTTTTCCCTTTTTTTAGAAATTTTTTTTTTCTAATTTTTTTTTAAATATTTTTTTATTATAAAATACCGATATAACGGTTCGAAACCGATAATCGAGATTTGTTCGTCTCGTTTTTATCGGATAGGGCCAATTTCGATGTATCGGCGATATAAAAGTCTATGGTTATCACCTTGAGTAGGTCACGGAAGCAATAAAACATCTCTGTGGCAGAGACTAATGCTTTTGACAGGATCAGTCTCTTTTTCCAACAAGCACATCGGGCACATCTTTACTGAGCCAGATCTGCTTTATCACTAAAGTTCATTGTAGTTTTGTAAAGAAGCTACCAGAGCCTTACAGCTGCAAACTTTGCAATTTATATTGCAGATTAATATGTTTACATGTGCCAAAGATATGCTTGCAAAACATTTGGATGGAGAGTTATGTTAGCCTTTAAACTTCTACTTGATTCTATAGCTGGCACACATGATTTTTCCGTTATCTAACCGACATGGCATATAGGGTTTAAGGCTTCAAGCCCTAGTTGCAGGGGTCATATCGTAGCTCTATTGCAAATTTAGCCCCGCCTTGAGGTAGAACCCTGGCGGGGGCTCTGTCTCGAGACGCGGAGGGGGGGGGGGGGGGGGGGGGCCTCCGGCGGTGGAGCCTCCCCCCACCTCCGGCCACTGCCAGAAGGAGCTGCCCTCATCTTTTTTTTTCTTTTTTTTTTTATAATTTGCAATGGCATCATCACCGGGACCCGGATTGACCCCCGGTTGAACCTACCCGATAGAAATTCCGGGTCGGTCACCGCTCTAGTTTTTAAAACCTTGGTTCAAGCCTTAGTTGCAGGGGTCATATCGTGGCTCTATTGCAAATTTAGCACAAAATGCTTATAACATACCTGATGCCACATATATTGTACCTTTAAGACCACTGAATACACAATATATAGATTAAATAAGGCTAAATTAATATAGCAATGGGCACAAAAAATGCCCACCCGTCCCCCCTTCCAGCGACAGCCAGAGGGAGCCGCCCCCGCCCCTTTCTTTTTAAAAAAAAAAATTAATGATGTCAGCACCGAATTAATCCAGGTTGGATCTACCTAGAAGGAATTCCGAATCCGTCACTGGTCCTATTTTTAAAACCTTGATTGAATCCATTTATATGCAACCAGTGTATGCTAGTCAGCATAGAGCTTTCAAGCTGCCCAATTTCGACTGAGCAGTACGCTACAATACAGTGCAAGTGGGTTTGGCTTATCTCCTGCTGCGGTTATGTGAGGCATTGGATAGTGATATGATAACTTATGGGTGCATATATTTTTAATATATACAATCCAACCCATGTCAAGGGACATGCCATATATCTTTGAGGGAGAAGTTAAAAGGGTGTCTTTGTCACACTACGCTAATGTGCCAGGGAGTAATTGTACATAATAGTACACGTATTTATTATTCCGTGTCAAATCTAATATGTCAGGGAGTAATTGTATATAATAGATAATAATATATGTATTTATTATTTCAGTGTCAAATGGTTAGAATGCACATGGACCTTTGACAAATACGACGTGGTGAGGCCATCGTACCCAATAATCTCATAATCTCAATCGATTTTGAAGGTCGATAACCAATATGACATGAATACGATGTGGTTAGCCGTGGTACCCAATAATTTATCTAGTTGAGCCTGCATTGGGACCTTTATCCACGTGGTATTAGCAGCCAAATAAAGCGGACCCACGTAGAAATTATTAACGAAACGACAAGGACGCTGCCACCGAGATCTTTTCCTTACCCTTTTCCCCACCAAAAAAATCTCGAAAAATGCAACCCCAATCTCTCCGCTACCAATCTTACGCGTTTATCACGATTTCTTCCATCCGTCGATTCCATCATCGCCCAGGATCTAACAGCCACCCTGAAAATCTCGTGACCTCAATCACGTACTAATTAGTTCGAGAGCCCCTCTCCCTGGGGCCTACTCCTGCCACGTCACGTACTACACGTGTGCTACGCACGTGCGGGCAACCGCGGAAACGATAAAGACGCGAGCGGAAGAGAAGGCGGCTTAGCGGAATCAACTTTCTGCGCATTTCCATCGGAAACATTTTCCTTTACATTTTCCGCTTTACAACCACTATTTTTTCAGGCAAGAATTAACTTTCCAGGGAAATCAGGATTCCGCGGAAATGCCGACGCTGGTGCGGGAGCGCCTCTTTATCGGCGACATCGCCGGCGCGGCGAAGATCCTCCTGGGCGGCGACGGAGCCGGTGATAGCGATGGAGAGGGAGAGGTCGGGGTGACGCACGTGCTGTCGCTCCTGAGCTCGGCGTCCATCTCCTTCTTCTCCGAATGGAAGGCCGGGCTCTGCATCCCCACCAAGGAGATTCGCCGTGTCTACGCCGGCGTCGGCGGGAAGGTGGTGTGCGTGTTGGAGACGGCGGGGCCGGAGCTGAAGCTGGTGAGGATGGGGGTGCCGCTGAGGGACATGGAGTCGGAGAACTTGCTGGATTACTTGGACGTCTGTCTGGACTTCATTGACGAGGGCCGGAAAGAGGGCGCAGTTCTCGTGCACTGCTTCGCCGGAGTCTCCAGAAGGTATGAAAACTATACATATACATTTTTCATAATTATACCTAAAAAAAGTTATGATGTTTTTGATTAATTTTCTTTTATGAAATTCATTTTGTTGTGGGAAGAGCTTGTTTATCATCATCTTTATTGTTACTTGTTGCCAAAAGATAAAATCTTTTATTGTTACTGAGATGATCCTAATTGGTGTTTTGTGTATACCATAGGTGAATTTTGTCATTTGTTGCGTCGTGGTTCGCATTTGTGCATCTTTTTTTTTTCTGCAAAGATGGGAAGTTGGTTGTGAGAATATTGATAACTCTGTTTAAAATTGAAGTAATGCTGCTTGGGATGACTTTCTTTTCTTTTTTTGTGGAAATGGCTTGGGTGATGATGGCAATATGTTCTTACAGTCGACTTAATTGATTCATATTTCGGATTTTCTTAAAGCTTTCACTTTGTTTGATTTAGGTTTTCAGTCAAGTACTTTGAAGAAAATCTTATTATGGGCTTAACAAGGTTTTGCAGAATTAGTTGTTACATATTTGCAGTCTAATTGTTTTGCTGGGAATGGCAGATAAGGGTAGATCTTATTGGATTGTTGAAAATATGTATTTCCTGGTCCCTGGAAAGTATGATTGCTAAGGTGAGCTGCTCATTTGGTTGAGGAATTGCATGGTTGAGACCAGCTATTTATAGCTCAAACTGTGACCTTGCAATTAATGTTGACAAGTAGTTGCAATCAATTTGGAAGAAGCTGTAATAAATTAAAATAAAGTTGGAAGTAGCTCTTATAAAGCTAGTTTAATTCTAGCGATGCTAATTTTGCTTTTAGCATTGCTAGTAACATTTGATATTGTTACTAAATCGTAGATATATGCAATTCTATTTTGATGGACTCTATTTGCAATAATCAGTGTTCATGATTTTATGTCCTTATCAACTTTTATGGATGGATAGTATTAACGCAAAGAACAAAATTTTCTCTGTAGGGTTTATGGTAAGATTCAGAGATCAGAAAAAGTCTGAACAATCTGCACACCTTTTGTTTGCATTTATGCACACACAAAAGTTGATGGTTATTAAGAATCAAATGTGTAAATGTCATTCATGTTGGCAGCTAATGTGAAATTTTGGTCAATAAAAATAAGGTTATAAAGTTAGACTAGACAAGGCAAGGTGATATATGTTGTCAATAAAGTAAGGTTATATGAGTTTTATACTTGTCCTCCTGCTCATACTTGTGCAGAAATACCAAAGAGATGGATTGATAAGAGAAAATTTTAGGTCAATTACTTTCATCCACTGCATTTTGTTTGAGATGGGAGGCAGTTTTTAGTGATATTAGCTTTTATCATTTAGAGGGACGGGTAAAAGCCAAGACATGTGAAAGACACAGACTTCATTTATTTTTGTTTGTGGAGCTACCCTATTGATTTCGCACTTGCATCCTGCTTAAACATGTGCAGAAATACTACAAGATGGTTTCGTAAGTCAGTCATCTCTACTACCTTCCAGTAAGATTGAAAATGGTTATAATTACCTTGCATCATGTTAGAAGCATGATCAAAACTTAAGACACATAAAAGACACAGATTTGAGGCTAAATTGAAGCCGTTGATAATTGACACTTAAAAGGAGTTGATATGGCTATTTTATCATGCTAATTTATGAGTCCATCATTATTCCTGTGGGTAATATGCGAGTAATGTAATAGCTATCCAGCTATAAGAATCAAAGTGTTTTCTGAAAAAAAGTGAATAATTGCATTAAATTTTCACATCACCTTTTGCTTAAATGATGGAGAAAATTAACATTGGACCTTCTAAGTCTCTAACCAAAGTTTTTTGGTTTGACAACTATCATTTTTGGTAGTACGCAACCATAAAGAGTGTTCTTGGCTTTCAAGTATCTGCATGGACCCTGCATTTTACCAGTGTGGTTACTGGTTAGGGGTCAATGTATTACGGCTGTGCCTATGCATTAATCTCTCCTAGAGGATATGTCAGTCGGAAATCACCTAAATTCATAAGAGGAAGGGGAAAGTAGATGCCATAAAGTGGTATCAGTGTTGAGCTTACAACATTTTCTTTTTTGTAAATTTTTAGCGTTGGTTAAGGAATAAATACTTCTATTAATGCCCTTTTCTACACAGACGTGTTAAATACTTATGATGACTGATGTGGCCTGAATAATAAATGTTTTTGAGGTTTGAAACTTGCATATCTACATGGTTTCACTTGTCACAGGCTAAATATTCCTCTTTCCATCTGTGTGGTTGCAGTGCGGCTGTTATCACAGCATACCTGATGAGAACCGAGCAACTGTCCCAAGAAGGTCTCAGTTAACCAATTTAGTATTTTAAGCTTCATCTGGATTATACGGGTTTTAATTTTTTAAAATAGGTTGGCAATATCATGCCCCCCCTGATGTTTGTTGTTCTTTCTCTTAATGATTGACTTGATGGCAGATGCTTTAGAATCATTACGGCAATGCTGTGATTATGTTTGTCCCAATGATGGCTTTCTTGAGCAGGTAAGATAGTACAGTTATTGTCACTTTATGCTAGAATGCTGCTACAAATTGTTCGGTATTTAATAGTCTGCTCCGAACTGTATCAATTCTTCTACATGTTCTTTATGATGCAGTTAAAAATGTTTGAAGAAATTGCGGTTTAAAGTGGATACTACAAGTTCCATATACAAGCGCTTTCGCTTGAAACAAATAGGTAGGACTTAATTTTATATTACAGGCCTATGAATTAGGCATCCTTCTCGTTTTTTTATGGGTTTCAATAACTAGTGCCCTTGGGCCTGTGTTGAGAGTGGTTCCCTCCGTATTTTTCACCACTTGATTACTTCAAAATCTTCAAATTGCTCTTAAAACTTTTTAAAAACTAAACTTCTCAACTTCAAGAATGGAAGATGGAGAATAAATGCAATGGTGATTCTTTTGAACTTCTTTGGAAACAGTGATTATAAAGTTGTCTTATACTTACAGATGTGTTGGCATGATAAATCCGTGGATCAATCTGATAAGTGTTCAAAGTTTTTTTCTCTCAAATTAATCTTGTCTTTCTAATGTGAATGTTTAAGACACCTGCCAAGCAAATCGGAGATATGTTGGGAAAATATTCTTGTTTTCCCAACAAAGGCTATTAATTTTAGGATCTCTGTTATCCCTAAGCAGAGGGCATTATATATGCTTAGAGTTAAAGCTGTAGTAGGTAGCCATAGATGAGGCCACAGGGTGAATGATTACATCCTGAATGTGTCTTGTGTGGTTACCGATTTGGGAAATTTAAATGGATATGAAAAGGGCAGTGGAGATGAAAATGTAATTTTTACCGCATAGTACATAAATTTCATAAATTTTCCTAATAAAGTGTGTCCCATGGAAACTTGGGAATGGGAAACAGGAAATCAGGCAGATGGATAAAAGAAGTTTTGAGATTGTCTTATCTATCTTTAACTTGTAATAGTGTTCAGTCAGGTAATTGACACCATTAGAAATCCCAAGGTTTCACTTGACTTGGCAGAGGCAAAGCCACTAATTGAATCAAGAATAATCGCCAATCCCAAATGAGGAAAACATTTATACTTGTATTAAATTCCTAATCTGCACAAGCAACCCATGCTCATACATTTACACTAACATGGGATTAGAGCGCTCACCATTATCAATGCTATTGATCATGTTTATGATACAGGGTATAACTAGCTTTTTTTGGAAAGTACTTTGAAATGGCTAGCCGCCTCTTTGTTCTGAGATATGCCACTTTATAATACAGCTGCTGTAATGTTTTCAGGTGAAAGTTTCTATAAATCAGGTGAAAAGGTCGACCCTTCCATGTTAGGTGTAGATCCTGGTGCCATCGCATCCCACCTTACCTCTGATCCATCCAAGCCTACTGTTGCTTATCGCTGCAAGAAATGTAGGAGGGTAGTTGCACTGCAAGATAATGTGGTCGGCCATATTCCAGGTGAAGGTGAGACTTCCTTTGAGTGGCAGAAGAGGAGATCTGGCAACCCATACAACCGGTCTGATGAATCGGAGTGTACGTCCATATTTGTAGAGCCTCTTAAATGGATGACTGCAGGTATGTAGTTTCTTTGACAATCTAGGATTAGAAATATGTACTTTGATACAGATTCCATCTACGACATTTCTAGATGAAAAGGGGCTTAGAACTCATATTGCTAACTTCTAGTTTAAAATCATAATGCGTGCACCGTAAAGAATTGAAAGAGACCCATGCTGCTGGCTCAAGTTTGGGCTGCTTTTGGCAGATGTTGAGCACAAAAGGTCTACTTCGGTGTGATGCTCTTTCCTTCTGTGAACTCTTCCCTTTCTTAAGATAAGAACCAATAAACTTCATATCCTTCTGGTGGCTACTTTCATCTCCAAGGCAGCAGAAGAAAAGTCAGTTTTGGAGAGTTTATTTATACTGTTGCTCACAAAAGAAATATCTAGTGGACTAGATTTTTTAAAGCAATTTGCCCAGCGTGCTGTATTGATAATTGTCAAGCTTTAAAAGGGATATCATCTACATTTTAAAAAATCTAGACTTAAAGAGGACTCTAGTCACCAATATCTATTTTGAAATGCCTTATTTTTCAGAATTAGTAGTAGACTTAAAGAGGACTCTAGTCAGATCCCATTTTTTCCTTTTCTTGAATATAAGGGGCTTGCTTGCCTTATGTATACAACTCCATGGACGAGGTTTTTTCCTTTTCTGGAATCAATATGCTAAAGTACAGGTAGTGAGGAACCACCGTTTAGGCTCCACCTTAAATGGGTTTTACTTTGTTAGGTAATCAAATGTAATTTGGTTCGCAAAACATCTGCTCCATTTTTTTCCTTTTTTCCCCCGGGGTCTGAGATGAGGAAGGGCCCTTGTGAGGCATTTCCTTTGTGATGCTCAAATTTCCAAGCATTGAATGAATAGCATTTTATATTTACGGTCACTTTATGCCATATTTAAGTGTCTGCAAATTATAGGAAAAGTGTCCCTGGTGAAAGGACAAAAGAATGCTCTTTTAGCCTATTCTTATCTTGAAAAGGCTAATTCTTTTCTTATACACTTGTTTCCTTGCAAACAGTTGAAGAAGGTGCACTGGAGGGGAAGCTGTCTTGTGCTCATTGTGAAGCTCGGCTTGGTTATTTTAACTGGTCAGGGATTCAATGCAGCTGCGGTAGTTGGATAACTCCCGCGTTTCAGCTCCAAAAAGGCCGGATTGATCTAAGCACATTATAGATCATGCATCTTCTGGAAGGAAGAAAAGGTTCAAATGCCTAGAAGCCTATAGTCAACAGGCTTCTTTGGGTCATCTCAGAGCTTGGAAGTTCTGGGGGTTTATGCAGGCCTTACATGAAGAATTATATTTCTGGAATACGCCTACTCATATACCAACCATTTCACAGTATATTACAGAAATCTTTTTGTTTCTATGACAGAATGTTTCCTTTGTTTTAGTATCACAATAATCATAATCAAGTAGCGCCTTCTCCCAACAATGAGGTAGGCAATTTTTCCTTTGTTATGGTATTAAAAAGACACTTTGCCTTTGTTTTGATCTTGCAATGTATGGAGCAGCTCATATGCTTTAGTATGTATATATAACGTATACAAATGTTCTTTTTTGGGTTAATCGACCGTAGTGGGAAGCATGAATTTTACCCCATTGGGGTTTTCCATAGAAAAAGTAGTTCGTCTTTACCTTCTTTTAATTACGTGCGGTTCCACTGCTTAGGTTGATCTAATGGTAAATTAGAGTAGATCTCATACCGTTGCATTTAGGGGCCGTTTGGGGTGTGAAAAATAAAAAGCATCCACTCCCAAGTAGATTTTTGGGATTATCCACTAACCATCATGAGGTATTTCAACTGATTAGTAGATAATTCCAATTGGGAGTATATTTTTGAGATTTTTCATTATCCAAACGGCCCCTTAATCTCATTTAATTACACTAGTTTCATAAAAAAACACTTTAACTAGTGCTCAATTGATCCGACGTTACAAACTTACAGATGCATGAGTAACCTAAGTGTTTTCTAAATGGCTCCACAGCTGGAGTCCATGATGATGGTATATAGGGCATGGTACATAGATGCTTAACATTGTATTCGTGTACCATGTTAGACCGGGCTGCATGACCCATGTAAGATCATAGTACATACATACAATGTTAGCCTTTATGTACTATGCTGAGAGCACTATGTACTATGGTCATGGAGGCATGACACCCTCCTAAAAAACTACTCCCTCTGTTTCAAAATAATGTGTACATTTGAAAATATTAACTGTTCCAAAATATTATCTACATTTTGCCAAATCACGTGACTTCATCTTTCCAAAATTGGAGGAGACGTGAAAACATTAACTTAAACTTAGTTTGTGAACGAGCATACGAGTTGGACAGGATATCCGGGAGAAGAAATCACGTGACTTCCTTATGAGCTTCATGGTTCAATAAAAATGAGAATTTTCTTAAGTGTACGCAATATTTGGGAACAGAAGGAGTATTCTACTTGTAGCCTCTCAAAACACAACAAAACGTAATTATTTATCAGAGCCAAGCATTGAAATACAAAATGTAAAACAACCTTATGAATTTTTTGTCTGATTTTTTTATAAAATTTTGTCTGAATATAGTAATAAGATCAAAATATGGTCTTTGAATGAACTCTCGACGTGGACTATGCAAATGTTAGTATGATTTAACGATGAAAAAGTTTGTGCTTTGTGAACCATCAGATCAAGATTCGACGGCAAACACAAATCCACATAGCAGATAGATGATTAAACCCACCTGCCCATGCGATCAGACGGAGATCCGAAGCAAGCCCCGCCAAACGCCCTCAACGCATAGTCTTTATGAGAAGTAATTTAAACCATCTAAATACATACATAATTTGTGAAAACTTCCACTTACTGAAATTAATTTACATAACTAATAAATACTATTGTGCAAGGCACAATAATTCTCATTACTTGCCATAATAGAAACTTCCAACTTTGAAGAGCAATTTCATAGTTACCTAAACTTTGGGCATCTGTTTTGGTTCATCACCAATTTTGTGCATGAGTTTTATTACCGAGGTACTGTTCAACCACCTAGAACAGTGTTTTTCGACACGGGGAAAACTAAAAGTAACATTTCCCCACCAAAAATTCTCTTTCACTGGAACAATGCCAAACTACAATGTTGAGAACTGCCTGCTTTTGCTTCTTAAAGAAAACACTAGACACATACTACCAAGGTGTAACTCATCCCAAGAATCTTCCACAGGTAGGTGTCAGAAAGTATCCGTTCGTACTAGCAAAAAAAAGGTATTATCCATTTAAGAAAGGGGGGAAAAACTATGTAACCAAATGGCCAGCCTGGTTCAAGCTTCATCAAGGGTCAAGCTATACATGGTGACCTGGGAGACCCACATCGCTTCCTCTTTGTATTCTATAAAAACAATATTTTACATGTTGAGAGCATATCTAGGGTTCAATTGTATGTGACAATCTAATAAATTGTTTACAAGAAGGATCATGAAAACTATAGTTGGTGAGAGCTCCTCGATAGGGATTTGCATAGCAGGGTACACTGATGGAATGACATTCGTTTGTTAAAGGTCGGTGCCGCATTCAATACTCCAGACAATCCCATCCGCCTTTTTGAAACAAAACTATGATTCCGTCAAACTAATGAGACTGCGTTTCAAGAAGTATGTTTGTAGCTGCATTAATGTCATTTCTAGCCTGCACAAGTGCTTGCCTTGCTGAATTTCTATCAAAACCCATTGAAACTAGCACAGAGATGGAGTCCTCTGGTGGTTCAGATACAAGGGGAGCAGAAGGATAATTGTGTGGAACCTGAATCAAATTGTAGAAAGGAAGGCACTTAGCAGCTCATGTCAAAATCACATGATTTATACAGGAGGGCAGCAAGATAATTGCACCAGAACATATTAAAAGACAAAAAGCAAAATACATTAAGGTCTCTCTAAAAGCTTCTCACGGTAGTAACAAGTGTACTATCTTAATCAAATGATAAACTAATGTTTCACTAATTATTGAATTATAAGTGATCTTGACAAAAGACAACAATACAGGAAATTCTAGCAAATGCAGTTGTCAATTGTCATATATATGTGGAGCAGATCATTCTAGAGACAAACTCCAGAAAGATAAAGAAGATAGGCCGTTTAAGGTGCTTTTGCCTCATGTTCCAAATACTTACGTTTTGCTGGTAAATTTTGCTTTGCCAACCACCATCTTGCACTATAGCAAGCCTTTCCAACTTAAAAGTTGCATCTTCAAATATATGTAAATCAAACTTTCATCTACTGCAAACTCCCTCATAAAATGTCAACTATAACTCCTATTCGATGCTATTTATGACATTCTTGCTCAACAAAACATTGTGAATAGTTTTCCTTCCTAAATCATGTGGTTCCAAAAAAATCAAATGCCAGATTGCTTACCAATAAAAAAATTACTTATATTCACACAAAAAATACTTGCCTCTAGCTGGCGTCCTGCATAAGTACGTGAGTTCCCCACTAAATTTCTGTTCGAGGTAGTAGATGAAGAGCCCCCAGATGATGGCCATGACAGCCTTGAGAAGATGGACGCTACAAATTCTGGCAACTGCAAGAACATCAATACCTCAGACGTGACAACATTAAATAGGATGCTACACTCTAAGAAGAGTTATGTTTCATCAAATAGGAACATATGCACAACAAAACAAATTGCCTTGCGTGAAAGGCAGTAATACTCCATTCAGACCAATTTTTTTTAAAAAAAATGGTAATATACCTTTAGCTGGCGAATGTAGAACACATTCAAACGATACAGAAAGCCAGCAATGATACCACATACCCCAGGAAGAAGAGATCTCTTCCAGGATGACAGTAGAAGCTGCACCAGACAGAAAGCTCAAATTATATGGTATCAATACACCATATGACAGATTCTGTAATAATGCCAGTAAGAAGCTTGTCAGAGAAACTTTTTACCTGAAGTCCAGCTAGGTAAATAAAGGATTTGTCAGAGAGGTGAAAACGGAATATATGGAACCGTGTAGAAACAGGGATATCAAAGAAAAAGGGCACAAATGAAGCAAATATGAGCCCATAGGGTCCTGATGCAACCCTATTTGAGTCTGTGAAAAAGACATGAAGATACCCAATAAATACATTATAAGATTCAAATTGACCATTAGATCCACTTAATAAATGCTACAAACATATACTAAATCCTTATTTTTGTCGTACAACAATCTTTAGGGCTTACAATTTTTTGCTATAAAAGTGCATCCCACTGTCATACGAATCATCACAATGCCTTCTTCCACTTATTGGAATTCATAAAACATTATCCTTTGTGTCTGCTTGCAATTAGTCAGCCACAACATATCACTATCTAAGAATAATCTCCACAAATAGCATTGAAATACAACAACCACCGAAAGATATAATGCATGCTACGGTAAAAGAATACCCTTGAACCACATGTATAACATACAAGGTTCATGTACATTTTAAGTCACCATAAGATTCTTCACGCATGAAGCAATCTCAATCCTAGCCAACTAAACATCTCACCACAATTACATTAAACCAAACTGAAGGGAGTTATGGTGCACTTAGGAAGAAGGATCCTAAATTGAAAATTGTAAGCAAATATAAGCAATGTATACTATCTAAAACCTACCGATGTAGGGCATGCTCCATCAATTATGCCAATATATATATATATAAAAAATTTAAATGAGATCGCTCTCATTTAGCTTATATGAAGCCAGTTCAAGTCGTAGCCGTTGGACCTTGATCTGCCAGCTACAAGGGTGAGTGATGGGACACACACCTACTCACTGATTTGATACCCACCGCCACATCGGAATCCAACGACCCAAAAGATTGTTCTCATGCCCCTTATATGAGAACGGTCTCATGTAAACCGGTCTCCAATTCATTTTTTGTGATAAGTCATGGATTGAACTTACGAATGAAGCGGATGAAAGAGTCAATATTCGCCGGCGAAGAACTTATTGAATTGCAATTTTTTTATGAGATCGTTCTCATATAAGGGGCATGAGAATAGCCTTTTGGATTGTTGGATTCCGATCCGACGGTGGTATCAAATCAGTGGGTAAGTGTGACCCATCACTCACCCTTATAGCTGTCAGATCAAGATCCAACGGGTATGACTTGAACTGGCCTCATATAAGCTAAATGAGAACGATCTCATGTTTGGCCTCATATATTAGGCCAGTTCAAGTTGTACCCCTTGGATCTTGATCTGACGGCTACAAGGGTGAGTGATAGGTCACAATCACTTAACCACTAATTTGTTACCTACCGTCGGATCAAAATCCAACGATCCAAAAGACTGTTCTCATGCCCCCTTATATGAGAACAATCTCATATAATGTGTGTAATTTGTTACCCACCGTGTGTGTGCGTGCGTGCGTGCGTGTGGGTGTTTGTGATCTAACGGCTACAAGGGTGAGTGATAGGTCACAATCACTTAACCACTAATTTGTTACCCACCGTCGGATCAAAATCCAACGATCCAAAAGACTGTTCTCATGCCCCTTATATGAGAACAATCTCATACAATGTGTGTAATTTGTTACCCACCGTGTGTGTGTGTGCGTGTGTGCATGCGTGGGTGTGGGTAGGGGTTTCACGGACGTCCATGTCCGTTGGTCCGTTCGTGTTCATGTCCATCCGTTATTTAACGAACGGTCCGTATGGACCACAGACCAGACACAGACATGAGCTTTTTGTCCGTTTTAATGGGAAGCTACGGACATAGACATGAGCTTTATTGTCCGTGTCCGTTACTCGCCGGTGATGAACCAGAACACCAAGAAGCAGTTCTGTTTGCTCGAGAGAGAACCAGAACTGCTTGGCTGAGAGCTGGGCTGAGAAAAAACCAGTTGAGAACTGATTTGGAGCAGCCGGTTGATTTGAAACAGAAAAGGAACTGCTTTTGCTCTAGAGAGCAAAGCATAATTTCTGTTCATGGAGAGGAGAACTGATCTGGTTGAGAACTGTTTTTGTAGGAAAACAGAGTGCTACGAGAGAGAAAGGCGGTCAAGAGAGGAGAAAAGGGGAGTTCTTTTGTGCATTTTGCTACAGTAAAAAAATAGCCGATCAGTGGAGAAGACGATGAATAGTGTACTGCCAAATTCGTCACCACATACCCAATTGCTCCGGCGAGGATGGTCACAAGGCGAGGAAAGTTAACTTAGAGGGCCAAGGCTACTTCCGGAAGAAGGTGTCGGCAATGGCGACGAGCAGCGAAGTGAGGAAGCGGAAGATGATGAAGGTGCCGACGTTGGCGAGGCGAAGGAGGTTGGTGTTGGTGAAGATGGCGAGGTAGAAGACAAATGCGGCGGGGAGGAACTTCTTGGCAGTGTCCCAATTGAAGGGGTCATGATTAAGGAAGTTGAGGCGGCCGAGGAGCCAGACACCGAGGACGGACGTGAGGTACTGGAGGGCGGTGAAGAGGCCCGGGAAGTTGAATTGGGTGATGGCGTATTTGTTGATGACGGCGAGGAGGCTGGAGCAGAGCGTGTAGCTCACCACCAGGTTGCTCGTCGCGTACGCCGGCTTGGAACTCATTCTGGCTTATCTAAAACCAATGACAATAGGAGTTGGAATTGTGGTTAGAAATTCGAATTGGAGGAGAGAGCAAATGCCATTAAAATCAGAGACACTACAAGATCGGATCTGGGGGAGGGGAAAATGGGAGGAAATCGTAGAATGGGGAAAGAGCTGAGTGGGCTGGACCTTTTGGTACAAAAGAAAAAAAAATAGCTTATTCTCCACAAGTGTCCATGGACAATTACGGACGGACATGGACGGATACGGACAAATTATCTAACGGACAACTACGGACACGGACTGGTGCGGACACGGGGCTTATACGGGTTTACACTCGCCGGAATAGGACCCATGCCCATTAGATTGCTTATTTTTCTGTTTACATATTTAGTGATTTCTATTTTCAGCATTTGAATTAAATTTGGAATTTTTTCTTTGATTAAAAAAATTTGATTCCCGTTCCTAATTTGGGCAAGCTTAATTTGTTGCTTGATTTAAGACTTTTGTAATGCCTATTTAATGGCTACTCCTCTATGAAATAAAGTACTTCAGTTTTATGCAAAAGAAAACCTCGTTTGATACCTCTGTGATAGAGAATCCCGTCGGTGCCGAATCCGACGCCGGTGCTGAAGCCGGAGCCGCTGGTGCCGAATCCAGTGGTGGGTTTTGGTGCTGATTCCAAAACCCAACCTTGGTGCACTCGTCATCGTTGTCGTCGCGCACTTCCTCGACCGAAGACTTACAGATCGTCGTGGTGGCCCTCTTCTCCCCGGTCGATCATCAGCCAGCGTTGGTTTCGCCAACCATATCTTCGCCATCTTCAATCAGAGGAACCACCGCCGCCATAACCGTTTCCACTGCCCTGGTGGTGTACTCCGGAGAGGGGTTGCCGGTATCGGTCCCAAAGCCGCTGCCTTTTCATCCTGAAGCTCGTCATCGCCATCGTCCCGACGCCTCCCTGTTCTGCCGACGGAACCCAGTTGCCACCGCCGTACTCCTTGCCGATCAGCCCCGTCGCCGCCCTGTCAGCCCGAGCCTCCTTCTGATTGTCACCGCCGTCGCCTCAGTCGCCGTCGTATGCGCCGCCCCCTTTCTTCCCCTTCGCTCGAGTAGACCAGAAGCTCTTCATCCCGTTCAGTCGACCGACAGCACGAACCGGTTCACAGCAAGGATCTGAGTACCACGGTTCATAGCACGAGCCCGGTTCGGGTTTACCTTGGACGGGTCAGACTATTTGGTTCGGGTTGGTTGTTTGGACGGGTCAGTCCACCTCAGTTCGAGTTTGGGTTCCGGGTTCACCTCGGGCAGCCAAGTAAGCTATCTTCTTCGCATCTTTGTGGTTTTATCTGTTTATCTAAAATATCATATTTGATCTGACATGCAAGTGCATGGTAAATATTGATTTGATGTTAATACTTTTAGTCCTAGCCTAAAATAGTTTCTCAACTGTTGCTGCCTTTCAACCCTTTGAGATCAAATCTGAATTATTTGTAACCACTTATATTAAATTCTTTATCTTGCCTGAGTAGGATTGCTAAAATTTAGAGTTTTTTTTACTTGTTTAAATTTTGTCGGATCTTAAGTTAGTTGTCCTGCATCACGGACGGACTGGACAACAGCTTCCTTTACTACGGACGGACACGGACAACTCTCTGTCCGTGTCCGTGAACACCCCTAGGTGTGTGTGTGTGCGTGTGGGTGGGTGTGTGCGTGTGCGCGTGTGTGTGTGATCGGTTTATATGAGATCGTTCTCATATAAGGAGCATTAGGCCAACCTTTTGGGTGGTTGGATTCCGATCCAACGGTGGGTATCAAATTAGTGGGTAGGTGAGTGTGAATCATCACTCACCCTTGTAGCCGTTAGATCAAGATCCAACGGCTACAACATGAATTAGCCTCATATAAGCTATATGAGAGCGATCTCATTTAAACTTTTCCTATATATACATATATATATATATATATACATAGGGAAAAGTTTAAATGAGATCGCTCTCATATTACTTATATGAGGCCACTTTGAATCGTAGCCGTTGGACCTTGATTTGACGGCTACAAATATCCATAATGATCTCACCCACTCCTTGATGTGACACACTCACCTACTCACTAATTTGATATCCACCCTCTGATCGAAATCTAACGGTAATAAAGATTGGCCTCATGCTCCTTATATGAGAACGATCTCATGTAAACTCATCTCATATATATATATATATATATATATATATATATATATATATATATATATATGTATATATACATGGCAAATGTACGGAAGGTCTTTGATCATATTGTTGGGAAAAGGCACTACTTATGATATATATAATGGTAAACGTACAAAGGTCATTGATGTATTTTGGTGTTTCGGAAAAACTCTCAGCACTATTGTAATTTGCAAATGCTGTTTGCTAAAGTTCAAAATCTTCAACAGGGTTCTAAGATATTTACAAGAAGTCCTCAATTCTTTTGATTGTAGACCTGAGTAGAATAAAAAATAAAAACCTTTCCTCTCTCATCTCTTCTCGCTTCTTCCTCTCACTATTACTTTCTTCAAAATCTTCTCACCTGGACAGTAGACTGCTTTATGCGGGGGTATGTTTTCTCTGAAGTTGCAAGATGAATTTTTCAAAATTGTGTACTTTCTAGACCATTAGAACTTCAATTTCAGAATTGAAGCTATGATTTACTAATGCTACTAGTTTGACAGTTGCAGTTTATAGGTCAACTGAGGTCTGATTGTTTAATTGGCTCCACGTCATGCACTTATTAGAGTTCTGAGATACTACCATGAAGCATTCACCCATAAACACAATTACATGCCCCAAGTTTATAGCGAAGATAAATAAATCTCCCCAGGAGGATAACAATATCCACTTAATTCACAGCTCAAACTCAAATTTTTCTCAGAAAAACGTAATGAATGAGAGACAACAACAATCACAAAATATCTTTATATGGCCCACTACCTTCTTACCCAAAGACCAAATATAATCCAAGAAATGATTGTTAAACTTATACTCCACACAAGGCAACTAGCCAACTTTACTGAAGCATAAATTACCTCTAAGTTGTGCCAAAGCAAAAACTTCCAGCAATGTTGTAGTTACCATCGAGAACAATATAAAAACCTAAATGACAGCAATATAGCATAAACATCAAAATCCAAATTAGAAACAAAATACAGCTAGATCAGTCAATCATATCAATGAGTAATCAATTTGTCAAAATGTTTCCAGAACATAATTATCCTATAAAATTATCAGAGAAACAAAACTGCTTTAACTCAAACATGTGCGAGTGTCAACTAATAAATAAAATTCATGCTTAACTAGATGGCTGCCCCTATCAAAGAATCTTGGGAATAGAGGATAAAGTGTTACCGAGTACTTATTGGAGCCTATTTGTCTCTCAAATACCCTGAAGTAATATAGTAGATAGAGGCCAAACATCATTTCTGGTGTAGATGAGAAGGCTAATGCAGATGCAATGAACCTCCATGGCTGCACCTTTCTAAATATATCCTGCCACCAAAAAAGAGAAGCATTTTGAGCAATTAATCTATTCACAGGAACTTAGACGTAGGCCGCATAAGGATACAAGTTTAAAGATTAAAAAGCATGAGTTAGTGAGGAATTTAAATCCAAAACCACCAGGGTACAAGAAAGAAATATCATTTTTGGATTTTAAACAAATATCTCTAGTGGTAATCTAAATTCCAGTTCTTCTTCCATCGACCTCTCTCCTCTCTCCTTCCCTCCCTCCACTTTCGGAGTGAAAGTTTTGCTTTTACAAAGAAAAACCAGGTCTTCCCTGCTAATGGCCCCTGTCCACACCATTTTGAACAGACAACTGCTGGACAAAGGCAACCGACGGCTATCAGTGTGGAAGACCTACACTTAACAGACTGCTACAGCAAATGGATGAAAGCAGAAAATGTCAAAGGACTAGAGCGGCCATGTTAGGTAGACACCTAAGATAACCTATTTAAAGGCCCAAGTCGTAGGTGAAAATCAATCAATGCTTTTACGTTTTTCCAACTTGAGTATCTTCTTAAGGAGACATTCCCGGTGTGGACTCCAGAATCTCCGACTCTGGCAGAACCCCTTGGGTGCAGACTGCAAGAGGCTTATCTACGTTCCCACACCCTCTTTTCTTCCCTATGCCCCTTTAAGTCCACAGCTCTCCTTTCGCAGGATGCTTATAGTCACAAAATGAAGGTGGATGGAATAGAGAAAAAGGACCACCCATTTGAGTTGTGATCAATTGATTATTGCAGTTCCGGGTCAAAGTCACTGGTTCTGTTATATCATGCTTTTATGATTTCTATATAATATAAACACCGCTTTTTCTGACCACAAATGCGTCTATGTCTTTCTGTATATAAATGTGTTTATGCATTTATATAATTTTCTGTTGAGCTCTATGTATGAACAAGTGATAATAACATGTCAATCAATGCATAAGTTGAGCACACTTACTGACTGCAGCTTGACTTGGATGAGAGTCACACATCAGAAAAAAATTACTTTTCATATGTATTTTGAAAATGTGGCTTGTTACCAATTTAAACTACATGACAGTGAAATAAGACAATTCTGCAATCCTGATGGGAAGAGAGCATGACGAGAGCAGGTCAGGAAAAAATCTGTACTGCATAAAATTGATCGCAATGAGATTGATATCTCAAGAAAAACTTGCCGAGATTATCAAGGCAAAAACCAAGAATCGGGTGTTCCGACTCTTGGTTATATGCTAAGATGCAAAATCACGTGGGCTCCAATTTTTAACTCCCTCCATTTCAAACTTAGTGACCTATTTGGTCTTTCTGAATAAACTAACTCCGAAAAACCAAGTAAGACACTAAATATGGGACAGAGGGGGAGCATTTATGGCAATCCATTACTTTTTGGTTCTATCCATAATATTTTGTACATATTCTCTTATATATATTGACCTTATACAATATTAAATGTATAAATTTAAGAAAAACGCTGAGCCTACCGCCTGTTTTTACTAGCAATCAGTCATCATAATCCTAAAAGTGTTGAATATGCATGCCTACAAATCATCAATTTTCCATGAGCCTGTCAGCCGACAGAAATCTTGACGTTTGTGTAGCTTAATTCTAAATTTAAATGATACATTTATGCCCAGAGTAGTTTTCTGAGCTTGACGCTGCCATTGGGAAGGTGGCAGTGGCAGAGCATGACGATTAGCCACCAAAGAGAGCCAGATGTCATGGCGAGCTCACCACTGTCCGGCTAGAGGGGTTATATACCTCCAACCACTGTTTTAATATGCTTCCCTGATGCAGTGTCATCAAAGCAGGGAGTGGATTAGAGACTACGGCCGGTGCCATCAGATATGTGAGGCCTGGCTCAAAATGCCTTGGCTGCGGGAATATCATTTTATTACTTTAGTATTAAAATCATTGAACATAAAAGGTAATGAACTCATAGGCTTCTGCATGGTACAATAAAGATAGTACAAAAAGAATTCCATAATCCAGGTTTTAAGTGAAAAAATAAAGTTTTAAATTGCCAGAATCCAATCAAAATCATTCAAAATCCAATGGAAAGTCACCAGAATCTAGGATTCTACACATCTCGAATCCAACACTATAGACCCCCTGGTAAGGAAAACAAAAGGCACCACTGCTCAAATTTCACTTCATCAAGACGATTTTAATAACCAAATCAATTCTGCTTGAAGTTAAAAGAATTTTAAAATGCCAGTCACAAAAAAGAAAAAAAAACGAACTAATACATATTGATGAATTTAGATCAGCACAAAAGCAAAAAAAAATTCATCCATATTAGGAAAGATTTTATTTGTATAAGACTTTCTTCTTCTTCTTCTTCTTCTTCATTATACCCCATTTGTAAAAGGATCCTACTCCACCATTCAGCCTATCATTAACTATTTCCAAATCCAAGCGATACATCAACAAAAGTTTTCTCACTAATTCCTTCGAAAGATTTTATTTGGTCATTTTATTTTTCTTCAAAAGAACTCTATTAAGGATTTAAAACTTTCATCACATCTCCTCATTGGCACCTTTTCAAGTCTCCCTTAACCACTGTCGAATCATCTCAATCGGATTTCTCTCAAATTTTCACTAGTTAAAGTGACTCTATCTTCCCCCTAATGTGATCATTTCAAATACAACCCTTGATAGTTTTGCCATTTATCTTATCTATATGTTTTTCTTTGTTGTCCCATATTATATAGCACATTAACATTACAGATCATCTTTTAATTTCACTCACTAAAAGCTACTGAAATTTATAAATCCCATACAAAATGCTCTTTCATTTACAACAACAAAAAAATCCTTGAAAGAAAAACTTAAAATCAAGCCGAGGCCAAACTATCAATCAGTATGCCTCTATACTAATTTATGAGTTCTCCTTCTGTGGGTACGTAATTTTCCGTTTGCAATAAGCCTAAATGGACAAATCATATAGCCACGCAACAGACGAAGGAAGATTTGGAGCAACAACCACCCCAGAAACATGCTGCTCCATTACTCTGCAAACACTATCCATTTCCATGTACCAATTTCAAATTTAAACACCAAAGTCCAAATTTTTATGCAAATATGGAAGCTCACAGACCACAAACCCTAACCCTGGATATTCACACATAAAAAAAGGCAAAGGCGTCGGAGGAGGAGAAGACGAGGCAATGCCTAAATACCTGATAGGACAAGCCAAGAGAGGAGGCGCGGCCCTGAATTCCGGCCAGCACGCTCAGAATCGCCGACGCAATGACGAACGCTCTCGTCACTGGCGCATTGTCTGCCAAATTCGCCAGCAAAGGATCAGCCAGAAATCCAGATTTCAACCAAAATGCCCGAAATCAGACCAAAAACCGTCCGAAAATATCGGAAAAAATTGGGGAAAAGGAGGTATCGAATTCTTACGGAAACCAGAGGGTCCTCCGTTCATGGTCCTTTCCGGCGGGAGCGGCGACCAGCACTTCCGGCAACGGGGGACGACGAAGACGACGACTTGGGTTCTTCTTCAGAGTTCTGAGAGACTTTTGCTGTTGGGTGAAGATGGAAAATGGTTCGGTTCGACTTTTTCTTTCCCTTCGTGCCCGGTTTGGTCCAGACTTTTATCCGGTTCAGAATTAGCCCGGAGTATTCTACGGAGTACATCCAAAAAAACCTGACTGTATTTGAAAAGCTAAAGATTCTGAATTAGGTGACAAACATCAATTCAATTGTGTACCCCAACAATGGTACCTGATGTGTGCGTTGTCGATCCCCCTCGATCTTGGTGATAGTATGCCGGACATCTTGGAGGCGGATTATTCCCTCACTTAAGTGGGTTAGTGAATCTCTTCTCTGGATATGAATGTGCATTGTCTAATATTCCCTCCGCTCCAAAATACTATGTACATTTAAGAAAATTCTTATTTTTATTGGACCATGAAGCCCGTAAAGAAATCACATGAGTTCTTTTCCCTCATATCCCATCCAACTCATATGCTCGTTCATTAACTAAATTCAAATCAATCCTTCAAGTTTCCTCCAATTTTGAAAAGAGGAGGTCACCAAATTTAGTAAAGTATGTACAATATTTAGGAAAATAAATATTTTCAAATGTATATAGTATTTTAGAACGGTAGGAGTATAATTTATTTTTAAGGGCTTTTTGGTGGGTAAATTTAATGAATCTGTGTCTTGATTTAATGAAAAATTTATTCAGAATGAATTGGTGTAAAATAGGAATCCTATTTGGTGAATTAATTGAAAATTCACAATTCGATATGAATTGGTGAATGTTCTCAAGAGGAGATTCACAATTAACCATTGTTGGAGGAGAATCCTTTTTCAGGCTGAATTTTAAATTCAGCCTGAATTGGGAGATAACTGACTAAGGGGCCGTTTGGGGCGTGATAAAAATCAAATATCCACTGTGGATAATCCACTTTCAGGTGGATTTTTTGAAATTATCCACTATCCAGCTGAAACACCTCATCCACAGTAGATATTTGGTTATTATCAAACCCCAAACGGCCCCTTAGTCAGTTATCTCCCAATTCAGGCTGAATTTACAACCAAATTCACAAACCAAATAGCCCCACGGTTTAGGCTCACTCGTGAATTTAATTTTGATGAGCAGTTCGTCACCCCTCAGTTTAGTCCAAGAGGATGGATATGATTGAACCGTAGCAGTTCTGAAGTAGTTGGTGTTTGAGAGAGGCAAAAGGTCTTGGAAAACATGAGTGAATTGTCAGTATTAGGAGTTGGTGTCCTGATACAGAAGTTTGCACTGATAGAACCAACCACATTAGCTATCTACAAAGTGGAGTCGACATATTGGCACAGGCAGAACACATTCATGGCATAGAATAATTGGATTCAAAAGAGAGACAAGAAACTGGAGCTGAGTGGAGTCTTTCGTCTCAAAATCTATATCAACTATTCCACAAAGGACTTCTTTAAAGATGATTGAGATGCTACCTTAACACATTGATTGATCATAATATTTAGTCTGTTCAACTTACATGAAAGAAAGCAGTGAATGTGGTAATTAGTTTGAACGATTCCATTTCTGCCACTCAGGCTGCCAAACTCTATCATGTTAAAATTTAAAAAAAAAATAGAAGATGATGACAAAGAAGAAGAAAAGTTATCATGTTCACGAAAACACACCATCATCATCATATGCCTTATCCCGGCTATATGGGGTCGGTAGCATGGATTATATATCGCGTTTGACTTTTATAGGAATCAAAATGGTAAAAAAATTCATACAAATAAAAATAGTACAAATTTTTACATTGGATGCCCTTCGTGACGTAACCCTACGTAGAGAGGACGATGATAAGAAGATTCAACGTCATCATATACCTTTCCAAATATGTGAATTGGCTTCATGACATGATTGTTGCACATGTTCACCAAAACACAAAATAAACAAAAAAATAATTGAAGTCTAAACATTTTACAATTACATGAATTTTCATTGGCTAGGAATTTGGCAACCGAATACAGAATTCCTAAGAACTCTCCATTGTTCTTTTGCAAAAAATATTTAGGCAATTCATACTTCAAAAGAAGCAGGTAGCAATATGTACCATCATTATGGCTAAAAATGTTTAAGGAGTAACTCACAAATCTATAAGTAAATCCTATTTCATGATGCACCTTCAAAATTTTGAACTATCTCAAAAGGTTTCAATTATATTTTAAAGCAAACTCAGGTTTGCTTATGTTTTAAATGTATTGGATATTTAAATATGTTAAACATCGGATTTGAGTTTTTGCTAAAAAAGCTGAATGTCTGTTTGCCTGATTTAGGCCCATGTTCATATCCTCTCTCAGCTCTAAAAAATGTTAAAAGGCAACCATATGAACTCATATTAATTGAGAACAATGCTCAGCTTCTAAATTAATTTTGTAATGTATCATGCACAGTTTGATGGGAAAAGCTGTAGAGACATGGGGCATCATCCAGACGCTACCCAACCAAGAATGAACATCTGGCACAAGAGCCAGCAAGGAATTTGAATGCACTGGGGATGGTCTTATCACTCCAATACATCCTTTGGCCAGAGCCTCTTCCACATTTCAATCTCATCTTTGTCATACAATTTTCTAATTCCACCATAAAATCCATCTGCTTCATTTCCTTCTTCTCTATGATCCTTCCTATTAACCACTGTTCGCCTCCACCTTGAGCCAGGGGTATATTGATTGAACTCAAGGATCACCTTATCTGTTGAAATTCATAAAAGAGTCTTCAGATATTGTGACATATTGAATGCAAGGAATGGAGAAACTTATTTGATATTAAGACTATGATTTTTCAACAACACCATCCTAAATAAAAGTGGAAGAAAAGGGCAAACAGCAAGCCCACGTGAGTAGTCTCTGCACTGAATTCTGACTGCTAAATATAAAGATGCATTGCTTTATTAATCAATGCTAAGTGGAAAAGAAATTGAAGATGACCATCCACATTCAGAATAAAAAAATTAAGTCACTTTCTTTCTGAACAAATTAGACGTTGAGGAATTGCAGAAATATCGCTTGGATATGTTATGATATTAATCAAAGCACTCTTGCCAAATCCCTAAATCTGTGTTTTTAACTATATAATGTGTGGCATCAGCCACTTAATGATCTGAACTAGCTAATCAACGCACTGAATGCTTGGAAAACATAACACAATCTACTATCACATGTTGAACTTACCACTAGTGTAACAGCGACAAGGGTGATGATTTCCAACACATGATTCCAAGTGACCCACAACCCCATACCACCAACCTGGAATAGCACATGGAAATTTAAACTTAGAGCATCTAACAATAAATTAAGAGTCTATCTGACTGTTGAAAAACTCCCAAGGACACACCATATGGGAATTCTTTGTTTCTTCTCCATTGAATCTCAATATGATCTCCGGGGCATAGATCATTCAAGCAATCTGAGACATGAAGATCATGTGCAGGGGTATCAACAGGGGGTGCTCTAAGTCTGTTCCACTGGACCCCTTCCTCTATCACTATTGTGCGCCGTCCATGAGGTGGATATCTATAAAAGAGACAGAGGAAATCAGAATTTAGATGTTCCCAAACCAAATATAGATTACCTACACCAACAACACAAGAAATTTGAACAGCAAATATACACTAATTTTTCGTTAAAATGTTTCAGAAAATTCAAACCAAAAATTAAGTTAATTGTACTATACCTTGCATGAAAGGTATCCGTTCGAGAATCATAGCTAAGCTCAGCATCATAGCAGGAAAGCATAAATCCCACATGCCCATGCTGCAAAAAGAGTATTCACTAAAAAGTCAATTACACAAATTCAATAGTAACAATACTTGAGCATATAAAATCCTCCAATATAGACAAGCCAAAGCAATGTTTCACTGTAGTTAAAACACAAACCAACTCTTTCAAACCTTGAAGCCCCAAACAATTCACCACTCATTCAAATCAAACAAAAACACGGAAGTATTTTATGAGAACTTTGAAATTCAATAGTTCAAATAATAAATAGATCTTTGATGAACAAAGTTCCATCCTAAAACCAGATTCATTAGAAGTTTAACATATAAGCATACGATTGAACAACACACTAGCTACAGCATATATAATTAGGAAATCAACATCGCAAAAAAATTCCATGAGATAGGCAGCATACCTCACGGTTGTAAACCTGAGCTGGGAACCAGAACTTGCCACTTTCAAGGGACAAGTACAAGGACATGATGGAGTCAGCAGGCAAAGAAGAGCTCATCTTCTTCTCCCCACCACCAATCTTAGATCGGATCCAAGACAAGGGACACATACAAGACAGACTCCCAAGCCAGCCCCATTCGGGCCTGCCCCCATCAGGACCACCACCACAATAATCCTTCCTTGAAGCCACAAACCACTGCCACTCCCTGGAAGCAGCCTGCCCAATCACTCTCCGCCATTTCTCCTTCATGTGCCTCTCCCACAGGTAATTGCTCCTGCACCTATCCCTGAGTGAGCTGCAAACACCAGCCATGCTACACAATCCAGCCGGAGGAAGCCTGCCAAGTATGCTCTCCAGAGCCAGCTCTGGCAAATCCAGAACAGACATCTCATCCACTGACTCCACATTCTCCACCTTTGCACAGCTCTTCTTCTTCTTCTTCACAGACATGAGAGGCAGAGTTCGAAGCAGACCCACAAAGCTGAAGCTGATAAGGCTGGCGTCCTTGAGCCAAAGGAGCAGCAAGGAGGCAAGCTCTTGGCAGAAGGCAAAAGACAGCAGTCTCATCTCATTGGCCCATGAAGGGAGAGGGGGGGAGGGAGAGGGATTTGGAGAGGAGGAGGAAGGAGAGGCAAGATATGAGGAAGAAAAACATCAGGTAACGGAGTTTATATGGATGGTTTTGTTTGGCATATAAAGGAGGTTAAAAAGGACAAGCTTTCCAATCAATCACCCAATTGCATGAAAGAAATGGTGATTTAAAATGGAATTTTGATCCAGCAAGAAACCAAGTAGTGGGGAATATCTTTGAGAGAAGAAAGAAGCGGAGGTGGGACCTGGTCTATACAGGTCCCTGTCTGAGCTTATCAAAATCAAAGTTCTATAATTGGTGGTGATTAAGCAAGTGCAGCAGCAACGGCTCTCACTCTGTCATGGGTCTTCCCACAAAAAGGTGGTATGGCAGGCAATGGCATCCAGAGAGAGTGAAAAACTGAGTTAGGCCACAGCAGACAAGGAGGACAGATGTCACTGGGCAGCCCAGGAGATTGAGGGGGGCCTTATTCCTTGCTTTTCTTCCAGAATCAGTGGAAATGGGGGGAGATTCCAAGATTTCTGCTTATGGATGAGTCTGACACATGGAAAGATCAAAGACCCATGCGGTAGAATCTCTGGAAATGTTGATAGAAGAGCAGAAAGATATGAAAATCTAAATATGAGTTGTTGGAAAAGAAGCTAGATTAGGGACAACAAACAGCTAAAGCACCCCAGTTTAACTAACACCCAAGCTTCTTCAGATAAAATACTTTTGTTGAAAATACCAAGCTTTATCAAGTGAAAAAAAGATTAACAAAAGGTGAAGAACAGAGGTGGAAGGTGAAAGATCAGGAGAAGATGAAATGGTGACAAGTTCATCCAAATCTCTCAAAATCCTTCACCTACCAACCATCTCCCTCTCTCATTGCCCCTCCTTTCCCCCTCAGAAGGACACAATAAATAAGAGAGTAGGAAGAAGAATAACAAGAAGACTTTGGTTTGGAAAATGGGGAGACTTTTGATTGGAGGGAGCTAGGCCAAAGCAGAAGCAGACACCTGACACACCACCCCTCCAAACTTCCACCCAACTTTTTTTCTTTGAAACAACTTCCACCCAACTTCCCCACCAACAGATATGCAGAAAAGCCGCCCAACCAGAGGACACCCAATGATCTCATGAGTCAATCAATGTAGCCGTTTGGCCTTGTTCTTCTTCTTCTTCTGCTTCTCTTTTTTACTTTGATGATTCTGAGGTGATTTTGACAATAAAAAAAAAAGACTTCCGAGTTCTTTGTTTTTGCTACAAATTGGTTATAGACGACCGGAACACGGCAGATTTTGAGGCTGAAAAGCAATCAGCAAGATGACACTCCCTCCAATGAGCTTTTTCCTTTTATTAGTTGCTTCTGCCTAACCTTTTCTTTATTGTGTCAAAAGACTCATTTGTCACTTACATTATTAAGGTGTAATAATTTTGGTTCTTTTAAGCAAATAATACAAGTACAAATACAAAGTTTAAACTAGCTTTACCATTTTTAGAGAAAGAACATAGTAGCTTTTGGATTGGCTACTAATTAGGGTGAATAACGTCATCTAGATTTTGGGTCATTTGTATAGGTTTGGTCCACTAATTACAATCCATAAATTTGTCCAAAATTAGCGGCCGAGATTTCACGAACGTTGATGAAAATGGCCTGCATGTTAAAATGGCACATTAGTAGCACAACCTCTTTGCCAATTCTCTATCAATTTATTTTAGCTCCATGCTCATGTGAATCTTATGAGGCACACAAATAGTAATTTATATTAGCATATAAGAATTATCCATAATCGAAGGCAATGGTAAATGGTATGTTTGTCTTTTTGAGTATTTTTTAAAATTAAAACAATTGCGATGAATATAAGCAACTAGTGATTGTAGTTTTTTTTAGTAGAACCTGTCAAGGGCAGGTCGCTTTAATTAGCGAGGATTGGAGTCTCCAAAAAATCTGGAAAAGATCCAACCCATGTTTTACATCCAATAGATCAGTAGTGCCTTGCAAGGCAATGAGCAGTTCTATTACAATCCATGTTGACCCACACATATGAACATTTATCAAAATCTTGAGCCAGCAACGTAGGCTCCTGCACAATTAGCCCAACCTCTGTTAAGACTTAAGTCTAAGTCATGGTGAATGGAGTTGATAACTGAAGCAGTCTCCCTCGAAGATAACCTCCTTCAGACCTAGACTTTTGGCCAGGTCAATTGCCTTGCAGAGAGCCTGTGTTTCAATGCACTCCGGATCTCCGGACTCTCTGCAAATTTTGGCACATACAATTAATAAGACTCCCTTCATGGTTTCTAATGCAGATGCCAATTCCCGACATATTCAAATCAGCAAAAATGGCGCAGTCGAAATTAATCTTCATAACTCACTGAGGAGGGGGCATCTAAACATGTTGGCTGTTAACAGTGAAGTTATTCATAACTTGATAGGACTTAAGCAAGAGAATTTGCACTATAAAGAATTTCCTCTGAGGTCTTCCAATGGCCCCCATGCTGAATAGTATTCCTATTTATAAACCAAATTTGAGAGATGAATGTCATCCGTATCCGGAAAGCCAAAAAGGATACCAATTTAATCAATAGGTCTGATGTTGTCATGCTCCCAAAGAGAGGAGGGCCAGGGGAAGGAACTCCAAACCGCACGAATGGAAGGGCATATCCAAATTGCATTCAGGATTGTTTCATTATCAGACTGGCATAACAGACAGGTTGTATCAAGGGACATGCCTCTGTTTTGCAGAGAGGTGGAAACATGAATAATGTTATTGCAGATGCGCCAAAGTAAAATGTTGATCCTTGAAGCAATGTAGAGACTCCAAAGTTTTTCCCTGAATTTCCTGAGACCAACATCATTGGAACTTGAAGGCACCTGAACTGGATCAATGTCACTCTTCTTTGCAATCCAATAGGCAGACTTGACATTGAAGTAGGAGCTTAGATGAGTGAATCAGGAGGCCTGTCAGTGGCGACTGGCGAGGCGAATAGAGGCAATAAGGCTCCTGAGGGTGAAAGAGCCATTCAAGCACAACGAGGTTCCAACTATTAGTTCTTTGATCAATAAGCATACTAACAGTCCAATCACTACATTCAGGCACCATGGGGGACTGAATCTTGTAACACTGCTCTCTTTGGACCCATTTATCCCTCCAAATGTTAATAGAATTGTCATCACCTACTCTCCATCTCAACCCCTTCAAGAGAGCCTTGCCACTAGGCTCTTCCAAGTGAAGGAACAACCACTTTTAGCAGGGGCCTCCAAGAAACTCGAATTAGGTAAGTACTTAGCTTTTAACACTTTGTAGAGGGGAGAGTTGGTGTCCTGCATAATGCGCCAATTTTGCTTTGCCAGCAGCCCCAAGTTGAAGGCATGCACATCCTTAAAGCCCAACCCACCCTCAGATTTAGGCCTACAGATCCTGTCCCATTTTAACCAGTGTATTTTCCTTCCCTGATCAGTACTGCCCCACCAAAACCTAGCAGTCATCTTCTTGATGTCATCACATAGGCCTCTAGGGATCAGCAAACAATTCATAGTGTACACAGGTAGGGCTTGGGTACTAAGGATCTCTTTACCGTGGCTTGTCTTTCCTTTCATCCGTGCAACTTTTTCCAACCTCTGTCCTTAAGAGTTCATGCGACTCTTGTCAATCCAAATAGGCAGCCAAAGGTACTTTTCATGATTTTGCATCTCATTAACCTGATGTTTGGAGGTAATAATTTTCTTATACTTTGACAAGTGTTGCTACTAAACAAGATATGAGTCTTCTGATAATTAATTCTCTGCCCAGACACCTCATATGTGGCAAGGATTTCTTTTAGGTTATCACACTCAGATTCATTAGCCTCCGAGAAGATGATGCAGTCATCTGCATAGAAGAGATGGGATGAGGTACTGTGACCCATCACCGTCACATTTGAGGAGTTCAACCACTACTTTGTGCAAGTAAATGGCCTTTGGTAATGAAAGCTTTAACTTAGCAACATCCACCCACTCACCACCGACTGCCTCCATCTCTTTTTAATGTTTCTCATCCTGAAAATGATCTTTCACATGTTTGATTATATGAGTTAGATAACCTGTAGAAGACAACTTAAAGGGCTGCTGGACCCCACCCAACGTGACCCTTGCACATCAACCCCTGCAAAAAAAATGAAAGCCTAATATTCTCTATCAAGTATGTGAGTAGTTGAACCAGAATTCATGACCAGCATTTTCTATCCAATTTAAGAATAAGTGGTTATAATCTTGCTAGTTTTAGTTGTAACTAATTCCTCAAAGCTTACCCCAAAGATCCTAGACGTAACTTTTTTGGGGGTACAATCAAACATGTAAGTTTTTTAACAACAAATCAAACATGTCACCTGATAATGGGACAGCATACCTGTAAGCAAATTTACAAAATAGACTTCTCTTATTTTATACATATATACTTCTCTTATTCATTCAATACATGAATCACAAAAATGGACAACCGTATCTTTTAGTTCATGTCCCTGTATTAATAGTCCAGTTTAGTTTTTCAAAATGAACTAAAATTAGACCATGGTACATGGCAAGCTTAAGTACAATTATCATACGTCCAGATTCAATGCACTCAATCCAATGTGGGTCTTTGATTCCTACGCCGATGAACGTCCATATGCATCACCTTTTGGGGAAATGGCGTTGTTACCAATGACCTCACACCAGATTTCATTCTTTAGTAGTAGTAGTATAAAATAACAGCATACCATAGTATAACAGCATACCATAGTATTATAGGTGTACATCACATTCAGTTAGGGGACCAAAATTCCTTAATTAGGGATACGTCCTAAGTCGTTTGTTCCGTTAATGGCGTGAGATCAACGGAAAGAGCCGATACTTTTGTACGTTAGCATGTCATGTGGGATGTTTAGCCACGCAAAGTGTGTACTTTTTTACATTTGTTAATAGAGTTTTGTTAAAAAACAGTCGAAGGATCTGACGTGCATTCGTAACTTCTGCCTTTTGGAAGCTGATAATTGTACACCAATATACATGCACCGATAATGTGGCATGTATTTGTTCAACGGTGAAAAAGTGGACCATGTGAGTTCCACTTTGCAATTAAGTTAAGGCCATGTACATGGCATGGCCCTTACAAAAAATAAAATGATATTGCTACACTGGTGTAGACATACAACGGAAATGAGGCCAGTTCAATCGTGAAAAATGAACCATGTGAGGCCCACTTTAAAACTTTTTCACTGTCCAAGGGACCAAGACACCGGCCACATCACCGGTGTATGTCTACACCAGTGTAGCAATATCATTTTCTTTTTTGTATGGGTCATGCATTGTACATGACCTTAACCATATTGCCTATATATGGCGTGTATAGGCTTATAGCACATGCCAGATGGATCAATAAAAAATTCCTTTGGCAAAAAATTCTTGATAATATTTAAAAATAAGTTAAATTTATTAGATTGTAGGGCATTATCACTCCTATATTTATTACCCTTTCACATGTGCGTTCGTGAGGATCTATTGGCCGGTAGGACAAATCCAGTCATTTAATTTTGCATCCATAATTTTTAAAATATATAACACATGCAAGAGGCTTGCTAATGGCTACACTTTTGGGGGTTGTCCGCTTTTGTTTCCCTGCCGACATGGGCTTTGCAAGGTCTGCTGAAAATTCTAATCAATGATCAGCATAGGCATTTTATAAAATAATATAATTTAAGATGATAATAATTAATAATAATAATAATAATAATAATATTTCATTTATATGAACCTAGGCACACACATGTTGCCTTAGTCGAGATGATCTCAACCATCGGATGTCAATCCTGTGGTAGGTGTTGATGCAGGGGCAGGTAGGACTTCACACTAGGTAAAGAATTTCATCCTCATGTGGTGTACACTCTAGCACATGTTACCGCATATGTGCTTCAGCAATTAGAGGGCCATTTATATGAGACTGATCTCATATAAGGGGCTTGAGACCAATCTTTTGAGTTGTTGGATTCCGATTCAATAGTATTCCTTATTATAGGGGTAGACACATCCTTACATGGAATGTCAATCTAATAACTACAACTTAAACTGGGCTCATATAAGTCAAATGAGACCGATCTCATTTAAAATTTTCTTTAGCAATTATTATTGATAGAATATATCAAAAAATATATTTTTGATAGAGGATATCCTCTAAGAGGACTAAAATCATTCCCCCCTGTTGTAAATGCAAGGTGAAACTATCAAATATATAAACGCAAGATGGACCATGAAGATTCAACCTCTGGTGACTTGGTCCAGTGGAGTAAAATCTTGTCTGCCTGATGTGACCAAAAAGAGTGACATACGCCCAAGTTGGAGCTATCATAAAATTAAGCTTACAAAGAAATGGTCACGTAATGGTTGCATGATCAACTAGTTAAAGTAGGCTCCAATACCATATCTCCTTGCTGTTGAGGGTAGATGACATAAAGTCTATTGCACGATGTTTGTTTATCTTTGAGATGAACCGACATGACCCTCCCAACAGTTGAACATTGGGCCGTTACTTCTAATAACGGCCGTGATCACCGGTACTATTCTCAGCTGTGGATTATCCTGTAAATAACAGCAAGTAAGTGTTAGCATTTTCTGATATTATATCACAGTTTGTCACTTATTATAAGGTAAGTTAATACAAAATTCATGTAAAATGGTGGTGACGACATTCTATGCTTGATATCCTTCCTAACTCTGCTAGGAGGAAACAACGAGATAAAGGTATAACATACCCATCATATGGATCATCCTCTCCAACATGCATCTTGCAACAATATACTCCCTCCGTCCCATTTCAATAGCTTCATTTAGAAAAAGAGTAATCATATTGAAGCTCCTTCATTACTAAGTATTTAAGCTGCTCCCATATTTGTGATCACTTAAATTGAGCCAAATGGAGCTATTGTAATGAGATACAGTTGATTTTTTTTTCGATTGGGGCTACTAATATGTGATGGAGGGAGTATGTGACTAATCTGATTTTAAGTGGAAGCACAACCAATTTCTTTTCTATATTTTTGATGATATTCCCATATGCTATCATACATAAATTAATATCTTGTTAAGACTAGTTCATAACTTGGCTCAATTTGGCTAAACCTTTTGAAGCAGCTGGCACCTAGGTATTTGTAAAGTTTGGTCTTTCTATGCATATTTATGGATTAATAGAACCAATTTTGAATGACATGAGGGAACTGGGAACAAGATATTTCCCCACTTTCCCTGCATTAACATAAAATATGGTTGTTATATGCTAAAATGCTTTGCCTTTTCTCTTGCTGACACACCTGGGCAACATTCAGACACAAGATTGGCCTGCACATCAGTTAAAAATACAATCTTTTCCAGCTTTGTGGTAGTGGGAATCCTAATCATGTCCCTTAGTCCTGTCCTTCAAATCCTGTGTTGCCTGCACTTTACATGGTGGTTGCTGAGTGGTCTATCTATCAAACAAATGCATCAATGATTCCTCAAAACCTAACCCCACTACCACTAAAGCTCTACAAAGATGTCATCACCAGATTGTAGGATATCATGAAAGTCCAATGGTAAATTAAGTATCAACAACAGCAAGTTGGTTTCATCATCACTAGTGTCTGTGTTTAAGGTTTCAACTCTAAATTCTACAATTTAGTTTCTCTTCATTGATTATCTACAATATCTAAGGACAATATGAGATGTTGATGCAGGGAAGAATCTAGGTTCTGAAGGAGAGCTGATACCAGTGCAATCTTTTCTCTCTTTTCCCAATAAAAATATGTAAATTTGGCAGCCATGTATGGGGCAAGTGGAGCTGAAGAAGGGGACAAGAATTTCTCCCACTTCCCATACATTGGTCTAAAATATAATATAACTACTGTCTATTATATCTATGTGAGCCATGACAAACCAATGGGAATGGCCAGACAGAAGGCTGGCTAATGGATAAGCAGTGCAGTACTTTTGAGAAATTGTTCTTACAAAAGTTAAGCAGCTGGTGGCTTGGTAATAGAAATCTTGGTGACTTTCAAATCCTCTATGGTAATAGAAAAGGTAAGCAGTTGGTGGCTTTCAAACCTTTATGGTAATAAAAAACTTGGTCAAGTTTCTTAATCTGATCCCCCAAATCTCTTAAATTATCCTCCAAATCCTGGGTTGGCAGCTGCACTTTAGATTGTGGGTGGGTGGAGGTTATATCAAGCATTAATCTAAGAAGATATATTCAAATGGCCACCACCTAAGCTGAATGGATTCCTGAAGAAACCAAATTAATTAGAAAAGAGACTGGTGCAATGTCGGCACCAGATTGTATGGAACCCATGAAAGCAGGCCACCCCAATTGTTAAATGAGGAACCTTTTCTGTCCCCCCAAACCAATTCAAGCTAACCATTTGCAATTGAGAGGCAGGTGTTCTATTCAATGGCAACAAGAACAAGTTGGGCTCATGATTAATTGGTCCATTGAGGTTTCATTTGTCATTCAATTCAGTGAAGCTCAAGTGTATGAGCCTTGCATCACTAGTAGATGAGACAGAGGGGTGGAAAAAGATTGGCATTAGTTGGGGAGGTGGGGCTGGGAATTGCCGGTCGGAGGTGGGGCCAGTGAAAGCGCCGATGTCGGAGAAGAGTTGTTTTCCGGTCGGCCGAGTGGGGCAACGTTTGCTAGTCAGGCTAGACATGATTGGCCTTCTTTTGTGTGACTTTAGGCACAGATGCCCCCACAACTTTAAAGTGATGCTGATTGGTGTTAGTGCTGGTTGCTGTCCACATGATTATCTTTTCCTTCTTTCCTGATAAAGAGTTCAAGCAAAATGAGTTCTGATTGGAATCAAAGAGCGAATGCATCGCATTTTCATCCTATTCAACCCAGCTTTGGCACATCTTTTTGCTTAAGCAATTGAAACAAATGTTTGTAATGGCAAGCTTGGATGTTTATGCTGTCTGAATTAGTGTTTATGTATAAGAATTTGGCTAACTAAATTTGTTGGGCTACAAGATTACTTGTAGCTCATTTCAAGAAAGACCAAAGCATGCCGCCACTGGTTCCTACTGCACAGATACCCAGCAAATCACCCCTCTGTTCTTGAGCATGTGATGTTTCTGTTGTAGTTGCTTGATAGTTTTATCACAGGAGATGTTTGCTTTTTAATTGAATACATGGTTTGAACAATGGTTAACATTGTGCACTATCTTCTCACTTGGCTACACTATCCCAATTCCTGCAGGTCATAATCTCATATTGTTGGAATTTGGCTGTAGACTCTAAATTAATAAAATTTTCTAATTTTGTGATCTAATTACAAATACTGTGTCACCTAGCCAAAACCCATGATGCCACTTTTACCACATATATATGGAAAGAGAAACTATGCACCCTGGGTCACACTTTGTCGGCCACCGAGGAGCCACAAGCCTTTGGATCGAGATCCGGAGGCCCACAATGCCTGGGCATGCCGACGTAAAATAAGGTTCCAGATGCAGCCACTTTAGTAAGTTCCAACATATTCCAGATCTATGCCGTGCACTACTAGGATGCTTAAGTATGTCTACATGTATCTAATACGATTACCAACTATAAATACATCTTCCCTATACCATTACTAAACTGTGGTATGCAATACGTAAATAATTCTGCATCAGAAGATACTCCACCCTAGGGAGTTCTTGACTCCAGTCTCAAGAGTTCAACAGTCATCTTGAGTGCTTGACCAAGCCTCTATGGCCCGAGGTAGAGATAGGTCTTTACCGTGCTATGGGCATCGGTAGCATGATACATAAAGGCCCCATGATGCCTGTTAAACCTCCTCTGCATGTGCCCCTATATATGGCCTTTTGAAGGGCAATAGCCCTCATGCAGAAAGACTACCCTACAGATGAACTTGTGCAAGAAGTCATCAGTAAGGACGCATTCCTCTGGGTTAACATTCGGCATGGCTAAGTGATTTTGTAAAGATTGATCTTTCGTCGGTCATCACAAGTAAAGACCATTCCAGTCACTACATCTAATCATTTATCATCTCATCAATTGTTCCCAAAAATGGAGGAAAACCTTGGTTTCTATCACCAAGAGTTCTGCCACTAGCTCTGGGTCAAGTGGCCTCTTTTGTGGACTTGGTACTATTTCTCTAGGACCTGCCCTCACTCTAGAGTAATTTAATCGTACTTTATTACTCCCTCATCCAATGAAGCTCATCTAGATTAAAATAAGATGAGTCCTACATTGCATGACGAACTTTGCTCCATCAAGTCCAAGAACTTTGCTCCATTCACTATGCAGACTAGTTTCATTGAACGGAGGGCATAATTATATAGATTCTGCCAGAGTTCCTCATTCAACACCTTATGGCCTCTTACAAATATGTTATGCACTTGAATTTATTATTTGTGCACAGTTTAACCGACTCCCTCCTGTCACTTTTAATAGGTACAGTTTTTTTTAAATACACTAAAAATTAATTTATTTAAAAAAACTGCATCTATTAAACGCGACTGATGGGAGTATTTAATTAGCTCACACTTCTCCGTTGACAGGTCAATTGGCATGTCAACAATTTTTGGATTTGTCCACCAATTAAAAGTGGGGATCACTATGAGGAGCACTAGTTAGCTTGAGCGGCATCTCCTAATTAAAAGTGGTACTTCGACATAGTGGAGACTTGGTGTTCAAACTAACACTTCCTACTAGAAGAGTGGAATTAGAGGTGCGTTTGGAAGCTGAAAAATATCACATTTCAGGCCTGAAAAAAATACTATCAGACTGAAAAATGTTTGTTCGGTGATGGTGATAGGTGAAATTTTCACATTTCACCCCTGAAAAACTGATTCTCACTGAGTGACGAATAGGTTGACACGCCTCTTCAACGAAGTGAGTAGATACGTGTAATCCCTCATTAAAATGGGACAAACTTCAACAGTTCATATCTCCCACATTTTTTATCCATTTTCAGCCACTTTTTTTGTTCTTCTTTATTTTTATGCTCTTTCTAATCATCATGATATTTCAGCTTCCCAATGCACCCTAGATTTGTCCTAAGGATTTACTTCGCCATGATAAAACCCTCATGGACTTAGGTTTTGACTTCAGAGAAGTAGAAAGACCTAACAAAGGTACATGAAGTCTTGGTTAACTGGCTGGGTAGGGTCTGTGCCTAACCCAAGGTGACTTTTTTTTTATTAAAAAAGACAAGGTACAGGAACTGGGATTAAAGGAGAGAAGAGCTATGAGTTTCATTCTTTCTTCATTTAAGCAATACTCATGACACTTTGCACAAGACCATTGTTGTATACCCAAAAGAAATTAAGACCACATTCCTAATTTGGAGCAACCAATTGACCATAGTTATGTTTGGTTTATACAATTAACTGCAAAACTATCCATTTTTCAACTAAATCTTTTTGCCTATTCTTTAAGCATATCTTGCTACATTTAACCACAGAACAGAGCAAAAAAAATTGGACTTTTAATTTCTTTTTGTAGCCAAGTTGTACATGCTATTGGCCTTAATGATATTTTAAATTATCAAAAACGAAGAAGAAAGGGAGCTAAAACAAAGGAAGTAAAACACTAATAGTTGTGTTCGCTTCACTTGAATATATTATAACTTATCGTAATGTAAATAATATTAGAAATCCAGTGTAATTTATGTTATTGTTGTATCAACACATTAATAAATTTGTGGCATATTATGTAATTTTGTAGTACCATCAATAACTAAGGAAAATACCTAGGAATGTGATGACTCGAAGATCTGATTCTTTTCCTAACGTTTTTATAAATGAACTTGGTTCTTAAGGCTAAAATGATTATGGATAAGGAATAAGGTAACCATAAGAATAATGCAATAAAATTATTGGTAAATTGTCATGCTTAATTTGAAAATAAAAAGTACGCAAGCGCCTCCCTGAAGGGATTTCATTCATCAATGCTCTTCTATGAAATACGTCGATGCTCATCTATAAATATGTCAACAAAAGAGCATGGAGAATTCAATGAGCGGCGTTCAAAAAAGTCAACGAGCGGAGGACAAATATCGAGCAGCTAATCTTTCTCTCTTCCTTCCTGGATTTGCTTCATTTTTTTCCTTTTTTTCTTTCTCCAATCAATTAGCTTATGGACGGCCCCGATCTTATTCAGTCGAAGCATAAGGTGGTATACAAAGAAGTATGGAGGGCGTCTACAAAGACAAAAGAATCATTTCATTTTTCTTATATTTTACAATTAATTTTCTTGAATCTAAAATTATGTTGTTTGCTAACTAATTGAAGGTGAATTATACAATCACATTTTATTCAATTTGGCTTAATCAAATCTATATTTTCTCGTGTTTTTCAGGGGAAAATGGTCCCTCATAGCGCGTGAGTGATGCTTTCAAAGGTGGGTCACTTCGCCAACACAAATCAACAATTCTAGCAATTCTCGGAGATTTACTGTGGAAGATGTTCAGCCGGCCATTCCAGCCATGGCTCTGTTGTTACTTGCATATGCTGGCCACCTCGGTTAGCTGGTTAATATTGATGGATACAACGATGTTCATTTTGGGTACGGGAGATTCCTCAATATTCAGGTAGGTAACCATTTAAAATAGCTAAACATGAACGGCTGTGTGCATTAATTACAGTCCTAACATGATGATTACTCACATAATACACATTATTGAGACTGGAAGAATTTTCTACAGATGGACATATTAAGTGACTGAAAGGAGCAATTCTCGTCTTCCCATTGCCAGGACGAATACATCAGATCAACGAGGAGCCACCCGACGTACAGGAGTCGTCGATCGAATCTCCGGCATCTTCATCCAATGCAAATCCATACTTGAGCCTGGCGGATAGTGCAGATGGAACGGAAGTGGTGGCATTGGCAGTGGAAGGTTGTAAAACATGTTTTAGGTTTATGATGCTCCCTGGAAATGCATCTGTTTCTCAATGTGAAACAGACAACCTTTTAGATTTCTCCAAGAAATAAATGGGGAAAAGCCAAAGAGAAGCTTTCAGAGTGTTCCCATAACAGTAAGAGCATAAGATTATTTTTATCTTTGAAATCAATTGTCAACTCTAACAAATTTTCAACAATTGTTTTCATGTCCATCAACTTGGTGTGAAATTTTTTGTGTATGCATGAGGTGTGGTAGAATATAAATGATACCATTGAGATTGTGTTAGCCCGGTGAAAATTATGTAGTGTTGAAATTCCTACTTCAATTAAGAGTTCAATCGTTATAATTGAATCCGCCCCTCTAATGGTTAGCAAAAAGAAAATAAAAGACAAGTCGACATCATGCTATTAATTTCTAATTTCATTATTATGAATTATGAAATTAAGCATTTTATTGGTAATAATTCAAATTCCATAAGTGTACTTTTATTAAGGAAAGAAATATTACTAAAAGAACCTGACTGAGCAAAAGTCAAAGCCCAACTGCAAGCACCAAGCAGGGGATGCAAGCCATGACCTGTATAGCACACCAGGTGGCATGTCTACTTCGGCAAGGAGTTGTTTAACCAATGTATTTAAATTAAGCCGTCATAAAAACATACTCCCTCCATCCATAATTATTATCACCGTAAGGTTGTTCAAATATAACTAAAATCAATTCATTTAAAAAAATATTATGGTGATAATGATTCCAGATGGAGTAGCAATTTGACCTCCTACAAATAATGCATCTAGGGTGCTTTTTAGTTCATTTCGAAAAACTTTATAGTGATGATGATTTCAAACGGAGGGAGTAGCAATTGGCCTCCTATGGACAATGCATCTAGAGTGCTGATTCTACAATTGTAAAAAAGGGCAATGCTACACACCCCTACGCTGAGGTGCACATGCTCCATGCCCGCAAGCATCCCACGAATGAGCATAATATGTCCACTGGTTTAGCAAATCTATTACTCCCTTCGGTCACTTTTAATTGAGATTGTCACATGAGTGGTCAATTTTATTGAGATGTAGGGTCTAAAGCCTAAACTTTCCTAACAAGTGAATCACCTCTCGTCACAAAGACCTCTTGATCTCAACTTAAGATCATTGCTAGGTCGCCGGCGTCGCTGACTCTGATTAGGGAACAATATCATCTAATTTTGGTACACAATTTTTCTTATTGCCTCAATTAAAAATGACCAAAGGGAGTAGGTTGGTTTGTGAAAAATTTATTCAAGCACAGAGAAAGCGATCCTTTTCATTCCTCTAGTGCTAACACATCGAGAACAATTTAGTTGAATAATGGTACAACCAATCACGCAGAGGAATGCTCGCTGCACACAGGCCACAATGAGTAGGTCTCATGCACAGGCCACAAATACGAGCCCCTAGAAATGCACAAGCCATCATAGCGTTATTACATGACTGGATAGATTTAAGCAGTTCAGTTCAATCTAAACTCAAGAAGGTAGAGAACTAAAAATTGAGACGATTAACCAATAAATAGAGGTTTTGACCAAACATCAGGGGAATGGCTTACAATCCTCAGCAGAGGACTACAAATAGAGAACCAAAAACTGAGCAAGCGACACTAATCTACAATCTAACAAAATGAAAGGTGGACTACATCATAGCCTAACTCAATTTAAAACACTCCATTCCCAGCTTCAGAAGTTTTTCGATGACTTTCGATCTTTTGCAAGTTCCTTTAAAAATTCCGACGGGGGATCTCCACACTCCACCGTCATATAGAACTCATGGTAGTGCCTACCCACCATCACCATCCTAAGAACATGAAGAATTTACAAAGGACCATTCTGTTTCAACTTCCAAACTATAGCAAATTCAATACATTCAGGAAGAGACATGGTGGAAGAGGAACAATGGGTCATAGGTGATTGGTACAGGTAGTGATATATAAGGACGGTGGCCATGGTGGAAGGGGTGAAGAGGCATAGGGAAGTGTCATGGGGGTGCAGCGGCAGATGAGGAAGAGGGTTTCGATAAGGCTCCTATGTGGGTACCAAGCAAGGCCAAAAAATACTAGTAAATTTTCAAAGCCCATGGAGGTACTAGGTGTACTGAAAATTCTTATCCCTAAGAAAAACAAGTGCTGTAACCATTAGCAACAAAACTTTGAAAAACACTCACTCAAGCTCGAAGTCGAACGAAATAATATCTTCTGACACATCCAAAATCTCCTCCACCTCGACTTCCTTGGCCTCGTATTCCTCTTCTTCATCACTGGCTTCTCCATCTCGCAGATTCTGCCTCTCGGCCTCTTCTTCCTCGTGCAATCTCTTCCATTCCTCCACCCAACGATCCCACTCATCCTGTATCATCTTCCTCTTCTCACGATCCTGCTCACTCAAGAGCAGAGACACATCCTGGTCTTCAGCCTCATACTTCTTACTATACTTCTTCAAGTTCTTTGCAATCTCTTCCACTTTGGCGGAGGTCAACAAAGACGGTGGTCTTGGCCGCCACAGAAACTGTTTATATAGAAACAACAAAATCAGATTCAGATTGTAAACAAATCGAAACCATCAGTCTACAAAAATTTTGTAACCCCAAATGGAAGTTATTTCTGTCTTTTAACTAGCATTAAAGGGATTCAAAACATCAGACAATTTTGTCTATGTTCATCTCAATTCAACTTGGCCACTGCTCCACTGCTACTCCCGCAACAGTTAAACCATCCTATGTTGTGACCCTAGAAATGTGAAAATGACTAAAAGAATGACAATATAATTTCATAAAATCACACAGTTGCATCAATATTTATAATAACGACAAGTTATTTTCCTCTGCAAAGGTGGTCATTTACCTGATAGAAGTGATCTCTGGATATTCTGTAAAGCAGTTTACCACTGAATGACCATATGTAAAAACCATTTTCCATCTCATGAACTGAAGTAACAGATGTTGCAACATATCTGAGTCAAAAAGATTTGAATTCAGCCACTCAGATGATACTATGTGAAACACAAACAAGCAAAATTACATCAACAACAACACATACTCACCTTCCAGTGGGATCCCATTCAATGTCAGTAGCTTGAAAATGCTCACCAGTTGCCATGGTCTCAAGTTCATCTGCATTGTAGAACTCCAACTGTCCATTGAAGCCCTTCAACCCAGCAAGGATAAGAAATCGACCTGCTGGAGACCAATATAAAGCATTAGCTTGTTTGCCTTTAAGAGTTGTGAGCTTTGTGACTCGGCCAGCATTCTGAGTAGTTTTCATTGTATAAAAGCTTATATCAGGACGCGGGCTATCTCCGTGAATAATTGCAAATCTATGGCCTTTAGGTTCCCACGCAAAAGCAACAATCTTGTCATTTTTATTTTCAAGCTCCAAAACTTCAATAGGAATATCTCGTTCCTTGATTCGGAATAGCTCAAATCCAGTGTAAGTGCTTTTCTTAGTTTTAGTGTATCGATCAACTTGAACAGCAAGGTAATCCCCATTGCTCTGCCAGTACATTTTACAGTCACTAACACTGAAGAGGTTTTTTTGTCTCAGTTCCTCTTTGCTTGGAATTTGGATAAGACTAACCTGTTAATAAATAAGAGTATATATTAACAAAATTAACTAAGAAGAACTGAGCATCCTAGTAAGCCATAGCTCATATCAATCTTACCCTTGCAGGCTGATTTCCACCACCAAGTTCTGGAACATAAAGTGCTATAATAGGATCGGCTGGAGACCAGCAGAAATCTAAAACGTTCTCAACCCTTAAAGACTTCTTATCAACTAGTGAAAAAGTATCTGTTTCATACACAGATATCATATTCTTTCCAATCCTTGCAAAGTACTTGTCCTCCTTTCCTCCACCCCATCTGAAACACATCACCAGTTTAAATGACAAATGTCTAAAAGAAGAGAAGAAAAAAATCATAAAAGAAACAGATTTGTGGGATGAAGACTAGGAAACAACATACCTAAAGATTGGCCAGGAAACCCCAGAGACAGCATCAGTCCCTAAGCTAGCAAAATCAACAGCATTTCCTTTAAAATCCCGCATTACTTTTCCACTCCTCAAGTCAAATATGTTCAATATGACTCGCTGAAAAAAAAGCATTGATCAGCATAAGAAAAAATTATTTGCCGAACGCTCACTCCGTTCCATAGTAAAAGTCCTATTTGTTTTGTCAAAATGAACTAAAAACAAATAGGATAATTCGTATGGACAGAAATAGTTAGGAAAAAACTTTAAGGTCTTCAGCTCCCTACATGTGATTCACGAGGATTATTAGGTTCGTGACTGCTGTACGTCACCAAATATATCTCCCCAGGAGAGAAGTCAATAAGCTTAACCTGCAATACAGCACATCAAATTACATACTAATGTCAATAAAACCAAAAAAATAGTTATACATACGTAGGAAAAATAGTAACCTGGGGATGAGCAAATCGCATAAGGCGATTAAATGTTGAAGCCCCTCCCCATACTGCAGCACCTTGCCTGTGTAGAGTGGCCAAGTATGTCCCAAGGGGTGACCATTGTACAAAACTCTCTGTCCAGTACTGCCAACCAATAATTCAGTTTCAACAGCATTAGCTTACTGAAAGAAAAGGAGGAATAAATATCAACATATATTGACCAGTATAAAAGAAAACAACAATTGATTGGAAAAACTTGAACAACTAATTATTACCATATTATTCGTTCAGCAATAAACTCGAGTGGCTTTTACTTTATTCAACAAGATAAAGTGATTTGCAATTGGACACAATAAAGCAAAAGAAAATTTTCACATCACTGCTAAGCAAACAAGACTAGTGGTTTGTTGAGGGTCGACAAAAGAATGGAGATGCTACAGACAGTTATCAGATAAAACACCTTAGAACAGAGAATGGCGAAGAAAATCAGTTCACTAATTCCAAGAAAAATTGAAAGAAGAAAATTGGTTAAAAAAGAAGTATGATCTAAGATGATTATTTGAAAATGCACACAGAAAACAATCACTAAAAAGAAAGTACATATATAATACCTAGTCTCTAGCTGTCATGTATAGTAGATGTAAAAAGAAAATGAAAACATGTTTCCACAGCTGTAAACAACTCTTTTTTCCACAATTGAGATCAATGTCAGTTTTATAATTAGATGGCCAGCTATAATTTGCTTCTTAATACGAATCTTTACGAAGACCAATCCTCACACCAGTTGTATACAAATGTGTTCTAAGAGTGGCCCATTTATAAAACGCTGGGCTTCAGATCTTGTTTGACGAGTAAAAAAATATGTTACTCTTAGGTAAAATTTAAAAGTTCTCCATACGGCAGCTAACAATGTATGCTTCACTGAATTAGTTTTAAAATTAGTGTAATCTGAACAATAATGCCTAAGGGATTGATCAGAGCAATTATGCCTTGTCACAGTTACAAAAATCCATAATAAAATCACCATAAAAACCTAGTTTTAAATAACTAGTTCCTATTGCAAAAAGTCATTATCTTCTATATCATATACAGTTCCAATGGTACTAGACAACCTAATCTAAATTTACGATGAGAAACAAGCCAAGTTACCAGTCTGTGAGCAACTATTGCTACACAATTTTGCTATCATGAGGTTGCAAAATATTTGCCCAGGAGGGATGCCCGGTTACCATGGAAAACATGAGTGCAGTCAGTTAATACAAAAGTCTATCTAAGCCAACCTTAATTTTTATCAAAGCCTAGTGTCCAAACAATGAATCTTGTAATTACGAACATCAGGCATCTCACTGGATATTTCACATGCTCCAAACGTCCTCTAGGTGCAATTAATGAGGTTTGATCATTAAAAAGTTTTGACAGCATGGCACAGCAAATCCAGACAATATTGTTGAAAAAGAAAAGGCAAGACAACATGCATAAGCTTTTATTTTTTTCATAAAACACGCATAACATTAAATGACAAAGTGCAAGCCAATATGCATATAATAATTATATAAGTTTATCATAAAAGCTTCATTCCCTAAGAATGAAAACATGATACCATTAAATGATCCTCAACATCTAATAAAATTAGCGATAACCGCACAAAATCAAGAGAAACAGACCTTGTCTTGTATACGCTAAAAAGCAGCATGATTGACAACTTACACTTCGATGATAAACGAGTTCTGGCTTCAGTTGCCTGACGTCATTCCAAAGAACCTCCGTATCAGTACCAGCACGAATAACAAACTGGTCTCTAGCTTTCTCGTCAGTAAGCCAGTGCTGCAGATTTTCCTATAAAAACAAAACAAAAAAAGGAACCCATTCAATTTTTCACAACTACATAGGTGAACAGTACCCAATGTCATCATAATGTAGAAGCCACCACTCCATGCACAAAGCTTGAGAGAGAGAGAGAGAGTATCCACTGTTAGTCTCAATCCTTACAAACATAAACTCCATAAGATACAATAACAAAAACAGCAAATTCCTGTAATTAAATATGCTATGTTCAGCCAGCATTGAAATCTATCCAACATCTACCACTACCTTAGCACCCAAAATGGTCTTCATGGAAGTCACAATGCACGTGTATTTATGAAGAAAAGTGTAACAGCATGAAAAGCACAATCTCTCACTATCAATAGATAAATCCATGCTCATTAGCAATCGTGGTTGATCAGGGGGACATGAGTTATATAAAGGAGAGACCTGATAACCAAAAAAAACAACACTGAATATTTTAATTCCCCTACTCTTTCTGATATTTTCAGTGTTATAAACACGGGAAAAGGAAAAGAAATTCCTTCAAAATCTTTTAATAATACTCCTCTCCAGACTTTTCTCTTTTTCAAAACTTTAATTCAAAGCCCCCACGCTGATTAACAGAACTGCATATAGTTGCCTATAAATATTGCTCTAGCCGATCACCCATATTGAAGTAAACAACCCTTCATGAAGAGCAAGAACCAGCAAAACAAATTTGAATGCTAAATCACTTCCCAAATTCTGCACATTACCTCTTCTCCAGCTCTTAGATATGCATGAAAGAGGAAAACACTGGCATACACATGCAAATGCAAACACACCCCGAATCAATGATGTCCATGAACAAGCAGCCAAAACACACAGAATCCTTACAAATTCTTTAAAAAACCCTTCAATTCAGCTCAAGGTGAACTTGATCATGATTGCACAAGGAACAGCTTCAATATAAAAAAAACAAACACACGCACTAAAAAGGCAGAGAATTACCCCTGGGGTGTATGGCTTAATCTCAGCCGGGGTCCATTGATCAGGGACTTTCATGTACTTGTCAAATTCATCAAACATGTTCACCGCAAAAATGTGAGCCTTGTCCAGCTTATATCCATTCGTCCTTTCCTTTGCAAGTTCCGCTTCCTATATAATTCCACCAACAGCCCATAAAAACAACAACAATGTCTAACCCACATCTCACTAATCCATCTTATCCATCAGAACCAGACTCATTTTTTCATTAGATTGAAAGTTTGGATGCTCAACAACGTAAATTAACATATAAAGATGTCATTTTAATAGAAAGATTTTCCTTTCAACACCTGAGGAGTGTTAAATTCGATGAAGCAGTAACCAAGGGTTTTTTTGGTATCCTCACTAACGGGCATCCAGAACCCATCATCCTTTATCACTCCAATCTGACTGTAGATCTTCCGAATCACCGACTCCAGCTTCTCGAACTTCTCCGGCGGGACCACCGGCAAATTGTCCACCACAATCACTGTGCCGAACCCGGCGTCGAACTCCAGCTGATCCTCCTGCAGCAGATCCATCTCGTCGTCGTCACTGCAACAACAACAACCAATCAGAAACAAATCAATGGACAATTAGGGATTTGGAGGGAGGAGGAAGAAGGGATAGGCGGGACCTTGGGATGCCGAAGTCCTCGCCGGGGGGGAGGGGGACGGAGTCGAGGTCGACGACGGAAATGTCGATGTCGAGGCGCTGAGCCATCGCTTCGATGTCCGCCATGGAAGCGCCGCTCGTCATCACCGCCGACGAGAGGAGCTCCGCCGAGCAAATCAACGCTCTGGGTTTTGGGGTTGCTGCAAAATTGGGAAAGCGGAAACCCTAGAACATATGAACGCTTGGGAAGCTTGGGCTCCACACATGAATCGACGGTCAAAATTGTGTGCGCATATTCTCGGGAAATTATTAAGTGCGCTTAGCGTGCCATGTGGGATTTTTGTGTGCGTGATAGGGGTCGTCCATCTTGAGGATCCATATTGGCATGGCTGATGGCGCACAAGCTAGAGCGCATGCCTTTGCGTATAAGTCGTCGATTTTCAAGATGGACGGCTCCTGTCATGTGCACGCGGCAATGTGATGAATAGAGAGTGAACTAAAATTGATGCATGCTTGGTTGCATGAATCCAGGCCGTTGGATTTCAATCTGCCGGGCTGCCAGGGGGCAAGCGGGTTTGAGTTGCCAGACTTTCCCCATTATAGGACGTTTAGCAACCGAGTGAGCACTGTGATTCTTTGCATTGTCTATCAATTCGGCCGTAAATTCAGAGAAAAATACGTTGGGATAACGAGCAGAAGAAGAACGAAGAATTAATGCAAATGCCCAATTCTCCACAAAATTTACATGATATGGCGAATCTCCATTTGTCTTCTTGCCTTTGTGTGAATAAATGTTGTAGAAAGAACAAATTTGTCCTGCGTTTGTGTCCCTCCTCTCCATTCATCTTCTCCGTCATTTATATATATATTTATATATGGGATTATCACTTTAGCCACAAAATCATGATTTCGTCCATTCTTCACATTACACATCTGAACATATTTCAGGTGGGATGAGTATTATGAAATTTTGTATCCAAACATAATTCACATTCCGCTTAATTAATTCAGTGGAATGTTGATTCCCGTTCTCCAAACTTCTACATCCAAACGTCCCCATAATGTCCCCTTAATGTGTGGGTGGCGCCTTTCTATGGGTCTCACCGCTCAATAAATTTACCTCATTTTGCAATGAGGCCAGAATTTTTTGGACAGGGTTCCAAGAAAAGCCATTTTGTCCATATGATGTGAGTTAAAAAGGATCGTTCTTCGAACTAATGACTTTACACCTTGAGAATTCAGAGAGACAAATTTTATTTTCTAGCATTATCACTTATCTGTGTGAGAAAATGATGACAAACTGCAGTCTTTTGATCAATCAGATTGGGCTTCCGATCGATAGGAAGTGCTCTCGGCGTGATTCTTTTCTTCCAACATAAAGACGTTCATGACATCTTCCTAACAGCACTGTTTTGAGGCTAACTCTTTTAAAGGTTATAAACGAATGGAGGATGAGATTATCAGAACACACGTATGTGTTCGGAACGAAAATGAGACAATAAATGGTAGAATTGACTGAAGTCTTCTAAGAAATTGGTCCTGTATGCCTTCTTCCTATTGTAAGTATGCATTTTCAAGTTTAGCTCCTGGCTAAAGCTTTAAGTGATTTTTTTAACTGAATTCTCTAGCCATTTGGACCATGTACTACAATCGTAAACATATCAAGAGTTTTAGTGCATTCATACCTCAGTCTAAGACGAAAAAAATTGTATATCTTCATGCTTTTGACATCCCTACTTGGCTAAGAGCTAATCATAGACATAGCAATGTTTACTGAGGATAATATGGAAAATTCATAATGCATGTCGGTACGTTTGTGTGAAATCAATTAGATGAATGCAACATTGAGTTCTGTATTATATTTCAGTTTGATATGTTTTTTCCTAGTTCACTAGTTCCCTATATACCAGCAAATTGACTAGTAATCTTAACTAGCATAATTTTTTATGTCAAAGTACCAACTATCAAGCGTGGATAACAATTCAAATTAGTCTAAGACAATAAGCATTGTATTTACAAAAAACATTAATAGACTTTGATTGGGCTAGCAGAACACTTGGGGGACATAAGAACCTTCTTGACAATGTGTTTTTCACATGGCTGTAAGATATATGTTTGGATCTAGAAAGAAGATGCCCGACTCCTACTTGCAACAGTAAAAAATACGGAGCCATGCGTGTGTTGCTATTTATCTTTAGACACGAAATTATTCTCATTTACCTTTCAAATTAACAACTATACTTATGGTAATGTATGTTGTCCAAATCAAAATATGGCATCAATTCTTTTCTGGCTTGTGGAATTCTTGTGAAATTGAATGTACCTTTCATGGCTCAATTTTCTATTTGTACAGAACATCTGAGGCCAGTTATTGATTACTGAATTTCGTTTGAGCAGCAATTTCGGTAGATATGCGCCTATAAAGTTGAAAATCTTTCTATGTCTTAGACTAAAGGCAAAAATATGTAGGCCAGAAATGCTCTATCAGTGATGACTTACGTTATATATCTTGCAACAAATTACGTATAATGCTATCTTAAGCTAGATGATCCTAGTTGCCAGTGAAGCTTGATCCGCGAGATTATAAAATATCTAATGGCTGGACCTTGACTGCTTATCATTCTCAATTGAATAATAATCACAGCCCACTGATTTAATCAGTATAAGAAGCGTAGGGAGATTTTAAATTCACTTATTTAAAAAACATTAATTCTAAAGGAGATGACCTAGTCTTTTCATCTCTCCTGTTGTGCCCCTCGGAGAGGAGGGAGGGGGGGCATTGATGAATGCATCATTTTTCCTTACAAATAAATATCACCAGTCCTCCTCACCTTTCTAGAAGTCTTTTTCTCCCAATCTATTAATTAATCTGATTTCTCATTTTTTTCTCCCAGATTATTCGAAGAAGCCGTGTTTAATTGCATTTTTTTTATGAATGTATAATTTAAATCTCGGTAACCTTGACATAGCACCAACCCCACTCACACCTATATGCGTGGCACCAATGTGAGTTATCTTAATCCAATGAGCCAAAAAATGTGATTACCAACCCTAATCTCAACTCCAATTCATAAACCATGCCAACCCTGCAACCCATAGGAAGATTCATGAAACCTAATATTTATTTCAGCATTAGGGCCCTCTTCTCCAACTCTAATTATTATTATTTGGTAAGGACTATATGACATGTAATCCTTGACATTAAAATATATGGGCATGGTTGGAACAGTCAATCGGTGTGCCGAAAAGACCAAGATACACCCAATCAATGAATACACTTCATAAATTACTCATTCAGGTTGCAGATAGAACAGAAAACTGCTTGGCTAGTACTGCAAATTATTTCAATTTTCTATCTACTTATGGTATGAAGTCGGAGGTTAATTAATCCAACAACACAAATTTGATTAAACTACTAGTGTAGAGGAAGAGGCTTAATGAAGTAATTAGTTGTCTAATGAGTTGAAGCCCTGTGTCTAATGGAAATTTATAATAGGCAAGATACTCTCTTAAGTATATACAACAGACAAACTTCGCATAGAAAAATACAGGATTATTGACTCCTTTTGTACATCAGAGTTATGTGCGTCATGAAGTTGCTTGGCCAATGAAAACTATAATTGATTTGGTTGGAAGCATGTGGGTATATACGTATTTCTAATAGATATAAGAAGTAGAGATAATAATAAAAACTACCAAGAAATTTAATTAAACAGGAATAGTAGACTAAGGTCCTGTATAGCCAAACTCATTGAATTAAGATAAGATAATCATTGTAATGATGATGTTAATCAAGATGCTGCCATACTAATCACAAAAAACTTTAGGTGAGGAATTTTTTTTTACCAAAAATACCTTTTAATTTTCCAATCAGCACTAAGGTGTGCCATCAAATTTCTAATCCAATTAAAATGAAGGTATTTGATGAATCATGATGAAGTTGGGGATATAAAATTAACAGACCATTCATTTGCTTGCAAGCATGGCTTTGCATGGGCCATGCTCACAATTCTCAAATGTCGTCGGATTAGAAACGTGAAACACCACCCCCAAGTCCCAAAGATGCCAATCCCCTCAACCGTAAGACCCAAAAATAACTACAAACACAACCTGGCCATAATAGTGCACTCCCCCTGTTTATAGCTATATACAAACCTCCTCCTCCATAGCTAGAAAGGATCAAACCAACCTTGACCTCGCCATTTCCATCTCCACCAACCTCCATCTCCTCCAACATCAAGAAGGAAGAAGACCAGCAAAGCCATTGTTTGTGTTTTATTAATCCTTGCTACATGAGAACGTGTACCCCATGACTTCCCCACCTCTTCAAAAACCCTAATTCAACCATCACCACCATTATTCTTGACATCTCCTCCAAGTCAATCTCCTCCACTACCACATGAAACCACCACCCCAGCTGCCACGCCCCCGGCCAACGAGCATCATCGCCCCCGCCTCCCCCGGCCCCCACTTACCACCTCCGTCCCCTTTATGTAACATTGCACCGGCAGGATCACCACCACCACCACCACCGAGCACATCATCGGCCGGCGGCCAGCAGCAGTCGCCTATCAACCTCTTGCAGCCTTCCAAGAAGAAAAAGCTCAAGAGGACCCTGAGGTTCTTCAAGGCAATCAGGACCATCTTCCAATCCTTCCCCGTCTTTAGCCCTGCGTGCAAGCTCCCCCAGGCCATTCCCGGAGGCTGCCGGCTTGATGGCCATCTCCAGAGTGGGGTCCGCATGACCGGGACCCTCTTCGGCTATCGTAGGGCCCGGATCAGTCTGGCCATTCAGGACACGCCACGTTGCCTCCCTCTTCTCCTATTGGAGCTGGCCATACCAACCACCAAGCTGTTACAAGAAATGGGCTCTGGGCTGGTCAGGATTGCATTGGAGTGTGAAAAGAGGCCCAATAACAAGACCGGGCTCATGGAGGAGCCCATTTGGGCCATGTACTGCAATGGCAGGAAGGCTGGGTATGCTGCCAAGAGGGAGCCCACAGATGAGGACCTACATGTGATGCAGCTCTTGCACGCGATTTCGATGGGGGCCGGCGTTGTCCCTAGCGAAACCGACGATTCGCCCGACGGGGAGATGACCTACATGAGGGCTCACTTTGAGAGGGTCATTGGGTCCAGGGATTCTGAGACATACTACATGATGAACCCGGATGGGAATAGTGGGCCTGAGCTTAGCATATTCTTTGTCCGGATATGATGGAATGAGTCTGGTGGTAATTGGAGAAAACTGGTGATTAATGTTGGAATTGATGCAGAGTTTGGGTTAATTGCAATGAACAGTCTGATCTGTACAGAGAGATGTTGATGTTGCCAAAAGTTAGAGTAATGCTGAAGGGAAACTGATTAATGGCCTAGTCCGATCGTCCGACCGTTCCCGTCCGACTGGAGGTGGTTCTCTGATTGATCACCAAGTCCAAATGGAGCAGCTTCTGCTTCTTTTGCTTTATTGAGCTTGTAAAATTTTAATCTTGTTGAATGTGTTTCGATGTAAAAGACAGGGGGGGCTAGAATTGGTTTTCAGATATAAGACTAGTCTCAAGCTTTAGGAGAGGTGTTAGGATTGAAAGGTCTGGCTAGAAGAGCATTTGATTTAAGATGAAAGGTCAGGAAGATAAAGTAATGTTAAATAGTTTGATAGAAATTTGCAAGGAAAGTTTGTTACTATTTGCTATTCTCTTGTATTTTTACATGTTTGATAGAGGTTTTTGTTAGATTTTTACATGTTTGATAACTCTTCATCTTTAAAGCAATCTTTATACATCTGAGTTTGACATGTTAATTAGATGGAGAAATTTTTTGCATATCCAGCCTTTTTTAGCTAGCTAGTTGAAGTGTAAAATCCAAATTATATTAACTTTTCATTTTCATTATACCCCTCTGTTCGGACATACTGTGTGCATTGGGAAAAAAAATTGTTCAGTTTTACTGTGTAGATTGGAAGATCTCACGTGAATGTTTTGGGGGTACCAGAAATGTCTCCCATCGTAAGGTTGCCGGCTCTTCTGCCTCTTACCATGTTTGCATTATAAAAAAACTCCAATCACAATGGAGTTGGTTTCTGACCAAAGCAAGCCGCTTGGCCTTGGCCGAATTGTGACCGACCACATGCGAACCACGCATGATAAGGTATCAGGCTTGCAACACACTGACCATCGTTGCCCAGCTCATGGTCGGTTGATTGAAATCGGGCCAAGGTCAGAGTAAAAATGAAAATGGAGGGTGAACCCTTGGGATATATTTTGCCATTTGTATGAAAGAAATGATGGTCGCTAGACTAGTAAATAAAAGGTCCCAAGAAGGATGGGAAGAGGCACAAGGGATCGGTTGTGATTTTTTTAGGCTTACTAGTCATTAGGTACAAGATAAGACGTAATAGTCTTTTTTCACAAAAACATGAACCCAAAAAAGTTACTCTCTTTAGCTTTGCATGTGATAAAAAGTGTGTTCTTTAAGCATGCATGTGATCTGTGTACCATAGCATTATTCAATAACCATAGCAAGTGTTATCTGTGATGCCAAAAGTTGGTAGATTTGTATTTTGGTTTTTTCTTTTTAACTTCTATAACTTGAATTATCTTTATCAAGTTGTTGTTGTTATTACCCTTGAGGTTATTAGGACGCTCAAAGGTTATTTAATCTTAATAGAAGGGGAAGATGCTTCAATAATCGAGTTACATATGATATATGTTGCTCGAATATAAACTCAAATGATATATATGTTGATAGAGAATTTGATGAGCTGACTTTCAAGTTTTGACATAGACGAGGTATTGACTATATTGGTTTTACTATTTCATATTATATGTACATCCTTTTTGCACATTGATGAGCTTGGCAATGTTTGATGATGATCATAACTGTCCTATTGAATCGGAAAAGCCACATATGATGGATTTTCATTGTCCGCCGTATGACTAGCAACCCATATGAGGTTTAGTGTTGTACATGAGCTATATATTCAAACACCTAGAAAAGTACATGCTGCCATATTATGAAGTTTTTTCCACAATATTACCTGGCGCTGCTTGCCATTTTTCCATATCAGCTGGCATCTACAAAAAACTTTCATATCACATAGAAATGTGACCTAAACTTTCTAAAGTGCCCCTCGTCGGCCTTAAGACATTTTAACCGATGGAATTATTCACTTTTATCCAGCGAGGGCATTCCAATAACATTCCACTTGGAGGAGGAAGCTTTCCGGCGAAGCTTTGAATGTTGCGGCAATCCAAACCAAAGCTGACGGCCACCCACGCAAAAAAAAAAACTATGATCTCAGAATTTTGAGGTAAGAGCAGTGGGGAAGCCCGCCCTACTACAAAAGCTAGACACGACTCTATTGCTATTGTGTGTCTGAGCACACGACTTGAAGTAGAGTCGTGTCATTAAACACACGATTTTACGGCAAACTTCAAAATATTATAACTCACTCATTTTTTATCCAGTTTTGCAAAAAAAATTTCGTTCTTCCTTATTTTTCCCCCTCTTTATCCTCACGAGGATATCTTAAATTTATTTATACAACTTTTAGTTGGGTTGACGAATATATAAATAGTATTATTACTCGCCGATGAGTATTTCATGCATTTGCCCATTTTTATCCTCTTATTTGATGTCCATGAGCGGTTTGAGCAGCAATTGGTGGCCATTACATGTGTTTCTTTACATATAGATCTTAACTTTTGTAGTAAGGTGAGCTTCCCCACTACTCTTACCTTAAAATCCCGCTATCATTTTCTGGACATGGGCGGCCGTTAGCTTTGGTCTGGATCGCTACGACGTTTAGAGCTTCGCCGGAAAGCCTTCTCCTCTTAATAGAATGGTACTAGAATGCTCTCGTCGGATAAAAGTGACGAATTCCATCGGTTAAAATATTTTAAGGCCGAAGAGCTCTACTCCATACAAAATTGTATTGCAAGTTCCAAATCAACAAAGAAAAATTGGGCATCCCCTATGAGAATTCTTTGATTCACCGCCTTCAAATGTCCAGGAGTATGTTAGCAGTAAATGCAAGAATTGGAACTTGGTAAGGATAACAGTTCGTAAAGATGTTGATGGGGTTTACAAATAACCATACTGGAGGAGCCACTAGGATAGAAATATTTTCAATAAATGGTGTGTGCGAACGTATCTAAAGAAGATGAGTGCTGAATAAGGAGTTCCATATCGGATATCGGTAAAATATCGGTTGATCAAAGAGACAAAATATTGAAGATATTGTATAAAAAAATATCGGTGGTCGAAAACTAGTTTCTACCATATATTTTCACAATCTAACTTCTAAAATGAGTTATACTAATTTAGACAAAGCATAGATTTCAAAATATGCATAAAAATGCATATTAGGATGGGAAACAAACAGAAAAATTATTATTTTTTCTTTTTTCCACAAAAAAAATTCCCATTTTTTTAAATTATTTTTTTAAACGGCTATCGGCGATATATCGCTGATATTTGGAAAAAATTTGAAAAATGATATTGGTTTGTATCGTTGTATAATTGTATTGGGTGGGGCCAATACCAATATATCGCCGAGCCTGCATTCGATGGTGCTGAAAGGTTCCATAACTTCATGAAAAGATTTGGATGATTTGATTTGGTGGATGGAGAAACCATAGTAACATCATCGATATATTGGGGAGCCTGCGTCCCATGGTGCTGAAAGGTTCCATAACTTCACGAAAAGATTTGGATGATTTAATTTGGTGGATGGAGAAACCATAGTAACATCATCTTGATGAGCTGATGTATATAATAATTATTCTTTCCTCATTTCCGATCATTCCCGTATATTATATGGAGGCCCGTTTACACGAGGCAAGTCTCATGCAAGCTGCATGAGCCAAAGTCACCTCAAGCCACCGGATATTTGGATGGTGGCTGTCAAAATTTGACGGCTTTAGGCGACTTGGCTCATGTGACTTGTGTGAGAGGTATCTCATGTAAACTTTTCCATAGATGATGTAAAGAGGCTCATGAACTAGCCCCTAAAGGTGGCCCATGCTCTAGGGAGTAGAGCAAAATGATACACCACCCCAATGGTTAGGGAAAAGGAAATGCCTTACTTTGTGGCAGTGCCTTTCTTGTTTGATTGTCCCAAAATTGGAATTCCTCTATTTGAGGTGTTTTGTCCAAAAAAAAAAAAATCTCCCAAAAATGCTGATCCAGCGGGGGCATGGAATCTCGTATCGGATATCGATAAAATATCGGTCGGCTAAAGAGACGAAATATCGGAGATATATTGGAGATATTGTGTAAAAAAATATTGGTAGTCGAAAACTAGTTTTTACCGTATATTTTCACAATCTAACTTTTAAAATGAGTTATACTAATTTAGACAAAGCATAGATTTTATAATATACATAAAAACGCATGTTATGAAGGGAAACAAATATGAAAGTTTTTTTTTCCTATTTTTTTATTTTAAAATATATTTTTTTAAAATAGCGATATATCGCCGATATATCCGTAATATTTAAAATAATTTAAAAAAACGAGATTGACTCAAGTGGGGCCCGATACCGATATAGAGCCGGCATTCCATTATCAGGGTGCTTACGGACGTCCGTGTCCCTGTCCGTCCGCAATATAACGGACAGTCCTTACAAACCACGGACCCGGACAACTCGTGTCCGTGAACACATTGGGAAACCTTGTCAGGATCTCCCGTGGCTCTCCATCTGTCTCCCCCTTCTCCCCTGTGCCCTAGCACAACCCAGACACACAACCTCCGTCGTCCGCCGTCAGCCGTCAACCGTCTCCGTAGTCAGGTACGCCCCCCTTGACAGTAACTGCTGTCTGAAAGCAAGAATTATGACCCTTCCCAAATCTTACCATGAACCATGTGCTAATCTGTTTAGAACTTAAAAACATCACTTTTACTTGATTACTATTATAAAAAAAAACTTGAAATCCTTGGCACACAAAATCAGCAAAAGTTAAATGTAAAATCCAGAAAAGTGCTAATTCTTCTTTCATTCCATATTAATTGTCTGGATTAAGATTTGCTATAAATAACTTCGTTTTTGTATTCCCAATAAAGATAATTAATATAGAGCACGTGGTATATGTTATCTCTACACTGCCAATCACTCTGTTTATAGCGTGGAAAGATTACTGATGTATGCAAAATAGTTCTGCAGGTCTTATAACTCGTGTTTCTAAACTTCAACAAGCCGTGTTTGCCAATAAGAGTTTTTTCGAATCAGTGTCAAGAAGTCAATTGTTGGTGATGGACTGCTTGTAACTCTATATTAGCAGTTTTTATAATCATTGTTAAACTGATACTCCCCCGTCAATGAAGCCTGCCTGCATTTTTTTTAAAAAAAGACGAGTCCATCATTACATGGCTAATTTTGCTCCCTCACGACCAAAAACACGGAATAGGGGGCAAAATTCTGTTTCTTTGTACGGGCCTTGGAGTCCAATAAATTTCACTCGTTTTCAAATGCAGACACAAGACGGAGGGAGTATATACCAGGAAGGGACGACAGTAACGTAAAGTGTGGGTTTAAATTTTTTAAATGTAAACAAGAAGCAAGGATTGTCCATTAACAAATTTCCCTTTTAATGAAGAGGCTCAATCAAGAAGGCATATATAACATCCAACTGTAAGCAGAACTGGACAACAGACTAAACAGATACATTTGAAGTTCTTGGCATTAACAAGAAACGATTGTTAACAAACCAGTATCCTCAATCTCTTATCCAAGTAATCAAGTTCCAATCATTATTTTGCTTCCAGTATGGATTGAAAAGATCTAAGATTACGTAAAAGATCAACTACAGAAAACAAATCTTCTTAAAACATGGATTGCAGTTCGTTCTAGGTTATTGAATGCAAACAAGAAGCAAGGATTCTCTACTAACAAATTTCCTTTTTAATAAAGAGTTTCAATCAAGAAAGCATATATAATATCCTACTGTAAGCAGAACTGAACAACAGACAAAACAGATAAATGTGAAGTCCTTGGCAATAACAAGCAATGATTGTTAAACAAGATCAGCATCCTCAATCTCTTACCCAATTAACAAGTTCCAATCTTTATTTTGCTTGAAAAATGCACTCAGAAAATTCAAGAACAGCAACACCAAAATCTTCCAAGAGAATGATTACAGTTCATTTGCTTCCAGCTAAAACAAGATCGAAATGGAGAAAGAAAGATTGAGCGTGAAGCTCGTACCAGTAGTCTAGAAGAGGAACTTCCTCCTCGCCATGCAGTTGCCCCTCATGGTCTCGCCCTAGCCACTCATAACTGAAAAATGGGGATGAAGAACCGGTCTTGGCTTGACCTGACTCGTGCTATGGAAAATATGCAAACCCCGCCTCGTTCTTTGAGTCATCTGCAGCACTAGTAGGGGTGTTCACGGACACGGACAGTTTAATTGAGTCAAACAGAATTTTGCCTCGCCCCCTATTCTGTGTTTTTGGTCGTGAGGGAGCATGTTATGAACAGAGTGATTGGCAGTCTTGAGATAATATATACTCGGTGTCCTATATTAATTTGGTATGCTCACTTAGTTTGCGTTTGTAGTGTACTAGTATTTGTAACTTCTGCTCGAAGTTAATTACCCAAAAAAAACTTCTGCTCAAAGTTTATTCCCGGTCTCTACTTTTACATGCTTAGTGGGATGTACTTCTCATGTTCTTATGATTCCCAAAATGCTTAGTGTTCATCTTTTGTGATGTGCATAATCATTATTCAGTTTGATGTGTAAATTTTTTTGATGTCAGGACTTATCCATCGTGCTTTCAGCGGCTTCTTGTCATTGCTGCTGATAATGTTCAAGAAGGCAATTGAAGCAAAGTCCTTTAAACGTCTATCTGGAGCTGATCGAAAGAAGCTGAAGAGAATAGTTAAGGAGAGGTTTCCACAAGCTTCAGATGCTGATGTTGATATCATCCTGCCCCCGAAGGTAAAACTGTTTGATAGTAGAATTTATTAATGATAACTAAGGAATTTTTTTTGTAAATTGGATGCTATGGTAATTTTTTGTTCTCTGATTTGGTGGAAGTTTCATTATTTTTGTGTTCTTTCTTTAGATAGTGCATTTTCATTGTACTTAGTGATATTAAGTTCTGGAGCAAATTTAGTGATACCAAATTATTAATGCATTGTTTTTTTCCAACCTTGTGTGTATGTATATATACACACAATCTCCTGGATATGGATTATGAATGTGTATATTTATGTGCATAATATTTTTGCATTGTTTTGAAGCTTAATGGTAATAAAAAAGAATGTGAATGTTGAGACAGATTAGTGGGAAGACTAAATTTTGAAGTTACATAGGCAAACAAGTTGATAATGTTGAGATAGATTGGTGGGAAGACTCTCACTGATTGAATTTGAAATGAGTAGCTCATTGCAACTGATTACGAGATAGATTTAGAAATACATATAGGTGACAATGAGAGAAAGATGTTTGAGGTATTTGGTTGTGGGCAGAGGAGTTTGCCATCAGCTCATGTGATAGGCGTGTTATTGTTGGCTTTCAGAGGCGTGAAGGAACAAGATCAAGGTTAAAGAGGATTTGGAAGGTTCTGGTGGCAAAAGAATGAGAGATGTATCCATTGGAAGTGATTATTATCTATAGTAGGGAAAGCTGGGAGTGCAAATCTGTGGTGTTCGTTCAGATAACATAGTTTCTTGTTGCTATTTTGCATGTTTTATTGATGTACTCTGTGTTGCCTGTTGTGTGCATTTTGGCTTTGTTAAGTCTAGGTCAAACATACTGATTTTTTATTGTTCTAGGTGGAAATCACTGTATCTAAGTTCCCAAATCGAGCCCTTGTATATGGGGTAGAAGAAGGCTTTCCAATGATTTTTGATGTTGATGGTCGTGGAACAGAAATATACCCTACAGGTCTTTGTTCATTGAGCATATTAACTTATGGAGCATATATATATGTGTGTGTGTGTGTGTAGTTTCTATCTATTTTTATTTTTATCTTTGATCTTTAACATATGATGGTTCCTTTGCTGTAAATCTGAATCTTGGACTAATTTCCGAGCCTTAGTAATTAGGATGACTGTTGTATCATCATTCTACAAATCTCTCACTCGTTCTCTCAGATTCTCACTTGTTCAATCTACTCCAGCTCCATATCCCTCCTGTCCACTCGTCTCTTCTTTTTGCTATATGCCCTGACCCTCCTGTTGATAGTGCTGCACTGCCCCGGCCATTCTGTTCCTTTCTCTCTGCTTGTCTCCCTCATCGATCATTATGCCCTGCCTTCTTATTATTCTTTCTTTTGGCATCCCTGCCTTCCTCGTTGTCCTTTCAAATTGAATGCAGTTCATTCTTGTCCTTACATTATTTGGATGGAAACGGCATAGGAACTTTGGTTTGTCTAGGTTATTTTTGATTTTTTTGTAACCATCTTTTAGTGCTCTGTTTCAACCATGATGGGGCAGTTTGTCCTTAGATTCTAGTTCTAATATCAGCACATAGAGGATATTTGATCCATCTTAGTAAATAAAGTTTTAATTCTTGAGATCTCTCTGATAAATGTGTTTTTTACAGTGACCGCTTTTTCTTTTGTATTTTCTTTTTCTTTCTTGCCTCTCGTAAGTCCTTTTTTTGTCAATTTTTGTCCATATTTCCAGCTTCACGTCTCTATTTATCTCCATTTTCCTCCTAGCTCCCTGCATCTCTTCCTTTAATTTTCCTAATTCAAATAAGGAAACTTTCTGCTTCAGCTAGCAACCATCAGAGGCAATTACCCCATCTTCCTCCAGCTTTATCAGGTTTCACATTGAATGAATGTCAAGGGTCAGATTTATATGTAATTGTCACTTTAAAAATCTCCACACGGAAGTCTTGCATCCTCATATAATGAACAATAATAAAGCTATATGTGCCTGAGGGAGGCTGTTTCATTTAAAACACCTAATGGAGAACAAATTTTTCTTTAAGGGGGAGGGAGGGGGAGGCGACTATTGAAGGGCAGTGATGGCATGGACGGGAAAGTAGGATCTGGGCAAACGGAAGGTGGAGAGGGGTAGCTTCGAGCCTGCATGGGGAAAAAGCTTTGTTTGGGGGGGGGGGGGGGGGGGGGGTAGTGGTTGGCGGGAGGGAGAGGTGTCTGGAGGGTGGTTGAGAAGGGAGGGGTGTTGTGGACATGTGGTTTCGAGAAGGAAGACTGGGATTAAACTTTTTACGTGAAGAATAATTCTGGGCCATCTGATGATGATCAGACGGCTCAGAAATCTTGGCTGCGCTTTCGCAGAGCGTAGGCAGATTCTTATTGTATCCTTCTTTACCCCATTCAATTTATCCTCTAGTACTTTCTGTTTTTCAAGTCTATTGTTTGAAACACATACATTACTGTATCATAGTTTACTGAATGTGAAGAATTATTACCTTGTTTTCGGCAGTTTATGCACTATGGCTGGTTCCGAACCTTTTGCCTGCTTTCCTTTTGAAGGGGGGTGAGGTATCCCAATTTATAATTGGAGGTGCAGATCTGATGTTTCCTGGTATTAGTATTCCTCCAGACGGTCTCCCTTCTTTTTTAGCTGGGCAGCCATGGGCTGTGAAGGTTCCAGGCAATCCAGCACCAATTGCAGTGAGTTATTTTCTTAAAAATGTTTTTTTTAGCTGTATTGTTTCTTGTTATTGAAATAAGGTGTTCTACTCGTGATTGAAAATATTAAGCTTTATGCAGGTGGGAAGCACGTTGATGAGTAGTGCAGAAGCATGTAAAGCTGGTTTGCGTGGAAAGGCTCTGCGAATATTGCATTACTACCATGATTCATTATGGTTGATAGGCTAAATTAAATGGATTTTTGTTGTAAATCTTTAACATATCCATCTTACTTTTCGCATCTGGAAATGAGATTATTTCATATTCACCTGACAGGATGTCAGTGGAAAATCGTTATGTACCAAATGCTGGGTTTTTTGAAGATGTTGTGCTTGGGGATCCTTCTTTTTTAGCAGTTGCTGAGGCAGAGTCAGATGCATGTGCTTTAGAAGAACAAGGTGTTGTAGCTCACTCAGGAGTGGTAGAGGATCCACAACTCCAGTCTGAAAATGATGTTCAATTGCAGAATGATGATAATGTAGACATATCTGAGGCAATGACAGAAGGAATTAGCAGTTTAAATGTAGCAGAGACTTTTCCCACAGAAGGACCTTCTGATGAAAAGGAACAGCAGGTTTTGTCCAGTGAGGAAGTTGATGCTATCTTGGATAAGTGTCTTTTACAAGCTTTACACACCACTGTGAACGAGGAAGACCTTCCAATGTCTGGAAGCACACTATGGTAAGCTGCTGTTTGCTTTTCCATGACTAACAATATCAATAAAATTTCTGCATTTCTTTTGTAATTTGTCATGTGAACTTTGATTTTGACCTGACAATTATGTTTAGCCGTGTGCTGGGATGTGAGATGTAAAACGTTCTGACTGAATGTTTTGCAGGTCAGGCCATGTGTTGCCATGTAGGCCTCCAGGTATCACCCTTGACATCAAGAAATCGACACACAAAAAACTTGCCAAGTGGTTACTTTCAAAATCATCTGCTGGGCTGGTGTGTAATGACTTATCCTACATTAAAAAAAAAAATTAATATCGTTTTCTGCTTGATTATGATTGATTAAGACCTGAATTCCATCTATGTCACACCAGATTTTGGCGAAGGAAGACAAGCACAAAAAGGAGGTCCTGCTACTATCTGTTAACCGCTCCCACCCAAATTACACAACCTTTAAACCAGAGAAGCGGAAGAGTGAAAGCAACAATCAGGCTTCAAATGCTTCAGTTGTAGAAAGTAGACAATCCAGAGCAGTGCTTGAAGTGGTAGAGGTCTATAAACCAACCACACATGTCAAGCCCATATTTGAAGCTGTTGGAGAAGACATTGGAAAATACTTTGGTGCATCTGAAGCATCTGAGAGTGTGTTTAAATACATAGAGAAGAATAATTTGGTCAAGCCAACTGATAAAAGAATAGTTGTATTAGATGCATATTTATGTGATGCTCTTTATAAAGGGACAGTCAAAAAGGGTCTTTCCTATCCCACAGAAATTCATAAGAAGGATTTGGGAACAACATTTTTGGGGCGAATGCAGGTGCATCACAAGGTAACAAGAGGAAATGAATCTGCCTTGCGGAAGGGTGCAGTTAAACCTGTCCAGATAGTAACTGAGAGAAGACAAGGTAATAAAAAAGTCACAAAATTCTCAGGCTTCGAGTCATTTTTGATGGATGCAGAGGCATTGGCTTCAGAATTGCAGAAGAAGTTTGCTTGCAGTACTTCAGTGGCAGAGCTTCCTGGTAATGTCCTTCAACTTATACATCCTGGCTCTTTATTTCCTTTTTGTTTATGCTTTTGTCATAGTTTACTTGTCTGAAGAGTACTCACTCGCACATATAATAATGTATTAACTCTTTCAGTTAATTTTTTTCACTCTGCTATGCTCTTTAGATCATGATAGATCTAATGAACAATCTCTACTGATTTAGTTGTAAAGCTTGGGCTTGATAGACATATTAGAACGGTTTATTTCTGGACCACGTGCAGATGCTCACTTTTATAGCTTTCTTGTAAGATATATCTTAACAGATTTGGAGCAATAATGTTACGTTGAAGCTCTGGTATGAACCTTAAGGCAATGTCTGATTTAGGCTACTAAAAAAAGCAAATGCCTTTTTTCTTTTCTCTGTTTTTTTATAAGATTTTTTTTATTAGATTCGGACTATTTAAAATTTATTGCATGTAGATTATGACAAGTTATGGCTTTCCTTTTTGTAACAACAAAAAGGTTATTAATTGTTTGCATATTTTCTACTCTAACTACTATTAGCATTGGGCTGAATAGTTTCCCCTGGAAGAGGTAGTTGGTTTGTTTGATGATTTTAAGTTAGTTTGTTAAAATTAAATGCAAGAATAGTTGCTTGAGTTATTTTTTTTAAGCTCCAGGCTTCTAATCAGCAGTTTTCTTTCCCTTTTTAAATACAAAATTGAGATGAAATTTTCATATTTTGGTTGCAGCTGGGAATTATTTTTTGCAAACAGTGATGGAATTAAATAACGTATTAATGGTGTTGCATCTGATCCTTTGAAAGGATGATAGAAAAGCAAATGCCTTGTTTGATCCCATGATTTATTATTCTGGTTATAGGTTATTACTTCATTGATTTATCACCATCATTGCACGGCTTGTACTAAATAAGAATTGCGACACACTATTAGTCGACGAAGTTCTTGGCAATAAATGGGTCTGTGGAATACACTAAGTGGAAAGTGCCATGTGCTGTGAGGCTTCCGTTTTCCTGTGCTATGGGCCATTGCCATTTTCAGTGAATCACTTGTTTATACAACTTTTTTTTGCTAATTTTCGTTTAGTATGAGTTTCCATATCCGTTAGAATAAGAGTAAGCTGTTAGTCTACTCGCAGTTGCTGCGTTAAACTGCATTATGTAAATTGGAGTTTGAATGATATTAATTTTTCTTCTTACAATAATGTATGCAGGAAAGAAAGGACAATCCGAGGTGCTGGTTCAAGGAGGAGTCATTGATGATCTCGCGAGACATCTGATTGAGCATTATGGAGTTCCGAAGAGATACATAGAAGTGCTGGACAAAACCAAGAAATAAAAGTGAAAGCAATCCTGAGCTCTTAAAATTCCTTTCTTATAAGTATGAAGTACTTGTTAGAGAGCATGAAAAAGACGAGTCTATAGGGACTCTTAAAGAGTTGCAAGGTCGGTGTTCCTAGCCCCGTACACTGATCTCTTGAAATTTTGATAAAGTTAAGATTATCTGCATGCTGTGATGATGGATAGCTATATATGCTTGTTCACTTTGTCAGTGAGGGACGACAAATGATTGGGTCAGTTCATTGGTCATAGGTCGACGACCTCCGAGCCACTAAACTGATGGGTCATGAGCTGAGCGGCGGGTGCGCCAGCAAAATCCTGGGTCAACCAGATACATTAAAGGGTTACCTGCTGCTTCCAAATGTAGTTCTGGTCCTGTCCATGTTTGCGCTGAAGCATTGTGCTTCACTATCCTGTCTGGTCCATGCTGGGGCCATAGAGCAGTAGCCTATAACACCACCACCTCCATCCCTAGCATGGCCAAGCACTTGATAAAGCGTGGCGACCCTCAAGCATGATGCATGCTGCCTTTTTTCCCTCCTCCCCTCCCTGCCTAGATTGCTGTTTAGAAGGCGATAGCAAAGGGCAGTAGAATCTTATCAGCCAGCCCCTATCTGAAGAGGCACTATTAGAATGGAAAGAAACTCCTTTCATGTCCAAAAACATACATAGGTGGGGCTCTTGTGAGGAAAGCAAATGAAGAGTGAGCATTTTTCATTGCTTCATTTTGGGAATCCGACAGGGTCTCTTGAGGAAGATGGGGTCAAAATTGGAGAAGTTATTAGCTGCGCGCCGCGCATGGGAACAGTGCGCTCATCACCAATGGGTGATGAGCGCACACTGTTCCTCCTGCGCGGCACGTAGCCAATAATTTTCCGTCAAAATGGAGATGGTGAGTTGACATGATGATTCTCAACCTAGCAGAGAGGTAGTTCCTTCTGCTGCTGTTATGGTTTGATCCGAGCCTGCAGGGCCATTTGAGCCTTCATAGTTGGGAGGCTTTGATTTCTGCCTTAACCCAGTTGAGTTTGCACTTCGTATTCGTCCGTCTATTTCCCCTTGTGGATGTTCACTCATCGGGCGGCTGAACAGGTTTTCATGGTGGGATCCACATTTTTCGTGGTAGGAGGCAGGCAGGACTTGTGGGCCCCACCTAAAACCTGTTCTGCTGCCTGTCCGTAGGTCAGGTGCATACATTTTTCCGTTCATTTGGAATTCTTCAAAGTATGTGAGAATTGACGTTCTTGTCATTTTGAGCCATTATGAACGTGATTGTGAGAATTGGCACTCCTGGCTCAAGTCATGGGAATGTTAATATTCTTCCTCAAGGCGACTCGCTCAATCCCGAACAGGTCGATCTCTCACTTTAAAAAAAAAACACCTGCCGTCACACATCAACTGTCCCATTTGTTGTTCCAAACTGAACTGATTTAATTCATTTGGAAATTAAAGCCAAATGGGACAGAGAGACCACTATTCTCTCAAGCAAATACTACAATTTTGGTTCCCATACACACCGCTAGGATCATTACCTTTGTCAGGCCTTGACTATCATTGGCTGCCAAGTCAAAATCGCAAATACGTGGTGAATGTCCATTGGCACAGGGAATTAGGTTTTAGTCTTACATGGAGCCCCTCCTGATTGCTGCTTGTGGGAATCGAATTTGTTTGGCCTCAAGTGTCAAATACTTGGGCTTAAACAATTCGTATACCAGCTCCATTTATGTGTGTACTTGAGAGAAACTCTTGTTGGAAGATTGAAGAGAGATGATAATGGGGACAAGTAACTCGTGTTACGGGAATTGGATATTCTCCGAGATATCCAACCCTTCTTCCTCCGCCCATGCCGCCACTTGATCCCTTTGAGCTTTTGGTGTTACTTGTTCAACTATACTAGGCATGGATAATGAATAAGCCATGGTCTTCATTTGCTTGCTTCTTTATCAACCACTTTTTATGACTTTTTTGGCTTTTCTGGGACCTTTTCTTTATGCTTGTTGCCCATAATTTTGCATTTGAATTTAGTCCATTAAGTGAAGTAATGTTTCAAACAATATGTATGAACTTGGGGGGCGTGAAAAATCAACACCATCCAGCTGAAAAAAATCTAACTTATTAGGATTTTTGGGATAATTCACTAACCAGCCTGGTTAGTGAATTATCCCACCAGATGGATTTTTGGGAGTGGATGAAACTGATTTTTCATGCCCCAAATGGCCGCTTAGTCCGGCTAACTTCACCATCACAGCTTCTATCACTATCCTCATTTCAGCCTCATAGAAGGGTCCATCATAGGGCCGTCATGTGCATGAGGGAGGACCCCTTGATAGTGGACCCGCAATTTATTTGTACACCAAATGCGTACAACCGATTTTTGTTGGATGGTGGAACCGGGCATTACATTGCCCACTTCTCCCCTACTCCCTCCGTCCCATATTAATAATAACATTTGGAAAAAATGCATATCGCATATTAGTTGCAACATTTGGCTCAACTATGTGCCAGAGTACTTAAAAAAGCATCTCACAAGGTTCTCTCATCTGTCAAGTTTGTAAGAAAATTGTCAGATACTTTTCAAAGTATTCAACCAAGCTTTTGCCATTTTCTTAGCTGTGGGTCCAATCACTATTTTTCCAATGTTTCTATTAATGTGGGACTGTGGCAGTATTTCACTACCAGAACCTGCCACCTCAGGGTGTATGGAACATGTCATTCATCTTCACACCTTCCTCCGCCCCAACAGCCAGCTCACTCTGGATTCTTTCCTCATTGCCAAAGTAAGGGTGTGTGAATATTATTCCCTTGGTAATTTTATGGTGAGCATCTGATTGAACTGCTCAGAGTGCCACATGGTGGCAAATGTTTGCCCGGCACTGTCACCTGAGAGGAGCATTTGTGAGAGGTCAGCTCATTCAAGCCATGGTTCTTTCCTCACATTGCAAATGAACCAATCAAGCAGGCTGAAGCAATCTTCATAGGCTACTGGCAGACGGTTCTCAGGTGCCAGTCCGTAATCCACATAGATATTTATGCACTTTGATCTATCACAGAGACCTCCAAGGAACTCATGGTAGCCAAACCATGTGGTTGAGCCGATGCAGAAGCGGCCTCCATGGTAGTAGATCAGTACAGGAACAAATAGTCTTCCAGTGTCAGGAACAAATAGGCAGGGAGCCTGTAGAACTTCCAATGTCAGGAACAAATAGTCTTGCAATGACTGACTTGGAGTGATCAATAGTATCATCTTTGGTTTTGAAGCCATTTGAGAACTCAGGCGATGCTCCGGCAATGTCCGGCAAGAAGTGCTTGATGGTGCCGTCAGAGAGACTTGAATCTAGCCTGGGCATTCAGCAATTATACACATGATAGAAATTTTTTTGAAAGGAGATTGCTTTGGGGAACAGACTTCAAACTGATACTATATAGGAGTTCGGATGCACCAAGAGTATGATCCATTATTGATTGTAGGTCTCAATCTAGGTAAAATGATTGGCATGGCTTAAGGCATGAGTGATGAAACTCATGGTTAGGTCGTGTAGAAACAACAATATATCTTTCTATAGGTTGAGTCGTGTAGATTCAACATTATTTTTTTATACAATTTTAGAAGCAACAGTAATACATACATAGCATGGGATGTAGGTCGGTCACGTTGTTATTTTTTATTATTTCCAGAGTTAGTCTGTATATAGGTTAATTGCATGCATGGCTTTAGGCATGAAACTGTTGGATGGGTAAGGGAGAATGGAAAACATCCCTCCTTCCAAACATACCATGGGATGTAGGTTGGTCACGTTGTTATTCTTGATTGTTTCCGGATTTAGTCTCTTTTTAGATAAATGGCATGCATGGGTTGAGCATGAAACGGTTGGAAGGGTACAGGGAGAATAAAAAACATCCCTCCTTCTAAACAATAGTGATATGTTACCAAGAAGAAGAGAATAAAGATCATGGACTTAGATGGGACATAGGTTGGCAAAGGATCACTTTAGTTTTTGAGTTAGCTAAATCATGGCCATTGCTTTAATGCATGAAAGAGAGTCGGCCACTGACAGGGAGAATGGAACACATCCCTCCTTCGAAACAATAATGGACTCACCATGAACGGATCAATGTGCAATTTACCAGGCCTATAAATGAGCAGATGCTGGTAATAAAAATGCTTTTTTCCCCTCTTGCTTTAGCTTTTGTGTTACTGTGACAATTTTTTTTATTTTGTTGCATGGTAATTGCAGTAAGAGGTAGTCATATGTTTGTAATCAATATTCGAAGAATAAGGAATGCAGTATTAGGTTAAATAAATGGCAAGCGTGTAGAACAATGGAGGATTGGAAACAAGCCAGGTAGGGTCGAACCAACAAATTTCTGATGAGGAAACAGAACTCCACTGAACTAGAGGCACAACCATATTTGATAGTCAAAAGCAACAAGATCAACCAGCTCCACTGCAATGGACCTTGAAGTCATATGTTTAGGGCACACTAATAGCTATCAAACAACCACCTTCAATAGAACCCAGAGCAGGGGAATATAGATTAAACTGCCAAGGCACTGAGGCTCATGTCTATTGGAACGGACACAACTGATCTTATATGCCATGGACTGCTGGAAAAGCATGAGGCAAAGGAGGCCAACAGCCCACAAGCACCTCAATGCATTGACCATGAAAGCAAAGGAGGCCGCTGGGCCATGCCCGTGTAAAAGGATTTGTGATTTCAGGTAAGATCGGTTTAGGATCAATAAGATCCTTTTCTATCAGAGAGGAAAAAGGTTGTTGCGAACTGAAAAACCTGTCAACTAAATAATGTATGAAAAGAGGAGAGCAGAGCCAAGGCACACGGGAGACAGAGTGACCAACTGCTGCCAGCACCTGTTGTGGGTAGAGTAATAAGAATATGATAGGAAGCAAATGGAACAAGATAGACTAAGGCAGAGAATTAAGTTGGGAAGAAGCAAGGACAATGAAAAAAGAGAGGCAAAGGATAAGGGAAGAAAGTAAATACTCCCTCTGTCCGGAATTATTATCACCATAAGGATTTTCCAAATGAATAGTTCATTTGGAAAATCCTTATGGTGATTCTGGACAAAGATTTTAGGGTGTGTTTGGGAACAAGGATTTGGATTTTACTACAAGATATAAGAATGCTCGTATTTCTAAATTCCAAAATATAAAGATTTATATTCCTAAATTCATTGTTTGGCAATGGATGGGATTTAAGTGTGGATTCATAAATATAGGTGGATTGTTGAATTTCTTATTTGGGAACTTAAATTGGCACATTTAGATTTAGATTTGGATTTCTATAATCAATAACCCAAAATATATACATGTTAAATAACTTGTAGACAATATATACATACAAGGTAGATGCTTTCTAGCCAAATTTTCATAAATAACATGGTCGTTCAAAGCCCAAGTTTTGCATCTTCTATTTGTGGCATAAATACAAGCTCATCTCAATTGACCACAATTCCAAATAGTTTATCTTGATCACACTTATACTAAGTTGGTTAAAAAAAAGGATATAGTCTAATCCATCTAAGCAGTAATCAACCCTCTTCAAAAAATTTAAAAAAACGAAAGGTCTTCTGAACTAACTCACGTATATCAAAACTATGTCAAAACTAATGAAACCACATAAATATCAAGGCTTGAGAGTCCTCTTGCCCATGGCAATAATCTTAAGCTAGACCTGTGTGCTGTGTCAGAGGCATCTGTTTCTTTAATGCATGAAAAACCTGGAAATGCAAGTGCAAACACACATGACATAGTTGGCATTGATAAAACAGCAGTGCACTTTCCCCCTGCAGGCTGATAGCGATGATTGTAAACCCAACTTTGCTAGCACTTTCGTGTGTCTGCTGGTCACAATGCATCATCTGATGAATGTCTCCAGGAAATAACTTCTTATGAGCATAACCTAGAGATGTCAGAATTGTCAAGTATGGAGAGTAGTAGTTCATTTATTAACGCAGTGGATTCAACTATAGCTTTTTCTCCTGATACAGTTGTGGATCAAAATAAGGTGGAGGATGTTGCAACTCCAGATGCAGTCAAACATAAACCAGATGAATTTGTTATAGATAGACCTTTAGGAAGATCTACAGTTATGATGCATGTCACTCTTAATCCTGATTATGATTCCAAATTTGTTGATTTTTTTTCTCAACCGGCTCCAGTTGGAGCATACCGAAGTGATGTGTATCAAGAGGAAAAAGAGTATCTTCAACATAGTGGTCCTTTTCAAGCCATAACATATACACCAGATGCAGTTCCTGAGCAAGAAACTGGAAAAGTAGTTAGTATTGAGTTTTCTCGAGAACATAGTGTGGTGTCTGAGACAAATGAGGCATCTCCTGCTTGTCTACAGACACTTCCGAAAGTTTTTCCAGAGCAAGAATCTGGAGCACAAAGATTAGAGTCCATCAAAGATGTTGAGCTGGAATCTTCACAATAAACGGGAAAGATACTGAAGCATTCAGAAGAAATTTGAGAAGTTCCAAATGCAGTACCTTCCAACCAAATTTTAGAAGACCATTTTGGTCCAATTTGTGATATTCGCTTTGAAGATAGTGTAGCTGAAGCTAGTTATTTCCTCCCTCAACCTGTTACTGATTCAGAAGAAAGCTACCAACAAAGCCAGAAAGCAGCCATTGTTGATGGTTCAAAAGTTCCACATCATGATGAAATTCCTGTATCATCAGTAGAAACTGATCAAATTTCTAGACCACATTTGTCTGATGAGGGTCCTCATACAAATTTGGAAGGCGCGCAAGGGAAATATATCAAATTTCTGAGCTACATATGACTGACAAAGATCCTCATGAAAATGTGGAAGATGCCATTCCTCTGTCAGTTCATTTGTATCAGGTGACAGAACAAAATGTGGATAATAGAGAGATTGCCAATTCCTCTCTTCTGAACTAAGAAACAAAACAAGCTTTGGAACAAACAGTTTTTGAACTATCGTCTAGTGGACGTCTTCATGAACATGTGAATCCCATTATGTGTGCATCAATTGGCTTCAAAGAAGTGCCAAAACAAACCGTGGATGACTTGAAGGCCAAGCTTCAGATTCTGAAATAGTGCAATCTTTGACACAGATGAGACCGGGACAATTGAGACAAGTGAAATCATCTTATTTATTTCAAGGTCTAGAAAGCAACATGATCAATAAAACAGAGATAAATTGTTCATCCTCACCTGTGGAGTTTGAAGCTGAAGTTTGGTATTAACTTGGCAGGCTTATGCATCATATTCAAACCTATTGATAGTTTAAATTTATAAAAAACATAAATTCAAATGTTCTTGCATTTTGGCCTTCTGTTAAATATGTAATATAAATATTTAATTTCATATGGCTTGATTTGTTTTGGTTGATCCTCAAAATAGTGACCAAACTAAAACCAAAAGAGATGACTCCTAATATGAAGACAACAAGGAGATCATATATATATATATATATATATATATATATATATACATATATGTATATATATAGGGAAAAGTTTAAATGAGATCGCTCTCATATTGCTTATATGAGGCCACTTTGAATCGTAGCCATTGGATCTTGATCTGACGGCTACAAATATCTATAATCATCTCACCCACTCTTTGATGTGACACACTCACCTACCCATTGATTTGATATCCACCCTCCGATCGGAATCTAACGGCAATAAAGATTGGCCTCATGCTCCTTATATGAGAACGATCTCATGTAAACTTATCTCATATATATATATATATGTCTGTTTGTATTATATTGTGACCCTGTATGAAAATTCATGTCTCGTAACCGTTCTGAATATTGACAGAAACCAATCACAAATGACAAAAAAGGGCAAGATGATTGCCAGTTTTTTGATGCATTAGGTTGTATATGCTTTTCTGAATCAAATAGTTAACAACAACCCATATCAATGGTAGGCATGGAATGTTTATGCAGTAGGTTGTCTATAAGTGCTTGACTAGTTTGTGCTCTGATTCATATCATGGCAATAGAGTATAAACAAAAATTTACCAACAACCACAATGATCTACAGTGAAAAATATTACATTTACACAGTAAGGACAGAGTGTATAAAGAACAAAAAAAATGGATTGAAAGAAGAAGCAATCACAAAACCCCCAATTATGAACAAAATATTGGCTAATAGATTACCAATGATTTGATATTGAAAACATGTAAAGATATTACAAAAATTCATATCATAAAAAAGTCAACTTTTCAAGGATAATGAGTACCAAGCCTGACGACCTCAGTGAGGAGCTGGCAGATTTGGATTGATCAGATCAAGAGGAGCTGGCAGATCTGGATCCTCCTTTGTCGCTGGCTGAGGGAGGAGACGTGGAACACAACGTTCGACAATGAGGAACAAGGCGATCAACAAGGGCGAGCAGTCACTGAAGAGTGAGGAGCACAACGGAGGGCAACTAAATGAGGAAGGAGGTGAAGGGCATTGGGGTTTGGGAGAGAAGGATCTTACTCGACATGGGAGGAACATGGCGGAGGGAAGAGCGCTGAGGTCGAGAAGGGAGGCAGTCGCCGGAAAGAGGAGCATGTCGGAGAGATGATCAGAGGAGGAGGGAGGTAAAGGGTGGAAGGGTTCGGGGATGATCTGGTTCGACTCCCCCGAGCCCGAGCCCAAGAATTTTCAAATCGTGTCTCGTAGATGTCATTTAGAAATTTGCACCTCTTAGTTTTAAGGATAAATTTATGAATTCATTGGGATTTTGTTGAAATCCAAATTCGCAATCACAGTGTGGCATCCAATCAGTGGATTTTGGATTTCTAGGCCCCAAATCCAAATCTCGAAATCTAAATCTTCGTTCCCAAACGCACCCTTAGTTCATTTGGAAAATCCTTATGGTGATAATAATTCCGGACGGAGGGAGTATATAGGTGAAAAGGAGGGAGGGAGAGGCATAGGGAGCGGGAAGGGAAAGGTATGTATGTTTTACGAATACAATACTCCTCTATTGAACACCATTCACACCCAAAAGGGGTCACAAATTATACAAGCTCACCATGATCAACAAACTACCACAAGTCTCATTTTCTTAAGGACACTGAAGTAGGTACAATACAATCTTGGTATTTTTCCAGCAAAAATGATTTTCATACCTATAGATTGTAAGGAGCTTGCTATCACATTAATGAGACTGAACCATCGGCATTACACAGATTGAATCTATACCATAGCCCATTGGGAAGGAAAACGTTGTACTTGAATGTGATGGTTGATCTACGGAAGGTGATCTTCACTGATTCAGGAGCATATGGAGACATAGGGACTATTGATTTTGAATGTGTCTGTTGAGCAACTCTCAAATGTTCCTGATGATGCGTCGTCAAGCCTGGAGGCATACACCTGCTCACATACACAATTCGATTCAGATAAAAATTGGCTGGTGCATTTAAAATCTATTTGAGAAAGTAATTTATGAAACAATTCTAGCGACCAACTGTCCAAGTGGGAGGTATCATCATTGATCGTTTAAATATAAAACCCTTGCAAGTGCACAAGGCAATTGTACTACAGTGAGTATTAAAGGGTTGTCGAACCTCAGGGACGGACTAATATTTTACCAAATTCAAATGAAAGTAAATTCTGTTTTAATTAATCTAGAGAAAGCAATAAAATTTAACTATTTTAAATCGGATTTTAACTAATACGGAGAAGGTACCAAAGCAAAGAATCCACCACTAGACATGCAATTACTACTCTCAATTATTATTACGCTCAAATTGACATGATAAGGTAATTTGTGTTCATGGTCAGACACACAAATTACAGTGAATTCACTCACGTTCTTGGTCGGACACGAGAGTTCATCCACTAAAAATTAATGTAGATAATTCTATCCTTGGTCGGGCATAGAATTATCATTTGGGCTAATGATCCTATCCTTGGTCGGGCATAGAATTAACACCAGCCTACTTTTAGCTAAGCATATGAATTAAAAAGATCTAATTTCATGCATATCAATCAAGTCTATGGTCAAGCACTCAAAAGAAACTCATGAAATAGCATTAAGCAAAATCATATCAATTGTATTAAATAAAACAATCAAGAGTAATAACACAAATCTAGGGCTTCATCTACGCCTTGGACGCGAATTTAGCCGGCCATCGGACAAGGAGAACGCTGTTGATTCGTTGGTGTCATTGTGCAATATTCACCAAAAAATCACTATTCACTGTTCACGGGTACTGTTCATGCACTGTTCATCGTCTTCCTCGCGCAGCCGTTACTGTAGCAGTTCAATAACAGCACCTTTCTTCCTCCTTCTTCCCTCCGGCAGATCCTCCTTCTTCCCTCCGGCAGCTCCGGCCGAGACCACGCCGGATTCCGGCAAACAGCAGACCCAAATCTCTGGCTTTCTCCTCTCTGTTTTTCCGGCCAGAAAATCCGTCAAAGCTCTGAAATTTTCTCCGTAAAAAGTCTCTCCCTTTCTTCGTTCAAGCTCTCCTTCTTTTATAGACCTCCTTCAAGTCCTTCTTGACTCAAATCGAGCCCAAATCTGAGTCCCAATCGAAGCTGAAATCAGACTCCTAATTTGAATAGGAGTCAGCTCTGTTTTTTCTATTTTTCAAAACAAGTTGCCATTTTTTTTCTTCCGAGCGTTGAGCATCGCCGTCCCGCCGTCCATCATCGTCACCGGTCTCCGTTGCCGTCTTCGCCGTCGTGATCAGCCTCGCCGGAGCTCTCGAACAGAGCTCTGGTTTTGATTTGATTTTCTTTTTTTCTTTTTTTCTTTTCGTCGAATCTCACCGCCGCCGGAGCTCAGTATCGCCGCCGTCGAGATCGCCGTATCAGTCCAGCCCTTTCCGCCGAGTCCACCTCCGCCCTCCGCCTCGCCGTCGCCGTCAAAACCCAGCCCACCGGAAAACAGAGCATCGTCTGCTCTGTTTCGGGACGAACTGCCCGAGCTTCGGCTCGGGCCGGTTTTCTATTTTCTATTTTTTTTTCTTTTTAATTGAACCGGACCGGATTTAATCCTTTCTTTTTTTCTTTTAATCAAATAAAACCCGTCGTATCGATCTCATCCATCCAATCTCATCTTGACGGTTCTTCTCTTTAATCGTGCCTCTTTCGCGTATGATATTTCAAATGATCATAACTTTTTGCTCAGAACTCCGAATTGCGAACAGTCAGTGGCGTTGGAAAGCTGACTTCGTGTACTTTAACATGAAGCTTAAATCAGTCCCATCAGAGATATGCAATCGAAGTTGTGAATATTCAATCATTAGAGTCGCGTTTCATCCCATTTCTGCGTTTTACTCTTGTTTCCTACAAAAATCAAAAAACTATATTAAAGTAGCAATAATTCTAATCAAACACTAGCAGAAACATAAGTTTAGGAGATAATAAAATGCATATTTCATGTATAGATCAATCATCATCATCATCATCATATGCAGAAATTCTTGAATCTCAAGACTTTGGTACCCAGCTTGAGAAGTGAAGATGCAGTTATGCATGAAAATTTTCTCTCACCAGTTATTTTTATTTCCAATGATTGATTTACTCATTTTTTTTCAAAAACAAGGGTCTGAGTCCTAAGGACCTGACAAGAAGGGGATGAGCAACCGGCCTCTTAAAGCACCGCATCCCCTGCCAAGTGCCAATCCCCTAGCACGTACAAGGCCCCCCCATCATAGACAGAGTGGGGGTTTGAACTTAGGACCTCCACTTGAGGAAGTGTGTCATGGTCTTTTAGAAAAGACATGCTAGAAAGTCATATAGTAAGTTATTCATAAAAAAAAAGCAGTCCGAGAATATGAACTTGACTAGAAAGTAGAAACTCGTACTTATTATCATAAAAAAAAGAAACTCATACTCAATTGTATGCTTCACTCTATTTACTTTTTTTTCAAAAAAATGCTGATGCCAATATATGATCTAATTAATACTCCCAGCAATACCAACATCAGACTTCAATCTATTCCGATTTCTCAAAAACTTAAGCAGAAGTGATTCTTCAAAAAAAAGCAATCCAAGAATATGAACTTGACTAGAAACTCATTGATGTAGAATGATAAGCTAATAAACATTATTTGAGTATTTTATTTATAATAAGTATATTAAGGTTAGTTTGGACTTTTCATGTAATTCAGACTATACTATATAAGGCTTGTAAGTTATTGTAATCAATAGTTTTGAGAAATGAATTGAAGGCTTTTTCCGTTCGTCTTTTGGCCTTTCGCCTCCCCTACTCGAGCTTCGGCTCCCCCTTGCTCCTCCATCACATAGCCACTCCATCAGTATCAGATTTCAGCAGGTCCGTACGCGCTGTCATTTCCGGTGCCACGTTCATCATCATCAAAGCGTCGTCATCATCAAAGCATTTGGAAGTATTGAGGGACCGGATTCTGTCTTTTCGAGACATCCAAAACTCACTCATCTCCCCTTCCGACAAATACTTGCACTCCATCAGCTGCTCGATCTACCGGTCCCGATCCCCGTTCGACGGCATCTTATCCGGTGAGTGTCACGCCCTGAATTTCAAAACCCCATTTAGAGCACGGAAGCACTATTTCCAATAATGGTCAAGAGGTCTAGAATCCGGGACGCGACCAAATACTCGATCAACTTCGTTCCCATTGACATGAACAGGGACAATTACAGGATCCAGAATGATAAACAATATCCGCTAACAAAACTCTTAAATAATAAAATCTCAAGTTTAACTAAATTATTACAATAATCAAGTCTCAACAATATACCAAACATCAAACTTAATTCGGCACACAGGCTGATCAATTCTTCACGAACAAGATATTAAAACATAACAAGATTAAATTCACTTCAATCATCTTCCATCATCAAGCTCCATCGAACGTACCTCATCTGATCTTTTCCACTTTGATTACTGCATCAAGAGATGCATGAGTATTTCGAACGAAATACCCAGTAGGAGCCAAGAAAAACCCACAAACAAATAACAACAGGAATACTGACAATATGGTATAGAGAAATGAAGGCACATTTAACAATGTCAGGATGAGCAAATACAGAGTTTACTTACCTGGATAATAATCATCATCAAAGACCATCAATGGTCAAGAAAATAGACCAGCTTTTAAATTTTAAAACTCCAAACGTACAGTGAGTCGGGAGAAAAGAGAAATGAATACTGACTCTAAACATCCAGAGTGTCGGAGATAACAATTTCTGCTCTCTGTTCAGTCCACTTCCCCTATGGACATCAATACCAGAACATCCTAGAGGTTCTACAGGGGAACCCGGCCATGCGTCTCGGGATGCTAGCCCCATCGGTGCTTACGGGCACAATGGGCTGAGACTGCAGGCCTTCCGTAATATCATACAGTCTAAAGCGCACGCGTTGCCGTCATCGGCAGAACTACAGAGGTTCATCAAATATCTGAGATCACAGAGGATCTAGCAATGGCTCGTGAGCATACTATGATTCCACTCTAAGAGCATTCATCAAAACTCTTAGTGGAGAAACAGTTTGCGTTGAACTAAATCAATCAAGAAAAATATCAAGAGCTCTCTCATCTAGAGACTCAAACATCAATCTTCCAAAATCTGACTCACAGAGGAGTAAAGTAACAATCTCATTGATACAATCTGAATTGACTCACATAGGAGTACTTCAAGAAATACAATCTGAATTGACTCACATAGGAGTACTCAAGAACTTAGAGTGATCAACATCGGAGAACTCAAATTATGACTCATCAAGAATCGGAACACTAAACTGCATCACCGTACCTAGCCCTAGATATGACAATCCCCTAAGAAAAGGTATATAAGATTCTCATTATCAGAAATAGATCATCCATGGTGTACAAGGTGTTGAATCTGTAGCAAAGAGTTTCTTGAATGAGAAGTCTTCAAGAACTTGGACACTTGGGACAATTAATTTCGAACAGAAACCCTTAACTCACTACTCATACTCATATTGTAATATTACTGTACCATGTACCATCAACATCCTACATTATAGAATTAGATCATTAATACCATATATACTTATAATATATAGTAGTAACCCGAATTAGGGTTTTAATACATAATACAGTATACTGCCCCATGTATAACAGCCAACTTCCATCTACTGCCACCGTCTTCACAGCACGAATTATTTTGTGAAATTTTTATCCTAGACAGCCCTAAGTGACTAGTTATTAACCCAACTAATATCATATTTTTCTGAATTTTGTACAATTACTTATCATTTTATGATCACTGCTCAGCGGTGCAAGAACAGTCCTAGCCGAGAGCAATTATCTTAATCCGTTTTAATTATTTGATAATAAATACATATTTAATTGATTAATACCACTCACTAACATATAGTAATCACTTCCTAAGCACTTTTACAGAACCCAATCAACCCTAGATTCATATAGTTTTCTTCATCTTAGGGTATATCTTTTCAGCTTATTAGATTATACATCAATATCACCCTAAAACCCGAAGGACCTCAAATATGACAGGTAAACACAGATGTTGATCAATACCACCATGTACTGGCATGGATCCCAGAACCCATGCTGAAACATCAGGAGCAATAGTATACTAATATACATGGATTAGAATATGGATTTGCACAAAGTTCGCAATTAGGTTACAAAACTCGATAGAGAATTTGTTTATCATATGACTCACAATAGTGAAAAGGACCATTAATATCAAACACGAAAACTCTCAGTTACGTTGTAACATGACCTCAAGAAATTTGACTTTCAATATCAGAGTCGTGATCATGGAGGATCATCGACAAATCAGTAGCAATTTCAAAGGATAACAATCAACAATTTAGGGTTAATGAAGTGAGACGAAATGAGATTGTCCCAATGTCGAAATAAAATGAACAAGAGACATGATCAACGAGTTGGACAGATCATACAAAGCATTCAAAAGTGAGAAAGATCACTATTTATACACTAGACAAGTCGGGGATGTCATCTAAGTGCTAGATCGGATGATGGATCGAAGTAAACACATGATCACATGCAATATCTCAAACATGTATCAATATAATCATGGAATATAAACTGAAATTCACGCACATAGCTTCCACATGATCGAGGGTGATTCATAACTCATTCATGAAGCATATACAATCATAAGACATATCAAGATATAAAATTTGTGGGAAAAAGAGCATCCTACTTGATTGACGAATCGAAACCTTTACGCGCGTTTCGTCTACCAATCGTACAACTCCTTGGCTTTGTCGATTCACCACCACCACGACCCCACTAGAGAGAGGAGGGCTGCTGCTGGCTGAAAGGAGATGAAGAGGACGAAGCACTCCACTGATGGCATGACTCCCAAGTCTCCAAAAGAATGCCGTCTCCTCCTTTGTGGTGTTTAAATAGCAAAAACCCAATTACCTAGGTTAAATCTCCACTGTAGATCACCCTTCAATCCAAGGGCCATGACTAGACTTCAATCTTGCCACATGGTGCCACTAATTAGGATTAAATTATGCCAACCTAATCCCTAATTGGCGTCCAAAACCTTCCTACCAATTTTAGTTACAATTCCTTAATGGTAGGGATTTAAACTAATTAGATTCCTTACCAAAACCGATTAGGTAACTACCCTAATTGCATTCAAATTGCACGATCTCCTCCTTTGACACATGGCATCCCCTTTATACATGGAAAGTGTCATGATTCTCTTACCAATCACATCTAAAAGCAATCTCTTTAATTTCTTAAATTTTCATTATTGCCACCATCTAATTCAAATCAATTCCAAATCGGTTTGAATTAGGGATCTTTATTGCTATTGCTCCATAATTTGCTCTCCTTGCCAAAACTAATCAAATCACATTAAATCACTCATATGCACACACCTCTAGGCATGTGTCCACGTGTCTCAAGGACCCTGCTCTGCTTTGGCGCCCAACACATCTGGCGACCAATGCTTCACCAGCTTCTGATACACGCGTAAATACTTACCAAAAATAAATTTCCACTACGAAGGTCCAACTTAATAAATCGAAATAATTCAAATGAGTCAACACACTTAGTGTTCGCACCCTGGCGCCTCGCCCCTACTCCTGGCGCCAGGCCAGCCTCAGCGCCAGGTTGAACCCAATGCCAGGGCTAGTCCTCGCGCCCGCCCTGGTATACTGTACAATCTGGTTTATCAATTCCACACATTCATAATCATCAAAATAATAATTCTACACACCAGATTATAAGATATCACCAAAAATCAAAATAGGCAGCAAAACTTTCCTATTTTAGACCAGTTTCCTAAAATAGCAGTTTTAGTAAACATACCGATTTTTCGGGTGTTACAGTGAGTGCTTCCACTTCTGTTTCCGCCGTTAAAAAAGTCAGAATAAGTGGCCAGAAATAGGCGATCGAGAGACACTTGCATGCACACAACTTGTTGATCGTCATCGGTCTCCAGTGTCGGTCGCGGCCAATCAGGCCTACCTCCGACGCCTCCGCTCTGCCATCACCGGTGAAGGCCGAACATCTGATTTCGCACTGCCATTGCCGTTACTTTCTGTAATACCTGGCAGTTTGATGCAACCAGGTGGCTGTAGTCTGCCAGGTGCAACCACGTGGTGGCCTCACTCCTTCCAGCCCAAGCTATCACTTCTCCTTCAGCCTTCGTCTGGTTCGTCTGGTCGAATATGCTCCCCGCCTCAGCAACCATTACCCTCTTCAGATAGCTGTGAAGCAAGCAGAAGAAGAAGTTATAGTGGGTTCACAGCCTGTGTTCTTCATTTCGGAGGAAACTACAAGTTAGTAGGAGCAGGGACAATTTCAGGCGGCAATATCCGACGACCCCAGCAACTCACCGGCGGTGACGGTGACTCCGACGACCTCAGCAAGCTCCAGCAACTCTCCGACGACTCCGGCAACCTCTGGCCTTCCACCATGCGAGGTGGGATCCCATACCTCATTCATTGAGTTTTAGCTTTTCTTTTTCTTTCCTTCCACCAACGGAGGCGATGACGGTGCCGATGGAGGAGATGGGGCTTCGGTGGTGAGCTGCGGCGGCAAGGACTATCGTCGCTCGAGCCGCTAGACAGAGAAAGGCAGCAGCTTTCTGCTGCTGCCGGTCGGAGTTTTGTTCTGATCTGCCGAAAGATGGGTAGATTTATGGAATAGGGAGAACAGGAGGAGAAGGGGGGGAGTAGAGGAGGCGTCGGCTGGCCGATGGCAGCGCGACATCGGCCATCATGACGGCCGCCACTCTCAGACGACGAACTGGTCGTCTTGAGGAAGACGACCAGTTTGGTCCAAATATATGCCAGACCGGACCGGTCTAATAAATAGGCCGGTTCAGGCAGACTGAACCCGGTTCTGTCCAGATATAAACCGAACCCGGTTCATAATTAGACCAAACCCGGTCCATTTCCAAACCGAACCCCGGTTCAACAATAAACCCGGTTCATAAGCCGGTTTGGATTTTGAACTGCCGGTGGACCTCAACCGACAGTTAAAAATTGCTTATAACTGACGGTCAAACTTGACCGTCTATGTATTTCTATGCAGTATAATACATACAGAGCCAGTGAGGTACATAGGCTCATTTTATTGGTTTTGGGCTATATGATAAATAATTTCAAGCCCTAATTGGCATATTAGCTTCATGTGTTTGATGTTACTGTACTAAGGGCATTTGTCCTTCATTTTGTGCTGACTGATAGCTAAGGACTTAAATGGTAAAGAAAAACCCGACTAATAAACCTAGATGGTTTAGAGACTTAATCATTTTATGAAAGATAATAAAATGATGACTTGAGGGCTGAGCTTCAGGGTTGGGAAGAACCTAATCAAGATAAAGACTAAAATGCCCTTGGGATTGGGAGTCAGTGTATGAGTGTGAGTGACTTCCGATCAAGCGACCGAATGACTATTAAGTCAAAGGTCAGGCTATCTGTTGAGCTATTGAGCCAACAGTTGTGAATGGTATGTTATAACTCTAAGAAGGGTTCATACTAGTAATACTGTGATACCTATTAAGGATCACAAGGTATAGAAGGTATAGATTGGGGTGGTGTTGCATATTCCAACTAGTGGAAGCTCTGCCGTCTGTATCTCTCTATGGATTTTAGAGAGCATTCACATCTTCCGACTAGTGGAAGCTCTGTGTCATGGTACCTAATAAGGACCAACTTCTATTGGCCAGGCTTAAGCTGTTATATCTTTCTATGGATTTTAGAGAGAGCATTTACATGTTATTTTGGCCCATGTTTGCATCTTTCTATGGATTTTAGAGAGAGCATTACATATTCTATTGGGCAGGCTTAAGCTGTTACCTCTTCTCTATGGATTTTAGAGAGAGCTTTTGCATCTTCCGATCGATGGAAGCTCTGCACACATCCTGAGCCGTGGTTGCCAGGTGATTTACTGTGCACATTGGAGACGTTAGCATCCTAGAAGGCTGTGTTTCCCGACCCACATCGAGTCTAGGAGTTGATGTGGAACCAAAGTCTTCCGACGGTCATGCCTTCTAAGGTAAGGAATGGGCGAGGCAGTCACCCTTGAGGGATTCAGGGCGTGCCGTGATTACCGGTATTAACCGGAGTGATAGTCACGGTATTTTCGTGCTGTCTGTCATGTAGGTATGACATTCAGTGAGTCTGTCTATATGGGACAAAGACTTAATTATTAAACTTGAACTTGGGAAGCAATAAAAGACTTTGCTTGAAAGGCTAATAAAAGATTCAAGTGGAATCCTGTAATAGGTTGCATAATATGTTAATGCAAATCCTGGTGTATTGTAATGTTGATGACTGTGTTATAGTATCCCACTGAGTATTTTTATACTCAGCATCCTTATGTGATGTAGGAGCTGCTGTGGAAGATTGACTTCGTATGGCACTCGGGGATTTGGTGGTTTAGCCGTGAGGACGTTCAAGAAGCTGCATAGTACTTCTTCACTATTGGGTTTGTTCTAGACTCTGTTGTAAGGCGTGAGCGCCAACTATTTCTAGTTTATTTTGAGATGGATGACAGACTTGCACTTAGAGGACTTGCGTTGGTTTAATCGACTTTGCATCTTGTAATACTATATGTATATATGGTTTTGTATCAATATTTGTGAAACCCAGTTATCACGGCCTAGATGCTTAGTCGAAAATTTTGAACTAGTGATTTATCGCATAGAGGAATAATCCTCTGATTTTTTGCTACAACTCTGATTTAAAAATGGTTTTAAAAATCCAGGCCATGACACTTTCAGCGAGAGAGACTCTGAGGATCAGGGGTGGAGCTTTGGGTTGGCTCAATGAAGCAGCGAGGCAATGGTGGAGCTCTGGCGACTTAACCAGCAAGTAAAGCAGCCACCTTGCGACCTCCGACCGAAGAAGAAGATCGCTGGAAGTGGGGGCCATTCATCCGCCTGAACAATCGTTTCCTCCGGCATTCTGTTCGGATCAGACAGCAATCGCACCTCCGCGCTCTTCTCCTTGCCACACCAAAGCCGGCACCTTTCTTCCACAGCCATCCATCCGACCGGTATGGGCAGACCACCTCCGTTGACGGATGGTGGATCCAACTCCCAACCCCGTTGTTGACGATCTTGTCCAACCTCCATCGTCTTCTCCAATCCCGGCATCAGCCTCGGTTTTATCACCCTCGGGTGAAGAAGATTAGTTGCGCCAGAAGTCACCACATCTTCGTAAACATTTCAACCAGTCCAGGCTTCTGTTGGGCCAATCCAGCATTTCTGCCTCCGGCGCTGCTGCCGTCGGTCGTCCACAGCTAGGCTTCTCAGCCCTTCTAGAAACTCCGGTCCATCCTCGCACGTCCGACGCCCTTCCAAAGCATGCGACGGCAAATCTGATGTGTATCCGCCCAAATCAGGACGCCTTCCAAATTCTGTGCATCTTTGCCCGCCCAAATCAGGAATCCTTCCTGCAATTTCACAACGGGCGCTCTCTGTGTCAGGAGGCAAGTCCTGATCCTGCTCTGTTTCGGAAGGAAATAGAAGGCAAGTCTGAGCTGTTTGAGAGTACCTTGATCGAACCGTTCAGTGGTTCACAGCTCTGGCCTGAACCAGACGACCAATCTCGTTATAAGGTGGCGTGGTCTAATCGTCCCCACAGGAGGCCATACCAATGCAGCATGCGTGATGAGAATTTGGAGTCCTTTCAGCCTACTCATGTCTCTCTAATAAGGCCCCGAACTGGTCTCCATGATTCAAGAGGTACTACTCTCATTCGACAACTGCTTACATCTCATGTAGCTAGCATGTTGGAGTCCGATGAGGAGATTCACTGTCGATTTGAGGGTATTCTAGATACACTTCATACTATGCAACACAGTTTACATGAATGAAAACAAAAGACTGACATGTACTTTGACAAGATGATTGAGACATTGCGTTCTGGTCGACAAATTGTCGCATCCATGAAATACGAAGTCCAACCTGCTATTGTTTCTTCACATCAACCACGAGCTCTACTGCCATTTCTTCAACCAGTCTCATCAACATGTCCACCACCGCCATCAGCCTAAGCACTTGGACCATCTGTTCAGTTAGCTCCACCCCCTAGTGACAACACCCACACCAACAAAAGCAATCTCACTCAAGTCCCCATGCCCCTAACCACAACAAATACACCTTTAGAAGAAAAGCCTCTACAATCTACTACGAGTGGTGTGCCACTGCCCACTTCAGTTCTCATACTGGGTTCATCAACATTGCATCTATTATCATGGCCGCCCATTCCAGCGCCATTTTTTGACGTCCTGGTCATCAACACAGAGGAGCCAATCAACATTCCTGACACCTACTTCAACCTTCATATTGACTACCCTTTGCTCCCATCCCCTTCCCCAACGACGATTATGTTATTGGCTTGCATGTCACTTCCCCTGCCTAAGGATCCTTGGCCCCCTCCTCCACCTTTACCCAACCCCTCTAGCTATCACATTCCACCTTCCATACATTGGCTACACCCATTTTCCCAACCTGTTGACCCAATTGTACCCAACCTTGATTCTAAGTTTATTCCCTCTTGTGGCAGTGGTATTCAAAATATTTATTCTGGTGGACTGGTCGACCTGATTATGACATATGTGTTGTTCCATTGCTTCTCAGGGCAGTACCTCATCTTTGACTCTCCGGAGGAGAGTCCTTGTTTGTCGGGGAGAATGATGTAGAATGATAAGCTAATAAGCATTATCTTAGTATTTTATTTATAATAAGTATATTAAGGTTAGTTTGGCCTTTTCATGTAATTCAGGCTATACTATATAAGGCCTGTAAGTTATTGTAATTAGTAGTTTTGGGAGATGAATTGAAGGGTTTTCCCGTTCGTCTTTTGGCATTTGGCCTCCGCTACTCAAGCTTCGGCTCCCCCTCGCTCAGCTACGGCCCCCCCTTGCTCCTCCATCACTCATACTTCATATAAAAAAAAAGAATAGAAATTCTAACTCAAATGTATGCTTCACTCTATTTACTTTTTTTTGCAAAAAGAAAAGGCTGATTCCTATATATTATCTTTTTATTCTCAGCAATACTAACATCAGATTTCAAACTACTCCAATTTCTAAAAAAAAGTAATGAGTATGAATCGGCAAACACTATTAAGAGTAATACTCAGGAATATTGATAAACTTTTAAGAGAGAAATAGAGTTGGATACTTCGCCTCCGTAAACATCTCCGAAAGCAAGGCTGATGGTATCCATGGTGCATGATGGTGAGGAGCAGTTCGTAGTTATGCTGACAATGTACGAATAGTCACTTCCTGTCTGCCGAGAAACCTGGGATGTTTGCAATTCCTACATCCACCAACATATATTTACCTAAGAGGATGATCAAGAATATAACTAAATTAAGACCTATTAACATGAGTAAGAAAAAAATAAAAAGTTGGAAGTCCATACCTTCCGACAACAGTAATCTTTTACTTGGTGAAGTCAATGCCGTCTTTAAAAGGCTTGCATCAGCTGTTGAGCCATCCCATCCAGCTAATACATATGTGAACTCAAGATCAAAGTTGCAAGCAATCAATAAGTTTTGAGTGATATGACCTTTCCTATTCCAAAACCTCATTTGATCCTTTCCTAAAATATGAACTGGAACATGAGTAACATCAAGTGCACCAATGCAATCCTACATCAAAGTATTTTATTAACAAAAAAATAACACAGACATCGTATTTGAAAAAAAATGATTCGCAATAACCAAATTGCATCTATCACTTTATTGAAATAGGTGCTAATTGTCCACACATAATGTCGAAAGCGCTCTCTAGTAATAGAGTACTTTTAACCACCATGGGCCAAAATGATTAATGTCAAGGCCACCTGCTCTTCAAGAGTAGCATATCTAGTGTTCTTTAGAATACTATTTTGCTTGAAAATCAAACACAATTTTCTAAAGGGTTTAGGATACATCCTATAAACATCCCTAAATAATTCACGATCAAGGGTCAACACCTTTCTTATGTAATTAGTACCACCTTTTTCAAAGATGTATTTATAATGATTTTCAAGCAATTTATAATGACAAAAGTAATGGCCCAAAGCTGCAAGTACTGCCACAATAGCCATTTTGATCATAAAATGTTCATCAACCACATAACAATCCATGACACCTATGACCAAAGAACATAAACACATTAAAACAATATCCACCATAGTAATAACAATACCACAAACTTTCTTCACAAGATAATGGTCGCACACATGATAGTATACCACACCAAGTTCAAGATCATAGTCAATACATTCAAAACCTTCAAAAAAACTACGATAAAGTACTAGAAGAACATCTGGCAAGTCCAAAATGAACATTTAAGAAGTCTCAAGTATCTACCAAGAAGTCCATAATCACCCCCTATTGACCTTACAGCATTCTAGCCATTTTATCCTTTCAATAGGATCCATCATTTAAAAAAAAAATATACTCCATGTTCTTCAAGTACCTTAGTTGCCCGAAATTTCAAGTTAAGGTCAGATTTGGAATTTCCCCTAATGCCTTGATAACTTATTTTGTTTTTTTATCTTTCTTAGCAAAATCCTTTAAAACAGATGTCATCTCATCGAGTGCTCCTACAATTCCAGATTAAATTTCTTCTGCTGGGGAATCAATGGCTTTCCTCTTTCGGCGATGGGATTTCCTATGTTGGCCTTCCATGTATGTGACAAATTGTGTTGCAACCTCATTAAAGTGAGAGGTTTCGTCACCACCCAAATCCGCATGTGGCAGTGGAGAACCTCTTCTTGAAGTTGGCACATCAAAGCAATTGCCAACATTGCTACTTCCTTCTCCATTCAAGCACAAGGCTTCATTCCCTTGGGCAATAATTTCACCCACCACGGATTGTAGTTATCCATATGTTGGGCAACCCTCCCGTCGATATTTGCGTAACCCAGATTTATTATATATATATATAAATAAATAAATAAAAAATACAAGTACAACATAAAGGAAAAAGAATTATAGATTAAGTAGAATTCATACCGCTATTAGTTCTTTCCATTGCTAATCTTCACCCACAACCTTTCCAGTCTCTAGATCCCAGCTAAATCCAATCTTATTCACCAATTCTGCAACTTTTCTATAAGTTGCTCTCCATGTTCTCATCCGATTAGTAACATGATCTTTTGTCTTCACCCTACAAATCTTCTCTGCAAAACTTTGTAATACACCTAGCCGCATAGTATTCATGAATCATGCACCTGCAACCTTATTTCTTTTTATCCTTTTTGCATCCAATAGTTCTAGCATGATTTTATCCTCATCATCATCCTATGTCTCATTTGTCATCCTTTTGCTATCATCTAATATGTTTTTTCGTTTCTTCTTCGTCATCTATATAGAGTTCAAGTAACTCATGTGTAGCCTACAATTAATTAAATACATATCCACCAATCCAAAAAAGAAAATTCAAACAAGCAAAGCAAAATAAAAAAACACTCATGACTAGATACTAGATTTGATGTTCCAGAAAAGTAATTATTCTAACCAAAACTAGATATGATCACTGAACTTGTATATTTTCGAGACGTAGAGACTAGATATGACATGATTTTATTTCATTTGAACAAAAGTAAAATAAACCAACATCTGGTTCCCTTTTCTATTATCAGTCACATGTTAAACTAACATCTTTTCATAACAACGTGCTAAAAAATCCACCTCATCTTGTGACAATATCCCTTTGGTTTCATTAACAAATGCTAGACAATAAAATACCACCACAACTTCACTTTTTGTTTCAACCAAAATCTCATTAAACTTAAGAGAAAATGCTATAAGCCCTTAGTACCTATTATGCATATTAACAAGAACAATAGAAGTAGCAATTAGCAAAAAACAGTCATCACATCAAGTTCTGTGCAGACCATATTTCCATATTGCAATAATGAGGAATCAAATAATTCAATAAAAGAAGGTGGGGTATAAACAGATTATACTGAAAGGGATGTAAAAAAGAAGTAAACACAAATAGTTGTTGGCTAGTACCCCCTGAATTTGTTTATGAATAATAGAATGTTCACCACAGCACGAGTGTCACAATTTGCATGCTAATTCCTCCTACAATCTAATAAAATTAAGAAGAAAAAATAATGATAATTTTTTAATTGCACTATATTTCAAATGCAGCTAAGTGAAGAAAAGACTGTCCACATTTGTATGATGGAACTACCATCGACACATCCATAGTAACATTCATTATTTATCTTCTACCTACTAGAACCCACAAAATCTGCTCATTCTTTGTCTTCAACCATGAACCACTCCACAACAGTCCATTCCCATATACTCAATTCAATAATACATTAATACCCATCCAAAAGTGAAACTTTACATAGTCAATAAAGGGCTTATTATGTTTAAACTTCTCAATCCATATCAGACCAAACATTCTCATTTGATCCACATCTGATAGAAATTTGACATCAAATTATCTAGTTTTCACAAAATCTCATACAAAAGTTCACACAGAAGTTCATCATCTAATGAGAACTTATAGAAATATAGCTTAGTTCATATTATAGCTATAACCCAATTAAAAAAAAGCTGCTTCATATCAGAATGTTGCATTCTTAATCCACAACAATCAAGCACAAAAAAAAAACCATTTGCTTAACTACATTTCCGTTTTAACCAGAGAGTGGACGTCTTAAACTGAAACTCGGTTTCATTTTAAGAAGAGACTTGTGCCATATAGAATCAAAAGATAAACGTTAAATATTGCAATCTATAACCACAAAATCCTTGACTTTTTAAAATCTTTGCATTCTCCTTCTTACCAACATACATTCATGCACATTAAAGAGTAAATTTTTCCCCAATGCCTACAGTAATTTTATAGCCACATCCAAATTAATATTTGTTCAAATGAACAAGCAAACATCTCTCACTAATGTTCTAAACCATAACCAAAAATACTTCACGACTGCTTGCAGAAAATGACTCCATAAGCATTTCTCATCAACATTAAAGAGTAAAGTTTTGCTTTAACCTAATTCACCAGTATTCACAGCAAAAAAATACTTTTGCATTGGCCAAAGCTAATAACCTTTACTTTCTTCAAAACGGTGTTCGTGGATCTTCATTCAACAAAGTATCATTTTCGTTTGAATTATGAACTAATCCCTTGTTCAAATTTTTCTTCACTCTTCTCCTCTTGTTGTCTAATATAAGTTATAGCACACAAAGACCCCAGAATCAACTCCACAAAGGAATAAGTAAAACATAAGCACCTTTCGAATTTTATCGATCTTTTATGCATGCTTTTTGTGTTACAGGGAAAAAAGCCATGCTCCCATATAAAAGCAGACTCGATTTCATTGTTATCATTTTTGTGATGGAAGATGGTTATATTAATATTTCATGTGCAATCATCATGTCATGAAGCTAATCCACATATTTGGAAAGGTGTATGATGAATATGATGATGTTGAATCTTCTTATCATTGTCCCCTCTTTGAAAGGTTGCATCAGGAAGGGCATCGAGCGTAAAAACTTGCCACTATGTTTTTTTGTATGGATTTTGAACCATTTTGATTCCGATAAGGGTCAAATGCGGTATATAATCTATGTCGCCGACCCCAGATAGCTGGGATAAGGCATATGATGATGATGATGATGATGATTTTGTGTTACCGAGAAAATCACTAAGGACTTTGATATAGAATGTATGCTTCTAAAATACTTGACATGTTTTTCTTTCTATAGGTCCTCAAGTTTATGTTGTCATTCTTCCATAGTATGTATGAACACACCTTTCCTCTCCATTGGTTTATATTTTCAGGCGGCTCTTCATTAAACCAGCTCTCTTCTCTTTTTTGGTAACACCGCACCAAATAAATGTCCTTCTTCTTGCAGCCTTTACCCCTAATTTTTACATTTGTTGCTAAAGAACTTGTTTCACATTTTGATTTTTGTCCCTCTTTTCATTTGCTTTTGAAAGGATTGATGGTGAAGGAATGGAAGCTAAGGATGTCCCTCTGTACTGGTGTTTCACTATGAGGCCTCTGAGCCACTTTTAGCATTTCCATACTTGTCATCTTCTCAATTTTTTTCATTTGCTTCTATTTTTGGTACTACCAAAATTCAAGTTCCTCAAACACATTTCTATGTTTTTCCTTTTGTTCCAATCCTTCTTCAGTGTATTGATCTCTTCTGTCCATTATTTCTTTAAATTTCTTTGCAATTTCCATAATGAAATAATTCAATTATTGGACTAGATCCTACTCTTTTGTCAGTTCTTCTTGAAGGGTTTCAATTTTTATGTCTTTCGGTAGCTTTGCTTCAAGTGTTTGAACTTCTTCTTTTAAAGCAGCCATCTCAATGTGATTAGCATCTTCTTCACTTTGACCAACAACAATACCTTACACAATCCACAAATAGTACTCAAAGAAATAAATATAGCATACATCATCATCATCATACGCCTTATCCCAGCGATCTGGGGTTGGCGGCATGGATTATATACCGCATTTGACTCTTATCGGAATCAAAATAGAACAAAATCCATACAAAGAAACATAGTTGCAAGTTTTTATGCCGGATGCCCTTCCTGACGCAACCCTCCGAAGAGGGGATAATGATAAGAAAGATTCAGCATCATCATATTTATCATACACCTTTCCAAATATGTGGATTGGCTTCATGACATGATGGTTGCACATGAAATATTAATATAGCCATCTTCCATCACAAAGCTAGTAACAATGAAAACCAGTCTGCTTTTACATGGGAGCATGGCTTTTACATGAAATAAATATAGCATACATAGACTAACCAAATCTGTCGGACCATAATTGGTCCTATCTTCCTCCACTTCCCCCTCGTCAATGTGGCCCTCCACACTGTCATCCAGTAGACCTTTCTCTTCTTGTCTTTCCTCTCTTTGTTGTTGTCTCTCTTGAAACTCTGTTGTAGTCTCGGGACTTCCACTACCTCCTCATTTGCTTCTTTCCTCCCGCCATCCTGCTCAAGGGACGTGCCTGACCTGTACTGAAATGTTTACAGTAATTTGCCAATTTATTTTTACCAGTCATATTAAGCTTTGCATTACGAAAGTTTATTTTAACAGTTGATGGAGAAAACTTGCCATATCATCAGTTAGTTATCCTGACTTCTCCACTTTTGATATCTTTAGATAATCTTCCAAAATCCACTTCACAAATCTCGGGACTGGCATATTGTTGTCTTCTTGCTATGATGCTCATGGACTCATATAGTCAAGACTGCAAAAATATGGCATGTTAACTATATAGTTAATCACATATAATTCTTACCAACAAGACTACAAGGCACGCAGTGATATCTTGTGGATCTCCATGATAATCAATTGAATGCATGGCTTCAATCATTGGCCAAGCATATGTGTACATCGTCTCTATGTTGTCCACATATTTGGCAAATGAGCATCTCTTTTGTAGGGGAACAACCAAGTCACACATGTAAAGACTCTAGAGGCATAAGAGGCCCTGTGTCTTCTATTTATGTTTGCTGATTTATTTGTATAATTTTTTCAAGTCCCCCATATAGCTGTCTTCCAACAAAACCTACATTTTTATTTTTCTCGTTGTTCTGTTTTCTCCTTACATGTTTATGGTATCACTTCTGTTCTCATCAACTTCTCTCAACTAGTTGTAGCTGGTCTTTTTATCTAGGAGCACTCTATGTCTCCCCCAAAATATTGTCAACCTTGAAAACCTATGATTTTGCTCGTTCGAATAGTCCTTGTACTTAGCTCAACTCCTTGTACATCTGTAAATAATAGCGACAACAAGATTATAAGCTGTGCATTCACATGATCAAGTACTAAAGTACAGTATAATTATACTCAGAATCCTAATTAAAAACCAATACTACAACAATTTGCTTTTGAATCTAGACAAAATTCTACATGGAAATTATAATGTCCCTAATCAGAGACCACTACTACAGCATACTTCATAAAATATGAAGACAACAGCAGAAGTTTTCTCCTAGTATAACTTAACTCTTCTCTTCACTAAAAACGACTTCTTCAACATAAATGAAGGCTTCCTAAAAAAAGCAATGTCTAAATGAAGACTATTTTGAGAGAGTATAGCTTCAGTAACTGAAAGGCATTAAAGCAACTTGACATATCCAGGCCCAAACTATAGACAAAAGCCTATATATTGATTATTTATACTTCAGCATGATCTATCCAAAATTTCTAACCAGAAACCAAGTTTAATAAAAGAAAATCAATAGCCATTGCTTGAACGCCCTCTCATTAATATAGAATCAGAAAGAAAAGCTCTTTTTTATAATGTAATTGTCCAGTTATATATCATTGCTTAAATCATGGAACTTACTTGCTTGCCTCTTACAACGAAGTACAAAGATGAGAATTATCCTTCAAAGCATAATGTGCCCAGTTCAAAAGCAGCCCCAATTCAGCAATAATTTCATAAATCTCATCTGTCTTGGCATGAGATGTGTCCTGAACTAAAAATCTATGCACGACATTGTTCACCTCTATCCAACTATATCGAGCTTCTTTTTGCACCCGCACCCTATGGTCCCTCATCAGGTTCCTCACCTTCACTGCCTCTTCCCATCATCCTGTACTAGCATATAGATTGGAGGGAAGGACATAATTTCCAGAGTTTTCAGGCTCACGTCGGCATGCGCTCTTACATTCGCATATTCAGCAAGATCTATGCTTGAATGAAGTCTGCAAGCACTGAGAAACTTACCCCAGATGACAACATTTGGCTCCACATCCATCTTGCATATGAACTTGTAGGCCTCTTCCAAGTCTACACCATTTGGCTTTCTAAGAGAGCGAATCACCTTTCATCGTGGAGGCCTATCTATCGTCGTTGCCATCTCCGGCCTCTTGCCTGAGAATAATAATTAGGGAACGGTATCATCTAATTTTAGTATATTATTTTTTCTAATTGTTTCAATCAAAAATGAATATTAGTATCTGCCTTAGCTCACGTCGGCATGCGCTCTTACATTCGGAGTTGTCAGATTTTGATCCAATGGTGTTTGTTAATACAAGTGGCCGACGGGTGGTTCTAATAACGCGTTGTCAGATTTGATCCAACAGCTTGTGATACTCGTGCATGAGACAAGGCCCATGTTAGTTTTTTTTCTTAATGTTTGTATATGGAATTGGGTGTCTGATTCCGCCTATTTCGTGCAGTTTTTGTCCCCAAATGTGGAAGAATTTTACATCCTCCCAGTTATATCCTCCCTCATGTACACCTATGAGCCTCCACGTCACCCTCATAGAAAGGATACAGTTTCTACTTTTTACCAATTTAAGTGATTCGCTTTCCTCCCTTATATATTCCACCTATGAACGTGGAGGCTTCTCATAGGGTAGAGTATATAAGGGAGAATATAAATGAAAGGATATACGTACAACATACCTTTCATGATAGCATGGAGTGATTCTCTAACATGGTCTTTTGCTTAATTGATTAGTGTGATGTATTATATCAATGACTAACCAAACACACAATATTCCTCTAATACAAAGTAGAGACACAAATGAAAGAGTTTCTTGGGGGCCAGACCGTGCAAGTATAACTATATCTATCGAGAAAATTTGAACCATTAAAAATTGGAAAAAAAATTGGCCATTGTCAAGGTGGTTGTGTGTGTATATTATATATATATAAATATTATATATATATATATATAATTATATTATATATATATATATATATATAATTATATTATATATATATAGAGGGTGATATAGTGAGCCGCACCCTTTTGTGAGCCAGATGAGCCCCTTCAATCGTGGCCGCTCACGGGTGATCTCACGACTAACTATCTAGTGCTGGAGCATCCAATCAGTTTTAAATTTATTATTTCCCGTATTGCCCCTTCAGGAACCCGACTGCTTTGCTTTTTTACTTCCCTTCCGATGGGGCAAAACTTTCCATTACCCCCTCCCATCTCCTTTCGCAGCACCTCCGCGTCTAATCTTGCCGGTGGCGGTGCTTCCTTTGCCTCCGCCGCCATGTCCCGCCTCACTGCCCACGAAGTCGCTGGCCTGCCGCAGCATGTGGATATCATAATCACGACCCTCTACAGTTTGGCCAAGGTCATGCTTATCTTGGTAAGCTAAACAATGAAGAAAAAAGAATTCTCAAAGACATGTCTGCAGTGGGCGTGAAACCATCGGATGTTCTGAAAGCCATTAAGCAATATAACCCCAACAATCAAAGTACAATCCGCACTTTATATAACAAAAGAAGGGATATACACATAGCTCAATGTGAAGGTAGATCTTTGCTCCAAGAGTTGATGAAGAATCTCGAAGAGGCCAAGTATAGCAGTCATTATGCGAACAACAAGAATGATGAACTGACACATTTCTTCTTTGCGAGTCCAACATTTGTCACCCTATCAAAGTTGTTCCCGCACATATAAGTGATAAGGTCAACATTTCTACAAACCTTAATCCCATTAATATGGTGTTCTACTTCTGGAGCATTTAGAGCAATTGACAAAACTTGTTGAGTTAGTAAAAACAAATAGGGAGAGAGCGGATCACCTTGCCTTATCCCAGCTTGAGGATCAATAGACTCAGATGGGGCACCATTTACGAACACTTGAAACTTAACAGTGGTCACACAGAACATAACAAGTTGTATCCATTTTTCAAAACCCATTTTTCTCAATATATCATCTAGAAAGGATCATTTAACTTTATCATATGCTTTTTGAAGATCAATTTTAAATGCAAACACTCCTTTTCGACCTTTATTTTTACCTTTCATAGTATGAGCTACTTCATGGGCCAACAGGATATTATCATGGATTGATCTATTAGGTAGGAAAGCTGACTGATTTGGAGAGATTATGTTTTCCATCATGCATCTGAGCCTATTAACAATGATTTTGGAGATTATTTTATAAACAAAGTTACACAAGCTAATAGGCCTAAAGTCGTTAGAAGTTGTTGGGTTGGGAATTTTTGGGATAAGACAAATGAAGGTTCTATTCATTTCCAAACAGAAACTTCCATCATCAAAGAACTTTTGGACAATAAGACTTACCTGTTCTCTCACAATATTCCAATACTTATTATAAAAAATACCTTGGTAACCATCCGGACTTTCAGAGCCCCCAACTAACTTACAGTCATTTGAATTTCCTCCCGAGTTACACTTCTTATTAACTTTTGATTATCTAGGTCAGAGACAATAGGGTGGACTAACTCCAACAAGTAACCTCCAAAATCTTGTTCCACATTGTTTGGGGTAAACACTTGATTAAAATGTTGGACAAAGACTTTAGTCAATTCACCAATACCAGACACCAATGCCCATTGTCATCTAGAATTTCAGTAATTACATTTCTCCTTCTCCTAGCTAAGGTCGTTTGCTGGAAAATTTTTGTATTAAGGTCCCCATGACAAATCCAATTAATTCTCGACTTCTGATACCAATGCATTTCTTTTTGTTTTAAAGCTTTCAAGAATAGCTGTCTAATTTCAAATTTCCTATTCTGAGTGATGGCATCATTTGACACTTGGACATCTTCTTGTGCATGTTTCAATTCATTTAGTAGGAGTTTAGGTTTTTCATTGATATTACCAAAGTTGGATTTATTCCATTTTTTGAGATCCTTAGCTATGACTTCCAACTTTGTGAGAAGGCCAAATGAGTCCTCACTATAAACTCGTTATTTTACACAAACTCCACAATAGCTTTACATTCTTCTTCTTCTTCCAATCACATTTGTTAAAACCAAAAAGGCTTGTTTAGTTGCTTAAACTACATAGGGTTAGTGTGAACCAGTATAGGTGCATGATCTGAACCAGCAATGGCCTGATGATAGAGCAAGGCAGAAGGATATTTTTTACTCCAATGAACATTAATATAAGCCTTATCTATCCTCTCAAAAATTCTAGATTTTTCTAGATGACCATTAGTCCAAGTAAATCTAGGACCACGAAAAGGTAACTCTTGAACTTGTCATTTTTTAATAACATCTAAAAATTCCGATTTTACTCTACTATTTATTCCACAACTACTTTTTTATCTTCTATACAAGTTATAACATTATAATCACCAATCAGAAGCCAAGGAAATTTAGCTGGCTTAGCTAAGGAACTAATATATAACCATTGTTCCAATTGTGATTCCAAAATAAAGCTAGCATGCACAAAAGTAATTCTAGATGAGATTTTTTTTATCATCAACTCTTTAATATGTACTAACCATTTTAATTCTTTTTCAACTTTAATTCTTACAGACTTATTCCAACATATCCAAATACCATCAGATCGACCTTATGAAGGAACCACATGATAATGATCAAAAGAGAGTTTGGACACATACCTGATCGAATTATCCAATTTCATCATAGTCTCAGAAAGGAGCAAAATCTGAGGGTCAGTATGCAGATGATCTTTTATTGTTTGGGAGAGCTAGTATTAGGGAATGTAAGAATATATTGCATATTGTTCAAGCCTTTTGTAAGCTTGCTGGTCATACCATCAATTTATCTAAATCCTTTCTCACCTTTAGTAAGAATGTTTCTAAGAAATTTAGAAAAATCTTATATAGATTATGCGGTGTTGAGGAGCGACTTACTTTGGGAAAATACTTGGGGGCTCAGGTCCCTTTGGGGGCTTCCAGAAAAGATGACTACGATGATTTATGGGAAGGAATCTATCAGAAGTTAGCTTCTTGGAAAACTAAGTTGTTAACTCTAGATGGAAGACTTGTTTTAATCAATGCCACTCATATTGCTAAACCTTTGCATGTAATGTCAGTGGCAAAGTTGCCTAAGTTGGTTACCAATGAACTTGGGACCTGAGTCACCTGTCCTCGAGCTCCAGTTCTCCCCATAATCTTCACGACCACAACAAGCTTTACCTTACTATCCATTTTGCAAAACTAAATAAGAAAAGATTGTTCTTCCATTACCCTTAGGGGGACATGGTGGTCGAGGCAAAGGGGATGCCACCGCTGGCGAGGGTAGAGGTGAAGGGTCACGATCAGAACCGGCTTATCATGCGGAATGTGAAGGGGCCTGTCAAAGAGGGTGATATTCTGACCCTGTTGGAATCGGAGAGAGAAACAAGGAGGCTTCGCTGAGAATGATGATCTGATAGGGGAAAAGGTTATACCCTAGATGTTTTGTTAGACTCAGTATATTTTTTGTTGCCCAGTTCAACCATATAGGACCTATTTAATGCTGTCAACTTTGGCTTAGCAGCGTGATTGCCCAATATGCTTGGTGTTCTTTCAGTTTCGGCATTTGTGATGCATCTCGACAGACTTGTTTTTGGAAGAATTTGTTTGTGCTGATTAATGTAGGATGCTTGATATTCGAGATTTCCATATCTACAGTTTACAAGGTGATCTTCTCTTATAATTCTGTTAATTATGTTAACCAGTTCCATACATCCCTGCTTAATTGCCACAGTAAATATAGTTAAGGCTCCAGGGACTGTGAAAGATATGACAAATTTCACTTTGGTCTAAAAAAATAATAGAAAACACAATGAACAAGAACTAACAAGAGCAGAGCATTTTCAACAAATAGCTTTTGAGCTGCTTTTTCTAAAATCAGAAGGCAATGACATCGTATACTGGAAAGTACTATTCGATGAATGCTTTCCTCGTGCGTTTACAAATGATTGATTATTCATCAATTATGCAACCCACTGTATATGTAATGAATTACAAAGTCAACCCCAAATGCATGCCTTTGATGCGCATTAGGTTCTTTGAATGTTAATTGTAAGGAAAAACAGACAGCAAACAAGTTTCGTATATCACAACAAGAAATTAATTATAACAACCCCTTTAATACAGAGGGAACTACCAGCAGTGCATGTTAGCTGTGTATCAATATTTAAATACAACAATTACATATGCCATTGAACTTGACCATCAAGATCCATTCATCTTTCAGCTGCAAAAATGTACTACTACAACTATTTAAAAGATAGTGCTTCGCACAATTTACAAAGCATAAACTGTATTACATGACCACTCAAAATTCTTCTTACAAGATGGCTAACCAATCCATCCTCCCATTCTTAACTATGAAAACCAACAGCTAGTTCTGCAACCTTAGGCCACAAAGGAAGTGCAGTACTAAATGTCTAGACCTGCTTCTCCAATTACTCGAGCCACCAAAAGAACAAAGCCAAATGGTCTACCTAGAAAACAGGCATAAACAATGGTTCATGCAACATATTATACTCCTGGAGTGACAGGAGACTCATGATATCTATCATCTGTTGCCATTTTAACTCAAATGTGTGAAATGCAGTTTTGTTCATAGAGGCTAAAACCAAAACAGAAGGCTCTAAAACTTTGTAGAACTGCTTCACCATCACTTCATTCACTGCATAATGTCCTCCCTAAACACTCCTTCAAATCGTCTCCTCATAACATAACTTGCATTTGACATTGAGGGTACAGACAACAGGTGTCTGCACTGACTATTCATACCAGCAGGCTGCACAGGCCTCAACATCTTAGATAGTGTCCTTGATCATATTGAGAACTATTTCCCTACATTGCAAATTTTAACTTACATTAGCCATTAATGTATTAAAAAATGACACTATCAGCAGGTAAACAAATTTGTGAAGAGTTATAAATTTGTTATTAGTCTCAAATAGAAATCACAAGCAAACATAAAAAAAAGTCACAAGCGGGTTTACCAAAATCTGAATGAGCAATTAGACGTCACAATTGCCACGAATCATTAATTTCATTCAAAGAGCTGTCTTCTTCTTTCCTGCATGCAAATACACTTTCATTAATAGTAAATATGCATGTATATGCATGAAAATAAGCAAATTATGCAATTTATTACCTTAAAGCAATAACCACAGGACAATTTCGTATGTCATGTCCTTGCCCACAAAGATGACAACCTTTACATAGCCTTCCACCTTTAGTAGCAATTTCCATGGCCACCTCTTTTCCACTTTTAAGGCGCTTTCCTGAATCGTTGGTTTTTGAAATGTTAGGGGGATAAACATTGATCTCTTTGACCATTGTCTTAGAACTGAGCTGGGATTCATTACTATTCTCTTCTGGGGCACTCTCTTTCAAATACTTGCCAATATTCATAATCATATCCTCCACATTTTTAAGTCATTCGTCACTTGAAACACATGCCATGTCCATCCACTGATATACAAGAGATTGAAGCCTTCTTTTTGTACGCAAAACTTTGGGCACTTATTCCAAATCTGCATAAAATTCTAATCCATCTCTATCTTTTGCAGCTTCTTTTGTTATGTCCACGGTCCATCTTCTTAATAACAATTCATTAGGTAAACTATTTATACCATTATTCCTTAGGACAAGCAAAATATGTCTACATGGAATGCCTTTTGTCTCAAACATCTTACAAGAACATAGTGCATATCCTTGAGCCCTTACAAACTTAACCTCCCTTGTGAAACCCACTTCCCCAGGCCTTGTGACTTCATAAAAACTTGACGGTCCATCATAATTTTTTAATATTGAAATATAAAATGCACTCTCTTTTAATTCGGGATGAAACCATTTAGTAAAGATATCACGACTATAGAGGTCACCGATTTGTCACTCAATATTAAAAGAAGTCATTAGAGCTGGCTTTGTAGTTTGAGACTTAAAATATGCAGTCAACTCATTATGCTTAAGTCTTTTCACACCCCTCTCAAACCGTTGAACGAATTCCATCAATGTATTTTTCTTATTCACATATTTATCTATGAAAGAATTAACACTCTCACTACGCTGAGTGCTCCTAATACCCGCCAAGAAAATACCTTTGAAGAAAGCAGGAACCCATTTTTCTCTAATATCATACAACAAGCGAAGCCAACCATTGCCTTCTAATTCATTCTCCATCATAATCCTAGTCCATTCTTCCTCAAAATCATTTTTTATTTCAGAATTCCAAACACAAGAAGAATGAAATCGGTCTTTAAATGAATTTTTATATGCAATTGCCCCTAGCTTCTTAGTTATCTTCTCTAAAAGAAAAAATAATATAATAAATCATCAAAAAAAAATTATAAAAATGACACACTGTAGCAAATATTTGCAAAACATGGTATCTGACAAGTCACGCAGGCGCCTGCTTGACACGGGCGCCTACGTGGCTTTTTTTTTAAAACTAACTCAAAAGGTGTCGGTACAACCGACGCCTCTCGGTTAATAGAGCCTTTTACTACCTTCTCATTTTTCGTCCCATTTTAAATAGGCAAGTCACTTCAACGATACATATCTCTCTCATTATGATATCACATAATAGGCAAGTCACTTCCTTATTTTTAGTGCTCTTTCTAGTCATTATGATATCACATAGATGTTGAGCCATCGCATACCATTTATCATAGTTTTTGTAGTATTTCTTTCAATAAATAGCATGCGATGGATCAACATCTTTGCGATATCATTATGACCAGAAGAGCACTAAAAATAAGGAAGAATGAAAAAAAAAGGCGAAAATAGATGAAGAATGAGAGAGATATACATCATTGAAATTTGTCCCACTAAAATAAATCTGTCCCATTTTAAATGGATGCAGCAGTTTTATGGTTTTTGTTCTTAGTTGTCTTATTTTGTTTTCTCATCGAGATTAATTAAGATAATAGATTAATAGAAGGGAAATTTATATAATAGGGTATAAAAAAAAAATTTAAAAATGACACATTGTAGAAATTATTTACAAAAGAGGGTATCTGACAAGCCACACAGGCGCCAGCACAGCCGCTGGTGCCTGCGTGGCATTTTTTTTTAAACTGAACCGAAAGGTGTCGGTTGAACCGACGCCTTTTGTAGAAGGCTAAAAGGCGTCGGTTGAACCGACGCCTTTCGTTGTAACTGAAAGACGTCGGTTGAACCGAAGCCTTTTGTACAAAGCAAAAGGCGTCCGTTAAACCGATGCCTTTCGTAGAAATGCTAAAGGCGTCGGTTGAACCGATGCCTTTCTGACCCTTTGCCTTTTTTTTTTCACAATGGAACCGACGCCTCTCACCTACTACTACTATCGGACAAATCCTCCTCCAGATGAAATCTACAATTTTTCACCTGATAATAAATACACTTAAACACATCCACAAACATACACAAAAACACATCCACAAACATACACAAAATATATATAAAAATATACACAAACATATTACACAACATTAAACTATTATAAAGTTATGCAAAGTATTACAAATGTACTTATAAAATTACAAGTGTTTAATCAATTCTCCTCAACCTATTCCTACCCCGTCCTCGTGCTCGTACTGGAATTTCCTCAGGATCAATGTCAGGTATAGCATCTGAAGAAGAAGGTGCCTGACGTAGAGCACGGAGTGCACGCTGTCGCCGGGTATATACTTTTGAAGAAAGGGGCCTCTCAACTTGATCGACGGAGGCGTCTGGAACAACTAGTGATGGGGTAAAACCTGTCGTGTCAGCTGATGATGTCACAACGTCTGGTGAAGCTGATAAAGGATCTGGAACAACCTCCATTCCTGGAATCTCAGTCATAATGGGGCGAAGCAATGGCAAACTCGCAAGAACATGACCAGAGATATCGTGTATCGTCTGACATGCCGCTACATAGCTATCATATGATCGGTCTACCAAAGCACTATGAGACTGAGCGTGCACTTGTCTCACACAAGTAAGCTACAAAGGAACAAGAAGAATATATGTTATCTACTCATACAATGGTGAATTAAATGAAATATGAAGTCAGAGATACTCACCAACGCCAGCTCAGTGTCGCCCCTCAGTTGATATAACATCTCCGCCTCATGCACAGGTGGCATGATAAGTCTCCTCGTGATCCTCAAGTACCATCTCATGTATGCATTATCTGCATCTCGCTCCGTCATTGCAGGCTCCCCTTGAACGAGAGTGGTCGTCCGGTCATCCCATCTAATAATATAGGCCGCATGATGCGACCTCCAATCAAAACTCCCTCGGCCTCGACGCGATGATCGTTCAATGAACTCTACACCAAGAGGGGGGAAAATCTGCTTAAATCCGAACTGCAACATAACCCGATCTGGAACATGCATCTCCACAATGTCTACACATATCAGTGGCATCCTAGATAGCCACACATGCGCTCCATCCGTACATACTCCTGGTAACTGTGCTAACACATGATCATAATATGGCTGCCATGTTACCTACACAATATTTGAAAATAGTATTCGTGTCACTTCTATTTACATTCGTTATATTCATAACATGTACATTACGAATGACTAATACCTGGCCGGATCGCTGATAGTCTAGTTCAGATCTATACATCAAGAGGACACTGTGAGGATTTACAGTTTTTTTCTTTTTAGCATTCCACCTAACATAAAGAAGATGAAAAATACATTAGTTAAAATCCCAATAGAAGATCACAAAATAACTTAAATAGAAAATACATACCGAACTCCTAACGGAGATAAACCATCTAGTGGAGTGCTTTGAATGTTTGGACGACCAATATGCAATCTCTCCCACGACCATAGATGTTTAACACATACACACCCAGCATGAATCAAATGTTATAATTGAAATAAACATTTTCAGCATTAATCAGATTATTGATGGTTTACCTGGATCAGAGTGACGCACCCGGCAATCCCGAATGTGCTAGGTTGGCAAGCTTTTGCCAACTCTCTGTACAGGTAGGCAAGGGTGGCACTACCCCATGCATACTGTCCCACAGTGTATAAATCCTCTAACAAAAGAAGATACATCGGGTGCACATGGCTACTGCTGCTATCGGCAAATATAGTGCTATCGAGCAAATAGAGTAAATATGCTCGTGCGTGTTGCTCGACTTCAATCTCTGTGGTATCTTCCGACAGGCGACTGAACTGCTCTCTCACCCACAACAGACTTATCCTAGTTCGTCCTTTCAATGATTCGTGTGGAGGTACCCGTCCAAGAAGGTGCTCGTATACTTCATTCCAGTCAATGCCCACAGTCGAGCAACTCACCGCAATGCCATCAACTCGCAATCCGAGTAGTACAACAACATCTTGTAATGTTATAGTCATTTCCCCCAAATGCAAGTGAAATGTTTGCGTCTCCCTCCGCCATCTCTCAACTAGGGCAGTGATGAGAGCCCTATCAATCCTGATATACTGTAATCGTGTAAAGTGGCCAAAACCTGCCATCTCTATGTACGACAACATATGTGGATCAACTGCCCAATGGCGCACGTTTTGCCAGTGCTCGGTGCATTCAATGCATCCGGGATCCTATACACATGAAAAGTACTTACAATTAGAAAAGTAGTTAAATTTCTGCAGATCCAAAACTAATGAGATAATGATGTTTGCGCATACCTCTCCGTTCCATATGCCATCGGATCTGTGCGAGCTCTGCTCTGTGAGGACGGAGGGATCAATCGATCCTGGGTCCATAATATCTACAAAGAAACCAACAATTAATTGTAACTTCAAAGAATGTATAAACCAACCTACTTCAAATATATAGACCATTGTAAGAACATGTACCATTCCGCTGAAGGTGTGTTTTCGCATTGACGCCTATTATGTCCAAGTTGGTTACATTTCCCACAATGGTAGTGTGATCGACCATCTGTCGCCATGCCCGCACTATCCATCGCATTACGTATTCTCCTAGTGCGTGGACGACCGGGTTTTCGTGTCACTCTTGGGGGCTTCACCACATACATAGGTGACTTTTCCTCCTAAGATCGTCGATCAGGAGGAGGAAAGAATTCGACTGCATACACCGATCTATATGCATCAGATGTATACCAATGTCCAACTAAATCGCCGATGGGTCACCTTCGCTTCGAATGGACAACAAGTAGATGACGACATGGATGTTTGTACACCTGAGGATAATTGCAAGAATATGTATGATCGATGTCATCCACCACATATTTCCTACCACGCATTGTTCTCACTTCATACATGTGAGAATTGATTTCGTCAACAAACATGCTACCAATCAGACGCGTTTGTTCTTTAATCTTCCACTCAATAGTAGGGGTGTATGGGGTTGTCATGACCAATCCGGCCGAATGTCGCTTCACAAAGAATTTGACGATCCGGTAGAATGTGGCTAACACTAAGGCTTGCACGGGTAATGATCGAGCCCCTTTTAACACGCTGTTTAGTCTTTCAGCCATATTTGTTGTGGTCATACCAAATCTTGTAAAACCATCGTGAGCAAGAGACCACAATTGAGGTGATATTCCACCTTCCTCACTGAGTAGCCATTTTGCTTCTGAACTTTCTGCACCGATAAGTTTCATCTTCTCATCAAACTCGTCTATGATAAGCACAGTTGCAGCTTCCCCTATCAAACTCGTCAATACATCATTTTTAAACTTCTTATGATAGTTTGCCTTTATGTGTCGCATACAATATCGGTGACAAAAATGCGGATGCGGAAACACCTCTGGCACAGCTTTTTGCAACCCTTTATGTCGATCAGATATGATAGTGACATAGATCCTATCAAGGACAACATGCTCCTTCAACATACGTAAGAACCATCTCCAATTAGGGTAATCCTCACCCGAAACAAGGCCAAATACAAGAGGAAACAAACCCTTGTGCCCGTCGTTAGCAGTCGCCGCCGAAAGGGCTCCTCCATACTTACCAGATAGGAAAGTAGCACCAACACTTATGACTGGGAGACAATGTTTAAAACCCTTAATACATGGCCCAAATGCACAAAACGCCTTCTCAAACCGTCAACACGTAGCATCTTCCATTGGGGTCGTCACCAACCTACAAATGGTTCCCGGATTGGCATTAACTATTGCCTCCAAGTACATTGGCAACAATCGATATGACTCAACCCAATCACCATACACTGCTTTGATGGCCATATTCCTTGCCCTCCATGCTTTTGTATATGAAATATCCACGTGAAACGTCTCATTAATCCTCTCTTGAATAACCACTGGTGGGATATCTACTTCCGCTCTAATAGAGGGTAATATATGCCGACAAACAAAGGCCGCAGTATATTGTCTATGACCAGTGTCTAGCTGAGCATTTCTGCAAGTGTGTTCCCCACCATACGTCTTCACTTTAAAATGATTCATCCCCTTCATCAATGATGCATGTACTCTCCATGGGCAGGCAGGGTATTGACATTTTGCTGTGTACTGTGTCGGACTTGTACGCAACACTTTATATCGAACATCATGTGCTATTGAAAACTCCCTCAATGCGTGTACAAATTCATCTTTATTAGGGAATATTTGTCCCACATATATTGCTTCCTCATGATATGTCTCCTCATGCAAACCCTGATTAATTGCCCCATCTATTTCCTCATCGGTTAGTCGCGCTCATGGGGGCTCCTCCTCATATGGCAACTCTTCCTCAAAATCATCCAAGTTATCCGTAGCAATTGCGATGTCCACTAATTCATCTCCCTCATTATCAACCATCTCTTGCACACTATCCTCTCCTCGTACATCTTCAACATCAATAACCGGTGAATTCGGCATTTGCTCATCATTTTCCCCATCCTCTTCCTCATTCTCCCCTTCGTCTTCGTCATCATTCATATTTCCCTCTTGCATACCACTTGAACCAGTGTGAAAACAAGGGTTATCAAATGATATTTGTGTGCCAAACCATTCACCACCTCGTGCCATGCCAATATTCATCGCTTCATGAGCATAAGATGTGTGCCTACATTATACATTATAAACAATTCATGATACCGTAAGTTTAATGGTATTCAATACATGTTTTAAATAAACTTACCTCAAACTATGCGAAATTTGGGGTTCGTTGCACGCTAGTGATATAGACAAATCTTCTTCATTATCTTCCACACGCCTTCCTCTAGAGTGTCCACTCGATCTATTTCTGCGAGCACTCCTACTTCTGCCTTCACCATCATTTACAAACCTAGGCATGCGCGCCTCTTTTTCTACGCATAGCTCGAAGCTAAGCACATGAGGCGCAAAATAGAACATTTGTTGCATAGAATTGTCATCGTCAATTGGTATTACGATAGTCCTTCCTCCATAAACAGGCATCTTGTACTTCATACGAATTTTCCACAATCTTTGGTCCCATCCCAGTTTGTTTACCACTTGCATCTCTAGTTCCTCGTAAGTACTTGGCTTATTAATAAACAATCCTACACTTTCACCGCCTTCGTATTCACCTCTATCAATTCTGCCACCATACATTAAGACAAACGGAACCATTTCTCCCGCCATCTCTTCTCACAAAACTTTTACGAAAGAAACGCTATCAAATACTACACAAATACAATATACTTAATTTCATATGATGCATCTACATTCATACGTATTTCTAACATATATTAAAAATATATATTACCTATAAAGATGCGCGCGACGGGGCGATGAGGTGGCCGGGGCGAGGAGGCGAGCCGATCAATGGCCGGGGCGAGGACGGGGAGGCGGAGCTGGCTGAGACGGTGCCAATGACGTGACGGTGCCCGAGACGGTGGCGGTGAGGCGGAGCTGGCCGGAGGCGACGAAGGTGGTGGAGTCGAGGGGCGACGGTGGCCGGCAGCGAGGGGCGACGGTGGCCGCCTAGGAGCTGGCCGGAGGCGAGGGGCGACGGTGGCCAGGCTGTAGAAGGACGCTGGCCGGAGGCGAGCGCGGGGAGGCGGAAGAAACGCCGAGGCGAGCGCGGAGAGGCGAAGGACGCTGGCCGGGGCGACGGTCACCGCCTAGGAGCTGGCCGGAGGCGAGGGGCGACGGTGGCCGGACCGAGGAAGGACGCTGGCCGGAGGCGAGGAGGAAAAGCCGAGGCGTCGCCAGAGTAAAAAAAACTAGTCTTTCGGGCTCGGTGCAGCCTCGCCTCCGGTGGCCGGACCGAGGAAGGACGCTGGCCGGAGGCGAGGAGGAAAAGCCGAGGCGTCGCCAGAGTAAAAAAAACTAGTCTTTCAGGCTCGGTGCAGCCGAGCCCGAGCCCGAGCCCTAAAAGGTTAATCGAAGGCGTCGGTTGAACTGACGCTTTTAAGGCCTATGAAAAAAATGTCAAGGGCAATAAAGGCGTCAATTGGACCGACGCCTTCGGCAGTTCTACGTAAGGCGTCGGTTCGACCGATGCCATTAACATTTCTGCGAAAGGCGTCGGTTCAACCGATGCCTTTCGGGTCAGTTTTAAAAAAAAATACCAGCGTGGCTCGTCAGATACCCTCTTTTGCAATTAATTTCTACAATGTGTCAATTTAAATTTTTTTTTTATACCCTATTATATAAATTTCCCTTAATAGAATCCCTATTGAACTGCCACTTGTACTGCAAAGGCTGTGCTTGTTACTATCTTTCGCTTTCCAACTGAAATAGGAATTAAGAAAGATAAATTTGGGGGCCCTTGCAAATTTGGCTGTTGACGGTGAATAGAAGACAGCGATAAATTTGGGGGCCCTTGCAAATTTGGCTGTTGACGGTGAATAGAAGACAGCCGGCGCAAGCTGGCTTCCAAACGGGCAGATCACCGTTGGTTTCTAAGACCCAAATCACCAGCTGGCGCAAGCCGGGAGGGCCTCAGAAGAGGTGAGAGGGAGGCGGCGGAGGGAGATGGAGGATCGGAGGAGGGAGGCGGGGCCGGCCAGGAGGTGTTTCTGGTCACCTCGTCGTCGATGGTGCGCGGCCGCATCCTCTCCGATAGCGGCTGAGGCTGCTCGACTCAGAGTCGGTTTCGGGGAGATGGGTCGGTGGTGGCCGCGGCGGAGGCTATCATGCTCCTGCTCATCACCCTCGGCGGCCTCCCGAAGGTCCTCATTGTCCCCTTCTGCCTCTTCCTCTTGGTAGATATCTAATGGAAGCACTAGACCCAGCCGATGTGCGATGCGGCAGCCTGCACCTGCGCCACCAGAAGTTGATCATGAAGAGCCAGTGCAAGGCGCCCCTCGTTTCTGCCGCATTGGCTGCTCTTTGCCGTCACCGCGCTCGTCGTCTGTGTCGAGCAGCTCCCCCAGCGTGTCGGCAAGTTCAAGAACCAGGGCTAAGGTAGTGCTTTTTCTCTCTCTAGATCTTTTACACGAGGATTTTGGGTTTTTTTTGTTCTTGTTTTCCCTTTTCTGATATTCAATTCTTTGTTAATTTTAGCCTTTTGTACATATCGTGGATGGAAAATTGGAATGTTCAGTGTCTGGGGATTTGCGTGCTTAGCATAATTTTCTGCCGTACTGCAAATCCTTGGACAGTATTTGAAACTGCCAAGGATTCACATTTATTTATCCGCAACAACATTAACCATATATCTAATGTATGCTTCCCCACATATATTTTTTGGACAAATAAATTATTTTTGATCAGCTGTTTTATGTTTCGTCATCTTGTGCAGATACTTGAGCCCTGCCTCAATAGTAAAATATTGCATGCTGGAAAATCACTCTGTTTGCTATTGAAAGTGGTATTTTCAGCTTTTCCCTTAAAGGCACCCAATACTCCACCAGATGTAAAGATGCTCTACCAGAAACTTGAGGATCTCATACACAAGAATCTGGCAGCGAAACTTGGTGATGGCACCTGAAAAAACACTTGAAGCTAGCTCTGCCTATTCAATGATAAGTTTTGCTCTGTTTATTGTGAAGACTTTAGCAGAAGTCCATAAGAACTTGATTAGTCCTTACATGACACCACTAGTTCGTGTCCTCCAACGCTTATCACGTGATATGGTTACATCTGGGTGATCTCACATGAGACAAGTAATGCTTTTTCTTCTTTGATTTTACATATTCGTACTTGTCTTCTTTGATTTTGCATATGCACGGAGAGGGACAAAATGCACCCTTCCATGCGGTTCACTTCATCCTAATATTAGGAAGGATGTGATACTTCAGATATTGTTTGGACGTATTAGAGAGTAAAAATTGGCTTACTAATTAGATACCTGGATATGTTTAAGGTTAGCAATAGCTTATAATGGAGTAGAATGGTGGAAAGTTCTTGCTTCCTGCCCCTGATTTGTGGGTTTGGTGGTAGCATACAATACTGTCATATGATAATGGGGGGCCATTAATGCATGTTAATTCACTGATAGATATTCCTTACCTCTGGTATATGGTCGTGAGTTTCCTCTTTTTCCCCCTTGTTTCTTTTGGGTTGAGGGTTATCTCTTGAATTGTTTTGCAATTTCTCTTATCTCTTTTTATTATTTAACTATTTTGGCAGATGCCTTTTCTCTTTGGTTCGGTCAGTTATGCTTAACTATATAAAATTTAAGAGATGTTAATTTCCAATTTCTCATCCTTGGACAGTATTTGAAACTGCCTCTGAGTTATTTGTTGTCTCTAACTATTTTAAATATGCGTCTTTTAGCATGTACTCCAACGGTGATATTATTCATCCTAAGTTTTTACCTTTCTCATTCCTTATAATTTTTGTCTATTTGCTTATGACAATGGTCAAAGACGGGCTGATATTAACTTTTAAAACAATATTTAATTTTTTCTGGTTTATTTCTTGGTTGTCATTTTTTCAATCTTAAATCCTTGATATCTGTATTGCTTAGCATCCATATTGAATTTGCGTTTTAGTTTTCATTCACCATTAACTCATTGTGTTACAGCTGTGCATCTTGTTCAGCTCCGGCATTTACAATATGTATTTCATTCTTCATTTAGGGCCAGAGATTTGACCCTGACTCTGCTGTCAGTTCTCCTCGAGCAGTTAGTGAAATTGGGTCAACTGCGACCAATTTGAAGACTGTTCTAAAACTTATTAGTGAAAGGGTCATGTTTGTTTCGGAATGCAAACATATGTTATGCCAAATACTAGTTGGACTACTCTCTGAAAAGCGTACAGATCCAGGTGTGCTTCTATGCATACTTGATATAGTAAAAGGTTGGATTGAAGATGATGTCCGGCCGGGCTCAACTTAGTGTGTCAGGTGCTCTTCTGAATCAGAAGGACGCAAGTTCGAATATACAGAAGCCATTTCAGGTTGAGAAGCAGAACTTGTACTCAAGTGCTTTAGAAGAGTGGAATGCCAAGTATGTTCAGCTATTTACCAAAAAAAAAAAGTATCTCCAGCTGTTATATGGCATTTGTGCTGACTCAAACAAGTAAGCATTTTTGTGACTTCACTTTTGGCTCTTGCTTGACATTTATTTATCCGCAACAGCATTAACCATATATCTCATGTATGCTTTCCCACATATATTTTTTGGATAAATAAATTATTTTTGATCAGCTGTTTTATGTTTTGTCATCTTGTGCAGAAACTTGAGCCCTGCCTCAATAGTAAAATATTGCATGCTGGAAAGTCGCTCTGTTTGCTATTGAAAATGGTATTCTCCGCTTTTCCCTTAAAGGCTCCCAATACTCCACCAGATGTAAAGATGCTCCACCAGAAACTTGAGGATCTCCTACACAAGAATCTGGCAACGGTGATGGCACCTCAGACAACACTTGAAGCTAGCTCTGCCAATTCAATGATAAGTTTTGCTCTGTTTATTGTGAAGACTTTAACGGAAGTCCATAAGAACTTGATTAGTCCTGACATGACAGCACTAGTTCCGGTCCTCCAACGCTTATCACCCGATATGGTTACATCTGGGTGATCTCACATGAGACAAGTATTGCTTTTCTACTTTGATTTTACATATTCGTGCTAGTCTTCTTAGATTTTGCATATGCACGAAGAGGGACAAAAGGCACCCTTCCGTGCTGTTCACTCCATCATTTAGGGCCAGAGATTTGACCCTGACTCTGCTGTCAGTTCTTCTCGGGCAGTTAGTGAAATTGGGTCAACTGCAACCAATTTGAAGACTGTTCTAAAACTTATTAGTGGAAGGGTCATGTTTGTTCCGGAATGCAAACATATATTATGCCAAATACTAGTCGGACTACTCTCTGAAAAGTGTACAGATCCCGCTGTGCTTCTATGCATACTTGATATAGTAAAAGGTTGGATTCAAGACAACTGGGACATGACCATTTGGTTGTTTCCATTCCAATGCTTATTTTAGCAATGTTTGCTAATGGGGAAGAACAAAGAAGCAGAAGAAGAAGAAGAAGAAGAAGAAGAAGAAGAAGAAAAAACAGAAATCTGAAACTGAAGAAAAAGAAGAAAAGAAGGAAGAATGGAAAGAGGAAGAAAAAAACAAAGTGTAGTGACACCAGCGTGTCGGGTTTGCCGACGGCTGCCGATGCTGCAGATAAAGAAAATACAAAGAAGAAGAAGAAGAAGATGAAGAAGAAGAAAAAAAAATGGAGGAGAAAAGAGAAAGGAGAAAAAAGAAAAAGATGAGAAGGAAGAAGAAAAACACGAAGAAAAGAAGAAGAATGATGCGAGAAGAAGAAAACCAAAGAAAAAGAAGGAGAAGAAGAAGAAGATAAAGAAAAAGAAGCGGAGGTTATTGCCCCATCATTATAAAAAATATTGTTGATAAGCTGCTTGATCCTCCAGAAAAAGTGGGCCTTTCATTATTTACCAAAGGACTGCCATAAAAGATGCAAGCAAGTTAACCAAATGTTGTGCAAGCAATTCCGGAGGGCCTACGCTTAAGCTATCCTCAGCCACAGATGCCAAGTGAGCTCATCAAATATACTGGAACGACTTACAATGCATGGCATATATCCCTGGCTTTGCTAGAGAGTCACGTGATGTTGTTTATGAATGATGATAACAGTTCTGAATCACTCGCTAAGCTATGTCGCCTACTGAATGAAGAAGACTTACTTGGCATATATCTCCTGAATCAGAAGGACACAAGTTCGAATATACAGAAGCCATTTCAGGTTGAGGCAGAACTTGTACTCAAGTGCTTTAGAAGAGTGGGATGCCAAGTATGTCCAGCTATTTACCAAAAAAAAAAGTATCTCCAGCTGTTATATGGCATTTGTGCTGACTCAAACAAGTAAGCATTTTTGTGACTTCACTTTTGGCTCTAGCTTCACATTTATTTATCCGCAACAACATTAACCATATATCTCATGTATGCTTCCCCACATATATTTCTTGGGCAAATAAATTATTTTTGATCAGCTGTTTTATGTTTTGTCATCTTGTGCAGATACTTGAGCCCTGCCTCAATAGTAAACTATTGCATGCTGGAAAGTCACTCTGTTTGCTATTGAAAATGGTATTCTTAGCTTTTCCCTTAAAGGCTCCCGATACTCAACCAGATGTAAAGATGCTCTACCAGAAACTTGAGGATCTAAAACACAAGAATCTGGCAGCGGTGATGGCACCTGAAAAACTCTCGAAGCTAGCTCTGCCAATTCAATGATAAGTTTTGCTCTGTTTATTGTGAAGACTTTAGCAGAAGTCCATAAGAACTTGATTAGTCCTTACATGACACCACTAGTTCGTGTCCTCCAACGCTTATCACGTGATATGGTTATATCTGGGTGATCTCACATGAGACAAGTAATGCTTTTCTTCTTTGATTTTACATATTTGTACTTGTCTTCTTTGATTTTGCATATGCACGAAGAGGAACAAAAGGCACCCTTCCATGCGGTTCACTTCATCCTAATATTAGGAAGGATGTGATACTTCAGATATTGTTTGGACGTATTAAAGAGTAAAAATTGGCTTACTAATTAGATACCTGGATATGTTTAAGGTTAGCAATAGCTTATAATGGAGTAGAATGGTGGAAAGTTCTTGCTTCGTGCCTCTGATATGTGGGTTTGGTGGTAGCATACAATACTCTCATATGATAATGGGGGGCATTGATGCATGTTAATTCACTGATAGATATTCCTTACCGCTGGGATATGGTTGTGAGTTTCCTCTTTTTCCCCTTTGTTTCTTTTGGGTTAAGAGTTATCTCTTGAATTGTTTTGCAATTTCTCTTATCTCTTTTTATTATTTAACTAATTTGGCAGATGCCTTTTGTCTTTGGTTCTGTCAGTTATGCTTTACTATATAAAATTTAAGAGATGTTAGTTTCCAATTTCCCATCCTTGGACAGTATTTGAAACTGCTTTTGAGTTATTTGGTGTCTCTAACTAATTTAAATACGCGTCGTTTAGCATGTCCTCCAACGGTGATATTATTCATCCTAAGTTTTTGCCTTTCTTATTCCTTATAATTTTTGTCTATTTGCTTTTGACAATGGTCAAAGACGGGCTGATATTAACTTTTAAAACAATATTTAATTTTTTCTGGTTTATTTCTTGCTTGTCATTTTTTCAATCTTAAATCCTTGATATCTGTATTGCTTAGCATCCATATTGAATTTGCGTTTTAGTTTTCATTCACCATTAACTCATTGTGTTACAGCTATGCGTCTTGTTCAGCTCCCGCATTTACAATATGTATTTCATTCTTCATTTAGGGCCAGAGATTTGATCCTCACTCTGCTGTCAGTTCTCCTCGAGCAGTTAGTAAAATTGGGTCAACTGCGACCAATTTGAAGACTGTTCTAAAGCTTATTAGTGAAAGGGTCATGTTTGTTCCGGAATGCAAACATATGTTATGCCAAATACTAGTTGGACAACTCTCTTAAAAGCGTACAGATCCAGGTGTGCTTCTATGCATACTTGATATGGTAAAAGGTTGGATTCAAGATGATATCCGACCGTGCTCAACTAGTGTGTCAGGTGCTCTTCTGAATCAGAAGGACGCAAGTTCGAATATGCAGAAGCTATTTCAGGTTGAGAGGCAGAACTTGTACTCAAGTGCTTTGCAAGAGTGGGATGCCAAGTGTCTCCAGCTATTTACCAAAAAAAAAGTATCTCCTGCTGTTATATGGCATTGGTGCTGACTCAAACAAGTAAGCATTTTTGTGACTTCACTTTTGGCTCTAGCTTCACATTTATTTATCCGCAACAACATTAACCATATATCTCATGTATGCTTCCCCACATATATTTTTTGGACAAATAAATTATTTTTTATCAGCTGTTTTATGTTTTGTCATTTGTGCAGAAACTTGAGCCCTGCCTCAATAGTAAAATACTGCATGCTGGAAAATCACTCTGTTTGCTATTGAAAATGGTATTCTTAGCTTTTCCCTTAAAGGCTCCCAATACTCCACCAGATGTAAAGGTGCTCCACCAGAAACTTGGGGATCGCATACTCAAGAGTCTGGCAATGGTGATGGCACCTCAGAGAACACTTGAAGCTAGCTCTGCCAATTCAATGATAAGTTTTGCTCTGTTTATTGTGAAGACTTTAACAGAAGTCCATAAGAACTTGATTAGTCCTGACATGACAGCACTAGTTCGTGTCCTCCAACGCTTATCACGGGATATGGTTACATCTGGGTGATCTCACATGAGACAAGTAATGCTTTTCTTCTTATCACGGGATATAATGGAGTAGAATGGTGGAAAGTTCTTGCTTCCTGCCCCTGATTTGTGGGTTTGGTGGTAGCATACAATAGTGTCATATGATAATGGGGGGCCATTAATGCATGTTAATTCACTGATAGATATTCCTTACCGCTGGTATGGTCGTGAGTTTTCTCTTTTTCCCCCTTGTTTCTTTTGGGTTAAGGGTTATCTCTCGAATTGTTTTGCAATTTCTCTTATCTCTTTTTATTATTTAACTAATTTGGCAGATGCCTTTTCTCTTTCGTTCTGTCAGTTATGCTTAATTATATAAAATTTAAGAGATGTTAATTTCCAATTTCCCATCCTTGAACAGTATTTGAAACTGCCTCTGAGTTATTTGTTGTCTCTAACTAATTTAAATACGCGTCTTTTAGCATGTACTCCAACGGTGATATTATTCATCCTAAGTTTTTGCCTTTCTCATTCCTTATAATTTTTGTCTATTTGCTTTTGACAATGGCCAAAGACGGGCTGATATTAACTTTTAAAACAATATTTAATTTTTTCTGGTTTATTTCTTGCTTGTCATTTTTTCCTTCTTAAATCCTTGATATCTGTATTGCTTAGCATCCATATTGAATTTACGTTTTAGTTTTCATTCACCATTAACTCATTGTGTTACAGCTACGCGTCTTGTTCAACTCCCGCATTTACAATATGTATTTCATTCTTCATTTAGGGCCAGAGATTTGACCCTGACTCTGCTGTCAGTTCTCCTCGAGCAGTTAGTAAAATTGGGTCAACTGCGACCAATTTGAAGACTGTTCTAAAGCTTATTAGTGAAAGGGTCATGTTTGTTCCGGAATGCAAACATATGTTATGCCAAATACTAGTTGGACTACTCTCTGAAAAGCGTACAGATCCAGGTGTGCTTCTATGCATACTTGATATAGTAAAAGGTTGGATTCGAGATGATATCCGACCGTGCTCAACTAGTGTGTCAAGTGCTCTTCTGAATCAGAAGGACGCAAGTTCGAATCTACAGAAGTTATTCAGGTTGAGAGGCAGAACTTGTACTCAAGTGCTTTGAAAGACTGGGATGCCAAGTATCTCTAGCTATTTACAAAAAAGAAAGTATCTCCAGCTGTTATATGGCATTTGTGCTGACTCAAACAAGTAAGCATTTTTGTGACTCCACTTTTGGCTCTTGCTTCACATTTATTTATCCGCAACAACATTAACCATATATCTCATGTATTCTTTCCCACATATATTTTTTTGATAAATAAATTATTTTTGATCAGCTGTTTTATGTTTTGTCATCTTGTGCAGAAACTTGAGCCCTGCCTCAATAGTAAAATATTGCATGCTGGAAAGTCACTCTGTTTTCTATTGAAAATGGTATTCTTGGCTTTTCCCTTAAAGGCTCCCAATACTCCACCCGATGTAAAGATGCTCCACCAGAAACTTGAGGATCTCATACACAAGAATTTGGCAACGGTGATGGCACCTTAGACAACACTTGAAGCTAGCTCTGCCAGTTCAATGATAAGTTTTGCTCTGTTTGTTGTGAAGACTTTAACAGAAGTCCATAAGAACTTGATTAGTCCTTACATGACAGCACTAGTTCGTGTCCTCCAACGCTTATCACCCGATATGGTTACATCTGGGTGATCTCACATGAGACAAGTATTGCTTTTCTACTTTGATTTTACATATTCGTACTTGTCTTCTTAGATTTTGCATATGCACGAAGAGGGACAAAAGGCACCCTTCCGTGCTGTTCACTCCATCATTTAGGGCCAGAGATTTGACCCTGACTTTGCTGTCAGTTCTTCTCGAGCAGTTAGTGAAATTGGGTCAACTGCAACCAATTTGAAGACTGTTCTAAAACTTATGAGTGGAAGGGTCATGCTTGTTCCGGAATGCAAACATATGTTATGCCAAATACTTGTCGGACTAGTCTCTGAAAAGCGTACTGATCCCGCTGTGCTTCTATGCAAACTTGATATAGTAAAAGGTTGGATTGAAGAAGATGTCCGATCGGGCTCAACTAGTGTGTCAGGTGCTCTTCTGAACCAGAAGGACGCAAGTTCGAATATACAAAAGCTATTTCAGGTTGAGAGGCAGAACTTGTACTCAAGTGCTTTGGAAGAGTGGGATGCCAAGTATCTCCAGCTATTTACCAAAAAAAAAAGTATCTCCAGCTGTTATATGGCATTTGTGCTGACTCAAACAAGTAAGCATTTTTGTGACTTCACTTTTGGCTCTAGCTTCACATTTATTTATCTGCAACAACATTAACCATATATCTCATGTATGCTTCCCCACATATTTTTTGGACAAATAAATTATTTTTGATCAGCTGTTTTATGTTTTGTCATCTTGTGCAGATACTTGAGCCCTGCCTCAATAGTAAACTATTGCACGCTGGAAAATCAATCTGTTTGCTATTGAAAATGGTATTCTCAGCTTTTCCCTTAAAGGCTCCCGATACTCCACCAGATGTAAAGATGCTCTACCATAAACTTGAGGATCTCATGCACAAGAATCTGGCAGCGGTGATGGCACCTGAAAAAACACTTGAAGCTAGCTCTGCCAATTCAATAATAAGTTTTGCTCTGTTTATTGTGAAGACTTTAGCAGAAGTCCGTAAGAACTTGATTAGTCCTTACATGACACCACTAGTTCGTGTCCTCCAACGCTTATCACGTGATATGGTTACATCTGGGTGATCTCACATGAGACAAGTAATGCTTTTCTTCTTTGATTTTACATATTTGTACTTGTCTTCTTTGATTTTGCATATGCACGAAGAGGGACAAAATGCACCCTTCCATGCGGTTCACTTCACCCTAATATTAGGAAGGATGTGATACTTAAGATATTGTTTGGACGTATTAGAGAGTAAAAATTGGCTTACTAATTAGATACCTGGATATGTTTAAGGTTAGCAATAGCTTATAATGGAGTAGAATGGTGGAAAGTTCTTGCTTCCTGCCCCTGATATGTGGGTTTGGTGGTAGCATACAATACTCTCATATGATAATGGGGGGCATTGATGCATGTTAATTCACTGATAGATATTCCTTACCGCGGGTATATGGTCGTGAGTTTTCTCTTTTTCCCCCTTGTTTCTTTTGGGTTAAGGGTTATCTCTTGAATTGTTTTGCAATTTCTCTTATCTCTTTTTATTATTTAACTAATTTGGCAGATGCCTTTTCTCTTTGGTTCGGTCAGTTATGCTTAACTATATAAAATTTAAGAGATGTTAATTTCCAATTTCTCATCCTTGGACAGTATTTGAAACTGCCTCTGAGTTATTTGTTGTCTCTAACTAATTTAAATACGCGTCTTTTAGCATGTACTCCAACGGTGATATTATTCATCCTAAGTTTTTGCCTTTCTCATTCCTTATAATTTTTGTCTATTTGCTTTTGACAATGGTCAAAGATGGGCTGATATTAACTTTTAAAACAATATTTAATTTTTTCTGGTTTATTTCTTGCTTGTCATTTTTTCAATCTTAAATCCTTGATATCTGTATTGCTTACCATCCATATTGAATTTGCGTTTTAGTTTTCATTCACCATTAACTCATTGTGTTACAGCTATGCGTCGTGTTCAGCTCCCGCATTTACAATATGTATTTCATTCTTCATTTAGGGCCAGAGATTCGACCCTGACTCTGCCGTCAGTTCTCCTCGAGCAGTTAGTAAAATTGGGTCAACTGCGACCAATTTGAAGACTGTTCTAATGCTTATTAGTGAAAGGGTCATGTTTGTTCCGGAATGCAAACATATGTTATGCCAAATACTAGTTGGACTACTCTCTTAAAAGCGTACAGATCCAGGTGTGCTTCTATGCATACTTGATATAGTAAAAGGTTGGATTGAAGATGATGTCCGACCGGGCTCAACTAGTGTGTCAGGTGCTCTTCTGAATCAGAAGGACGCAAGTTCGAATATACAGAAGCTATTTCAGGTTGAGAGGCAGACTTGTACTCAAGTGCTTTGGAAGAGTGGGATGCCAAGTATCTCCAGCTATTTACCAAAAAAAAAGTATCTCCTGCTGTTATAAGGCGTTGGTGCTGACTCAAACAAGTAAGCATTTTTGTGACTTCACTTTTGGCTCTAGCTTCACATTTATTGATCCGCAACAACATTAACCATATATCTCATTTATGCTTCCCCACATATATTTTTTGGACAAATAAATTATTTTTGATCAGCTGTTTTATGTTTTCTCATTTGTGCAGAAACTTGAGCCCTGCCTCAATAGTAAATTATTGCATGCTGGAAAATCACTCTGTTTGCTATTGAAAATGGTATTCTCCGCTTTTCCCTTAAAGGCTCCCAATACTCCACCAGATGTAAAGATGCTCCACCGGAAACTTGGGGATCGCATACTCAAGAGTCTGGCAACGGTTGTGGCACCTCGGAGAACACTTGAAGCTAGCTCTGCCAATTCAATGATAAGTTTTGCTCTGTTTATTGTGAAGACTTTAACCGAAGTCCATAAGAACTTGATTAGTCCTGACATGACAGCACTAGTTCGTGTCCTCCAAGGCTTATCACGGGATATGGTTACATCTGGGTGATCTCACATGAGACAAGTAATGCTTTTCTTCTTTGATTTTACATATTCGTACTTGTCTTCTTTGATTTTGCATATGCACGGAGAGGGACAAAAGGCACCCTTCCATGCGGTTCACATCATCCTAATATTAGGAAGGATGTGATACTTAAGATATTGTTTGGACGTATTAGAGAGTAAAAATTGGCTTACTAATTAGATACCTGGATATGTTTAAGGTTAGCAATAGCTTATAATGGAGTAGAATGGTGGAAAGTTCTTGCTTCCTGCCCCTGATTTGTGGGTTTGGTGGTAGCATACAATAGTGTCATATGATAATGGGGGGCCATTAATGCATGTTAATTCACTGATAGATATTCCTTACCGCTGGTATATGGTTGTGAGTTTCCTCTTTTTCCCCCTTGTTTCGTTTTGGTTAAGGGTTATCTCTTGAATTGTTTTGGAATTTCTCTTATCTCTTTTTATTATTTAACTAATTTGGTAGATGCCTTTTGTCTTTGGTTCTGTCAGTTATGCTTTACTATATAAAATTTAAGAGATGTTAATTTCCAATTTCCCATCCTTGGACAGTATTTGAAACTGCCTCTGAGTTATTTGTTGTCTCTAACTAATTTAAATACGCGTCGTTTAGCATGTCCTGCAACGATGATATTATTCATCCTAAGTTTTTGCCCTTCTCATTCCTTATAATTTTTGTCTATTTGCTTTTGACAATGGTCAAAGATGGGCTTTTATTAACTTTTAAAACAATATTTAATTTTTTCTGGTTTATTTCTTGCTTGTCATTTTTTCAATCTTAAATCCTTGATATCTGTATTGCTTACCATCCATATTGAATTTGCGTTTTAGTTTTCATTCACCATTAACTCATTACAGCTATGCGTCGTGTTCAGCTCCCGCATTTACAATATGTATTTCATTCTTCATTTAGGGCCAGAGATTTGACCCTGACTCTGCCGTCAGTTCTCCTCGAGCAGTTAGTAAAATTGGGTCAACTGCGACCAATTTGAAGACTGTTCTAAAGCTTATTAGTGAAAGGGTCATGTTTGTTCCGGAATGCAAACATATGTTATGCCAAATACTAGTTGGACTACTCTCTTAGAAGCGTACAGATCCAGGTGTGCTTCTATGCATACTTGATATAGTAAAAGGTTGGATTGAAGATGATGTCCGACCGGGCTCAACTAGTGTGTCAGGTGCTCTTATGAATCAGAAGGACGCATGTTCGAATATACAGAAGCTATTTCAGGTTGAGAGGCAGACTTGTACTCAAGTGCTTTGGAAGAGTATCTCCAGCTATTTACCAAAAAAAAGTATCTCCTGCTGTTATAAGGCGTTGGTGCTGACTCAAACAAGTAAGCATTTTTGTGACTTCACTTTTGGCTCTAGCTTCACATTTATTGATCCGCAACAACATTAACCATATATCTCATGTATGCTTCCCCACATATATTTTTTGGACAAATAAATTATTTTTGATCAGCTGTTTTATGTTTTCTCATTTGTGCAGAAACTTGAGCCCTGCCTCAATAGTAAATTATTGCATGCTGGAAAATCACTCTGTTTGCTATTGAAAATGGTATTCTCCGCTTTTCCCTTAAAGGCTCCCAATACTCCACCAGATGTAAAGATGCTCAACCAGAAACTTGGGGATCGCATACTCAAGAGTCTGGCAACGGTTGTGGCACCTCAGAGAACACTTAAAGCTAGCTCTGCCAATTCAATGATAAGTTTTGCTCTGTTTATTGTGAAGACTTTAACAGAAGTCCATAAGAACTTGATTAGTCCTGACATGACAGCACTAGTTCGTGTCCTCCAACGCTTATCACGGGATATGGTTACATCTGGGTGATCTCACATGAGACAAGTAATGCTTTTCTTCTTTGATTTTACATATTCGTACTTGTCTTCTTTGATTTTGCATATGCACGGAGAGGGACAAAAGGCAGCCTTCCATGCGGTTCACATCATCCTAATATTAGGAAGGATGTGATACTTCAGATATTGTTTGGACGTATTAGAGAGTAAAAATTGGCTTACTAGTTAGATACCTGGATATGTTTTAGGTTAGCAATAGCTTATAATGGAGTAGAATGGTGGAAAGTTCTTGCTTCCTGCCCCTGATTTGTGGGTTTGGTGGTAGCATACAATAGTGTCATATGATAATGGGGGGCCATTAATGCATGTTAATTCACTGATAGATATTCCTTACCGCTGGTATATGGTTGTGAGTTTCCTCTTTTTCCCCCTTGTTTCGTTTTGGTTAAGGGTTATCTCTTGAATTGTTTTGGAATTTCTCTTATCTCTTTTTATTATTTAACTAATTTGGTAGATGCCTTTTGTCTTTGGTTCTGTCAGTTATGCTTTACTATATAAAATTTAAGAGATGTTAATTTCCAATTTCTCATCCTTGGACAGTATTTGAAACTGCCTCTGAGTTATTTGTTGTCTCTAACTAATTTAAATACGCGTCGTTTAGCATGTCCTGCAACGGTGATATTATTCATCCTAAGTTTTTGCCCTTCTCATTCCTTATAATTTTTGTCTATTTGCTTTTGACAATGGTCAAAGACGGGCTGATATTAACTTTTAAAACAATATTTAATTTTTTCTGGTTTATTTCTTGCTTGTCATTTTTTCAATCTTAAATCCTTGATATCTGTATTGCTTAGCATCCATATTGAATTTGTGTTTTAGGTTTCATTCACCATTAACTCATTGTGTTACAGCTATGCGTCGTGTTCAGCTCCCGCATTTACAATATGTATTTCATTCTTCATTTAGGGCCAGAGAATTGACCCTGACTCTGCTGTCAGTTCTCCTCGAGCAGTTAGTAAAATTGGGTCAACTGCGACCAATTTGAAGACTGTTCTAAACCTTATTAGTGAAAGGGTCATGTTTGTTCCGGAATGCAAACATATGTTATGCCAAATACTAGTTGGACTACTCTCTTAAAAGCGTACAGATCCAAGTGTGCTTCTATGCATACTTGATATAGTAAAAGGTTGGATTCAAGATGATATCCGACCGTGCTCAACTTGTGTGTCAGGTGCTCTTCTGAATCAGAAGGACGCAAGTTCGAATATACAGAAGCTATTTCAGGTTGAGAGGCAGAACTTGAACTCAAGTGCTTTGGAAGAGTGGAATGCCAAGTATCTCCAGCTATTTACCAAAAGAAAAAGTATCTCCTGCTATTATATGGCATTGGTGCTGACTCAAACAAGTAAGCATTTTTGTGACTTCACTTTTGGCTCTAGCTTCACATTTATTTATCCGCAACAACATTAACCATATATCTCATGTATGCTTCCCCACATATATTTTTTGGACAAATAAATTATTTTTGATCAGCTGTTTTATGTTTTGTCATTTGGGCAGAAACTTGAGCCCTGCCTCAATAGTAAAATATTGCATGCTGGAAAATCACTCTGTTTGCTATTGAAAATGGTATTCTCCGCTTCTCCCTTAAAGGCTCCCAATACTCCACCAGATGTAAAGACGCTCCACCAGAAACTTGAGGATCTCATACTCAAGAGTCTGGCAACGGTGATGGCACCTCAGACAACACTTGAAGCTAGCTCTGCCAATTCAATGATAAGTTTTGCTCTGTTTATTGTGAAGACTTTAACAGAAGTCCATAAGAACTTGATTAGTCCTGACATGACAGCACTAGTTCGTGTCCTCCAACGCTTATCACGGGATATGGTTACATCTGGGTGATCTCACATGAGACAAGTATTGCTTTTCTACTTTGATTTTACAAATTCGTACTTGTCTTCTTTGATTTTGCATATGCACGAAGAGGGACAAAAGGCACCCTTCCGTGCTGTTCACTCCATCATTTAGGGCCAGAGATTTGAACCTGACTCTGCTGTCAGTTCTTCTCGAGCAGTTAGTGAAATTGGGTCAACTGCAACCAATTTGAAGACTGTTCTAAAACTTATTAGTGTAAGGGTTATGTTTGTTCCGGAATGCATACATATGTTATGCCAAATACTAGTCGGACTAGTCTCTGAAAAGCGTACAGATCCTGCTGTGCTTCTATGCAAACCTGATATAGTAAAAGGTGGGATTGAAGAAGATGTCCGACCGGGCTCAGCTAGTGTGTCAGGTGCTCTTCTGAATCAGAAGGACGCAAGTTCGAATATACAGAAGCTATTTCAGGTTGAGAGGCAGAACTTTTTCTCAAGTGCTTTGGAAGAGTGGGATGCCAAGTATCTCCAGCTATTTACCAAAAAAAAAAGTATCTCCAGCTGTTATATGGCATTTGTGCTGACTTAAACAAGTAAGCATTTTTGTGACTTCACTTTTGGCTCTAGCTTCACATTTATTTATCCGCAACAACATTGACCATATATCTCATATATGCTTCCTCACATATATTTTTTGGACAAATAAATTAGTTTTGATCAGCTGTTTTATGTTTTCTCATCTTGTGCAGAAACTTGAGCCCTGCCTCAATAGTAAAATATTGCATGCTGGAAAGTCACTCTGTTTGCAATTGAAAATGGTATTCTCCGCTTTTCCCTTAAAGGATCCCAATAGTCCACCAGATGTAAAGATGCTCCACCGGAAACTTGAGGATCTCATACACAAGAATCTGGCAATGGTGATGGCACCTCAGACAACACTTGAAGCTAGCTCTGCCAATTCAATGATAAGTTTTGCTCTGTTTATTGTGAAGACTTTAACAGAAGTCCATAGGAACTTGATTAGTCCTGACATGACAGCACTAGTTCGTGTCCTCCAACGCTTATCACCCGATATGGTTACATCTGGGTGATCTCACATGAGACAAGTATTACTTTTCTAGTTTGATTTTACATATTCGTGCTTGTCTTCTTAGATTTTGCATATGCACGAAGAGGGACAAAAGGCACCCTTCCGTGCTGTTCACTCCATCATTTAGGGCCACAGATTTGACCCTGACTCTGCTGTCAGTTCTTCTCGAGCTGTTAGTGAAATTGGGTCAACTGCAACCAATTTGAAGACTGTTCTAAAACTTATTAGTGGAAGGGTCATGCTTGTTCCGGAATGCAAACATATGTTATGCCAAATACTAGTCGGACTACTCTCTGATAAGCGTACAGATCCCGCTGTGCTTCTACGCATACTTGATATAGTAAAAGGTTGGATTGAATATGATGTCCGACCGGGCTCAACTAGTGTGTCAGGTGCTCTTCTGAATCAGAAGGACGCAAGTACGAATATACAGAAGCTATTTCAGGTTGAGAGGCAGAACTTGTACTCAAGTGCTTTGGAAGAGTGGGATGCCAAGTATCTCCAGCTATTTACCAAAAAAAAAGTATCTCCAGCTGTTATATGGCATTTGTGCTGACTCAAACAAGTAAGCATTTTTGTGTCTTCACTTTTGGCTCTAGCTTCACATTTATTTATCCGCAACAACATGAACCATATATCTCATGTATGCTTCCCCACATATATTTTTTGGACAAATAAATTATTTTTGATCAGCTGTTTTATGTTTTGTCATCTTGTGCAGAAACTTGAGCCCTGCCTTAATAGTAAAATATTGCATGCTGGAAAATCACTCTGTTTGCTATTGAAAATGGTATTCTCGGCTTTGCCCTTAATGGCTCCCGATACTCCACCAGATGTAAAGATGCTCTACCATAAACTTGAGGATCTCATACACAAGAATCTGGCAGCGGTGATGGCACCTGAAAAAACACTTGAAGCTAGCTCTGCCAATTCAATGATAAGTTTTGCTCTGTTTATTGTGAAGAGTTTAGCAGAAGTTCATAAGCACTTGATTAGTCCGTACATGACACCACTAGTTCGTGTCCTCCAACGCTTATCACGTGATATGGTTACATCTGGGTGATCTCACATGAGACAAGTAATGCTTTTCTGCTTTGATTTTACATATTCGTACTTGTCTTCTTTAATTTTGCATATGCTCGGAGAGGGACAAAATGCACCCTTCCATGCGGTTCACTTCATCCTAATGTTAGGAAGGATGTGATACTTCAGATATTGTTTGGACGTATTAGAGAGTAAAAATTGGCTTACTAATTAGATACCTGGATATGTTTAAGGTTAGCAATAGCGTATAATGGAGTAGAATGGTGGAAAGTTCTTGCTTCCTGCCCCTGATTTGTGGGTTTGGTGGTCGCATACAATACTGTCATATGATAATGGGGTGCCATTAATGCATGTTAATTCGCTGATAGATATTCCTTACCGCTGGTATATGGTCGTGAGTTTCCTCTCTTTCCCCCTTGTTTCTTTTGGGTTAAGGGTTATCTGTTGATTTGTTTTGCAATTTCTCTTATCTCTTTTTATTATTTAACTAATTTGGCAGATGCCTTTTCTCTTTGGTTCGGTCAGTTATGCTTAACTATATAAAATTTAAGAGATGTTAATTTCCAATTTCTCATCCTTGGACAGTATTTGAAATTGCCTCTGAGTTATTTGTTGTCTCTAACTAATTTAAATACGCGTCTTTTAGCATGTACTCCAACGGTGATATTATTCATCCTACGTTTTTGCCTTTCTCATTCCTTATAATTTTTGTCTATTTGCTTTTGACAATGGTCAAAGACGGGCTGATATTAATTTTTAAAACAATATTTAATTTTTTCTGGTTTATTTTTTGCTTGTCATTTTTTCAATCTTAAATCCTTGATATCTGTATTGCTTAGCATCCATATTGAATTTGCGTTTTAGTTTTCATTCACCATTAACTCATTGTGTTACAGCTATGCATCTCGTTCAGCTCCCGCATTTACAATATGTATTTCATTCTTCATTTAGGGCCAGAGATTTGACCCTGACTCTGCTGTCAGTTCTCCTCGAGCTGTTAGTGAAATTGGGTCAACTGCGACCAATTTGAAGAGTGTTCTAAAACTTATTAGTGAAAGGGTCATGTTTGTTTCGGAATGCAAACATATGTTATGCCAAATACTAGTTGGACTACTCTCTGAAAAGCGTACAGATCCAGGTGTGCTTCTATGCTTACTTGATATAGTAAAAGGTGGGATTCAAGATGATGTCCGACCGGGCTCAACTAGTGTGTCAGGTGTTCTTCTGAATCAGAAGGACGCAAGTTCGAATATACAGATGCCATTTCAGGTTGAGAGGCAGAACTTGTACTCAAGTGCTTTAGATGAGTGGGATGCCAAGTATGTCCAGCTATTTACCAAAAAAAAAAAGTATCTCCAGCTGTTATATGGCTTTTGTGCTGACTCAAACAAGTAAGCATTTTTGTGACTTCACTTTTGGCTCTTGCTTGACATTTATTTATCCGCAACAACATTAACCATATATCTCTTGTATGCTATCCCACATATATTTTTTGGATAAATAAATTGTTTTTGATCAGCTGTTTTATGTTTTGTCATCTTGTGCAGAAACTTGAGCCCTGCCTCAATAGTAAAATATTGCATGCTGGAAAGTCACTCTGTTTGCTATTGAAAATGGTATTCTCCGCTTTTCCCTTAAAGGCTCCCAATACTCCACCAGATGTAAAGATGCTCCATTAGAAACTTGAGGATCTCATACACAAGAAGCTGGCAACGGTGATGGCACCTCAGACAACACTTGAAGCTAGCTCTGCCAATTCAATGATAAGTTTTGCTCTGTTTATTGTGAAGACTTTAACAGAAGTCCATAAGAACTTGATTAGTCCTTACATGACAGCACTAGTTCGTGTGCTCCAACGCTTATCACCCGATATGGTTACATCTGGGTGATCTCACATGAGACAAGTATTGCTTTTCTACTTTGATTTTACATATTCGTACTAGTCTTCTTAGATTTTGCATATGCACGAAGAGGGACAAAAGGCACCCTTCCTTGCTGTTCACTCCATCATTTTGGGCCACAGATTTGACCCTGACGCTGCTGTCAGTTCTTCTCGGGCAGTTAGTGAAATTGGGTCAACTGCAACCAATTTGAAGACTGTTCTAAAACTTATTAGTGGAAGGGTCATGTTTGTTCCGGAATGCAAACATATGTTATGCCAAATACTAGTCGGACTACTCTCTGAAAAGCGTACAGATCCCGCTGTGCTTCTATGCATACTTGATATAGTAAAAGGTTGGATTCAAGACAACTGGGACATGACCGTTTAGTTGTTCCCATGCAAATGCTTATTTTAGCAATGTTAGCTAATGGGGAAGAACAAAGAAGCAGAAGAAGAAGAAGAAGAAGAAGAAGAAAACAGAAATCTGAAACTGAAGAAAAAGAAGAAAAGAAGGAAGAATGGAAAGAGGAAGAAAAAAACAAAGTGTAGTGACACCAGCGTGTCGGGTTTGCCGACGGCTGCCGATGCTGCAGATAAAGAAAATACAAAGAAGAAGAAGATGAAGAAGAAGAAAAAAAAAGGAGGAGAAAAGAGAAAGGAGAAAAAAAGAAAAAGATGAGAAGGAAGAAGAAAAACACGAAGAAAAGAAGAAGAATGATGCGAGAAGAAGAAAACCAAAGAAAAGGGAGAAGAAGAAGAAGATAAAGAAAAAGAAGCGGAGGTTATTGCCCCATCTATTATAAAAAATATTGTTGATAAGCTGCTTGATCCTCCAGAAAAAGTGGGCCTTTCATTATTTACCAAAGGACTGCCATAAAAGAAGCAAGCAAGTTAGCCAAATGTTGTGCAAGCAATTCCGGAGGGCCTACACTTAAGCTATCCTCAGCCACAGATGCCAAGTGAGCTCATCAAATATACTGGAAAGACTTACAATGCATGGCATATATCCCTGGCTTTGCTAGAGAGTCACGTGATGTTGTTTATGAATGATGATAACTGTTCTGAATCACTCGCTAAGCTATTTCGCCTACTGAATGAAGAAGACTTACTTGGCATATATCTCCTGAATCAGAAGGACACAAGTTCGAATATACAGAAGCCATTTCAGGTTGAGAGGCAGAACTTGTACTCAAGTGCTTTAGAAGAGTGGGATGCCAAGTATGTCCAGCTATTAACCAAAAAAAAAATATCTCCAGCTGTTATATGGCATTTGTGCTGACTCAAACAAGTAAGCATTTTTGTGACTTCACTTTTGGCTCTAGCTCCACATTTATTTATCCGCAACAACATTAACCATATATCTCATGTATGCTTCCCCACATATATTTTTTGGACAAATAAATTATTTTTGATCAGCTGTTTTATGTTTTGTCATCTTGTGCAGATACTTGAGCCCAGCCTCAATAGTAAAATATTGCATGCTGGAAAATCACTCTGTTTGATATTGAAAATGGTATTCTCTGCTTTTCCCTTAGAGGCTCCCAATACTCCACCAGATGTAAAGATGCTCCACCAAAAACTTGAGGATCTCATACTCAAGAATCTGGCAACGGTGATGGCACCACAGAGAACACTTGAAGCTAGCTCTGCCAATTCAATGATAAGTTTTGCTCTGTTTATTGTGAAGACTTTAACAGAAGTCCGTAAGAACTTGATTAGTCTTGACATGACAGCACTAATTCGTGTCCTCCAACGCTTATCACGTGATATGGTTACATCTGGGTGATCTCACATGAGACAAGTAATGCTTTTCTTCTTTGATTTTACATATTCGTACTTGTCTTCTTTGATTTTACATATGCACGGAGAGGGACAAAAGGCACCCTTCCATGCGGTTCACTTCATCCTAATATTAGGAAGGATGTGATACTTCAGATATTGTTTGGACGTATTGGAGAGTAAAAATTGGCTTACTAATTAGATACCTGGATATGTTTAAGGTTAGCAATAGCTTATAATGGAGTAGAATGGTGGAAAGTTCTTGCTTCCTGCCCCTGATTTGTGGGTTTGGTGGTTGCATACAATAGTGTCATATGATAATGGGGGGCCATTAATGCATGTTAATTCACTGATAGATTTTCCTTACCGCTGGTATATGGTCGTGAGTTTTCTCTTTTTCCCCCTTGTTTCTTTTGGGTTAAGGGTTATCTCTCGAATTGTTTTGCAATTTCTCTTATCTCTTTTTATTATTTAACTAATTTGGCAGATGCCTTTTCTCTTTCGTTCTGTCAGTTATGCTTAATTATATAAAATTTAAGAGATGTTAATTCCCAATTTCCCATCCTTGGACGGTATTTGAAACTGCCTCTGAGTTATTTGTTGTCTCTAACTAATTTAAATACGCGTCGTTTTGCATGTACTCCAACGGTGATATTATTCATCCTAAGTTTTTGCCTTTCTCATTCCTTATAATTTTTGTCTGTTTGCTTTTGACAATGGTCAAAGACGGGCTGATATTAACTTTTAAAACAATATTTAATTTTTTCTGGTTTATTTCTTGCTTGTCATTTTTTCCTTCTTAAATCCTTGATATCTGTATTGCTTAGCATCCATATTGAATTTGCGTTTTAGTTTTCATTCACCATTAACTCATTGTGTTACAGCTATGCGTCTTGTTCAGCTCCCGCATTTACAATATGTATTTCATTCTTCATTTAGGGCCAGAGATTTGACCCTGACTCTCCTGTCAGTTCTCCGCGAGCAGTTAGTAAAATTGGGTCAACTGTGACCAATTTGAAGACTGTTCTAAAGCTTAGTAGTGAAAGGGTCATGTTTGTTCCGGAATGCAAACATATGTTATGCCAAATACAAGTTGGACTACTCTCTGAAAAGCGTAAAGATCCAGGTGTGCTTCTATGCATACTTGATATAGTAAAAGGTTGGATTCGAGATGATATCCGACCGTGCTCAACTAGTGTGTCAGGTGCTCTTCTGAATCAGAAGGACGCAAGTTCGAATCTACAGAAGCTATTTCAGGTTGAGAGGCAGAACTTGTACTCAAGTGCTTTGGAAGAGTGGGATGCCAAGTATCTCCAGCTATTTACCAAAAAAAAAGTATCTCCTGCTGTTATAAGGCGTTGGTGCCGACTCAAACGAGTAAGCATTTTTGTGACTTCACTTTTGGCTCTAGCTTCACATTTATTTATCTGCAACAACATTAACCATATATCTCATGTATGCTTCCCCACATATATTTTTTGGACAAATAAATTATTTTTGATCAGCTGTTTTATGTTTTGTCATTTGTGCAGAAACTTGAGCCCTGCCTCAATAGTAAATTATTGCATGCTGGAAAATCACTCTGCTTGCTATTGAAAATGGTATTCTCCGCTTTTCCCTTAAAGGCTCCCAATACTCCACCAGATGTAAAGATGCTCCACCAGAAACTTGAGGATCTCATACACAAGAATCTGGCAACGGTGATGGCACCTCAGACAACACTTGAAGCTAGCTCTGCCAAATCAATGATAAGTTTTGCTCTGTTTATTGTGAAGACTTTAACAGAAGTCCATAGGAACTTGATTAGTCCTGACATGACAGCACTAGTTCGTGTCCTCCAACGCTTATCACCCGATATGGTTACATCTGGGTGATCTCACATGAGACAAGTATTGCTTTTCTAGTTTGATTTTACATATTCGTACTTGTCTTCTTAGATTTTGCATATGCACGAAGAGGGACAAAAGGCACCCTTCCGTGCTGTTCACTCCATCATTTAGGGCCAGAGATTTGACCCTGACTCTGCTGTCAGTTCTTCTCGAGCTGTTAGTGAAATTGGGTCAACTGCAACCAATTTGAAGACTGTTCTAAAACTTATTAGTGGAAGGGTCATGTTTGTTCCGGAATGCAAACATATGTTTTGCCAAATTCTAGTCGGACTACTCTCTGATAAGCGTACAGATCACGCTGTGCTTCTATGCATACTTGATATAGTAAAAGGTTGGATTGAAGATGATGTCCGACCGAGCTCAACTAGTGTGTCAGGTGCTCTTCTGATTCAGAAGGACGCAAGTTCGAATATACAGAAGCTATTTCAGGTTGAGAGGCAGAACTTGTACTCAAGTGCTTTGGAAGAGTGGGATGCCAAGTATCTCCAGCTATTTACCAAAAAAAAAAGTATCTCCAGCTGTTATATGGCATTTGTGCTGACTCAAACAAGTAAGCATTTTTGTGACTTCACTTTTGGCTCTAGCTTCACATTTATTTATCCGCAACAACATTAACCATATATCTCTTGTATGCTATCCCACATATATTTTTTGGATAAATAAATTGTTTTTGATCAGCTGTTTTATGTTTTGTCATCTTGTGCAGAAACTTGAGCCCTACCTCAATAGTAAACTATTGCATGCTGGAAAATCACTCTGTTTGCTATTGAAAATGGTATTCTCAACTTTTCCCTTAAAGGCTCCCGATACTCCACCAGATGTAAAGATGCTCTACCAGAAACTTGAGGATCTCATACACAAGAATCTGGCAGCGGTGATGGCACTTGAAAAAAGACTTGAAGCTAGCTCTGCCAATTCAATGATAAGTTTTGCTCTGTTTATTGTGAAGACTTTAGCAGAAGTCCATAAGAACTTGATTAGTCCTTACATGGCAGCACTAGTTCGTGTCCTCCAACGCTTATCACGTGATATGGTTACATCTGGGTGATCTCACATGAGACAAGTAATGCTTTTCTTCTTTGATTTTACATATTCGTACTTGTCTTCTTTCATTTTGCATATGCACGAAGAGGAACAAAAGGCACCCTTCCATGCGGTTCACTTCATCCTAATATTAGGAAGGATGTGATACTTCAGATATTGTTTGGACGTATTAGAGAGTAAAAATTGGCTTACTAATTAGATACCTGGATATGTTTATGGTTAGCAATAGCTTGTAATGGAGTAGAATGGTGGAATGTTGTTGCTTCCTGCCCCTGATATGTGGGTTTGGTGGTAGCATACAATACTCTCTCATATGATAATGGGGGGCATTGCATGTTAATTCACTGATAGATATTCCTTATCGCTGGTATATGGTTGTGAGTTTCTTCTTTTTCCCCCTTGTTTCTTTTTGGTTAAGGGTTACCTCTTGAATTGTTTTGCAATTTCTCTTATCACTTTTTATTATTGAACTAATTTGGTAGATGCCTTTTGTCTTTGGTTCTGTCAGTTATGCTTTACTATATAAAATTTAAGAGATGTTAATTTCTAATTTCCCATCCTTGGACAGTATTTGAAACTGCCTCTGAGTTATTTGTTGTCTCTAACTAATTTAAATACGCGTCGTTTAGCATGTCCTCCCTCCGTGATATTATTCATCCTAAGTTTTTGCCTTTCTCATTCCTTATAATTTTTGTCTATTTGCTTTTGACAATGGTCAAAGACGGGCTGATATTAACTTTTAAAACAATTTTTAATTTTTTCTGGTTTATTTCTTGCTTGTCATTTTTTCAATCTTAAATCCTTGATATCTGTATTGCTTAGCATCCATATTGAATTTGCGTTTTAGTTTTGATTCACCATTAACTCATTGTGTTACAGCTATGCGTCTTGTTCAGCTCCCGCATTTACAATATGTATTTCATTCTTCATTTAGGGCCAGAGATTTGACCCTAACTCTGCTGTCAGTTCTCCTCGAGCAGTTAGTAAAATTGGGTCAACTGCGACCAATTTGAAGACTGTTCTAAAGCTTATTAGTGAAAGGGTCATGTTTGTTCCGGAATGCAAACATATGTTATGCCAAATACTAGTTGGATTACTCTCTGAAAAGCGTACAGATCCAGGTGTGCTTCTATGCATACTTTCTATATCAAGGTTGGATTCAAGATGATATCCGACCGTGCTCAACTAGTGTGTCAGGTGCTCTTCTGAATCAGGAGGTCGCAAGTTCGAATATACAGAAGCTATTTCAGGTTGAGAGGCGGAACTTGCACTCAAGTGCTTTGGAAGAGTGGGATGCCAAGTATCTCCAGCTATTTACCAAAAAAAAAAGTATCTCCTGCTGTTATATGGCATTGGTGCTGACTCAAACAAGTAAGCATTTTTGTGACTTCACTTTTGGCTCTAGCTTCACATTTATTTATCCGCAACAACATTAACCATATATCTCATGTATGCTTCCCCACATATATTTTTTGGACAAATAAATTATTTTTTATCAGCTGTTTTATGTTTTGTCATTTGTGCAGAAACTTGAGCCCTGCCTCAATAGTAAAATATTGCATGCTGGAAAATCACTCTGTTTGCTATTGAAAATGGTATTCTCCGCTTCTCCCTTAAAGGCTCCCAATACTCCACCAGATGTAAAGATGCTCCACCAGAAACTTGAGGATCTCATACTCAAGAGTCTGGCAACGGTGATGGCACCTCAGAGAACACTTGAAGCTAGCTCTGCCAATTCAATGATAAGTTTCGCTCTGTTTATTGTGAAGACTTTAACAGAAGTCCATAAGAACTTGATTAGTCCTGACATGACAGCACTAGTTCGTGTCCTCCAACGCTTATCACGTGATATGGTTACATCTGGGTGATCTCACATGAGACAAGTAATGCTTTTCTTCTTTGATTTTACATATTCGTACTTGTCTTCTTTGATTTTGCATATGCACGGAGCGGGACAAAAGGCACCCTTCCATGCGGTTCACTTCATCCTAATATTAGGAAGGATGTGATACTTCAGATATTGTTTGGACGTATTAGAGAGTAAAAATTGGCTTACTAATTAGATACCTGGATATGTTTAATGTTAGCAATAGCTTATAATGGAGAAGAATGGTGGAAAGTTCTTGCTTCCTGCCCCTGATTTGTGGGTTTGGTGATAGCATACAATACTGTCTTATGATAATAGGGGGCCATTAATGCATGTTAATTCACTGATAGATATTCCTTACCGCTGGTATATGGTCGTGAGTTTCCTCTTTTTCCCCCTTGTTTCTTTTGGGTTAAGGGTTATCTCTCGAATTGTTTTGCAATTTCTCTTATCTCTTTTTATTATTTACCTAATTTGGCAGATGTCTTTTCTCTTTGGTTCTGTCAGTTATGCTTAACTATATAAAATTTAAGAGACGTTAATTTCCAATTTCGCATCCTTGCACAGTATTTGAAACTGCCTCTGAGTTATTTGTTGTCTCTCTAACTAATTTAAATACGCGTCTTTTAGCATGTACTCCAACGGTGATATTATTCATCCTAAGTTTTTGCCTTTCTCATTCCTTATAATTTTTGTCTATTTGCTTTTGACAATGATCAAAGACGGGCTGATATTATCTTTTAAAACAATATTTAATTTTTTCTGGTTTATTTCTTGCTTGTCATTTTTTCATTCTTAAATCCTTGGTATCTGTATTGCTTAGCATCCATATTGAATTTGCGTTTTAGTTTTCATTCACCAATAACTCATTGTGTTACAGCTATGCATTTTGTTCAGCTCCCGCATTTTCAATTAGTATTTCATTCTTCATTTTGGGCCAGAGATTTGACCCTGACTCTGCTGTCAGTTCTCCTCGAGCAGTTACTGAAATTGGGTCAACTGCAGCCAATTTGAAGACTTATCTAGAACTTATTAGTGAAAGGGTCGTGTTTGTTTTGGAATGCAAACATATGTTATGCCAAATACTAGTCGGACTACTCTCTGAAAAGCGTACAGATCCAGGTGTGCTTCTATGCATACTTGATATAGGAAAAGGTTGGATTCAAGATGATGTCCGACCGGGCTCAACTAGCGTGTCTGGTGCTCTTCTGAATCTGAAGGACGCAAGTTCGAATATACAGAAGCTATTTCAGGTTGAGAGGCAGAACTTGTACTCAAAGTTCTTTAGAAGAGTGGGATGCCAAGTATCTCCAGCTATTTACCCAAAAAAAAGTTATCTCCAGCTGTTATATGGCATTTGTGCTGACTCAAACAAGTAAGCATTTTTGTGACTTCTTTTGGCTCTTGCTTCACATGTATTTATCCGCAACAACATTAACCATATATCTCATGTATGCTTCCCCATATATATTTTATGGATAAATAAATTATTTCTAATCAGCTGTTTTATGTTTTGTCATCTTGTGCAGATACTTGAGCCCTGCCTCAATAGTAAAATATTGCATGCTGGAAAATCACTCTGTTTGCTATTGAAAATGGTATTCTTCGCTTTTCCCTTAAAGGCTCCCAATACTCCACCAGATGTAAAGATGCTCTACTAGAAACTTGAGGATCTCATACACAAGAATCTGGCTGCGGTGATGGCACCTCAGACAACACTTGAAGCTAGCTCTGACAATTCAATGATAAGTTTTGCTCTGTTTATTGTGAAGACTTTAACTGAAGTCCATAAGAACTTGATTAGTCCTGACATGACAGCCCTAGTTCGTGTCCTCCAACGCTTATCACGCGATATGGTCTCATCTGGGTGATCTCACATGAGACAAGTATTGCTTTTCTTGTTTGATTTTACATATTCATACTTGTCTTCTTAGATTTTAAATATGCACGAAGAGGGACAAAAGGCACCCTTCTGTGCTGTTCACTCCATCATTTAAGGCCAGAGATTTGACCCTGACTCTGCTGTCATTTCTGCTCGAGCAGTTAGTGAAATTGGGTCAGCTGCAACCAATTTGAAGACTGTTCTAAAACTTATTAGTGGAAGGCTCATGTTTGTTCCGAAATGCAAACATATGTTATGCCAAATACTAGTCGGACTACTCTCTGAAAAGCGTACAGATCCAGGTGTGCTTCTATGCATACTTGATATAGGAAAAGGTTGGATTCAAGATGATGTCCGACCGGGCTCAACTAGCGTGTCTGGTGCTCTTCTGAATCTGAAGGACACAAGTTCGAATATACAGAAGCTATTTCTGGTTGAGAGGCAGAACTTGTACTCAAAGTGCTTTAGAAGAGTGGGATGCCAAGTATCTCCAGCTATTTACCCAAAAAAAAGTTATCTCCAGCTGTTATATGGCATTTGTGCTGACTCAAACAAGTAAGCATTTTTGTGACTTCTTTTGGCTCTTGCTTCACATGTATTTATCCACAACAACAATAACCATATATCTCATGTATGCTTCCCCATATATATTTTATGGATAAATAAATTATTTCTGATCAGTTGTTTTATGTTTTGTCATCTTGTGCATATACTTGAGCCCTGCCTCAATAGTAAAATATTGCATGCTGGAAAATCACTCTGTTTGCTATTGAAAATGGTATTCTCCGCTTTTCCCTTAAAGGCTCCCAATACTCCACCAGATGTAAAGATGCTCTACTAGAAACTTGAGGATCTCATACACAAGAATCTGGCAGCGGTGATGGCACCTCAGACAACACTTGAAGCTAGCTCTGACAATTCAATGATAAGTTTTGCTCTGTTTATTGTGAAGACTTTAACTGAAGTCCATAAGAACTTGATTAGTCCTGACATGACAGCCCTAGTTCGTGTCCTCCAGCGCTTATCACGCGATATGGTCTCATCAGGGTGATCTCAGATGAGACAAGTATTGCTTTTCTAGTTTGATTTAACATATTCATACTTGTCTTCTTAGATTTTGCATATGCACGAAGAGGGACAAAAGGCACCCTTCCGTGCTGTTCACTCCATCATTTAGGGCGAGAGATTTGACCCTGACTCTGCTGTCAGTTCTGCTCGAGCAGTTAGTGAAATTGGGTCAGCTGCAACCATTTTGAAGACTATTCTAAAACTTATTAGTGGAAGGCTCATGTTTGTTCCGAAATGCAAACATATGTTATGGCAATTACTTGTCGGACTACTCTCTGAAAAGCGTACAGATCCCGCTGTGCTTCTATGCAAACTTGATATAGTAAAAGGTTGGATTGAAGAAGATGTCCGACCGGGCTCAACTAGTGTGTCAGGTGCTCTTCTGAATCTGAAGGACGCAAGTTGGTATATACAAAAGCTATTTCGGGTTGAGCGGCAGAACTTGTACTCAAGTGCTTTAGAAGAGTGGGATGCCAAGTATCTCCAGCTATTTACCAAAAAAAAAGTATGTCCAGCTGTTATATGGCATTTGTGCTGACTCAAACGAGTAAGCATTTTTGTGACTTTACTTTTGGCTCTTGCTTCACATTTATTTATCCGCAACAACATTAACCAGATTTCTCATGTATGCTTCCACACATATATTTTTTGGATAAATAAATTATTTTTGATGAGCTGTTTTACGTTTTGTCATCTTGTGCAGATACTTGAGCCCTGCCTCAATAGTAAAATGTTGCATGCTAGAAAATCACTCTGTTTGCTCTTGAAAATGGTATTCTCAGCATTTCCCTTAAAGGCTCCCAATACTCCACCCGATATAAAGATGCGCTACCTGCAACTTGAGGATCTCATACACAAGAATCTGGCTGCAGTGATGGCACATCAGACAACACTTGAGGCTAGCTCTGCCAATTCAATGATAAGTTTTGGTCTGTTTATTGTGAAGACTTTAACAGAAGTCCATAAGAACTTGATTAGTCCTTACATGACACCACTAGTTCGTGTGCTCCAACGCTTATCGCGTCATATGGTTACATCTGGGTGATCTCACATGAGACAAGTAATGCTTTTCTTCTTTGATTTTTCATATTCGTACTTGTCTTCTTTGATTTTGCATATGCACGAAGAGGGACAAAAGGCACCCTCCCGTACTGTTCACTCCGTCCTAATATTAGGAAGGTGGTGATACTTCACATAATGTTTGGATGTATTAGAGAGTAAAAATTGGCTTACTAATTAGATACTTGGATATGTCTAAGGTTAGCAATAGCTTGTAATGGAGTAGAATGGTGGAAAGTTCATGCTTCCCGCCCCTGATATGTGGGTTTGGTGGTGGCATACAATACTGTCATATGATAATGGGGAGCATTAATGCATGTTAATTCACTGATAGATATTCCTTACCTCTGGTATATGGTGGAGAGTTTCCTCATTTACCCCCTTGTTTCTTTTGGGTTAAGGGTTATCTCTTGAATTGTTCTTTTGCAATTTCTCTTATCTCTTTTTATCATTGAGCTAATTTGCCATATGCCTTTTCTCTTTGGTTCTGTCAGTTATGCTTAACTATATAAAATTTAATCTATGTTAATTTCGAATTTCCCATACTTGGACAGTATTTGAAACTGCGTCTGAGTTATATATTGTCTCTAACTAATTTTAATACCCGTCTTCTAGCATGTACTCCAACGGTGCTATTATTCATGCTAAGTTTTTTTTCTTTCTCATTCGATATATTTTTGTCGATTTGCTTTTGACATGGTCAAAGAAGGCCTGGTATTAACTTTTTGTACAATATTTAATTTTTTCTGGTTTATTTCTTGCTTGTCATTTTTTCAATCTTAAATCCTTGGTATCTGTATTGCTTAGCATCCATATTGAATTTGCGTTTTAGTTTTCATTCACCAATAACTCATTGTGTTACAGCTATGCATCTTGTTCAGCTCCCGCATTTTCAATAAGTATTTCATTCTTCATTTAGGGCCAGAGATTTGACCCTGACTCTGCTGTCAGTTCTCCTCGAGCAGTTAGTGAAATTGGGTCAACTGCAACCAATTTGAAGACTGTTCTAGAACTTATTAGTGAAAGGGTCATGTTTGTTCCGGAATGCAAACATATGTTATGCCAAATACTAGTCGGACTACTCTCTGAAAAGCGTACAGATCCAGGTGTGCTTCTATGCATACTTGATATAGTAAAAGGTTGGATTCAAGATGATGTCCGACCGGGCTCAACTAGTGTGTCTGGTGCTCTTCTGAATCAGAAGGATTCAAGTTCGAATATACAGAAGCTATTTCAGGTTGAGAGGTACTCAAGTGCTTTAGAAGAGTGGGATGCCAAGTATCTCCAGCTATTTACCAAAAAAAAAAAAGTATCTCCAGCTGTTATATGGCATTTGTGCTGACTCAAACAAGTAAGCATTTTTGTGACTTCACTTTTGGCTCTTGCTTCACATTTATTTATCCGCAACAACATTAACCATATATCTCATGTATGCTTCCCCACATATATTTTTTGGATAAATAAATTATTTTGATCAGCTGTTTTATCTTTTGTCATCTTGTGCAGATACTTGAGCCCTGCCTCAATAGTATAGTATTGCATGCTCGAAAATCACTCTGTTTGCTATTGAAAATGGTATTTTTTCGCTTTTCCCTTAAAGGCTCCCAATACTCCTCCAGATGTAAAGATGCTCTACCAGAAACTTGAGGATCTCATACACAAGAATCTGGCAGCGGTGATGGCACCTGACAATTCAATGATAAGTTTTGCTCTGTTTGTTGTGAAGACTTTAACTGAAGTCCATAAGATCTTGATTAGTCCTGAGATGAAAGTACTAGTTCGTGTCCTGCAACACTTATCACGCGATATGGTTACATCTGGGTGATCTCACATGAGACAAGTATTGCTTTTCTACTTTGATTTTACATATTCGTACTTGTCTTCTTAGATTTTGCATATGCACGAAGAGGGACAAAAGGCACCCTTTTGGGTCTTGCTTCACATTTATTTATCCGCAACAACATTTACCATATATCTCATGTATGCTTCCCCACATATATTTTTTGGACAAATAAATTATTTTTGATGAGCTGTTTTAAGTTTTGTCATCTTGTGCAGATACTTGAGCCCTGCCTCAGCAGTAAAATATGGCATGCTGGAAAATCACTCTGTTTGCTATTGAAAATGGTATTCTCAGCTTTTCCCTTAAAGGCTCCCAATACTCCGCCAGATGTAAAGATGCTCTACCAGAAACTTGAGGATCTCATACACAAGAATCTGGCAGCGGTGATGGCACCTCAAAAAACACTTGAAGCTAGCTCTGCCTATTCAATGATAAGTTTTGCTCTGTTTATTGTGAAGACTTTGACAGAAGTCCATAAGAACTTGATTAGTCCTTACATGACACCACTAGTTCGTGTCCTCCAACGCTTATCACGTGATATGGTTACATCTGGGTGATCTCACATGAGACAAGTAATGCTTTTCTTCTTTGATTTTACATATTCGTACTTGTCTTCTTTGATTTTGCATATGCACCTTGAGGGACAAAAGGCAGCCTTCCATGCGGTTCACTTCAGCCTAATATTAGGAAGGATGTGATACTTCACATATTGTTTGGACGTATTAGAGAGTAAAAATTGGCTTACTAATTAGATACCTGGATATGTTTAAGGTTAGCAATAGCTTATAGTGGAGTAGAATGGTGGAAAGTTCTTGCTTCCAGCCCCTGTTATGTGGGGAGCATTAATGCATGTTAATTCACTGATAGATATTCCTTTCCTGTGGTATATGATGGAGAGTTTCCTTTTTAACCCCTTGTTTCCTTAGGGTTAAGGGTTATCTCTTGAATTGTTCTTTTGCAATTTCTCTTATCCCTTTCTATTATTTAACTAATTTGGCAGATCTCTTTGCTCTTTGGTTCTGTCAGTTTTGCTTAGCTATATAAAATTTAATCTATGTTAGTTTCCAATTTCGCATACTTGGACAGTATTTGAAACTGCCTCTGAGTTATGGACTTGAACTAATTTAAATACGCGTCTTTTAGCATGTACTCCAACGATGATATTATTCATGCTAAGTTTTTTTTTTCTCATTCTAGATATTTTTGTCTATTTGCTTTTGACAATGGTCAAAGATGGCCTGATATTAACTTTTAGAACAATATTTAAATCCTTGATATCTGTGATGCTTAGCATCCCTATTGAATTTTTTTGTTGTTTTCATTCACCTCTAACTCATTGTGTTACAGCTACGCGTCTAGTTGAGTTTTGCTTCCGCATTTACAATATGTTTTTCATTCTTCATTTAGGACCACCCTGACTCTGCTGTCAGTTCTTTTCGAGCAGTTAGTGAAATTGGATCAACTGCAACAAATTTGAAGCCTGTTTTAAAACTTATTAGTGAAAGGGTCATGTTTGTTCCGGAATGCAAACATATGCTTTGCCAAATACTAGTCGGACTACTCTCTGAAATGCGTGCAGATCGAGGTGTGCTTCTATTCATACTTGATATGGCGAAATGTTGGATTCAAGATGATGTCTGACCGGGCTCAACTAGTGTGTCAGGCGCTCTTCTGAATTCGGACACAATTTCTTGTCTACAGAAGCTATTTCAGGTTGAGAGGCAGAACTTCTACTCATGTGCTTTAGAAGAGTGGGATGCCAAGTATCTCCTGCTGCTATATGGCATTTATGCTGACTCAAACAAGTAAGCATTTTTTTTACTTCACTTTTGGCTCTTGCTTCGCATTTATTTATCCTCAACAACATTAACCAGATATCTCAAGTATGCTTCCCCACATATATTTTTTGGGTAAATAAAATATTTTTTATCAGCTGTTTGACGATTTGTCATCTTTTGCAGATACTTGAGTCCTGCCTCAATAGTAAAATGTTGCATGCTGGAAAATCACTCTGTTTGCTTTTGAAAATGGTATTCTCAGCTTTACACTTGGAGGCTCCCAATACTCCACCAGATGTAAAGATGCTCTACCTGAAACTTGAGGATCTCATACACAAGAATCTGGCAGCGGTGATGGCACATCAGACAACACTTGAAGCAAGCTCTGCCAATTCAATGATAAGTTTTGGTCTGTTTATTGTGAAGGCTTTAACAGAAGTCCTTAAGAACATGATTAGTCCTTAGTGACACCACTCGTTCGTGTCCTCCAACGCTTATCACGTGATATGGTTACATCTGGGTGATCTCATCTGAGACAAGTAATGCTTTTGTTCTTTGATTTTACATATGCATAGTTGTCTTGTTTGATTTTGCATATGCTTGAAGAGGGAGAAAATGCACTCTCCTGTGCTGTGTACTCCATCCTAATATTAGGAAGGAGGTGATACTTCACATATTGTTTGGATGTATCGGATCCCTTTGCTCTTTGGTTCTGTCAGTTATGCTTAACTATATAAAATTTAATATAGGTTAATTTCCAATTTCCCATACTTGGTCAGTATTTGAAATTTCCTCTGAGTTATTGTCTCTAACTAATTTTAATACATATCTTTTGGCATGTACTCCAAACGTAATATTTTTCATGCAATGTTTTTTTCTTTCTCATTCTAGATATTTTTGTCTATTTGCTTTTGACAATGGTCAAAGAAGGCCTGATATTAACTTTCAGAAAAATATTTAATTTTTTCAAATTATTTCTTCCTTGTCATTTTTTCAATCTTAAATCCTTGATATCTGTATTGCTTAGCATCCATATTGAATTTTCGTTTTAGTTTTCATTCGCCAATAACTCATTGTGTTACAGCTATCCATCTAGTTCAGCTCCCGCATTTACAATATGTATTTCATTCTTCATTTAGGGCCAGAAGATCAACTGTGTGAGTTTCAGTTTAATTCTGAAGTATGAATTAACATTAGCTGTAAAGTCGGTATGGTTCAATTATGAAATTTTTTTTAAGAAAAAACGTAGAGGCATATTGGGTGTAAATTTAGGCATTTAAGCACCTACGACAATATATTTCATTTAAAAGTGCATATGTTTAGCGTGCTGTCTACCTTACGGTTTTGTGGTCTAAATTGTGTAATGAATTTGCATGCATGTTTTTTCAAATGTTTGATACAATTTACTTCTTTGAATAGCCCATTTCCTGGAAATTTCTTGTACCGAGAAGTTGTTGGAGGTTGACACAAGCTGCTGATGCCAAGCTGGCAGAGGCTAGTTGGAAGAGTTCAGAGATTGAACAGAAACTACAAGAAGTGAAGAGCCGTGAAAGTGCTTTCCAGACTGCGAGGCTTTCCTTCAGTTCACTGTTAAGTTTCTATTCTCCCACTTCTTTTATGCTCCCTCCCTCCATCCGGAATTATTATCACTATAAGGTTTTTCAGAATGAACTAAAACTAGTTAATTTTGGAAAGCCTTTTGGTGATATTAATTCATGGTGATATTACATGTATATATTTTCCACAGAAGGAATTTATTTTTGTTTGTTGTTTCTTATTATTGCTTATTGTTTGTTTTCTATTGTAGAAAGGAAGCCCATAAATATGCTCTGTTGAGGCAAAGAGAAGATCTGCACGAATTTAAGCTACACTTTTCTTGGACCTATCAACAACTTTGCTGGAATTCTTCAGGTCTCAGACCAAAGTACGGAGAGGAGCTAAGCTTGACTGTGGAGAAGGTCAGCTTAGTTCTTTATTTTGTCTGATCTTTATTTTTTTGGTCTAAATATATTTCTATATAGAATGTATATATTATTTTTTCCAGTGAATGGAAAATTTATGTTTACACTCATGCTTCTTAGTTCCTGAACAAGTTACTTAAATTGGTTTTGTAAATCTATGTTTTTGTATGTTTGACATCAGTTAATATGAGCATCTTGTTGCACACTTTTTTGATACTAGAAAGTAGTGGGTTTTCTGCTTTCTTTGAAAAGGAATCAAAGAATAGCCATGTTGTGTTGCTTATCCAATTGAAGTCATCCACAAACTTAGTTTTCTTCAAAAGCATACTAGTGTATGTATAATGAAACTTTCAGGCTTGATTTATTTTTCTTTTGGGTAAAACATAAAAAGATGAGTGTGAATAAGCGCTATTCATATTTTTTTTTGGCTTTTCGGTGACTTAGAATCAGCACCATTCTTGTGCTTTTTGTTTAATTATTTTTTCTTCAAAGTTTTGTAGTCTTCATATTCTTCAATAGTGGTTTTTATTTGGGAGATTATTGAACGGATTTTTTGAATTTAAAGATCTGATGTAGACTTTCTCTCACATAGGGATGTGGAGCTCGTGTTCTTCTATCGGAGTAGGACCTTTTGCTTGACCATGTTAAAGATTTTTCTGGAAGTTCTTGCTCGACCGTCTTGATTAGTATACGGGGTTGTTCAGTCGCAACAACTGAAGGCCTTGGCAACTGCAAAGATGGATTTCACTCAATTCACCAAAAGATGTCAGGATTCCATGCTTCGCTATGTGGTTTCTGTATGCCTGGACTTCCTTCAATCAGATTCTCTGGCATCCCGGGCCCTAATCCTCCACCTCCACCACCCCCACCACCACTCCCTTCAATTAGATTCTCTTGCATCCCTGCCCCTCCTCCAACTCCCTCATTAATGGTTGCTGGTGCCGGACCTCTTGCACCATCTCCTGCATCACTGAAGTCTAGTATCCCAGACCCACCTCTGCCTCCACCCTTGAAACATGGTGCTCCTTCCCCACCTCCACTAATTTTGAGGTCTGGCTCACCTGCCCTACCACCCGCTCCTCTGCCAAGGATTGGTTCCCCTGCCTTACCACCACCACCTCCGCTGATGACTGATATGTCTGTCCCACCCCCTCCTCCTCTTCCACTGAGGGCTCGAGCACCTGGCCCACCTCCTCCTTCATTTAGGGCAGGTGCCCCTGCCCCTCCACCCCCACCACATTCTCCTCCACAGAAGGCTGGTGCGCCTGTCCCCCCTGTCCCTCCTCTTCCACCGCCACCTCCAATGAAGGGTGGGGCTGGTGTCCCACCTCCCCCACCACAATGCTCCAGTTCCTCCCACCGCCTCCTCCATTTGGAGGAGCTCCACCTTCTCCTCCCCCTCCTCCTAGAGGACCACGAGTTCCTCGTCCGCCGGCCCCACCAAAAGCTCCAGGTGCTCCACCGCCTCCACCTGTTGGTGCTAAAGCTCCAGTAGCTGGAGCTGCTATAAGTTCTTTGGGAGGAAGAGGATGTGGGTTAGCGCGTGCTGCTGGTGCAAGTTATTCTGCACCTTGTAGGTCATCACTAAAACTTCTACACTGGGTTAAAGTAACAAGCACTGTTCAGGGAAGCTTATGGGCAGAACTTCAAGAACATGATGAACTTTGAGGTAATATACAGCAATCAATGTTGACTATTAGTATGTTTTGGAACGTTCTTTGAAGTTGGTGGGATCGGTTTGAGATGATGCCATCGGGTAATGAACTAGTTATGTACCTTTTTATCAATTATTTGTTTGAATTGCATGCTAGCGCATCAGAATTTAAGGTCACGGAGCTTGAGGATCTTTTTTCTGCTGTTGTTCCAAAGATGAATGAAGGCTCAGGAGAACAAAGTTGTCGGAAGTCTGTTGGATCTAAGACTGATAAAGTTCACCTGGTATTTCTCATTACTCTCTCTTTGATATGATATCTGGAAATTTCTGTAGGGTTGAATGTTATCCATAAATGGTTTTTAAATGATACATTTGATTACTTTGTTTTGTGATGGTGTAGCCATGTATACAGCCTGTATCTCATGGACATTTCATAAAACCTTGAGACAAGTTCAAATATTTTGAGAGTGGTGGTGCTACCCATGCCTGACGCTTTAGGATATAGATCAAACTAAATAAAGCACCTAATTTTGATTGCCTTTCCTATTGGGTGTTGTGCATATCGTGTTCATGATGTAGTTAACTAGGGTTTAGCTGCTTTGATCATCTTCTTCCCATGCAAAGTGTAAGTTGAAGTATGGCACAGATGGAGTAAGCATGAAGTGTGAAACTCTAAACTGGCATAGAAATGTCTTTTGGTTATGGCTTGACTCTTGGATAATTGGATTTTCAATCGTACACCTCTAACCTTATCTGTGAATGGTAGGACATCTCTTTTCCGGTTTTAAGCTAAGTGAGCATGTTAGTAGCTCGGAGAGATAAAATTTTCACATGTATCTGCCAATCTAAAGTAGAAATTAATATTTAGAAGCACTGAAACATATAATTTTAACATGTTATGCTCTAGAAGTATACTATCCTACTATTGTACATTCTTGAGCATTGACATGGTATAGATTTTGGGTGCACACTATAATTAAGCAACAAGTTTATCATAGTTAGGATAATAGAAGAACCATAACGGGCATAAACTTCAGTACTTAGTCCAGTTCATTTAGCAATTGTGAAGCAAGGCTGCTATGCTGCTGAAAAACTAGCACAGATGCTCAAAGTCATGGAAGCAGCAGACTACCTGCTGCTGCATCCAGCTGCTGATGCGACAGCCGCAACTACTGCTGCTCAAAAGGCAGGCAGCACACAGCAGAGTCTAATTCTGTAAAAACGAATAGAAGTTGCTGGCCTGCTGCCAGAAAAGGCTGCTTCTATGAAAGCACCTGGAGCTTTCTCGGTTGGATCTGGCCAATCTCGCTGAGATAGTATAATAAAGTAGCTTATTAAGAGCAATATCCAATCTCAACTCTCGGTGAAGCCATCGAGTCCGAGATCTCGCGAGCTTGTGAAACATGGATGGCTCTTAAACCATGTTATTTTGTTATATCATGTTAGTGCCTCTACCAAGAGTTTAGCAATATCCGACTTCCAGCAAATTATAGCAGTTAATCTATCTGGTATATATTTGTATTAAAAATTTTAGAACTAAACTGCATTACTGAATTTATGAAATCTGAATTACATGGAAAAGGGTCAATCGTTATATAGAGATGGATTACCTAATACAAAGAAGGAAATAACTTGGGTAGTAAGTAAAGACATAAGACTAAACTTGAGCTCATATAACAATTTAGATAGAGCTTCTTACTCAAATATCACCCTTGACTTGAAATGCTGTGTCTGTATAATGGTACTTCTTACGGCAAATGAAGTCACTTTTTTGTTTCACTAACGAAAAGGGTCAATCGTTATATAGAGCTTCTTACTCAAATATCACCCTTGACTTGAAATGCTGTGTCTGTATAATGGTACTCCCTCCGTCCATAAAACAATGACTGCATTTCATATTTTACAGATCCACAAAAAAGTGACTTCATTTGCCGTACAGGCCAATATTCCCATCAGAAACATGCATGTGCTGTTGTTCGCATGGGCTTGAAATGTTGTGGTCCCCACAGGTCAATAAATTTCCCTCTTTTTTATGAGGTCACTATTATGTGGACAGAGGGAGTGTCTTTTTTGCCATCAATAAGTTGTCTTTTGAGAATGCTGGACAGATTCTATATACGATGGTTAGGCTTCTGTTATCTTGGGTTTCAACATTTCTTTCAGTCCCGGCTACATTATTTGTGTTATTGATCTTTGTAGATCAATCGAAGGAAGGCCAATAATGACAAGATTATGCTCACGAAGATGAAAATGCCACTTCCTGATATGATGGTAAGACTGTTTTCTGTGGTGCTCTTGATATAATATGAATAAAAGGCTTAATGTGTAGAGGCAGCAGTAGTCTTCTTAACGTCCAGAGATGGCAGTACCCTTTGGTTTTTTACCTTGATGAGATGCTTGAATTTCATGTCTTTTGACTGAAATTGTAGATGGCTGCATCTGTTAGTAAGGATGCTTTATGGAATCACCTCTTTTAATATTGTAATGCTTTACGGAATCATCTCTTATAATATTGTTTTTGTATTAACATATTGGTTTGGTAGTTAATCTTGGATTGTTTTGCTTATATCTATTTTTCCTCCATCCAGAGTGCAGCTTTGGCATTAGATGATTTGCTGTTAGATGTTGACCAGGTGGAAAATCTTATCTAAATTTGTCCGACAGAAAAAGAAATGGAATTTCTCAAGGTGGATCTTTCATAAAAAATTGTAGTCTTTTATCCTTATAGTTTTCTTTTCGCTTTGCGAGGGTAAATTAATTACTTTTTGCACATTTCTTTTCCTCCTTGATATTTTATGTTTGCTTCTTTAATTCTTCAGAGCTATAGCGGAGAGAAGGAGAATTTGGGAATGTGTGAACAGGTGACTAAGCTTCTGATCCTGCCAAGTCAATTATTTTTTGTCAAATTATCAAATTTGATAAATTGGTCATTACTTTCAATGGGTGCTTCATGGGGTAAATGGATATGCTAAATGACATTTTATGCATCAATGTATTTCCTGTTGTAGGTTTTTTTTTGGAATTTAGTAACACTTTAGTGGCTTGTCTGTTGTTTCATAATCATTTTTGCAGAATCACTTAAAGAAGAGATGACTATGATTTTTGTAAATGTCTCATGGAGCCAATCCATATAATGGGTAAGGCTTATGATGAAGTTGATGACGTTGAGCGCTCATCTTGTACTGCCATCTTTAGAGAGTTGCTTCAGGGAGGTCATCCGACATAAAAACTTGCCACTATGTTTCTTCACATGTGTTTGGTCTCATCATGAATTTTGTACCATTACCTTGATTCTAATAACAGTCAAAAGTTGTCCTAAAATCCAGGTTGATGACTCCTGATAGCTAGAAATAGGTGTATGATGACGATGATGTGTTTAATTCTCCATCTCTTTTGGAATTTTAGTTGAAACTTAGTTATGGTGTGTACTTCTATATACCAGTTGTATAGAAACAATGGTTGTCTGTGAGAAGCGATGGGGTGTAATGTTTTTCAATTTAAACCAGGATAGAGATTATATGATGCTGTGTCCTCTGTTTTAAAAAATGCTTCTGATGATGGAAACTATGTTTTCTTGTCTTCTTGGTTGCTTTGTGTTCAATTCCATTTATCATGAAAAAACTTAGGTGGAACTTGCTGATTGCTTTAATATCTGAATTGTCGTCTGCTTTGGAATGCACATAGATGTGTGGATGCCTTACCTGTTGGCCTTTTGTTCAGCTGTTCTGATGTACTATTTTCTGGAATTGATGAAAGTCCCATGAGCGGAGTGAAAGCTAAGAGTGTTCTCTTTCAAAATTCAGTTCAATACTCAGGTTTGGTAGTATTGTGCTGATTTTTGCTAGTGGTTTGCTAGAAATTTGTTATTTCATCATCTCATCATGTGCTTCACTAAGTGACGTAAGAATATTTTTTGTATGATGAAAGCGAAGTCTGGTCAAATTATGCATGCAAGGAAATTCATCTTATGATATCTTTAGGAGATTTTGATTTTTTGCTAAGTTGGCAGGATCCTAAGGGGCAGATGTTGGCATGTCTTTTGAGGTCCTGTCTAATTTCCTTTTGAATAAACATTGTAGTAAAAAAACAATTAATGAATGCATCTGCAGACTGTGTTTCTGCACGCATGCGTCATGTGGTTGAAAGGGGAACCTGCATTCCCCTTAGACAAATGGGATGCTTGATTTATGTCAGTTGGCACAAGGGGAGATGCATAATGTAGTCTGCGCACTGGCACACACTTGTACAAGTCTTGTATTATCTCATTGACTGGTGTACATAGTAGAACTTGCTACATATTCAGGTTACTATTACTTTGGTTTTTGCTAGTAGAATGGTGTTATGTTAATTACAAGTGTAATAGTTGTGAAACTACATTAGTGGCCATTACAATAATCAGGAAGGCAGTTGTGCTTGCATCACATTTTTAAGTAACATAGTATGATAGTGTATATGATGACGTTGAATCTTCTTATCATCGTACCCTCTTCTGAGGGTTGTGTCAGGAAGGGCATCCTGCGTAAATACTTGCTACTGTGTTTCTTTGTATGGATTTTGTACCATTTTGATTCCGATCAGAGTCAAATGTGGTATATAATCTATGCCGCCAGCCCCAGATAGCTTGGATAAGGTGTACGATGATGATGATGATAGTATGATAGTGCATGTTGGTTTCCGACATATGTGTAGCAAGTTACATTTCTGAGTCATAATTGCACCACTATTATGTTTATGGTTTGCAATCTCCGCGAGACCTTGCATCTTGGTAAGTGAAAATTCGGTGAAAAAGGTGTACTTGCTTTGGTTATTAATTGGGGACTTATGTGGTCTCTCTGCTGGCTGGACCACCATGACTCCTACCATCAATGTTCAGGGGTCCCAAACACGTGGAGCCTGCATGCCAAACATACCTTTTTTAAGTTCAGTTTTTTTTTCGGCTACTATGTCCCTTAAAGGAGGAAGACGATGGTTCATATCTATTTTTGACCCAGTTTTGTTTTGTTTTGAGCAGTTCAAGAATATTTTATTTCAGATGGGTTCAAGTGATTTTTAGCTCTGTTCACTTTGATATAATCCCAGGTAGTACATATTTTTGGCGTTTATGTTGTTTTTTACCTTTTACAACAGGTTGACCTGGCTGGTTAGTGCATTCCACATTTGATTGAACCTGGTTCACACGCTTTTTGCCTGCTTACAGACCTAATTTACATTGATTTGAACCTGTTTTGCATTTAGTTAACCCATTTCACACTAATGTTGACGTTCCACCTTATTTATCTTTCCACTCAACATGTGTTTTCTAAAAAACTGACAATTTATGGGGATCATGTTATTGTAGTATTTATATTTTTTAGGTGTTGAACATACATAACAACAAAAAGTTTATATGAGACACGGCTCATGTGTGCCGCATGAGCCGAATCCATCAAGAGCTGTTGTTTTTTGATCCAACGATGTGAGTTGCGGGTGGGTGATTTAAACCCATCTGCCTCCTGATTTGATGCCCACTGTCAGATTGAAATCTGACGATTTGAGTAACCTTGGCTCATGCAGCCCGCATGAGCCTTGTCTCATATAAACGGAACTCTACATAACATCCATTTTATATGTGAAATAGAGTATTTTTATCAAGAATAATTTATATATTTTTCCGAGATCTATTTTTTTGGCCAACAGGGATGGGGTGCTGAGTTCGTCGTTTCCTCCGATACGGATGAAACGGCGGATGAAACGGATCAGAGATGGTTTACCATCTGCACTACTGCAATCTCAGGTGAACCATTCTCCCAGTATATATTTTTAATATGTATAACATCTGCATAAGTAAATAGATTTACATAAGGTTAATAGGGTGAGCCTATACATAATACTGACCATCTCACTGAAAACTAAATAGGCTTTTGTTTGCTAAATATGATACATGACTGTATTAATCTACCCCTAACATTTGGGCTTACACAAAGCCATACTTGTAGGGCCCACATTTTTTAAAACGATTACAATGAGACTAATGCACTAACAAAGATATTTCATAGACACAATTATAAAGCTTAACATGGCCCCTCTGATGTAATAATTAGATGAGGGAGCTTTCATCTAACATTGAAGGGGTCCTCATCTAAGAACCACATCAAGGCCCCCTCATCTACACATGATACTAATATTGTGACTTTCTGTTCATTTTACAATTTTTCTCATCTATTATGCTTTTAAAATAGTTGTTGTAATGTTATTTATTAATTTCAATAGTTTGTATACAGGTTAGAGGTTTTGTGCCCCTTTTGGCATGTAGGCAAGAGTGGGCTTCACGCCTTCATCTCAATGCCTGGGCTTTTGGAAAACAGAGGTTAGCCAGCCACGGTGTGAAAAAGCCCAAACATTCAGTTGAGGCATCTAACCAGCCCAAAGTCGCTCCAATTTGATTTCAAATTTTACAAACGTGGGCTTTTCCTGTGAAAACAACAAGGAAGACAGGCGAGCAAGGGCGATCGGCCAGGCCTTCGCTCTTCCCTCTTCTTGAGGTATGCTCCTCTCCTCGCTTCCTTTAATTCGTCTTCGAATCAGTCTTTTTCTCTTTCTGATTTCTAGCTTTTCGGATTTTCTTTCAATCGGCTAGCTAGGCTTTCTGAGAATTGGCGTTCTGATTTTGTGATCTGCGTCCCTTCTTGTGTCGTTCTTCTTGAGTTCCGATGATTCTTTTAGTAACATTTGGTCTTGTGGTCTGATTGTGTTTGTGGGTTTTGGGCTTATAAGTCTCTGTTAGTGTTGATTTGGGTGGATTTTAGATTAGACAGTTATCTTGAAAATGTTACTGCTTGTTGTGGAAGAAATTCACGGTGCTGATTAAAAATGCTTCTTTGTACTGATAAAAAGTGGTTGACTGATGTGGGTATTGAGACTTAGAAGGGATCTTTAAGGAAATATGTTTTTGTGTTATTCGTCTTGTGCTCAATAGGTCTATAGATCCTATCTTGAACCTAGAATCAGCTGCTGCTACCCCTTTCACCTAAAAGATGAAAGAAGTGCCGATGAAATTCACACTAGGTTTAGTTTTAGAAATTTCAGGCTGATCTTTTCTCTGGTTCAAAGTCTCGAATAAATAGGCCTATTTCGGAACAAGTTTTTTTAACTTGTTTTCCTGTGCATTTGATGACCTTATATAGTGGTTACCATTGCAAATATTATAATTGGATTCCTCCAGTGAAATGCCCCTTTACCTGCCAAAACGGGGATTGCCTCACTTTGGCCTCCATACTTGGGCAGATTTCTTTCCGTCATTTTTTTTGTTATGAGCTTTTGCTCATCTTCTGTTTTTTTCGTCACTCTATGGAATACCGGTGCAATACCCTGTCTCTTCTTCACAGTGTTCTGAAGATTTGAATGTCACTGTGGGTGGATAAAAAATAAGCTCTTCTTTATGAATTCATTTTTGTTATGGAAGTTGAGTTTTTAATCTATTTTGGAGGTTTTGTTTGGTCAGTGTTAGTGCTTTGTCATGTTGATCCTGTCTGAGTACTTATTCTGTCCAGGTTTTGGTCTCGACATCTCCTGCTCACATGTTATATGTTCTGTCTTTTTCTTTCAGTGATGTTATGATTAGACATTGCAGGGTTGTCTTGTGTATTTGTTTGAAGGGGTAAACACTGGCTTTTCGTTGGAAAGGCTGCAGGGAAATTCTTTTTAATGTAGAACTTGGGAGTCTTAGAAGTGTGAACAATTTTTGAATGAAGTAGTGGTGGACGCATCATAAATGCTCATGATGGTCTGAACTGGTTTCGATTTTTCTAGCTAAGCCAATTTGTGCTTCGTTTTTTTCCTTTTTTTTTGTTGGATTCAGGTGGGGTGGGGTGAGGGTGTTCTTAACATGCTATGTATAGGATGATTCATAACTTACATGAAACTAATCCAGCATGGAAACTTGTTGCGTGTTGTTTTTGTTTCATGTTGTGTAATATGATTAGTTTTTGTATGTCTTTTTGTATGTCTGATTTTACTCCTTTTGTTGTATGATAATAACATGCATGTTATATGTGGAGGTCATTTATTCTCATATTAAGTTTGACTATCTTAAAATTGCAGATAAAGCTCATTGTTGGTGGATTCTGTGCATAGGCATATTGAAGCTTTTCATAAGGTAAGAAAGCTTTACTCAGTCTTCTTTAGTGTTGAATTTTGAAACCAAAGTTTTTTCCCCCATCTTTTTTGAAGCGGGTTGAAAGCATTTGTGGACACGATCGATATGGTGTGTTGCATATGTTGTTTTTGTATATGGCACAATGTGCACAGAATCTGCTTAGGTTGAGTAAGTTTACACGATCTATCATATTATTTCTTGTCAGATCCACGTAGGTGGATTGGTCTGGAGGTCCCATAGAATAAATTCACAATATAGTGGATTAGTGATTTCTTTTGCCTATTATGCATTTCTGGTCCCACATAATAAGTTAACAATATAGTTTGCCTTGTGTTTCTTGTGATAGTTTTGGTTATCAATAACATATTTATAGATAAAAACATTAGCTCAGATGTAATTAACTGCTTGACATTGTCAAGACTATAAAAACTGGTAGATTTTGGCATAGTCATACATGCTTGAGCTGAGTTGTTTAGCCATTAGTGGGTCGGCCGGCTCCTCAAATGTCCCTGTTGCATGCCACTAGCTTTATAGATCTCTCTATTTTGCTGTCAGTAGTTTTGTAGCAGCAACTATAGAATCGCATGGGTTGATTAATTTAAAATCTTCTATTTGGAATCTACACTTCTTGTTAGCTTTATAGATCTCTCTATTTTGTTGTTTATGTTGTTTTTGTAGCTTACTTTAATGGTTGAGTGTTGCCAGCCATCTGAAAGTAATGTGGGCAATGATTCTTCTGATGTCATCAGCTCACATCCCTCTGCGTCAGAGTCCACGTGGCTTTGTGTAGCTCCATAAACCAGAGACTTGATGCAGCAATAGATGAAAGTATCAGTGCTAGTGCAGTGCAAAGTTCCTATTTAAATATCACGTCTGTAAAAGCTGTTCCAGGACAACCCATTTGTCCTCCAGAAATCTCTGCAGCAGATCTTTTGGTTGATGATACTTTTGTTCGTGCTCGGAAGGTATAATACTGTGTATAGGTTCTGCTTTTTCATGGATATTTTTTTGCTTCGTATCTTCTCATAGATATTTTTAGACTTCGATTTCAGTTTGGTATCAGTTTGATGTCCTTTGAAGTAGTTTGTTGTCTTCAATTAAGGGATATAGTGAGCTCAAGAAAGAGAGTTGAATACGATGTATAGACTTGTCTAAACAATGACCTAAAATTTAATTTCACATTTTCTGGCTGTGTATTGTCATCCATTGATAATGGCATGATCCTGCTTTGACTTTGGTTCGATGCTACGAGATTATGGTTTTTACTTAAGTTGTGCAAGCATTAGTGCGGTTGTGGTGAACCTGCTTTTGGATTGACGGCTGAGCTCTGCCAGAAAAGCTTCTTTTCTACCACTTATAAGTTTTAGGCGCCTATTGCCCCAAGGAATGCCCATTTAGGAGTATTTTTCTTCCATTCTTTCTAATTGAACTAAAGATTTTGGCTTATAGGGTGATAGCCAATAGCATGATTAGTCTGTCAAGCTACTATCTTTAAGGTATTCTATTAATTTTCATGTATTTGTTCTTGATGTGATTTCTGCGATTATAATAATAATTGTTGCCTTGCAGACTAGGTGGCCAGAACAATCTGACGAGCTTCTGGGCTTGATTGTAAATTCACTAAGAGCCCTTGATGGTGTTGTTCCACAAGGTTGTCCGGAACCTAAGCGGAGACCTCAATCTGCACAAACGATTGCAGTCGTGCCTGATAAGGCTCCCAACCATCTTCAGCCAGATCTAGTACCTCTAGTACCAAAATTAGTTGATCAATGAGAACACCAGCTTGCCGCTTCAGCACTTCTTGACCGCCTGCAAAAGGCTGATACAGAACCTTCATTTCAAATACCGGTATGGGACAGTATCCTCGCCCATTTTCCATTTTAGGAATATTCTAATGATACCAATTTATGCTCTGTATGGTTATGGGTAGGGCTGCTCTCGGACAGCCGTGTCCGCGGGGCCGGTTGTGTCCATGGTCGTGTCCGCGCCGAGGAGGAGATGTCCGAGGACCACGGCCAAGGCTCCTCGGATAGCCGTCTGTCCGGGGTCCGAGGAGGGCGGCCGGGCAGCGGGGGCGGGGAGGAGAAGAGGGCGGTGGTCTGTGGGGGAGCGGGGGTGGAACCGTGGAGGAGGAACGGCCCTATCGCCGGACGAACTGTAGAAAAAAGGTGGCGGCTTTGCACCTCCCTGTACCTCCCCGACGTCCCCTGCGCAGCTTCACGAGCCGCGGCTTGCGCGCGGAGGAGACCTTGGGTGGGAGGATCCATTGAATCGAACGAGGAAGGAGAGAAAGGGAAGGACTGACCTTTGCTGCGGCGGCCGGCTCATGAATCGCGGCGGGCGAAGAGCGGCAGATTCTGGCCTTCCTAGGGCGGTCGGCGGCGGAGAAGATGGCGGCGGGGCCCGGATTTCGTCACGAGGCTTGGATTTCAGCGGCGGATTCCAGCGTTGGCGGCGGGGGTGGAGAGAGGGCGGCGGCTGGCGAGGAAGGAAGAGGAGGAAGAAGAGGGGCGGCCGGCGGGGGTGGAGGAGGAGAAAAGTTTAGATTTTTAAGGAGAAGAAGAGGAGGGAGGAAGGAGGGGCGGCGGTCATGGGCCATGGCCGCGGGGGTAGAGGAAGGAGGGCGGGGGCCGGCGAGGAGGAAGGAGGAGGAAGAAGGGGGTGGCCGGCGAGGGTGGAGGAGAAAAGTTTAGATTTTTAAGGAAAGAGGGGAGGAGGCATGAGGGCAGAGTAAAAAAAATAAAAAGGTGTTGTCCGTGTCCGCGTCCATGTCCGCCGGACATTCGGATACGGACACGGACAATATAATAGCGGACAGTTTTCTACGGACGCGGACAACCTCTGTCCGAGGTTTGTCCGGTCCGAGAACTGCCCTAGTTATGGGCAATATGAATTGGACGTTCAAATGCTTATTCTAATTTATGAGAGCCAATTAAAGTCTTACAAGATTTTATTATTGATCTACTGTTGGATTTAATGGTTGAGTGTTGCCAGCCATCTGAAAGTAATGTGGGCAATGATTCTTCTGATGTCATCAGCTCACATCCCTCTGCTGATGAAAGCGGATCTACAAGCCCGTCAGAGTCCACGTGGCTTTGTGTGGCTCCATAAACCAGAGACTTGATGCAGCAATAGATGAAAGTATCAGTGCTAGTGCAGTGCAAAGTTCGTATTTAAATAGAACGTCTGGAAATGCTGTTCCAGGACAAAGTATTTGCCCTCCAGAAATCTCTGCAGTGGATCTTTTGGTTGATGATGCTTTTGTTCGTGCTCCAAAGGTATAATACTGTGTATAGGTTCAGGTTTTTCATGGTTATTTTTTTTCTTCGTATCTTCTCATGGATATTTTTAAACTACCATTTCAGTTTGGTATCAGTTTGATGTCCTTTGAATTAGTTTGTTGTCTTAAATTAAGGGATATGGTGAGCTCATGAAAGGGAGTTGAAAACGATGTATAGACCTAAAATTTAATTTCACTTTTCCTAGCTGTGTATTGTCATCCCCTGATAACGGCATGATCCTGCTTTTCCTCTTGGTTCGATGCTACGAGATTTTTGTTTTTACTTAAGTTGTGCAAGCATTAGTGCGGTTGTGGTGAACCTTCTTTTGGATTGACGGCTGAGCTCTGCCAGAAAAGCTTCTTTTCTACCACTTATAAGTTTTAGGCGCCTATTGCCCCTAGGAATGCCCATTTAGTAGTATTTTTCTTCCATTTTTTCTAATTGAACTGAAGATTTTGGCGTATAGGGTGATAGCCAATAGCATGATTAGTCTGTCGAGCTACAATCTTTAAGGTGTTCTGTTAATTTTCATGTATTTGTTCTTGATGTGACTTCTGCGATTATAATAATAATTGTTGTCTTGCAGACTAGGTGGCCAGAACAATCTGACAAGCTTCTGGGCTTGATTGTAAATTCACTAAGAGCCCTTGATGGTGTTGTTCCACAAGGTTGTCCAGAACCTAAGCGGAGACATCAATCTTCACAAAGGATTGCAGTCGTGCTTGGTAAGGCTCCCAAGCATCTTAAGCCAGATCTAGTACCTCTAGTACCAAAATTAGTTGATCAATGAGAACACCAGCTTGCTGCTTGTGCACTTCTTGACCGCCTGGAAAAGCCTGATGCAGAACCCTCAATGCAAATACTAGTATGGGACAGTATCCTCGCCCATTTTCCATTTTAGGAATATTCTGATGATACCAGTTTATTTTATGTATGGTTATGGGCAATATGAATTGGACATTCAAATGCTAATTCTAATTTTTGAGAGCCAATTAAAATTGACCAGTCAGTAGACCAGTAAGGCAGTAACTGTTTCGCTGATTGTTGCTTCTAATTTAAACATTTTTACAGAACTTGGAATTATGTGCTTCGGATTTAGAAATTTTAAGCCTTGCTGAAGCTATGGGAATTGAAATCTCAGATGCTTTACATGATTGTTTTATGATTTGATAACTTGGCAGCTCACATAATTTCTAATATACGCATTCCATGCTTTTGATGTCTTTTAATTGTGCCATGTCTGATGGTTTGGTGAGAAGGTACAGGTTTTTGTTGCTTATCTATTGTTAAACCCTGGGTGGTCGGTTATATATTGTTCTATTCATTCTGTTATGCATTTTAAAAACCTTTTTCTTTCATTCCCAGGTTCTGGGTGCTGTCTGTCAGTTGGAATTTGGGAGTGGCATGTGGGAACGTGTATTATTTCAAGCTTTCAGACAATTAACTGATTCCAATGAGGAGCCATCTAAAGTGAATAGGTTGCTTCTACCCTCCAAGCTGTCCGGTATAAATGGAGGGAAGAAAAAGGCTGCAAAAAATGTTGCGAACTCCCTAAGTTTGATGAACCTTCTAATGGGGATTAAAGTCTTACAAGATTTTATTATTGATCTACTGTTGGATTTAATGGTTGACTGTTGCAAGCCATCTGAATGTAACGTGGGCAATGATTCTTCTGATGTCATCAGCTCACATCCCTGTGCTGATGAAAGCGGATCTACAAGCCCGTCAGAGTCCACGAGGCATTGTGTGACTCCATAAACCAGAGACTTGATGCAGCAATAGATGAAAGTATCAGTGCTAGTGCTGTGCAATGTTCCTATTTAAATATAACATCTGGAAATGGTTTTCCAGGGCAACCAATTTGTCCTCCAGAAATCTCTGCAGCGAATCTTTTGGTTGATCATACTTTTGTTCGTGCTCCAAAGGTATAATACTGTGTATAGGTTCAGGTTTTTCATGGATATTTTTTTTCTTCGTATCTTCTCATGGATATTTTTAGACTACCATTTCAGTTTGGTATCAGTTTGATGTCCTTTGAAGTAGTTTGTTGTCTTAAATTAAGGGATATAGTGAGCTCATAAAAGAGAGTTGAAAACAATGTATAGACTTGTCTAAATGTAAACTTTGCTGTTGTATATTTACTGGCCAGAGTGGTGCGGACGTGGCTCCAGATATTTGGTTCTCAAGTTTCGTCTTGTGTGCTGGATGTGCTGAGTAAAACGATCCCTTCATTGGCAGATGTAGCTGAAGCAATGCTGAAAGATATAGATTCAGATATCTAGTCTTGTGTTTCTCCTTACTTGTATTGTGGAAATGCCTCTTCTACTAGTGAAAGATCACATATTTTGCAAAGAGATCAAATTGGCCGTGTCATGTCTGATATTTACTTGTTGATTGAGATGCTATCATTGCCATCCCTCGCAGTTGAAGCATTGCGCGTGTTTGAAAGAGCTGTGGCCCGAGAACTTTCTTGGACCAGTCAGTGGCTATGATCCTGGAATCAGTGGCCATGGTTTTAGAAAGACGTCGTTCACAAAAGTTTGAAAAAATTTCGTTAAATAGTTCTCCTGATGGTGCTCAGGTAAATGAGGGGACGAATGAAGCGACAATTGTTCTCCAAGAAGATGATTTTACTCCCATTTGTCTTGCCGAAACATTGGCTCTCCGGAGATAATTGAGTGTTGGAGTTTGTAAGCATGTTGTATACTATATTGTTTAAAATGTTCAGAGGAAAATTACCGAGCTACCAGCTCCGCAGATAGTTGCCATGAAGTTGATTTGGATCTGAATATATTGGTTTTTCTTGTTCAGGAGGAGAAGGAAATTACACGGCCAGTTTTGAGCATGATGCGTGAGGTATCAGAACTTTCCAATGTAGATCGTTCTGCTTTCTGGGATGAGAATATTCGGTTACACAAGGAAAGACAGAAATTTCCAATTTTGCGACAGAGAAATCAGCTCTCGCTCAAAGGCTGAGTGAATCTGAAGCAGCTAATAATCGTCTTAAGGTACCAATTTTATGGTATATGAACTTAATATTTCTTGTTTCTTCCTTACAGTATCTTTTCGGTTGATTTAATTTTGACATAATTTTAATTCTGCTTTCAGTCTGAGATGAGGGCAGATATAGATCGATCTAATCAGGAGAAGAAGGAGCTTTCTGGGCAGATGCGTGAAATTGAGAATCAACTGGAATGGATTCGATCTGAAGTCTACTGAAAAGAAACTCCTTCAAGATCGCCTTCATGATGCTGAGATGCAGCTTCTGCAGTTGAAATCCCGGAAACGAGATGAACTCAAGGTAATGTAAATGGGTTCTTTCTTTTAGTTCCTCATTTTCTGTATTCAACTTGAAAATATTTTACCACAAAATCGTCTGTAAGGGGATGTGATTGCTGGTTCTAGAGGTTACTAGTAGCAAAAGGGGATAACCTATGACTTTTTGGAAGGAACTAGTGAGAGGTGACATGCGTTCGAATTGTTAGACAACTGTAACACTTGTTTAACCATGCATAACTCATCCCATGATGTCCCATTATTCTAGACTCTAGTTGTGTATATTACTTACACCAAATGATTGATGAACTTTGAAACAAAAGAAAGTAAAGCATTAATATCTTTGATTTGAGTTTATATTTCAAGATTAATTGGTTTGTTACTTGACTGTATTCACTTTTCTTGAACATTTTTCTTACGTGTGATGGAAACCCTATAACTCCTTCCTATTGCCGTATAAGACAAAGCCGTATAAGACAAAGCTAGTGTCAATACTGGTCGGATAACATACTGGCGGCTCCTTAAAATGAACTTATATGAATTCTATTCCGCTAAAGTAGATATAGATTCTATATCACCAGTAAGGACATTTTTACAGTTAAAAAAGGCTAGTTAGTCAGATGATTTGAGTTGAATTGTACTATTGTTTATTTTTCTGGATGAATAAATACATGGCATTGATATTTATGGTTAAAACAAAGTTGAGTTGTCACATCACTAAGTTGTCTCCTACAAGTGTTTATTATCTACATCTGATCGGGGGCAAAAAAATTGAGAGATTAGGCCTTGACGTTTACTTAATTTTAGATTTTTGTGCCCGTTGGAATGACTAAGTTAAGATATGGTTGATAAAAGCTACTTATATAACACGTGCAATGTAGAGAATTGTAAAGGAGAAGAATGCGCTTGCTGAAAGATTAAAAAGTGCAGAAGCTGCACGAAAGAGATTCGATGATGAACTGAAGCGCTATGCTACAGAAGTTCGACGGCTATCAGAAACTGTTGGGCAAACTGAAGGTGAAAAAAGGGGAAAGGAAGAACAGGTTGCTCGATCTGAAGCTTACATCAATTCAATGGAACAAAGCTTCAGGCTTGCAAGGTATTCAATCTACTTAGTAAATTCTTACCCTCTCAGCACGCTTGTTCAGTTATTTTCTTAATAAGATGGAGCTCATCTTCTTGGTTGTTGCATGCTTGGCATAGATTGATTGAATCTATTCAATCTTTTCTTTGTGCTCTTTTGTTTTATCTATATTTTTTTCATTGATTGTTTTACGATGGCATAGTGTAAGTTTTTAATTAAAGCTAGATCTTTTCTAATTAAAGCTAGATCTAGCTGCAATGTGTCGCTTGCTTTTTGAGGATTTTTTTCTTTGTAAGGCAGGTTCAAGCGTGGGTCTTTTTTACCTTTTCACTCCGTGTTCTGTAGACGGAATTATTGAACTGACTTATGTTTTGTCTGTTTTATGTTTGCAGCAATATATCAAATCCATGCTTAAAACTTTACAAAACCATAAAGTTGTGATTTGGTTATTTCTGTTTGAACAGCATATATGTATGTATTGCCATGTTCTGAGTTTGAAGATTGCTTCACTTATGTAAGCTATTTTATGGAAGATGGCCACAAAATCAGCATTGATTTGACCTCCAGATCTATCCTTCTCTATTTATATAAATCAATTACTTAATTTCTCACGTTTCAGTTTCATATGAATCGTCTCATCCAGATCTCTACTGCCACAACACAAATCAGCTATCTGTGCGACTAATATTGTCAGAGCAACATTGCCATATTATGATTTTATACATCTCCGTATGACCATCTCGGTGTGTATCTATTGGTTATGATCTCTACTACCACAATCCGAATCAGTCACTTTGTATATAAGTTATAAATGTTTGATTCTTTCCCCAGCTTCACATATTCTCTAAACCATAGATGTCTATGATACTCTTCTGCCAAAAATCGGCATTTACCAGAGGTATTGATTTTTTATATATAGTTTCACATATGCACTAAACCAGAGATGTGTGCATATAGATGTCTCTCGGTACAGATCAATTTATATTTGGTTCATTAAATTCAATTGTATCTGATTGTTTCTTTATTGGGCCATTTTAGTTTCTCTCCAAGTCGCTGGTTAGGATATCTACTACAACAATCTATTTAGTCTTTATGTATTAGAAGTTATAAGATCGATGTTTGATTCTTCCCCTAGTTTCACATATGCTCTAAATCAGAGATGTCTAAGATAAGAGCTCTTCTGCCAGAAATCGATATTTATCAATAGATGTATGTGATTCTACTTATGCTCCAAACCAGAGGTGTATGTATAGTTATATCTTCGTATAGAGCAATCTGTATCTGTTTCTTCAAATTTGAATGTATCCGGTAGTATTTTTATTCGGCCATATTAGTTTGTCTCTCAAGCAACTTTTCTTAATCTAGTTTTAATGTTTTTGTTTTCCTTCTTTTTCCTGTTTGCCCTTTCTGGTGCAGAAGCTGACGATAGACAGAAGTCAAAGGCCAGCGTGCAAAGAAGACTCTGTGTGTGTGTGCGCGCCACTAGTGCCAATTATGTACCTTGTAAAGACAAACATTATGAGTGAAAGAAATACTTGCAACACATGCACACACCCACAGGTGATTGCATTGCCGATTTTTTGTACATAGTTACTTCTCGTGATTGCGTTTGTTTGGTGGAGCCAGGCAGCAAGGAGGTAAGGCTGGCCTTGAACCTTTCTACGCTATGTTATGGACGTGATAAAGGTGATTTGTTACGGAACGTGGGATTGGTGATCGAAGGAGGTATTCGAGGGAGAAATCGAGAGAAAGAGATCAAGGGAGAGAATAGAAAAGAGGGAGAAGGGATTAGGGTTGATTCTCTTGCTTACCTTTATCATCACTTAAACCTAATTGATATGGACTTCCTAACAAGTACCTATTATCATTACTTAAATTTAATTGATAAATTAAAATTTAATGGCTTTTATTCTTGGCAGTACACAACACGCTTTTATTAGCTTGATCACCATATCTTGCGGACACTATTTGTTCGTTCTCTCAATGTGGGAAGATTCACATTAGTAAAATTAGCATTATTATTATTTTATGAACTCCAATCCAAGTGAAAATTTGGTTTAGAGGAAATCATGAAGCCCACAAGACTCCTTGTTTTACTCAAATACTAGTTCACGAATCAAGTGGCAAAATGTATAATATTGAATATTTTCAAATGTACATAGTATTTTGGAATAGAGGGAGTATATTTTAAATCAACAACTAGCTTGAAGGGTTGTGGGTTGTTCGGGCCATAATGTATAATGCATCTTGAGGCGTTTAAATTGTGAATTATTTTTTGCATACAGTGTATTGCATTTTTTTGTGAACAATTGCTTGGTAGTTGTAGGATCTATCTATTAATCATGGAAATGAATGTTTTGTCCTAATATTATGCCAATAATCAATTAGTTGCGAATGTTTACAACTTTCTCTTGTTTTTAATCAGAAGTTTTGTGGTTCATGAAAGGCTCGCTACAACTTTTCTTGTGTATATGCAAGCTTCAATGTAGGCGCTATGGCCTATTCTTATACCATATAGAAGTACAGACCATCAACTTCTGTAGTTGATAAAATGATATAGAAAGGAAAGTATGACATATACAAATATCTATTACATAAATGGTCCATAAATAACTTTGAATAGCTATGTTTGCAGTTTTTCAAAAGAAATCTCTTAAATCATAGAAGTCTCCCACACATAGATTAATTAAAAAATAATTAATACAAATATTGTAATTACAAAAATGTGCCAATCGAACAATTCTCATCTTGGCACCTTTGCATCCATCTCCAAGTTTGAAAAATAAATTAGATCACCTTGGGTGGGCATGTGCATAACGGAAACAATCATTGGTTTACATATAGTAATTACAAAAATCACATACTCTCTTACAAAAACACATACATTGTATATGAAAATTGGTGTTAAAAAAGCATGTAGTAAGCTCTACATAATTCAAGGATACTAATGTCATAACAATAATTAAAAAACATATGGCGAGTCAAGTTTTCCCCTAACCAATCCTCCAAATGCTACCATCCAATTCGGTGTGGAGCTCCTTTCTTGGTCGAGTGTGAAACACCTGTGCAAGGATGGAGGAAAATCCTTTTTGAACTGAATACAGACAGGCAACGTATTCCTCACCCCTTAGTTGCTGGCAATTTACTGACCGGATTGAAGCTCTAGAAATTATTTTATTGGGTTCACCTGAGCATATTTTAACTGAGAAATAAACTACTTTTCTCAGTTAATTATTTCAGTTTATTATAATTTAGATAATATATTTTAGTTATGTTGATTATTGCTTATTGGAATACTCCAAGAAGAATAAGAGTTGAGAAGAACAAACGAGTTGTTGTTAGGTTTCACAAGTGCATGTAAGAATTTGGTAGCAATAAAACCATACAAATTGTTGTTAGGTTTAACAAATGCCCAAGCCAATCTTTGAGTAAACTTTATGCTCTTATTATATACATGTACAACAGACTTGAAGACACTATTAAATATTAAATTATATTAGCTATTACTTGATCTTTAGGTCTAGAAACTTTGACTTTTGGTACGCATTGAATACCCTACCTGAGATTCAAACTCTTAAAGTCATGATGAGTAGCATTCTTTGTGTCTTTCTCTTAAGTTTCTTACTTAATTCAATTATATGTAATGCATCATTGATTGCTTGAATGCTTTTGTTATTTCTATCTGTTGTAGAATCGGTTAGGATTAGAAAAATTTGTTTCCTTAGGGGTTGGCAGCATCAATATATGCTTGTCTGTGATTCTACAGTGGTTGGGACAACACCTATGTTCTTTGCATTATTTGCTCAAAGAGATTCCACAGGGAGTCTCCTCAGGGATTAGCATATCTATGTCGAAAATCATAGAATATTCAATAAACCATGACAGAAACATTGCAAGATCTTTGTACGTATATTTGGGATTGGCTATCCTTGCCACAAGAGGCACTTATGCTATGGGTATACTATCCGGGATTGACAACCGCATAAATAGAAATCTATTCACTCTTAACTTTATCGATGTTTATGGAGTCGGATTGTTTCGTCCGGCATGAACAATTATATGAATGCATCATGCACATGCCATCCTGCCGTGCTTTCATGCACATGCTTCCATACACATGCCCTCCGGCAGTGATTTATTTTAATTTTCATACATGGAAATTGAAACGGCAGCAGTTGGCCATATTGATTGATAGTGGTTCTACCCACAACTTCATCAACGACCGAGTGGCTCAACGACTAGGGTGCTATGTGTCTGATGCTAAACCTTTTGATGTGCTCATCGGTGACGGCAAGCACTTACGGAGTTCGGGTGTGTGTGCCCAAGCCTCTCTGACCATCCAAGGGCATACGTTTACCACGGACCTGTTCCTCTTGCCTACCAAAGGGGCATATGTCGTGCTGAGAGTACAATGGTTGCAGGAATTAGGAGATGTGATTTGGAACTTCCGCGACCTCACTATGGACTTCGAAGTACAAGGGGAGAGGGTGCGTATACATGGGTCCCAACCCGGGGCCTTGCACTCAGCACAGGCAGTGGAGTCCTTATCCCGGTTCGCACCTCAAGGGGGTGTTCCTTCAGCAGCGTGCCATTGGGGATGTGGAATAAGGGGACATACCACAAGATATGTGCCTCCTCCTGGATGAACATGCAGATATTTTCTCCGAGCCCACCGGCCTTCCACCACAGCGGAACCATGACCACCACATTCCACTTGTTCCAGGGGCTCAACCGACTAGCATTCGCCCTTATCGCTACCCCCACATCCAAAAGGCAGAGATTGAGCGATTGGTGGGCGACATGCTGCGTACATGTATTATTCGGCCCAATCACAGTTCTTTTTCTTCACCAGTGTTACTTGTGTGAAAAAAGGATGACACATGGCAATTTTGTGTGGACTATCGCGCCCTCAATGCCATCACGGTCAAAGACAAGTACCCCATTCCGGTGATTGAGGAGTTGCTGGATGAATTGGCTGGAGCCACGGTCTTTAGCAAGCTCGACTTGCGTTCCATGTACCATCAGATCCGGATGCAAGCCTCTAATGTGCACAAAACTGCATTTCGGACCCATGACGGGCACTTCGAATTTCTAGTCATGCCGTTTGGGCTAACAAATGCTCCCATCGCCTTCCAAAGCTTGATGTATGACATCTTCCGTCCATTACTCCATCAGTTTGTATTGGTCTTCTTCGACGATATTCTTATCTACAACCGGTCATGTGAGGAACATTTGGGTCACCTCAGGTCGGTCTTTTCAATCTTACGTGCCAACTCTTTATTTCTAAAACATTCGAAGTGTTCTTTTGGCAGTTCACAAGTGAAGTATCTGGGGCATATCATTTCGTCTGAGGGTGTAGCCATCGACCCGTCCAAGGTTACAACCATGCTAGCTTGGCCGGCACCTCAGTGTGTCAAGGCGCTGCGAGGGTTCTTGGGTCTGACGGGCTATTATCGTCGTTTCATTAGCCAATATGGAATCATTGTCGGGCCACTCACGGCCTTATTGAAAAAGGAAGCCTTCTCATGGACCAACGAAGCGCATATGGCATCTGATAGACTAAAGCAGGCTATGGCCAGTGCACCAGTATTGGGGCTCCCAGACTTTAGTCTCCCATTTGTTGTAGAGATCGACGCCTTAGATACGGGCCTAGGGGCCGTCCTCTTGCAGAAGGATCGCCCAATTGCTTTTCTCAGTAAGTCCTTGTCAGGCCGTACTCTTTCATTGTCCACCTATGAACGCGAGATGTTGGCCATCATTCACGCGGTGACAAAGTGGCACCCAAACCTCTTGGGCCGACGGTTCACCATACGGGCCGATCACCAACCGCTGAAGTACTTCTTGGAGCAACGTGTATCTACTCCGGCCCAACAGAGGTGGGTCAATAAGCTTACTGGGCTACGATTATAAGATTACTTAAAAGAAGGGCGCTAAGAACACCGTAGCGAATGCCTTATCTCGGCGGCCTACGGGGGGACTGTGTATGGCGTTATCTGGGCCCAATTGTCCCTTTCTTCCGGATCTACATCGCTCATACTTGGAGGACCCATCTACCAAAGAGCTGGTCCATCGCCTTCAGGCCGAGCCCGTGGTTGAGCCCCTCTATGCTTGGCGAGATGACTTTTTGTTCTGGCGGGAGCGCTTATGGTGTGTCATGGAAATGAGAGATGATGCGACGACACAAATCGGAATAATTGTTCTGGCAGTGCCGGAATAGGAAAGTCGGTGCCGGATTTGGGCTCGATTCCACTTCAAATTGGAATTGGATTGTGCTCTATTTGGGACGGGATTGGCGTCTATAAAAGAGAGACGATTTCTGGCCAGAAAAAGGACTGGTTTTTGGAGGAAAAACATAGAGCTTTCGGGGGAGTTTTTCGCCGGAATCCGGTGCTGTTCTGCTTGAAGAGAGAGAGGGAGGAGAAGCAAACGGCCGGAGGAGAGGAGGAAGAAAAGGCGGCATTTTGGGCTGATTTGCAAAACTGCTACAGTGACTGCAAACGGGGAAGAAGATGAATAGTAGACGATGAACATTGTTCTGTGAATAGTAATTTTCTACCGTGCCCCCGTGAACAGTAGTTTTCGGTGAATAGTGCACAATGACGCCGACAAATCAACAGTGTTCTCCTCGTCCAATGGCCGGCTAAATTCGCATCCAAGGCGTAGATGAAGCCCTAGATTTGTGTTATTACTCTTGATTGTTTCATTTAATATAGTTGATATGATTATGCTTAATGCGATTTCATGAATTTTCTTTTGAGTGCTTGACCATAGACTTGATTGATTATGAATGGAATTAGATATTGCGATTGATTCTATGCCCGACCAAGGATAGGATTAATTACATTATAACAGAGTTGGTATCATCAAAAGATTCCTAAAATGGAAAATGGGCGAGGATACTGTCCCATACCGGTATTTGCAATGAAGGTTCTGCATCAGGCTTTTGGAGGCGGTCAAGAAGTGCACAAGCAGCAAGCTGGTGTTCTGATTGATCAACTAATTTTGGTACTAGAGCTTCTAGATCTGGCTGAAGATGCTTGGGAGCCTTATCAAGCATGATTGCAATCTTTTGTGCAGATTGAGGTCTCCGCTTAGGTTCTGGACAACCTTGTGGAACAGCACCATCAAGGGCTCTTAGTGATTTTACAATCAAGCCCAAAAGCTCGTCAGATTGTTCTGGCCACTTAGTCTGCAAGGCAACAACTATTATTATAATCGCAGAAGTCACATCAAGAACAAATACATGAAAATTAATAGAACACCTTAAAGATAGTAGCTCGACATACTAATCATGTTATTGGCTATCACCCGATACGCCAAAATCTTCAGTTCAATTAGAAAGAATGGAAGAAAAATACTACTAAATACGCATTCCTAGGGGCAATAAGGCCTAAAACTTATAAGTGGTACAAAAGAAGCTTTTCTAGCAGAGCTCAGCCGTCAATCCAAATGCAGGTTCACCACAACCACACTAATGCTAGCACAACTTAAGTAAAAACCAAAATCTCGAAGCATTCAACCAAGAGGCAAAGCAGGATCATGCCGGGGATGACAATACACAACTAGAAAAAGTGAAATTAAATTTTAGGCCATTGTTTAGACAAGTCTATACATTATTTTCAACTCTCTTTCTTGAGCTTACTATATCCCTTCATTTAAGACAACAAACTACTTCAAAGGACACCAAACTAAAGTGGTAGTCTAAAAATATCCATGAGATTATATCAAAACATCTTCATTCAATCAAGTAAATAATAAAAACATCTCTTCCAAAGACAAAAAAGTATCAATTAAAACTTTACCCCTAGCCTTGATTAAAATTTTCACTATTCATGATCATAAGATAAAAAAAACTCAAATCCTCATAAAAACAATTAGATTCAATTTAGGTACACATTAAAATATATTTATATTCAATAAATTAAACACATCTAAATTACTCAATTAAGCACAATTAGCAATGTAAACTCCTAATTCTTTACTTAATCTAAATAATTACTAACTAACATAAATAACTCATAATTAGGGCTAGAAAACTAATGTATTAGGGTATATAATATGTATAATTTATGTGTTTATCAAATACCCCCAAACCTATATTTTGCTAGTCCTCAAGCAAAATAAAAACAAAATAAAGTAAAATATTTAAGAAGTAAACTAGTAGAAAAAACAAATGTCACTTTCGTAAGCCGTTAAACATCTAGTTGTCCCTAGTAGGACAAATTTTATCTCATGAGGTTTTACAGCCATGTTGCCCAAAAAAATGTAACCTAAAATAATAAAATCCTATATATCCCTTCCTATACACACAACGCTAAAAGAGACTAACCACTAATACTTGAATAAATAAACAATTGAAGCACTGAGACGCTTAAATTAGTGGTTATATTCCACACCTTCATCTTGAAAATATTTCCTCAACATAGATCTCTCTCAGCTCCATTCCTCTGAGAATACCGGAATCTCAGTTCTGGCTCAAGAATCGCATTTCCATCCTCCTCACCTGATTCTTCTCCACTAGAATTATCTTCCACTGCATTCCTTCGAGAAGATCCAAACAAGTTGTGTTGAGTTGCGCAGTTGCATTTCTCGGAACTACAGTCGCCGCTTGCAGAGATATCAATCCAACAGTTAGTTGGCCCAATTTTTGTAGGACCTGTTGCATTGTAACTAGGATCTGTAGATGGACATCCAAATCGCCACCAGAACCTCTAGCAGCCATGTTCAAACTGCGAGATTCTTCGCTCTGATACCAAATATAACGCAACAGAAAAAACACAACAAACAACAATTCTCACATAAACAAATTCACAAGCAGTTGTACAGCGAATCTCAAGATCAAATTGCATTGAATAGAATTTGTATTGCCAGAAACTGAAATAAAAAAAGAAAACAGAAGGAGAATACAGTGAGAATCCACTCACAGTCTCGAGAATCCATTTGGAGCGTTAGCTAGTTTGAATTTGAAAACCAGATCTAAAACTAACTAACATACTAGCTCAAAGGCCTTTTTATACAGACTGACTCTGTTTACAATTACCTAAATGCCCTTGGTTACACAACTAACTACCATTAACTACTTAGGCCATTTCTGTCTTTTCATTTTTATTTCATCATTTAGTCACTCTATTTTCCAAACAAAAATGATGCTCTATTTCAGACGTTGTTTCATATGCTTCTGTTCCATATGACGATTTCTTCGACTACAACACTATAACAATTAATTTGACTATATTTAAGCCCAAATCACTTAGGCATTATGGTCAAATCTGACCCAACGTCTCTTTAGCCCATATATATTTTTGTGATGTTTTCTACTGTTTTACAAGCTTTTATGTATTTGTCTTCCACCATAATTATAAAAACTGATCAAGGTAGTTTTCTCAATTACTAGGAGCTTATTACCAAAAAGCTTGAGATTCTTGGGTGGAGATTGATATTAAGATACCTCTTAACAAATTGACAATTGATCAAAAGAGGGTCAATAATCCTTAAGGAAAGCTCGGTGATCAAGCCTCAACAAAGAGTTCTTACATCTTCTTCCACCTTCTTCTTTTTAATTCTTTTGTGGGAACTTTTGTTCCAACACTGAAGTCATTTACGTATTTTTATGCATGTATGACAAAAAACTAAAACAGAATTAAACACATTGGTCAGGCTCCACTCCAAATGTAATTTCTAATTTCAAAATATGATTATTTGAGAACTCATCTTTAGCTTGTTTGTTTAAACATGAATCTAAAGTGTGAGCTTGCTATATTATATTGGAAGGAGTACCAGTTAAATAAATTATGGTCCTTTTTCTTGCAGTGCCCCACAAAATGCAACGTGATCATGTATTACAAAGCGATTTCTATCTAAGTAATTATGGGATGTTGGTGGGAATGGGTTGAGCAGGATGCTGCTAGAGTTCGAATGTTGTCCACCTAGGGATTACATCCTGATTTACTCGATGCATATCTCACGTGAGCTGTGTATAATGTGTATAAGGGATCTCAACTGCCTAATTGGGTCCTATGAATAATTAAATTTCTAAAATCTAAAGAGAGTCTTCCTCCTCTAATTCTCCTTTAAATCTATTTTTTATCCGGGTCCTATCTGAGTAACCATGGGATGTTGGTGGGAATGGTTTGAGCAAGACGTCGATGCTGCTAGAGTTCGAATGTTGTCCACCTAGGGATTACATCCTTATTTACCCAGTGCATATTTTATGCGAGCTGTACATAAGGGATCACAGGTGCCTAATTGGGTCCTATGAACAAATAAATTTCTAAAATCAATATAGAGTCTTCCTCCTCTAATTCTCCTTTAAATCTATTTTTTCATGCGGGACCCAGTTGTTGTTGTTTTAATTAGTCTTTTAATTTTACTCGCAACTGTACGAATCGTATTGGAGTACAGTCGGACAATTTTACGAGGTCGAATCTACAGGGACTTATGTTTATGGAATTCTAATTCGAAGATCAGATTATTACCCTTGTTGAAGAATTAAATTGATTCAATTAACTATAGCTACGACTAATCAAAGATTCAATGCAATTAAATAACTTTAACTAACTAATTAATTAATATAAAAACAATTAATAAACTACTCAAAAGAAACTAATTTTACAAATAAAAATTCAAACTTTAACCAGGAATTTAAAACGCCAGGGCATAAGAATCAGCACATGACAATCATAGGAATAATTATCCACAATCAGCAATTGTTCTCACGATTATCTCGTAGAGAATTTGAATTCAATCTATTCTATTATGGAAAATTTCAGCATGAAAGCATATAAATTTTTAATTAAAATTTTGTATTCTCTTGCATAGATGAGATTCAAATCATTAGTTGTATCCAACAATAGATAAATCACAACTAATATCCAAATAGCATATTAAACATATAACTCAATGCAATTAATTTGAGAACAACAATCGTTAAAGCGCATTAATTTGAGATAGCATTTGCATGACATGAATACTACTCCTGTCAGACCTAGACAGGGAATTAGCTACTCATACTAAAGAATTGAATTGCAAAAATAATGGAATTCATTTGAATTAAAAATAAATTCTGACTTACACGAAATTTTGAATTAATGAAAAATATAAAAGTATTATTCTTCTGCTCTTGGGTTACTGTTCACAGCAACAATTCTTCAGAACTTCGAAGCACAAAGCCGGAATGAAAACTAAAATGAAAGAGAACAAAAGAAAGAAAGAAGAACAAACTTTCTAGAAAAAAAACTGCTGGTCGTCTCTCTCCAACGGTCCCACAGCCAACCTTTGCTCTGTTTTTATAGACATCCAAAACAGACAGTCCTTTTCATCATGGCCTAATCCAAATAGGGGATAAACCCGAATCCGTCTCCATCTTCAGCATGACTCTCCTTTGAACGAATTCCAAATCCGTCCAAAAAAAATTCCGAGCTTTCCTATTTAGAGTGGATTCTGTTTGAGACCTCTGCACAAACACAAATTCTCAATCCAACTCGAGCACACCGCTGCCATCACCTTTCCTTCTCTTAATCGTAACCACCGCCGGAACCCAGGGCTGACGTCGATCGTCATCACTGTCACTTCCGGCATTGAGTGATCTATATATAAAATATACATTTTATTATCTCCTAAACATATATTTATGCTAGTGTTTGATTAGAATAACTACTACTTTAAGATAGTTTTTGGTTTTTGTAGAAAACAAGAGTAATAAATAGAAACGAGGCCAAAAAGTAACTCAAATGGTTAAATTATCATAACTTCGTGTGCACATATCTAATGTCAGTGATTCAAACTTCATGTTAAAGTTCAAGAAGTCAGCTTTCCAACACCACCAACCACGTGCAATTCGGAGTTTGGAGCAGAAAGTTATAGCTATTTGAAATTCATGAACAGTAATTACGATCGATCGGCCATTCAACGCTATCGATCGCCTGAGATGCAAAAACAGTATTATTTAAGGAAACGATCGATCAGCATTAAAACGATCGATCGTATCTATTGGAATTTTTCAACGGCGCATGACAGTAACAATGATCGATCGGAATCATACGGCGTCGATCGGCAGAACGATCGATCGGCAAAAAATAACGAAGGAATTGTGATCCATCGTTAGGTGAACGATCAGCAATACGGGGTGATCGATCGCCGTATATGAAAAACTGAAATAAACCCTATTTCGACTCGGATTTGGAAGGAAACTTCATGGTTTTCCTTCACTCTTATAAATAGGCCTTATGGGAGAACGTTTCGAGGACCAGAGAATAGACTTTTGAGCTTTATTTGAGGCTAGAGAGGAGGAAGAGGAAGGAGTCTTTTGGAGCAAAGAAGAAGAAGGATTCATGACGATAGATCTACATAAACAGGCTTCTCTTTTCTTTCTTTCTATGTGTTACTAAATTCCTTGTCAAGGCTTGATGAAGCCCTAGATGTGTATTACTACTCTTGTTAGTTTAATTTTATAAAGTTGATTATGATTCATGCTTAATGCGATTTCATGAGTATTCTTTTGAGTGCTTGACCATAGACTTGATTGATTATGAATGGAATTAGATATTGTGATTGATTTTATGCCCGATCAAGAATAAGATTAATTACATTATAATAGAGTTGTGATTGATTCTATGCCCGATCAAGGATAGGATTGATTACACAAAAGTGGATGAACTTTCGTGTCCGATCAAGAACGTTAGTGAATTCATTAGTAATTCGTGTGTCCGATCAAGAACACGAATTACCATATCATGACAATGTATGCTTAATAATAATTAAGAGTAGTAATTACATGTCTAGTGGTGGATTCATTGCCTTGATAATTCTCTCCATTGATTAATCTCAACTTAGTTTAGTTAAAGTTCATTGCTTTCATTAGAATAACTAAAAACTGTAACTTTTCTCTTGAATTTGTAAAGTATTCACCGTCCCTGAGGTTCGACAACCCTTTCTATACTCACCGTAGTACAATTGCCTTGTGCACTTACAAGGGTTTTAATTTTAAACGATCATTGAGCTCAGCTCAGTCACCCATCATCCTCGCCGTCGATCGCTCGCCAGCTCGAGCTCCGCCGTCGTTCTCAGTCCACAAGCGCCGCCACCTTCGTTGCTGTCGATTTCTCTCGCCGAAACTGTCGTGACTGCCGTGCTCGAGATCCGCCACCGTTGATCTCCTGAACAAAGCTGGAACTGTTCTTCCGCTCTGGCTGAAACACCCGAGCATCGGCTTGGGGTGTTTTTATTTTATTTTATTTTTTTTCTTTCCACTAAACCGGTTCATTGAACCGGCTCTTTTCCTTTATTCATTCTTTGTTTTTTCTTTCTCTCAATTAAAACCCATCGAAGCAATCTCAATCGCCGGATTGAATCTGAAAGCCCATCCTTTAATTTCGCATGCTCGTCTCCTTCATCAGTGAACATCAATGGCTTAGATCTTCTCTGCGCGTTTAATCTCCGCTCCTGGGTCGCTTTGGCATATCAAACACGTCTAGTGGCTTCACTTTGGCTGCTTTGCTGTTCGAACACTTGAACCTATACAAAATAAAACATGTCCCAAATTAGATGCACCAAATATTCATAAAATTACGAAACATATCTAAATTGAGCCATTTAGAGAGCATTATTTATTTAATTCTTAATTATTAAACTAATTACTAAAACTCACTGTAATCCTTATTTTAACTGGAAATTATGACTAACAAACAGGTAAAAAGGCATATAAAAATGTGTATTTTTTATGCGTAACACCAGTCTAATCGAGTCTAAATCCAACCCTGGCCCAATCAAAGATGCCTTAGTCTCTGTTCGAACCTACGACCACTCCGTCTACGCGGGAGCTTTCACCACCATGCCAACGGGAGGGTAGGCAATCATTTGACGCTTACTACATCCTATCTTTTATTGTCTGGCTTTCAAGCTAAGGAGACTTGATACTTTCACCATTCATTTTTGGTTCTAAAAATCCAATGATAGTTTACTCACTATAGGTCAACTAACCGTTTGGCACCAAAAAGAAAAAACTAATCCTTTATTTACTAACGAAGCTTGACATTTCCTATAGGGTTTAGTTTCCGCCTCACTCTGATATCACACTCTCAATATTCGCCTGTTTTTTCCATATTACCTGGCACCACTTTTAGTATTCCCATATTAACTAGAATATCTTTGTTTCATATGACCTGGAAACTACCGAAAATACCTCCAGAAAGAGGTATAAGCATGATCCAACCCCAAACTCTGCATTTTAGGGATTTACAGGAGTGGAAGAGCGTTCAGTTGGAGAAGAAGGCGTTCCAGGGAAGTTCCGTCCAGCATCTTCGCCAATATCATCGCTGGCGTCGGCGCCGTCCAAATCGGGAAAAGTCATCTCTGCACCAAAAAGTAGGAAAACGAGCAGGAAAAGACCGGCAAAGCGGTTTGTACGTAAAAACAACTGTAACGGAGGCATCATACATAAAAAAATGGTACGTCAAGTTGAAATACTACGATTTTTATAATGAAAATTGGTTCCAAAGAAGAAAGTTGAAAACTTGCCAAATTTTTAACTTTCTACAATATTGTATCTTCGAGCACATGACTGTAACAATAGTCATGTCTTCAAAGACATGACTCATAGACGATGATTTTCACTCATATACGGTTGAAAACCTTACGATTTTTTTACTTATTTCGGTATTGTAATGTGAGGTACTGATGGAGAAGATACATGTGTGCTTACACTACAATGGAGTGTTTATACATTCTGATGCGTACGTGGGCAGGAAACGGAAGCTCATACCTCTATATACACAAGTAAAGTACCTAGAACTGTTGCATCAAGTGAAAGAAAGATTACCACTGAAGTCTGCATCTAGTACATTATCCTTGACATATCTTGTTGATTATGGATCCCCATACGTCCTTGAAGACGATAAAGACCTTGAGACAATATTTTTCATTCACAAGAGCAAGCAAGGCACAAATGAACTACTCTACTTGTACATGGAGTGGACTTCTACTGGCAATAACATGGAGCCTTCCACTACCAATAAGGAAATGAATTCCAGTGCAAATAAGGAGGATGAGAGGATACCGGAGGCAGAAGTGAGGCCGGCTAGTAAGACACCATAGGAGAGGCCGTCCAGCCCGGGCAATAAGACACCCGCATCAGTAGTTGAAGGAGGAAGAGTTGAAGATTATTCACTTGAAGCTGCGAAGTAAGATTTGAAATTGGCTAACTGTACACAAGTCGTGTTCTCAAAGACACGACCTGACTTCAAGTCGTTTACGCAATTTGTGATATTATGCATGCTATTCATACAATTTTTTTCACGCAGATTGGGAGATGGTAATGAAAATATGAAGGTTGAATTTCCAACCTAAGACGATGACAGATTTCAAATCAATGGCTTGAATGGGGAAGAAGGTGAAGATGAAGATGAAGATGCAGATGAAGAAGAATTCTTGGATGACGAAGAATTACCGTGGTCTGAAGATGAATGGGATGAGCCTCTTACACTACCAGATTTTTGCCATCCAGATCCCATTGGAAGAGGCCACAGTGTGCCAGGTATAGAACTCCAACATGCAGCGATAACATCTACTTCTAGAATTCCCATGGCAGGAGACACATCTAAAGGGAAATTTGTCGCGTCGGAGCACCTTCCTTCCTTCGGCATACATGCACATGGAACTTGGTCATCATGTCTAAAGGGAAATTTGTCGCGTCTACATGCACATGGAACTTGGTCATCATGTCCATGCCTAAGATCACATCGAAATCAATCATAGGTAGTAAGATCAAATCGACGTGCAACACATGCCCATCAATTACCATATGAATCATCTCCACATACTCCTCCGCCCGCATAGAGGACGAAGGCGTAGACACACGCAAAGGAACATGCAACAGTTTGAAATCAACACCCATCTCATCAGCAAAACATGGGGAGACAAAAGAGTGAGAAGAGCTAGTGTCAAACAATATTCTAGCATAGTGGGAGGCAATGAGGATCGTACCATCCACCATGCCGAAAGAGTTGGCCGCCTCCTGCGCCGAAATAGCAAAGACTCTCCCATCGTTAGCTGGCTTCTTCCCCATAGCATCCTGCTACCCGGTAGGTGGTCTAGCATGTGGTCTCGCCTGAGATGCTCCCGGCTGCCTGGAACCAGAGTTAGGTGTCACCGGAGGACGTCTCTGAGCATGATTAGCTCTCTGAGGACACTCATTAGCATAGTGCCCCCTCTGCCAGCAATCATAACAAGTCACACTAGCACGGCCGTCATGAGGGTCCTGCTTCACCTGTTGAGTGTTATGCCTCGCATGACGGGCATCTCGCCCCTTATGGTCTCGGCGGCTACGGTTATCCTCCGGCCTCGGCCTCTTAGGCTGCTGCTGCCCTCTCTTCCTCATATAATCATCCGAATCCTGCTCCACAACAATAGCCGTCTCAAGTACTTCAGCCAGGGTCTTGTGCCTGAAGGGCACAACTCGACCTTTGATGAAAGGCCTCAGACCATCCTCAAATTTGCGCGCACGCTCATACTCGTCGCTGAAGAAGCGAGAAGCAAAGCGCTCAAGCTCCACGAATCGGGTCTCATAAGCTAAAACCGTCATCGAGCCCTGCTGAAGGTTCAGGAACTCCTTCTTCTTCTCCTCCCAGACATGAAGAGGGAAGTACTTGTCATTGAAGGCTGACAAGAACTCCTCCCAAGGAATATCCACACAGTCAGAGAATCTCTGACGCTCCATCAACAACCACCACCTCTGAGCCTCGCCCTCAAACATGAAGACTGCAAGTCGGGTCTTCTCCACGTCAGGACAACGTCGAGCACTAAAGATCTTCTCCATGTGAAGTCTCCAGTTATCCGCCACAGAGGCATCTAACCCACCCTTAAAGCCAGGAGGGTTAAGCTTCTTGAATCAATGCCAAAACCTCACGTCCCTCGCCGTCTCCCAAACCCCAATCAACGCCAGTGGCCCCGCCGTCATCCTCGCTGGCATGAAGCACCTCACCTCCCTCACCATCTCCTCCACCAACCTCACCGGATTCCTCCCCAAGCATTGGCACCCCAACCTCATCTACATTGATCTCTCCAACAATGCGCTGAAAGGCAAAGTCCCCGCATCGATCACCCGCCTCGCCGTGCTCCAGTTCTTGAACCTCAGCTCTAACCAGCTCTCTGGCGAGGTACCCGACACAATCGGGGACTTAATTTTCCTCCGTAACCTCTCCCTTGCCGGCAATTCGATCTCCGGACAAGTGCCGGTGACACTCGCGGCCATCCCGCGCCTAGTCCATCTTGATCTCAGCTCGAATCAGCTCAACGGGTCGATTCCAAAGTTCATATCTGAGATGAAGAACCTGAAGTATCTGAATCTTGAGAAGAACAATTTCCAAGGGATAATGCCTTTCAATGTCAGCTTCATCAAGAAGATGGAAGTGTTCAAGGTGGGAAGCAACAGCAATCTATGCTACAATCACTCAGTCATTTCTCCTAAGCTGAAGCTTGGCCTAGCTCCCTGTGACAAAGATGGATTGCCCGTCTTGCCGCCTCCAGACAAATCTTCGTCGGATGAGAGTGGGAATGACCAAGATTATGATGATGAGGAGCCCAAGAAGAAGGGAGAGCATAAGCATGGTTCAAACAAGGTGGTGCTTGGGTCAGCCATTGGGCTGTCCTCTGTTGTGTTCCTTATCATCGTCATTGTTCTGCTGTCGAAGTGGTGTGGCTGAAAAAGGATGGTAATTCAGAAAAAACAAAAGAAATGAGTGAAAATTGGAGATGGGTTTCACACATTTGGAAGAATTCATGAATCAAGCCGGACATTGGATTCTTGTGGTTATTGTTGAGGTAAGAGCTAGGTCTCTTTTCTTGGTTTCTTTTTCTAATTTCCATTAATGTGAACAATTTTTGGGAAGTGGTGGATGGATCGAGCTGCTTCTTGATTGGCATAGCTGGCTGCACGCTGGAGGAAAGAGATGGTGATGATGATGTCTTTGTTGTGGATTCAATTATACTAGGATTACATCTGAACTGGCCACATTGTCTTCTACTGTAAATCTGCATATTGCTTCCTTTCTTTTTAGTATTTTTCTGAGATCTTAGGATACGAGGTGGTAGTACAGTAGTTTTATCAATGGATTGTGGATTTTGTATGTCATTAAACTGAGACTGATTGTATTCTTTATATACTTCCAATTCTTTCTTTGAAAATATTATGGCGGTTCTTTGGTTTTACTCTTTTCCTATTGGATCTTATGACTAGCCAAATACTGGATGCCATAAAAGCAATGAGGATTGAATTTCAGCATGTATATGCTTTTTGAATTCAGACTTTGCAGTCCAAAGGAAGTGTTTTTATTTAGACAAAGCTGAACATAGAAAGTGCATAACCAAACAGCCAGGCTCTTCTTTTCTTGGAAAGTGAGGTTCATCACCTTCTAATCCAATTCCCTTTCTGCTTTGGTCTCATTGTAGAGCCTTTAGGGACCAGATTGGCACGGTCATCCCCCTTTGCATGGTTGGTTCTGATATTGTGAGAAATAGATCCTTCATCAAGATGGTACGGGACCTCAGTTTGGTTGTAAAACCACAGGGCAGCTTGTGTAACTGACAAGCTATATTCTATTAAATGTAGCAGTCAGAACTGCTAGCCCTCTTGATCATGGAAATGTCTCAAGTTCTAAAAGAGTCCAGACTTCCTTGGCCCCAACCTACATAATGTGGGATGGGGCCAAATTGAAGTGTCTGGTGGGATTTGGGGGCTGCGTGTAGAACTAGGGCTGCCTTGTAATTGTAAGGGCCTTGATGTCACCTTCTGTACTAGGTGGACTCTTATGCAAGGAATTCTGTCTCGGCGTCCTGGACCGATAAAACAAGACATCCAAATATCGGACAGTAGTTTTTTACAAAAATCGCCGATATATCGGCGAAATGGAGCCGATATATCGGGTTTTGGCGCGGGTTTCGATGATATATCGGACAATTTTTACTTTTTTTAGGGTGGGGAAAGGGGAAAGGGGAGTCGGTCAGGACGAATTCTCTCTGGACTCCAAGCTGAGGCAGTCGGGAAAGGGGAAAGGAGGTGGAGCTGACTGCTGAGGCGATCGGGAAAGGGCAAAGGGGAAAGGGGCAGTGATGACGAGCTGAAGATCGGATTCCAGCGTCTGGAAAGGCGGCGATGAACAGAGGATCGGATTCCGGCGGCGACGAACGCAGCTGCTGCTCTCTTCTTCTCAGGTCTGCCATTCACTCTCCTATTTATGGCTTCCGATGTCTTTTGCCGGATAAAGCTTCTCTTTTTGTTTTTCCTCTATGCTTCTCGTCTCGTTCTATTGTTGGCTCTGTTCTGGGTTAATCTGTGTTGTTTTTACTTGTATGTTTTTTGTTTAAATGTACTCTGATAATCAACTTTATGTGCTCTTGGCACCTTTTGCTCTTGCAGTGCGTACATCTGCATTTTTTTGCAATTTTTGTGGTTCTATTTCTGTTCTAAATCCGTAAAGTTATTAATTTTGTGAATACAACCGACTTGATAGAAACATGTTTCTGCTTTCCTTATCATTCTACGTTTCTCGCGTGCACAACAGAAGATTTTTGCTTGACATTATATCAGGGAGACAACATCTTTGGTAGTTCATAATATAAAAATAGTGTGTCTAATTTGTAACAGGAAATACACATTTAACAGTTTGTTTGCAATGGCTGCAGAGGCAAACGGTTGCAGTCCAGAAAATGGTGAAAGCTATTTGCATGCTGGAATTAGTGTTAAGGAGTTTGCCACAATAGAAGATGGTAAATATTTTATGTGCCACATTTTCTTTGAATATGAGCTGAATGTGTTAATCGTGCTTCAGCGTTATAAGTTGAAAGTGAAAACGGATACATTTGAACACTATACATTTACAGAGGAGACCTTTTGTGTTTCAGACGGACACATTTATTATACTACCCTTAAGACTGAACAAGCTTTGATACTAAGTTATTAAAGTCTCTGAAGTTTTACTAAAAAGTTCAATATTAAAGTTACCTTATATGTCTTACATGGTAGTTAAGGTATGGCATTCAATAGTTGATACTCCTTCCCTCCCACAATAATAGTCCCATTAGTATTTCAAGATAACCTAAATCCAATGGTATTCATTAAGTCTACATGAATTATATTGCGGTTGTGTACTACGTATCTTCTAAGACAGAATAAACTCAAAGTAACAATTTATTGTTACACATGGCTATTCTGTCAATATTGTCCTGTACACTTCTTTGTATAAAAGGCAATTTGCGTATTTTTTACCCATGGCTAGAACGTCCAAAGCCTGCAGGCAGCTATTCATATTTGTTCGACATTCAATTACTGATTGAATTACATATAAATTGCATTCAAATTTTTATTCATGATTTTCAAGAACTCCTGACGGGCTTTCTTTATCATCCCCATTAGGGTCTGGCAGCAATGCTGATGCAAATAGTGGAGCAAGTAAGAATCCTGCCCAAAATGAGAAGCAAAAATTGAATCCAATCGCAAAAATCTTTGTTGGGGACAAAATAGTTGATGGGAGAATGGTAGAATCTGAACTCAGTTATAAAAATGCCTTCTTGCAGAAAGAATCGATCTTTCTAAATGTACAAAACCATTGATCACCTCGATAATATGTGGATCTTCTAATTTAGTTCAAATTGAAACTATTTAAGTAAACATTGTTGAAGTGCTAACACTTTATGAGGAACTCATTGACAACGCAAAAATTTCAAAACTTTTTTTGCTTGCAAATGAGTTGAAAGCTACTGGACAGAGAGGAGAATTGCGAGGCAATTTTTTTCCTTCTTTTTGTGCTCTCTTGTCCTTCAACTTATGACACTCGTTGATCTAGAAAATCTTTTCTCTTGTGATGTGAGCCCAAATGAGTTTGCTATATTCTATCTAGTTACTATTTCAGATGATTATATGATTGTTGATTATTACAGGTGATTGAACTTTTAGAGGGAATGAATTTTGCATATATGATTGAAAATACAAGGAAGATTATAAAAATATATTCATATAAGAATGCTTATTTTGCTTGTAAAAGTTTAGTGTTACTCATTTGAAGAGCCACATTGTGAAAATATATGGTAAAAGTTAGTTTTCGACCACCGATATTTTTTTACAAATATCTCTGATATTTTGTCTCTTAGGCGGACCGATATTTTATCGATATCTGATACAGAATTCCTTGATTATATTCCTTGTTCTTTAATGCATACAACTGCTCCTGCAAACTTTGTCTACTTCTACGAAACAAGAAGTTCGTACGTGTAGGATTAACTACTTTTGTTGATTTAACCTATTCTTCCTGATCCAACAACAAATAAATAACACAAGTGTTTTTAGTAAATTGCGGATTTATACATCAAAATATTGTTGTTTACAATTACAAGGGATCTATGAGGAAAATTATTGTATTAACATTTTTGTATAATGTACGGAACTTTTCAGTAGAGAGTGAAGGTAATTTTCCATAAATTGAAGGAATTGGAAATGTCAACTTGGTAACGGCAGTCCAAATTCAAATGTCACTGCTAGCCATATACCCATTTTTAATTTTTTATCAATTTATTTGGGGAATGTCAATTTGTGGAATGCTCGCCCCATGCATGCCACAATGAATGGGATCCATGAGCAAATGTAGAGCCTAAGCCTTCATCACGGCGCGGCGTGTGTCCATGAGGAAGCAGTTGTAGCATTTTCCTTCTTTTTTGTTCTTCCTATCAACGGTTGTAGCATCTCCTTTGAAATGATCTATAGCTATATGTACTCTCAATGCGCACGATTTGAAGGCAGAAATGTGTGGCATGTTAAAACAACTGTATAAACGAACCCAATGTAAGAAAAGGACATCAAAACGTATGCCCATTGTCTAGAATCTTTGGCTTAGAATTCTAAGCTATTAGCATGCATCAACTATTCTGTAAGTAACATGTTTTATAGAGTATAAAATGCTGACTATTAAATGCTAAGGATGTGAACAGGAGTCCGTTTACAAGAAAAGCTCAGATCTGCTCAAGAGTGGCATTAAACGGCATTTGTCACCACTCTTCCCTGCGCTACCATGTGCATCAAAGCGCCTGGTGATGCTCCTAGCTCACCCAACAGACAGATTTACTAGCAAGAAGATTGGTCATGACAATAAATACATCAGCTGTGTATGAAAAATGTGTACGAATCTGCTGTAGGGTTATCATTGCCCTTCCAAAAGCATGAGCTATTTAGAAATATAACCAACATACTCATTATCCTATTCCTGACACTCCCCCCCTGCACGTGCAAGCATCCAACAAGCTTTTCATGTGAACACAAATATGGTGCACACACCCGTGTCCATGGACTTGAACCTACAACCTGGGCTCCCAGTCCCAGCCCAGGAGGTACAGTGTTAGATAAGTAAGCACTGAGCTAGTAATATAGGTGTAAGGGGGGCACTGAAATGTAGGGCGGAGCATGTGGTCCCGCCTAAACGGAGGACACATAGTGGGCATCCACCCTATGTTCAACCAGTCGTATACAGTGGGGTGGGCTGGGTAGAACCAGTTACTCACCCAATGCATTTCATGTCCCCCCTCCTCCCTCTCTTCCTCTTCCGATTGGGAAGTTCACCAGCTGACCACCAGAAAGTTGAAGTTTCACTAGCCGTTGATCTCATGGATCGATGGCACATATTCTAGCATGCTAGTGCACGTGGCATGACTAGTACGCACACCATGGATTCATGTGATATGACGGTCAGTGAAATTTCACCTCCGAGATCCTCTTGGAAGCTTCACCAGGGGATTTGAATTCCCTCGATAGGTAAGAGCCGCACCTCCAAACAAGGTGTTTGGTGGACATCTGTTCAGAGGACCTTTTTTATTTTACCTGTGGTGGTCTCAAGGCGATGGCACAAGGAGCTAGGAGACTGGTGATGGACCTCATGGTTGGTGATCACAGCAAATGCAATCTATAAGGAGAAAACCGATGAGGTGAATGACCTTCATTTCTAGCTTCCTGCAACCAAATTAAAGAAAACTTTTGTCCAAAGAATGCCAATAGCCATAGAAATTCCGCATTTGTTCTCTATAAAACTGCAAAAAATAGTATACCTGTACAAGATTAAAACTTATTATGGGGTACAATGTTCATACATGATGAAAAGGGGCATAGGCCCACTTCAAAAGTGATATCTTTTCTCACTTCATTCATATCCATATTTCCATAAATCATTTTAAATCTCGATGTCTGCTTCTAGTATCATTATCCTCTACAAGAACACCTCCCATTTTCAAAATGGTGGAAGCGATTGGAATCTCTTAAAACAATTTCCCTTCCAGTCGTTTTGGACATGAATTTGGCTACTTCATGGCAATCCCCACAAGTTCGAAGGTTCTTAGTAACTCTAACTGGTTTCTTAGATTGGAAGCTCAAGATCCCCAAAGCAATGGCCATTCTTTCACTATGACCACAGAGAGCATCTTTCTTCTTCTTGTTATCACCTACATCAATCAAAGCATATTGCTTCTTTGAAACATAACCGTCCTCTTTCATTTGGTTATTTATACCTTCCAGAAATGACCATATTCTTTGAGATTGTTGTTGTGAATTATCTCCTGAGACAAATACATGCACTTTATTTTTATTTCTATCCAACTACAGCCAAGATTTTTCCTCAGCTTCTGCCTCCCAATTCTATTCCTTAATTTGTTTACAGCCTCCCACTTCTCAGCTTCTGCATATATATTGGAAATAAGCACATAGTAACCTGTGTTTTCAGGCTCCAACTCAAATATCCGCTCTGCAACTTTTTCTGCGAGGTTTACATCCCTATGAGCCCTACAACCAGATAGTAAATCACCCCACAAACTTGAGTCGGGTTCAACAGTCATTGATTCAATAAACTTGTAAGCATCGTTTAAGTGGCCAGCTCGAGCAAGAAGATCAACCATACAGGCATAGTGATCCAACTTGGGGACAATCTTGCAGTCATACCTCATGACATTGAAGAATCTCCATCCTTTATCAACCAAGCCAGAATGGATACATGAATGCAAAATCGCAATGAAGGAAATTTCATCAGGTTGAATGCCCATCTCCCTCATTTCATTAAAGGCTGAAATTGCATCGCCTCCACCCCCATGCATGCTGTGTCCTGCGATCATTATCGTCCATGAGATGAGATCCTTTGTAGGCATCATATCAAAGACTGTGCGTGCTAATGCTAGTGCTCCACATTTTGCATACATATCTATAAGGGCATTGGTCACATAGTTATCTTCAAAATAGCCATTTCTCAATAAATGCCCATGGATCTCCCTACCTCTCTCCAGGGCTGATAGACTGGCACATGCTGGAAGCACAGATGCAACACTCATAGAATTGGCTTTTGAGGCTGACTGCATGGAAGCAAACAGAGCCAGTCCTTCGTTGGGGAGAGAGTTCTTCGAATAGCCTCCAATCATGATGTTCCAAGAGACAATATCCTTTTTCAGCCATTTCATCAAAAATTGATTTCCCAGCAACCATGCTTCAACATTTAGCATACATGTCCATCAGTGAGTTAGCAACATAAAAGTTTGATCCTAGGCCATTACTAGTTATGTAATCATGAATCTTCTTGCCACTGTCCAATGATCCATTAGAAGCACAAGCGTTAAGGATGCTAGTAATTGCAAACAAATCCGGTCAAACACCCTCCGTTTCCATTTCAAAGAACAATCTTAACGCCTTATTGAATTGCCCATCTCGACCATATCCTGATATCATTGTAGACCATGAAACAACATTCTTCTTATCCATTCTACTAAAAAGTTGAACCGCGCTAAATAAATCTTCACATTTAGAATACATATTCAACAAAGAGTTGTTAAGAGTGATCTCTCCCATGAAACCAGTTTTTATGGCATACCCATGAAGAGTTTTGCCTTGCCAATGACTCTGCATGTCAGCATAAGCAGGAAGAACAGAGACTAATGTAGCTAAGTCCATTAAAACACCAGAAAAACACATCTCCTTAAAGACCTGAATGGCCTTTTCGGTAAGGCCATTTGAAATGTACCCACTAATAATTGAATTCCATGTAATGACATCTCTTTCAAGCATTTCATCGAAAGCCTTGTGCGCCATTCCTATTGCACTTCGAGTAAAATGCAATAAACGCATTACTTGTCACACGAGTTTCATATCCCACCTTCAGCATCAGCCCATGAATCTGTTTGCCTCCTCCAACAGACCCCAGTGCCCCAAGACATTTGAGAACACATGAAAAACTGTAAGAATTCAGCTCAATCCCTAAATCCATCATCCTCTCAAATAACACAACATTCTCCCAATACTCTCCAATCCTTGCATAATCATTCATAACTAGTTTCCATATAAAGACATTCCCTTTCCCAATCCCATCGAAAACCTGTCTCCCACTCACCAAATCACCACACTTAACATACATAAAAACCAGTTTAGAACCTAAAACTCCATCAATTTCAACATCAAAAAAAGATGATACAATCCTGTGCACCTTCACCCCAGCTTCCAGTGACTTCAACTCTGCACAGAGCTGTAAGACTGAGCAGTAACTCTTCAGTCCGACCCTCTGGCCTCGCTCACCGATCTTCTCAAGAAAATTCACGGAAGAATCCAAATTACCCATCTCGCAGAATCTTCCAATTTGGTTGTCGTAGTCAGTTTTGACTTCATTGACCGTTTCAACTGCCAGAGCTAAAGCTCTGACAGAAGCAGAAGAAGAAGGTGGGATTCTGTAAAAGGCTTGGAGGGGAAGGATAAGGCATGGTTTTGGTGAAGGGAAGAGCTTCTCCGGCGGCCGGAGGAGATGAAGAAGTCGGAGGAGGTGGTCGGTCCGGCAGTGACCGTTGCCTCCATGGGAGGAAGGAGAGGATAGACGGGACCGCTAAACGCTGTATCAGGGCGTCCGTATGTCCATGTCCGTCCGTCCGCTTAATGCTAAAACGGACAGTTGTTTCTTGTCCACCATGGACATTTCGTGGCTGCGGACATGATTGAGCCGTGTCCGCAGCCGTCCGTGTCCGCTATCATATATAAGTTAATTATTTTTTTAATAAAAAATTTCTAAATTGATAACTTTTTAAATAAAAAGTACAATCATTTAAAAAAGAAAAGTTGGTATGAGTATTGCGAACTATTCTTTTTTTCATCTAAAACTTCCTCCTGTTTTCAAGCATAGTATTCTTATATATTAAAAAACAAAGCATAGTGTCATTTACTTTTATTTTCAATCATAGTGTCTGTGTACGTCCGCGTCCGCGACGGACGGATGCGGACAAACGTAGATGGGTGTCCGCACTTAAATGGACGGATGCGGACATGCGTTGTCCGCTTCCGTGCCCGTCCATTTATACCCCTAGTGTTAAGAAACAAGTTGTGCGTCGTTTAGTGATGTTATGCTATCCACGCGAGTGGTTAAGGGTGTGTTTGTTAATCGCACGTGAGTTATGAGGGGCAAGAAAAGAGCCAAGAGATGGGTTTATTTGTATGTGTTTAGGAGGAACAATGAGGTGACGTGGATTGGGGCAAGGGTGTGATGTGTATTACCATTGATGTTGATCTTTATCACTCTAATATATAAGATTTAGAGAAATTTACCAAATAATATATAATAAAATTAAAAATTAACGATTGGAAAAGAAGGAAACTTATTTCTCAATCTAGTTATCTGACATATCACGCAGGCACCAACATGGCACTAGCCCTGCGTGATTTTTTTTTTAAACTGACCCAAAAGGTATCACTTGAAGTGGTGCCTCCTTTTGGTAAGGAGGCGTCGTTTCAACTAACGCCTTATATTTTGTTAAGTATTTCTAGAAAGACGTCACTTGAAACGACACATTCTTCTTTAAAAGAGGAAAGATGTCTTTCTAAGTGATGTCTTCATTTTGTTGGTAAAAAAATAAACGCGTCGTTTCAAATGACGTCTTTAAGGATGTCGTTTCTAAAACAAAAACGTCTCATTTTTTTTTAAAATATTTTGTTAAAAATAAAAATGTCATTTCAAAGGACATCTTTTAAAGTTCAACAATATTTTTTTTTGTAAAAAAAAAAGCCCCCGATGTCCCAGTTCATCCCCGCCTCCTCATGTCCCAGCTCTGGCCCGCCCCCTGACATTCTAACTCTTCTCCGCCCCACCCCCTAACATGTCAGCTCCACCTAGCCCCCTGACATCGGAGCTAGAATGTCATAGGTAGGGCAGAGGCAGGACATGAGGAGGCGGGGCTGGGACATCAAGGGGCAGGGCGGAGGAGGTAGGTCAGGGGCGGGGAAGAGCTAGGATGTCAGGGGGAAGGATATAGCTGGATCGTCAGGGGTAGGAAGGATATAGCTAGAACGTCGGGGGTAGGGCATAGCCTGGACATAAGGAGGCGTGACAAAGGTGGGACGTTAAGGGTGGGGCAGAGTTGGTAGGCTAGGAGTGGGGAGGAGCTGGGAAGTTAAGGGGTGGGTGGAGCTAAAACGTAAGGGTGGGACGGAGCCGGGACATGAGGAGGCGGGGAAGAACTGGGACGTCGGGTTTTAAAAAAAACGTTGTTAAACTTTAAAAGATGTCATTTGAAACGACGTTTTTATTAAAAAAAAATAAAAATATTTTTTGTTAGAAAAAATGAGACATCTTTATTTTTTGAAACGATGTCCTTTTTTTTTACCAGCAAAATGAAGACGTCACTTAAAATGAATAAAACCTTTCCACTTTTAAAGAATAAAGCGGCATTTTAAATGACGTCTTTATGAAAATTCTTAGCAAAATGTAATGCGTTATTTGAAATGACATATTTCCTCTTTACAATACAAGATAGATGTGTCGCTTCAAATGACGCATTTCGGGTCCATTTAAAAAAAAAAGACCACGCAGGGACAGCGCCGTGCTGGCGCTTGCGTCGTATGTCATACAACCGGATTAAAAATAAGTTTCCATCTTTCCCAATCAATAATTTTTTATTTTATTGATAAATTCCCCTAAGAATTATTTACTTACTGAATTCCAAAAAATAAAGTATGTTTATTTTTTGGATCCCGTTTGTATAAGCTACAACTCACTTGAGTCGACGTGGGCAGTCATAATTTGAGCCGTCGGATTTTGATCCGACAGTATGCGTTAATTCAAGGGCAGGCAGCTTGAATCACCGACACCATCGCTCCGTCGAACCTCAATTTGAAGGTTTAGATTGTCTCACCTCATGCCAACATGTGTGTGCATCAAACAATAAAAGCATGTTTACTTACTAAAAAGATAATGCAAATACACTTTTATGTTGTGTATTTACAAAAGCCCCATATATTTTACCACATGCACATGTCACCCCCATTTGAGCGATTTGGCATTTTTTTTATCAACTATGTATATATCAATTGAATTGTTATGATCGCTCACGAGGAGGAACAACTAGGAACACTGGCATAGCAAGTACCACAAGGTCCTAAAATAATAATTTGATAAGGACATGCAATTTTTTTGCAATTTATAGAGGAGATTTGGAATTTTGTAATTCTCTCCATAAAGAGGGATCCAGGTAGAGAACACCTTTTATATCATGGCATGAACAATTTTGTATGATCAACTAGGACAAAGGGTTATATTTTTATTTCATTTCTTAGAACACCTTTTATATCATGGCATGAACAATTTTGTATGATCAACTAGGACAAAGGGTTATATTTTTATTTCATTTCTTTGAACAATTTTATGTACTTATATCCGTGAGCTACCTTATTAATTTACATTGCAGAAGGATATAGTGGTATAACAATCGAGCCCTACCACTTCTAATAGGATCCCAAGGAGTCAGCCACCCCTTGTACTATGTTATCATGTAATTTATACTTGGGGAAATTATATAAAAAATCATGAAAAAAAATTACCAAAATGACGCATTGTAGAACTTATTTCCCGAAATGGTGCTTTGACAAGCCATGCAGGCCCCAATGTGGCCGCTGGTGCCTGCGTGGCTTTTTTTGAACCGACGCCTTGAAGCACTTTATGTTTTTTTTCTTAAGAACCGACACCTTCCAAATCATTTCTTTCAAACCTCCCCACGTGCTACGAAATCCAAATTTTCTTTAACACCTGATAAAACCACAGACATATACATTACACAACTGACAACATTAAACGTACACAAACAATTTAGACTATTAGAAAGATTAATAAAATATAAAATTATTACAAAATTATACAAAGTATTACAAATTTACTCATAAAATTACAAGTGTTCAATCAACTCTCCTCAACCTATTCCTACCCCGTCCTCGTGCTCGAGCTGGAATATCCTCAGGCTCAATGTCAGGTATAGCATTTGAAGACGAAGGTGCCTGACGTAGAGGACAAAGTGCACGTTGTCGCCGAGTATATACTTTCGAAGAAAGAGGCCTCTCAACTTGCTCCAGCGGGGCATCTGGAAAAACTGGTGATGGGGTAAAACTCGTCGTGTCGGCTGATGATGTCACTATGTCGGAACAATTTCCACTCCTAGAAGCTAATAAAGGTCCTGGAACAACCTCCAATCCTGGAATCTCTGTCACAACTGGTTGAAGCAATGGCAAACTGGCAAGAACATGTCCAGAGGTATCGTGTAGCGTCTGACATGCCCTTAACAAGCTCTCATAGGATCGGTCCACCAAAGCTCCCTCCGTCTGAGTGAATGTATATCTCACACAAGTAAGCTAGAAAGGAAAAACATATATATTATCTACTCACTAATGCACATACCAACAGTGAATTAAATCAAGTACGAAGTAAAAGATACTCACCAATGCCCGCTCAATGTCGCCCCGCGGTTGATATAACATCTCCGCCTCATGCACAGGTGGCATGATAAGTCTCCTGGTGATCCTCAAGTACTGTGTCTTGAAAATCATTAATCCCCTTCCTCAATGACGCATGTACTCTCCATGGGCAGTGAGGGTATTGACATCTTGCTGTGTATTGTGTCGGATTTGTACGCAACACTTTATAGTGAACATCATGCGCTATTGAAAACTCCCTCAATGCGTGTACAAATTCATCTTTATTAGGGAATATTTGCCCGACATATATTGCTTTCTCATGATATGTCTCCTCATGCAAACCCCGATTAATTGCCCCATCTATTTCATCATCTGTTAGTCACGCCCATGGGGGCTCCTCCTCATATGGCAACTCCTCCTTAAAATCATCCAAGTTATCCGTAGCAATTGCGATGTCTACCAATTCATCTCCCTCATTATGAACCATCTCTTGCACACTATCCTCTCCTCGTACATCTTCAACATCAATAACCGATGAATTAGGCACTTGCTCATCATTTTCCCCATCCTCTTCCTCATGATTCAAATTTCCCTCTTGCATACCACTTGAACCAGTGTAAATATAGAGGTTATGAAATGATGTTTGTGTGCCAAACCATTCACCACCTCGTGCTATGCCAATATTCATCGCTTCATGAGCATGAGATGTGTGCCTACATTATACAAAACCAAAATAACATCATGAATAAACTATTCCTTTAACTGTAAGTGGAATTGTTAAAATACTATTTTTAAATAAACTTACCTCAAACTAGGCGAAAGTTGGGGTTCGTTGCACGCTAGTGATATAGACAAATCATCTTCTTCATTATCTTCCACACGCCTTCCTCTAGAGTGTCCACTCGACCTATTTCTGTGAGCACTCCTACTTCCGCCTTCACCATCATTTACAAACCTAGGCATGCACGCTTCTTTTTCTACACATAGCTCGAAGCTAAGCACATGAGGCACAAAATAGAACATTTGTTGCATAGAATTGTCATCATCAATTGGTATTATAGTAGTCCTTGCTCCAGTAATAGGCATCTTGTACTTCATATGAATTTTCCACAATCTTTGGTCCCATCCCAGTTTGTTTACCACTTGCATCTCTAGTTCCTTGTAAGTACTTGGTTTATTAATAAATAATCCTACACTTTCACCACCTTCGTATTGACCTCTATTAATTCTGCCACCATACATTAACACAAACGGAACCATTTCTCCCGCCATCTCTTCTCACAAAACTTTTAAGAAACACTATCAAATACTACACAAATATAACATAATTAATTTCATACAATACAAAAGCTACATCAATAAGTATTTTTAATGGATATTAAACGTATATTACTAGTAGAGACGTGAGCAACGGGGCGAGGAAGTGGCTGGAGAAGCTGCTGGCCGGCCGAGGCGAGGTGAGGCGGTGGCTTGGACGTGGCTAGGATAGAGAGGCGGTGGCCGGGGCGAGGACGGTGAGGCGGAACTGGCCGAGGCGGTGGTGAGGCGATCCAAGCCGATCCGAGCGGTGGTCAGGGCGAGGACGGGAAGGCGGAGGCGGACCTGAAGCTGGCCGAGGCGGTGGCGAGGACATCGCCAGATAGCAGTGGCCGAGGCAAGCGCGGGGAGGCGGATCGAGGCGATCTGGGGGCCGGGCCGAGACGCCGTTCAACGATCCACGGCGACGAGATGCGAGGCGCTACTGTGGCCGGGGCAAGCTCGGGGAGGCAGAGGCGGCGGTGGTGTCGAGGAGGTCACCGGAGAGCCGAGGCGTCTGGAAGGAGAGGCGGCGAGGAGAGTCATTAGGGCTCGGTGCGGCGGAGCCCGACCCCGAATATATACGAAATGAAAGGCGTCAGTTCACTTATAAAGGAAGGTGACGCCTTTTCAGGCACTTGGAAAAAAGGACCATTCACAAGCGAACCGACGCCTTTCTAGTTAAAGAGAATCAACCGACGCCTTTATGCGAACCAGAAATTTTTGGGTACTAATTTGGGAAAATTACCCTCCAACCGAGGACCCCAATACTAAGGTGGATTTGGGTACCCACTTGAGTACTCAAAATTGAGTACCCAAAACGTGAGTATCCAATTTTTTTTATATTGTTTTACTTTTCAGAAAACCATCTAAATTTAACAACTCGCTTGGAAAACTCAAAACTTGATTACTCAGATTGGCACATCAACACGTGTGTACTCAAATTGAGTACTCACCCTTTGAGGTCTCAGTGGGAGATGCTCCAAAAAAACACACCTCTATTATGTGTTTTTGGTCGTGATCCGTCTTTTAAAATTAAATTAAAATAATGTCTGATGTTATTCCAAATTCAGACAGGTTTCATTGGATGAAAGGAAATAAAAGATAAGGCCATTATCCATTATGGCAGCGTGACCAAGTGGTGGTTCATAGGAAACATGTAGTTTTGTGCAAAATGTAAAAAACATACTTGGAGCCTTTGGAAACATGTTAGATTTTGGCATGTTCTAATGCCTTCACTAGTTCTTGCTTGTCATTCCAGTGAGTCATTTGTAGAGAATATCTGTTGTGACCGGTAAGGGTCACAAGATATCGATTGGCGGCAAAAGGAAAAGGAAGAAGAAAATAAGTAAAATGAAGTAGTTTTTCTATTGCATGCCTTCAAACTGAGGAGGACGTCCTCCTTATAAAGGGAGAAGATGGCACGTCTCCCTAGGGGCACGCGCCATATGTCCAATCTGATGGGCTTCTAATTGGCACTGATTATTCTCTATCAGCCCGTTACCTAACAATTAGCCTAAACGGGTCTGATTACAATAAGATACGCATCAATCAAATATCCTAATGAAGTAATGCCTGACGTGATAGATTGTGCTGACATTGGGCTGCTGACGTACCAACACTAGGCCTGGCCTGACGTTCACAACAATCCACCATGCTCTGTTATTGCCTTGACCTCAAGGCGACCAGTCTGGAAAATGAGCCAGAATGTCGTCTTCCACTTCCCACGTAGCATCCTCCAACGAACGACCCTTCCAAGCCACCAATATCTCTGTAACAATGCGACCTGTCTTGCAAACACGTCGTTTGTCAAGAGCAGATGCAGGCACCGGTACATCTGTATCCACAGGCGTCAGAAGAGATAAAGGCCCGCCCATAGTGACCGAAGCTATATCGCCCACAAAGCAGCGAAGACGAGAAATATGAAAAACATGGTGCACAAGAGAACCCAGGGGTAGAGCTAGCGGATAAGCCACAAACCCAATGCGCTCAAGCACAGAGTATGGCCCATGATAACGAAGTGCGAGTTTGGCCTGATCTGTACGAAAAAAGGAAGTCTGACGCTGAGGTAAGACGGACATGTAGACCAAGTCTCCCACCTAGAATTCACGGTCAGTCCGTTTCTTATCAGATAGTTGTTTCATACGGTTTTGGGCTGCTGCCAGATTGGCCTTCAGCTGTCGAAGAACCTCATCCCGTGTCTGAAGCAAGTAATCAACCTCCGCAACGGACGATATGGGAGACACATAAACAAGGACAGAAGGAAGTGGCCGGCCATAAACTACCTCAAATGGTGTGAACCCCGTCCGTGTGTGATAAGCTGTATTATAGGACCACTCTGCCCATGGAAGTAGTTGTAACCACTTGCGGGGCTGATCTCCCACAAAACATCGCAGATATTGCTCCAAACATCGGTTGATGACCTCCGTCTGGCCATCTGTCTGGGGATGATAAGCCGTGCTCATGGTGAATTTCATGCCTTGAAGAGCAAAGAACTCACGTCAAAATGTGGAAATGAAAACCTTGTCTCTATCCGAGACGATAGTCTTAGGCATCCCGTGCAACCGAGCAATATCTTTCACAAAGACTTCAGCCACCGTCCTAGCGGTGTAAGGATGGCTCAAAGCACAAAAGTGAGCGTACTTCGAGAGTCGGTCCACCACAACTAGAATGACCGACTTTCCTTGGACCACAGGCAAGGCCTCAACAAAGTCCATGGAAATATCCTCCCAGATTTGATCAGGAATGGGGAGGGGTTGGAGGAGACCCTGCGGAGATGTGGTGACAGCCTTGGCGCGTTGGCAAGTGTCACATTGAGCCACATACTTCTGGACGTCCCTTCGTAAGCCAGACCACAGAAAACTTTGGCTCACCCTTTTGTATGTCCTGAAAGTACCCTCGTGGCCCGCCATCAATGTGTCATGGAAGTGCGACAGAATTCGTCGATGCAGGTCCCCATTGTCGGGCACCCATAGTTTCCCCTTCCATAATAAGACATCCCCATGCCAAGTGAAAGAAGGGTCGTCCAACTGGTGCCCCTGCAGACGCTCAATCAACTGCTGAGTGTATGGATCCGCTGTATATGCACAACGAAGGTCAAGAAGGAAGGGGCAATTCGGCCCACTCATAGTCAAACATATGCCCTGTGTCGATCGGTGAGAGAGAGTATCCGCGACGGTATTATCAGAGCCTTTCTTGTAGACAATCTCATAATCATACCCCAGCAGCTTGCTAACCCAATGTTGCTGCACTGGTGTGGCACTCGTTCCAAAAAACATTTCAGCGGCTGATGGTCGGAGCAAATAATGAACCGACGACCCAACAAGTATGGCCGCCATTTGGTCATGGCATGAACGATGGCAAGCATTTCCTGTTCATACGCCGAAAGGGTCAAAGAGTGACCTGCGAGGGACTTACTGAAGACAGCCACCGGTCGTTCTTTATGCAACAGGACCGCCTCCATGCCCGTGTTTGATGCATCTGTTTCAACCACAAATGGAAGAGTGAAGTCCGGCAATACAAAAACTGGCACGGTAATCATGGCCTGCTTCAAGTGGTCAAAAGCCGTCTGCGCCTCTTTGGTCCAAGTAAAAGCCCCCTTTTTAAGTAATGCGGTCAGTGGGCTGGCAATAATTCCATATTGGCTAATGAACCTGCGGTAATACCCTGTCAGCCCCAAAAAACCTCGGAGGCCCTTGACACATGTGGGGACTGGCCAGGACAGCATTGCAGATACCTTCGAGGGATCGGTGGATACTCCCTCGTGCTAAATGACATGGCCCAGTTACTCCACTTGTTTGCTACCAAAAGAACATTTCGACCATTTAAGAAACAATGAATGAGCTCGTAGAATAGAAAAAACTAACCGCAGATGTTCTAAGTGTGCTTCCCACAACTGGCTGTAGATTAGAATATCATCAAAGAAAACCAAGACGGACTGTCTGAGAAAGGGCTTGAACAAATCATTTGTTAGGCTTTGGAAGGTAACAGGCACATTTGTCAAACCGAAGGGCATGACCAAAAACTCAAAATGCCCGTCATGTGTTCAGAATGCAGTTTTGTGTACATCTGACGGCTTCATACGAATCTGATGATATCCTGCGCGCAAATCGAGCTTGCTAAATACTGTGGCACCGACTAATTCATCCAACAACTCCTCTATGATAGGAATTGGGTATTTGTCTTTCACTGTGATAGCATTCAGAGTGCGGTAGTCGACACAAAAATGCCACGACCCGTCCTTCTTACGCACCAATAAAATCGGAGAAGAGAAGGAATTGTTGCTGGGCTGGATGATACATGATTGCAGCATGTCGTGCACCAGACGCTCAATCTCGGCTTTTTGAACATGAGGATACCGATATGGTCACACATTGGCCGGCGCAGCATCAGGTAGAATTGGAATGGCATGGTCATGTGATCGGGTCAGCGGAAGGCCTGTTGGCTCGGAGAATATGTCGGCATGATCATCTAGCAAGAAACGCAAGTCCTCAAGTAGGTCAGCTTGTTCGACATCCACCACGGCCCATTGCTGCAACAGTATCCCCTGTGGTGCAAACTTGAAGAATGACCCCACGGCCTGGGCCATATGCAAGGCTCCTGGTTGGGCCCCCTGGAGTCGTACCCGCTATCCTTGCACCTCGAAATCCATAATGAGGTCCTTAAAATTCCAGACCACATCCCCTAGGTCCTACAGCCATTGGACCCTTAAGACTACATCCGCTCCCTTCGTCGGTAGTAAAAACAAGTTTGTGATGAAAGTGTGGCCTTGGATATTAAGGGCGGCCTGGGCGCAAACACCAGAGCTCCGGAGGTATTTGCCATCCCCAATGAGTACGTCAAAAGACTTGGCATCTGACACATAGCATCCCAATCGTTGTGCTACCTTGTTGTTGATAAAATTGTGAGTCGAGCCACTGTCAATCAGCATGGCGACCTCCTATCTCTTGAGGAGCCCCTGTACGCGCATGGTGCGCGGGGTGAAGGTACCTGAATAGGCGTGTACTAAAATTTCTGGTTGTACGTCATGGTACTCTTGGCCCCCCTCATCTGACTGGAGTGAGATGTCTTCGTCCACATCTTCTATGACTTAACTTCCTCGTACAGGACAGCGGTGTCCGGGCACAAACTTTTCATCACACCTATAACACAGGCCCTTGGCGCGGCGCTCCTCCATCTGGGCTGTTGTTAACCGTCAGACAGGGGGGTGACAGCACCAACAGACATTGGACGATTGGAGGTCGGAGCAGGAGTCGGAAATGGCCCCAGTGCTGAGCCGGCCGGATTTCTCAATGGAAGGCTCCCACGCCCGCCCCTCCGTTGTCCGACTAACTTCTCCTCCTCTATATAGGCGTGACACACCACATCTCTCATCGTGTGGCATGTAAATTGCCGCATTTCATCCGCGATCTCTGGTTTCAAGCCGCGCTTGAAAGTGCCGACAAGTGCTGCTACCGGCCACTCCGGTAAGCGGTTCGCAATCTTCATAAACTCCGAGTAGTAAGCCCTCACCGTTGTTGTTTGCCTGATGGTGAAGAGCATCTCGTTGAAGTCCTGAAATTCATTTGGCCCAAACTGAATGCACAACTCATCCGAGAACGACGCCCAAGTCGAAAATCATACCTCCTTTTCAAAGCCTGGTACCAGACCGAGGCATCTCCATCCAAATGAAAAGCGGCCACTCGTAGACGCTCAGCATCCGAAGAGGTTCCCTGATAGGCGAAGAATTTGTCCGCCTTGTATAGCCACTCAACGGGATCCTCTTCTCCATTAAACCGTGGAAATTGTAGCCGCGCCAATCGGGGTTCTGCGCTACCCCTCTGGCCTCCGCGATAGCCTGGAGACTCCTCCCAATCTGCATCCAACTCATGCTGGATATTTCGTAGGTGGGGATTCATTGTGACATTTCCTCAAACACCTTGAGTGCCTCGTCCCTCAAGGCCAGATCTACATTCTTCAGCGTCTGGGTTAAAGGAACCCAGTTGGATTCCGTGTGCGATGGAAGATCCAGCGTTCATGCCCTGTGCTGAGCCGCCAAGCACTCCGGACCCCCCTTGTCGAACTGGGCTGCCATGCCCTCCTGGTGGTGGCGGTGGTGGAGTAACAGTGGCAGTCTGGTTGGCTTGGTTCTGTGTCTAGATCATCTCAAGGTTCTGCAGATGAACACCAAGTGCACTGATCATGGCGATCAGTACTTCCTGGTTGGAATCCGTTGTCTTCCGTGGGCTAGTAACCTCCTTTGTCGCCTCAGGTTCCTCCTGGATCTCCGGCATTCTTAGTGGTTGTTTGCGAGGAGGCATGATTGCGCTCAGATCGGCACCACTCTGATACCAATGTTGTGACCGGCAAGGGTCACAAGATATCGATTGACGGCAAAAGGAAAAGGAAGAAGAAAAATAAGTAAAATGAAGTAGTTTTTCTATTGCATGCCTTCAAACTGAGGAGGACGTCCTCCTTATAAAGGGAGAAGATGGCACGTCTCCCTAGGGGCGTGCGCCATCTGTCCAATCTGATGGGCCTCTAATTGGCACTGATTATTCTCTATCAGCCCGTTACCTAACAATTAGCCTAAATGGGTCTGATTACAATAAGATACGCATCAATCAAATATCCTAATAAAGTAATGCCTGACGTGATAGACTATGCTGACGTTGGGCTGCTGACGTACCAATACTAGGCCTGGCCTGACGTTCACAACAATATCTAGATAGTTTCGGACTCAATATATCTATTTTAAATGTCCGAGTAAATGAGGAAGAAAGATAGATGATGACAAACCGAAATGCCAAAAATTGAATAAAGTGGAGAAAACATTTACTTGTATGTACACTGCCAACACTGGTTCATGTCCATGACTGCATTTAAACACTTGTGATTGTCCCACCCATCATTTCCATTTGTGAATTGTTGGACATTCTCATGGTAAGCAGTTACATTTGCGCAATCTGCTGGACATAATTCGCCAATCCGCCGCTCTTCCTTCCTCTTCTCAATTTCTAACCTGCTCCTCCGACCTGCCTACCTTATTCTCTCTTCTACCTGCCCACTGGTGACCTGTTTCTCCTTCTTTCCTCTGTCCTTTAACCTTCTCCTTCCTGTTTCTTAATTTCTCTACTCACTTCCTCCCTCCTTTCTCTCTGTCAATCCCCACTTCCCTGTCTTGTAATTCTTACATTCTGTTGCTTCCCTGTCCCACCCTTAACCTCTCCGCTTCCACCTTTAATTAACCTTCCTATACCCCTCTCTCTCTCTCTCTCTTATCTTCTTTCATTTCCACTATAATCTTTCCCAATTAGTGCTGTCATCAATTACTTGAGGCAAACAAGAAGCTAAAAGAGGTCATGCTCATAATCTGATCAAACAAAGTGGCCATACAACCAATCAGCAGCCTTAGCCATGCCATTTGGGTGGATACAAGTGGAGAGAGCTTGTTGGGCTCAATTTCAACCTGCCTATGACCCTTAATATGGAGGCATTTAGCTATTTACATGAATATACCCTACAAATGCAGAAAGAAATTGGAGCTTTTGAGAACTTTATTGGAGAATTTGTGGTTGCCAAAGAAGGAACATCATTGCCATCAGAAAAATATACCATCGAAGGCAAATTTTAATCCAAGCCTCTAAAAAAGTGTTGTTGTCCAGGAAGACTTTTTTTTTTTTCCTAAAGCACTAATAGCTTAAAGATCTTGAAATCAAAACTGATTTACCTGCAAAACTTTCGATCTTATGCTGGATTTTTTGAATATTAAAATTATATTTTTCTTTATTCTTATCACAAAGAGAGGTCAATTCTATTTGCTTTCCAGAAACTGCATTATCTTGTGATGCTTAGCTTGAGTGTACAATGAGCTGGTTTTTACTTCGAACAGTATTAAGCATGGATGCAGACGAATACCCTTTGTTTTTGCTAATCACAAATAATAATTATATGTTTTTTTCTCTAATTTCGAATTTTTTAGGTTTTGACCGTGGTTATTTAGTTAATTACAAATTGAAGACTAAATATATGTGTGTACATATATGTGGTTACATTTTAATTATTTTTTTGTTACATTTTTTTGACTTGCTTCTTTGCTTCTGTATTCGGTTTCAATGTTTTAGTTATTATTTGATTTGCAATCTCATTATAGTTTGTTTTGTTGGTTGAGCAAACAGTGCAAGTGTGTGCCCTCCTATGAGCAATTGTGATATTTTTTGTTAAACTTTTCCTCTATTGTAAAATAGTTGAATTTTATTGTGTTTGTTTTTTCACTTCTAGTATTGAAAAAAGTAATGAAATTCCGAACTTAGGAGTACAAGGAAAAATGCTTTGTTGTTATGCTTTCAATCAGTGTATATGTATATAACTGATCACTTTCTTATGCATATGTTATGCAGCTATTTCCTTTTGGTTCAGTCCCTTTAAAAACGTATCTTCCTGATGGAGACATTGATTTGACTGCACTTAGCAGTCCAAATGCGGAAGAGGCTTTGTCTGGGGATGTGTATGGTGTACTTGAAGCAGAAGAGGGTAATCAGTTTGCTGAATTTGAAGTAAAAGATGTGCAATACATTCAGGCAGAGGTCCTTTTTTTCCTTCTTTTCTTTTTCATTGTGATCTCTCCTTTCAATCTTTTCATTACAGTACTTAAGATTTTAAATTTTGAATAAAAGTTGAGGTTAAGTTGTATTTTTAACCACTTCCTGTTTCAATATAACGGCATTTAATGGTTATAGTCATTTTCTTTTCTTTTGTGTTCCAGGTCAAACTTGTGAAATGCCTTATTCAAAATATTGTGGTGGACATATCGTTCAATCAGTTAGGAGGACTAGGTACTCTGTGCTTTCTTGAGCAGGTATTGAAGCCCTTTTTCATTTGCAAAATTATTTTTGTTTTGCTAGTCATAGAAAGCATCGTTTTTTTAGTTTCACAGTGACTATAAAAGATATGAGTTTGAGAAATCCAGCATTTAGAGGTCTTGATTTTATTGAAGTTACACCTAATTATGACTGAGACAACCCAAGTTAAAAGGCTGATTTTTGGGTTGGTATTTTGAGCAATCTCTCTGTTATGTATTTTACCAGTCCTAGTGCTTGTTTTAGTTATACACTGTCTTAAGCAATCTGAGAATCTCCAAAATATCGGATTGAAGTTATAAACTGGTCCCATGACCTCTTAAGGGGCTGTTTAGCAATCTCTTTGAGTGATAAAGGATTTGCTCTAGGTAATATTGTCCAAGTCAAAAAGTCTTTATCAGCCCTTTTCTTTTTCAAGGGCCAACCCTCCTTGTGAGGAGGGTTAAGGTGGATAGGGCCTTTAAGCCCATTTTCTGTGAAACTTAATGGGGAGCCAAACAGCAGTTAAGTATAATGTGAGGAACATGGTGCTTGGTCAAGATTTTTGGCCCTTCCGTCCAGACCTCAAGTCTGGCTGGAATGAGAGAGCCCTGAGAGTTTGTCAGATTGGTGGTTTTTCCTTGGTAGATTGGCTGGACATGGTGGTCTCCTCATCTGGCCTGAATTGAAGTAATCTTTTCTCCTCCTCGCCTTCATCATTTTCCATCTCCCACTTCGCGGAGGTTTTTTGCAATGCCGTTGGTTCAAATAGGATCCTAGAGAAGGTAGCCAGCCAATGGAAGCATACACTTGATGGATTACATCCTGGGTCGTTAGCCATACTTTTGCCTCAAGAACTTGTGCGACAAGAAATGTGAAATATTGAACAGATAACTTGTACGTTAGGCTTGAAACGTACTTATAGGGTGCATTTATTTTAAATTATCCAAACATATTTCAGTTTTTACAAAGTTTTTATACTTCTTTCACCCTTACGATTTTTCATCTTTCAACAAACAAACACACCCTAGTCTTTTCTATGAGGGATTCTTCTTATTTAAATTTGTCAATGGACAAGATTGCACTTGAATTTTAATTCAGCAATATGGTGTGGGGAGTCGTCCATTCTTCCTCTGCTTTAAGCCAGTGTGCGGGATATTAAGGTCAATTCCTGTATGGGCCCGTTTCCCCGGGATTCCTCTTAAATATTGGTCAAAAGAGGCATAGGACTTGTACGCAGCACTCTTGCAATTTCTTTCACAGTGACAAACTCTTAATGGAGCGCACTTTGCTTTTGCAAGTGTTTATGAAAGTTGAAGCCTGATTCAAGTTCCAGACTGGATAGTTATTGAACAGATATCATGGCTCTTTTTATCCACAAGGAGTTGTGTAAGAGTGGAAACCCCCTTCCTGTAAGAAATGCTCATCCTTGACCACAATGTGAATGTACAGAGATCTTATATTCCTGATCCCCAAAATTGTGCAAATCACTGGTGACAGCCAGTTGCCATTGAAGCAGGAACCGGAGCATCGAAGATGATGACTGCGTTGGATGTCATGTCAGCGGGGAATGTTGATTTGGAGCAACATCAATTATACATGTGGGCCCTCAGCAAAACCCCAGATCTCAAACATGTCGAAGCTCCTTGTCAGCCACTGGACTCTTGCTGAATGCTTTCTTGGATCAGCCCCCTACAATTCCAGGGTTATTTGCTTATGGAAATTCCGGCATCTCAGGGTTCTCCTTCACCAGATCTTATCATTCATGGGTGTAATAAGCGTATGGAAATGCTGGGATCATGGAATCTCAATGGTGTAACAGCATCTCTAGACTCTTGTATAATTCTCATATGAATTGCGTGAATGTTGTTGACAAGTCAATAGGGATTTTTGTGCTGCTAATCCATCTAGTGGCGTGCTGATTGGCCCTTTCCTTTGCGAGAGAAAGGTCCCAGCTTCGAGTTTCCGAGCCTGTGGCGCACCTTTGGAAGTGAGGGTTTGGGTTTAAGAGGGAGGGGTACTTTCGGTGTACTAAGAAAAATAGTGATGGCCCTATCAACACAGCTCCTGAGATATCTTCTTCAGCTAGTCTCACCAACTTATTTCCAAACAGGGACAAAGTCATCTTCTTATGGCTCAGGATCTCCAAGTCGTCATTCTCCTTCCAATTAGGGACGATGTCATGATGGTCAGCTAGTGGGGCAAGGGGCTTGGTAGTCAACATTGAAGAAGTAGTGGGCTTTATTCTTCACGATGTCCCTACTGTTATGGCCCATTCAGAAGTACTACATCTGAGTTTGGACGGAAATGACCTCTTTTTTATTTCTCTTAGTAATTTCATTGAGCAAACTTCGACAAATACTGCAAAGAAGAGAAACAAAAAGGGTGGTGGACGACAGAACAAATCTTAAGTTTAGTTGGTCTTAGTTTTTTGGGTCTAGATTTTGGAAACTGTATTTGTGTCTATCCTTATGGGGTTTTGATTCTGCCTTGTTGGGTTTTTCTTAGCTCGTGTTTCAGGTTAGGGTTTTAGTTCCGTGGCTCCTTCATTTGCACCTTTACTATTGAGCTAAAATAGTTTGCTTACCTAGCAAAAAGAAAAGTATAATGCGATCAGATCCTTCTAGTAGGTTTTGTTTTGAACATTGGAATTGGTTGGGAGGTTGATAGCTTCAGCCAGAGTAGAAGTTACGATTTTTTAACTACGCTTGCTCACTCCCATGACTTCTTTTTTGACTATTTTAAAGTCTTGTTGGGCCTTTTAATCTCTCTTAGAGGATTTGCAATCACTGTTTGCAGTTTCCACTCATCCTTCTCAAGTTTCCTTTCTGCCACACACACTTCACCTAGATGATTTTCTCTTATTCCATAATACTTGCTTCCATATATAAGATTTTTCCTTTATTTTATTGCAAATTATAGGTATGCCACTTACAGCAGCACCCTATGAAGCTGCTTTCCACTTCAATCGCCTAACCTTTCCTAAATGATGTAAGTAAATATGGGTTCTTGTCCCATTTTACTTATCTTGATTGAGAGGAGTCGACTCTCTCGTGCAAGTGTAGGCATGTGGAGTAGTTAGGCTTCTGTGGGCCCGGTCCACACTAAATTGGAAGAGACACCGTAATCATCACCGATCCGGAAATCACTTATTTGGAATTAGCTATTTTGGTACGACCAAAATAGAATTGTCAAATAAGAGTCACCATATTGGAAATCAGTTATGGGAGAGACGTTGAGCCAATTTCGGGAAACTGAAATTGGCATGATTTCTGTAACTAAAATTCTGCCTTTTTAAGGGCAATGGAGGGGACGCCCTCTATGTGAATGGAAAAAGCTTCTTTTGGTTTTGAAATCGCTCCGCTCTCTCTAGTTTGGTGATCTTGATTTCATTGGGTGAAAAAACTAATTCAGGGAATATAGTTTTTCACGACGTTCTACATTCGATCGGTGAAGTATTTGGTGTTCTCGGACATATTCTTATCCGTGGAGTGATTCGTAGGCACAAAGGCCGAAGGTTAGTGATTCTAATTTGATAATCTTTAAGCTATATTTGTTGTTTGAAGGAAAAACCCAATTTTTGAGAACCCACATCAAACGGATAAAAATCATAAAATTCGCTTCTGCTGCGTCCCGATTACCCTTCATTGGTATCGGAGCTTTGGATCCGTTGTGGTGTGAGAGTTTCACGAGATTCGTGGGGTTTTTTCTCGCGGTTTTGCCGACTGAAAATCTCGATTTTTACAGTCGCGATCGATCGGCATCAAGAGCGATCGATCGCTCGAAGGTAAAATCGGAGAAGACGACTGATCGCCATCGTTCGGCTTCGATCGGCATCGATCGTTAAGTCTCTTGAAAAGGGAAAACGATCGATCGCCATCATTCGGCATCGATCGGCATCGATCGTTGAGTTGCTTTGAAAGAGGGAAACGATCGATCGGCACGAATTACGATCGATCGTATCTACTGTAAGTTGTGCAAAATCGACAGCGGAAAGCTGCGATCGATCGGGGAAATTGACTGATCGATCATATTGGCGATCGATCGGGTATTTTGACGTGATCGATCAGCGGGATAAAATTTGAAAAACTAATTAATATTGAAGCAGTATTTTTGCCACTTGATTATATGTTTGTTGATAGTTAATTAGTGATTCAAACTGTGCTGTTTTTACACTGATTGTCCTATTCCATTAATTGTAGATTTTTATCTTCAATTTGATTGGAACATTTGCTGATTTCATAAAAGTTGCAATGGCTTCCCGTATGGTCTCCAGTGAGTTGGCAAAGACTAAAAAGTTGAATGCCACCAATTTTGTTACCTGGAAGAGGCGCATCCGTCACATTCTGTTCCTTGATGACTTGGGTCAGGTGCTAGACCAAGTTGTTGAACCTACGGGTGAACAGAGTACTGCTGCTCAAAAGAGAGAGTACGAGAAGTTCAAGATGGAGGATGCACGAGCAAGGACCACGATGCTTACCTTTATGGAGCCTACGATGGAGTTGCTTTTTGAGAAGCACAAAACGGCCAAAGAAATATATGAGGCTATTGAGAGGAGGTATGGAGAGCATACTGAGGCACACATCAGGTTGCTCCACACTCGCTATACCAACATGAGGATGGAGGAGGGCAAGAATGTGCTTGAGCACATGAATGCCATGACTATTATTGCTAGTGAATTGGAGATGCTTGGAGATCCAATTTCATTGGGGGTCCAAGTGTCTACGATACTCACTAGTCTCCCTCCATCATGGGAAGCAGTTGTGGTGGCGTTGAACCTGAGTGACAAGAAACTCACTCTCGATGACCTTACTGCCAAGCTGGGCTTGGAGCAGGAAAGGAGAGAGCATATGAAGGCCTCTAATGTATCTGCCAACCTTGCTCACCATGTTGGCTCTAAGAAAGGTGGGTCCTAAGCAGGCACCTCAAAGAAGAACTTCAAGAGGAAAGGAAAGAAGCCTCAGTTACAGGGTGGAGACAAAGCCAAAAACAAGAAGAAGGGAGCCTGCTTTACTTATGGCCAGATGGGTCACTTTAGTAGGAATTGTCCTAGTGGCTCCCAGGGCAATGAGAAAAAGAAACAGCAGGGTGGAGGAAAGGACATAGTTTGTATGATTTCTGAGGCACTGATTGTGAACACTAACACTAGAGGTTGGTGGCTTGACTCGGCTGCAACCCGTCATGTGGCTATGGCAAAGGAGTCTTTTGCTGAGATAAAAGAGATTAGTCCCGGAGAGCACAAGATCTACATGGGGAATAACACCTATTGTGACGTGCTGGGGATTGGCTCTATTCGTGTTCCTCTCTTAGGAGGAAACACTCTGGTTCTCACAGATGTCTTGTATGCACCTACTATTCGTAGGAATCTGATTTCAATCCCACTTCTGACTCAAAAGGGATTTGAAGTCAGGTTCAAGGGTGGCAAGGGAACTGTGGGGCAGAAGAATAATATTTTATTTACTGCTTCTTTAGTTGATAGTTTATTCAAACTTGATGTATCCAATGACTTTGCTAATAATGAAATGATTGATTCTGAGTATGTTGCTTGTGTTGCTGTTGATAATGCATTGTTGTGGCATTTACGCCTTTGTCATGTGAATGCGACAAAATTACACCGAATGTCGGGTAGTGGGTTACTACCTAGAATAAGTGATAATTTGCGCATATGTGAGGATTGCCTATCTGGCAAAATGACTTGGCTACCTTTTCCGAAAGGACAACGAGCAATTGACCTTTTAGAGGTCATTCACTCAGATATTTGTGGGCCTATAAACGTCAAGACTCAAAGGGGAATGATGTATTTTATTACGTTTATAGATGACTATTCTAGATATGGTTATGTGTACTTGTTATCGAGAAAGTCCGATGCCTTAGAAAAATTCAAGGAATTTAAGGCTGAGGTTGAAAACCAATTAGGACGGAAGATTAAAGTTCTGAGAACAGACAGAGGTGGTGAGTACACATCTGATTTGTTCAAGGACTATTGTACAAACCAAGGAATAGTGCATTAGTATACTTTACCGTATACCCCTCAACAGAATGGAGTTGCTGAAAGACGTAATAGGACTTTGATGGACATGGTAAGGTCCATGTTAAACCACTCTGAACTAGGAACGCAGTTTTGGGGTGAAGCACTAGACACCGCTGTTTATGTACTAAATTGAATACCATCTAAGTCGATCAAATTGACCCCTTATGAGTTATGGACGGGAAGACGTCCAAACTTTTCGAACTTGAGAGTGTGGGGGTCAAAGGCCCATGTGAGAGTGCCTGATCAACTAAGAACTAAGTTGGATCCCAAGACCATAAAATGTAATTTTATAGGTTATTGTGACCATTCAAAAGGGTATCGATTTGTAGTACACCATGATGATGGGACAGTGGGGGTTATAGAGTCTAGAGATGCTTATTTTCTTGAGGAAGATATAGACCTTAAAACTCCTAGTCAGAAAGTGGAACTCTTTGAAATTGAGAAAGAGAAAGTTACTGTCACTAGTAATGAACGAGTGATAGGTAACACATCCAATGAAGATGTTGAAACTCGAACATCAAGAGAGCGTATACCTTCAATTTTGTTGAAGGATTACTATGCCATGCTTGGTGAAGATGAAATATCGGTAGATGACCCTGTACTTAATGATCCAGTCACATTTGAGCAGGCTATGAGTAGTCCAGATTCCAAGGAATGGCGGAAGGCTGTTCAAGAGGAAATGGATTCAATCTTGAAGAACAAAGTCTGGGAGATTGTTGACTTACCAGAAGAACGAAAACCCATTGGGTGTAAGTGGATCTTCAAGAAGAAGCTCAAAGCTGATGGATCAATAGAGAAGTACAAAGCTAGACTTGTGGCAAAAGGTTTCACACAAGTAGAGGGCATAGACTTCAAGGAGACTTATTCTCCAGTGTCCAGGTTCATCTCGATTCGATGTTTGTTGGCAATTGTGTCATACTTAGATTTAGAGTTGCACCAGATGGATGTAAAGACTGCCTTCCTAAATGGTGATTTAGAGGAGGAGATTTACATGGAACAACCCGAGGGGTTTGTTGTTTCCGGAGAGGAAACTAAAGTGTGCAAACTTATTAAATCATTGTATGGACTGAAACAATCGCCAAGACAATGGTATTTCACTTTTCACAAGGTGATAAGTGAATATGGCTTTGTAGCCAATGACTATGACCATTGTGTATACTCCTTTAGAGATGGGAGTAGATTTATGATATTGTCACTATATGTAGATGACATATTATTAATGGGGAATGACACTAGTATGATTCTCAGTCTTAAAGAATGGCTCAAGACCCAATTTGAAATGAAAGATATGGGTGAAGCATCTTACATCCTCGGGATGAAGATTGAGAGAGATAGAAAAACGAGGAGGCTAAGTATATCTCAAGAATCGTACATTGAGAGTGTTTTGAAACGCTATGACGTGATTGGTTGGAAAACCATAGATTCGCCCATTTATAAAGGGACAGTTTTGTCCGAAAGAATGGCACCTGCATCAGACGAGGAATGTCTGAAGATGCAATCTGTGCCATATGCGCAGGCTATTGGCAGCTTGATGTATGCCATGAACTGCACTCGACCTGATTTGGCTTTTGTAGTAAGCCTTGTGAGTCGATATCAGGCTAACCCAGGTATGCAACACTGGTAAGCTATTAAGCGGGTGTTCAGATACTTACTGGGTACCAAGGATATGAAACTCACATATCAGGCTGAGAACCTGTCATTGGAAGGCTATAGTGATTCGGACTATGCAGGGTGTAAGGATGACAGAAAATCCACTGCCGGTTATGTTTTTATGCTTGGTGGCGGGGCCGTGGCATGGGCTAGTAAGAAGCAGAAATGCGTTACTAAGTCCACGATGGAAGCTGAGTTTGTTGCATGCAGTTTAGCAGCTTTCGAGGCAGTTTGGATTAAAGAGTTTCTAGCTGGGTTACAGCTAGAACAGTGAACTGATGCTCCTGTCCAAATTTATTGTGATAATTTGGCAACTGTGTCGACACTCCGTAATGGGGAGATCAGTTCGAGAGCTAAGCACATAGAGGTGCATTATTTTTATGTGTTTGACATGCTACAACGGGAAAAGTTGACTGTGAGTCATCTTCCTACGGTTGAGATGTTAGCTGATCCGTTAACGAAGGCCTTAACAACGGATCTATTTGTAAAACACGTTCATAGTTTTGGATTACGACAGGACTAGTGCACGAGTCACTGTGGATCGCAAGTATGAACAAAGAACCCATAGTGGGGGATGTAAGTAAATATGGGTTCTTGTCCCATTTTACTTGTCTTGATTGAGAGGAGTCGGCTCTCTCGTGCAAGTGTAGGCATGTGGAGTAGTTAGGCTTCCATGGGCCCGGTCCACACTAAATTGGAAGAGACACTGTAATCATCACCGATCCGGAAATCACTTATTTGGAATTAGCTATTTTGGTACGACCAAAATAGAATTGTCAAATAAGAGTCACCATATTGGAAATCAGTTATGGGAGAGACGTTGAGCCAATTTCGGGAGACTGAAATTGGCATGATTTCTGTAACTAAAATTCTGCCTTTTTAAGGGCAATGGAGGGGACACCCTCTATGTGAATGGAAAAAGCTTCTTTTGGTTTTGAAATCGCTCCGCTCTCTCTAGTTTGGTGATCTTGATTTCATTGGGTGAAAAAACTAATTCGGGGAATATAGTTTTTCACGACGTTCTACACTCGATCGGTGAAGTATTTGGTGTTCTCGGACATATTCTTATCCGTGGAGTGATTCGTAGGCACAAAGGCCGAAGGTTAGTGATTCTAATTTGATAATCTTTAAGCTATATTTGTTGTTTGAAAGAAAAACCCAATTTTTGAGAACCCACATCAAACGGATAAAAATCATAAAATTCGCTTCCGCTGCGTCCCGATTACCCTTCAAATGAAACACTAAATCTATCATGGATCTGAAAAAGTACACTCATCTATCTATCCATTTTAGTTTGGCGACAAGACATCTATTAATTGGTCAAAGATAGGGAATACCTTGACTATCTAAACTCATAATTCATTTGTTTTAGAAATGTCATGTCATTTATTTCATGTAAATCCTAAAACCCTTAATCTTAACCTTCACTGTTCTTTCAGTTAATAAAGTCATTTGTTATTGTAACTGATGACTTATTGTTTTTTCGACAACAAAAAGTTACAGTAAGGCTTTGTTTGGTTGTAAGAGAACAAAAAATTTTGTTTCCTGCAATTTTCACGGCTCAGAGCTGCACAAATATCACCAAACCAAGCAACATTTTGCCAATATATATTGAGACATAAATTCACAATAACCATCATGAAAAGGATTTTAACGAAGTCAATCACCAGGGGAAAGAATACTGAAACAGTTACTATCTCTTCTTCCTTTTCCCCCCTCTAAAAAACAGTGTAGAGGACTTTGGTTGATTTATTTCACTTCATGTTGTCTTCTTCTTTATTTTCTTCATTTCTTTGACTTCCGTTGCAATTATAGGGTGTTGTAATGCGGAAAGCCAAATTTTCATGATAAATCTGGATGGAGATCTCTTGCAAATGCTCCTTGTATTTGGTTCTTTTGCAGTATCTTCTCGGATGCCCCCTACAACTTTTTCATGTTGTGAAAGTGGCATTCAGTCAATAAATGAGGCGGGCATACCATATAATTTAGAATGAGAGAAGTTTCCTCTTAATTTTTTTACCAGCATCAAGGATCCCACGCTGTATTTCAAGAAAAAAGGTTAAAAAAATTGTTAAAAAATGGTTAATTTTTATTTTCCTGTTCTCATACTTAAGGGCCTGTTAGGGGTTTCAGAAAAATATTTTTTTCCTAGAAAAAAATTTGATTTTTCCTCGAAATTCAAAATGCACCTGGTTAGGGGTTCTATAAAACTTGAATGAAAAGAAAAAAGAGTTTTTTAAAAGGGGGTCAGTTTTCTGGGCGTTTTTTTTCAGACCCTCTGATCCTCTGGAAACTACTTTTCCAACCGTTGGAGGCTTCGTGCTCACCAGGTCCACGGTCCACCCTCACACCTTAACTCACCAATCAACGTTCATCTTCTCTGCACAAGACCGGCAATGAGCAATAACAACCACCTCATACGCGTTCGCACTGCTACTTCCTACCTTTCCGGCGAGGGCAATGGCGGTCACCTCGCCATCCGTCCCAGAGCTCCTTGCGTCCCACCTCTTCCTCATCAAATCGCGCCTTAATCAAAGCAGCTTGTCCCCTCTATTCCTTATTTTTCTACCTCCCTTACTTTCTTACTCAGCTGCATTGCAGAATCTTCACCACGTCGTCATGATTTGCCTTTATTGTACCGCCGTTGGTCTGGTCCTGTTCATGACCTGCCATCATCAGACCAATCATTCATTTTCTTGGCAAAAATGACACCTTTTCCTCTAACCCTTCATAACCATTCTCAGATTTGCACAGAGGAACCACAGTTGATGGCGTTTTTGGGTACATTCTTCTGATTTCACTTTGGTTAAATCTCAATGTAGTGAATGTACAGCCCCATCCGCCATTAAAGAAGGCTTCTTCAAGCTTTTCTAATTTTATTCTTAGTTTCCCTAAATACCGCTAATTTATGATTTAAATATCCATTATGCACCTGCTGCTATGACCATCTATATATTCGCATACTATTCGTCTTTGTGGTGGGCCCCCGGACATGTGGAGAAAACACATACCTTTCCCACTTGAACCCCTAATGAGTAAAAAAACTCCCCTTAGAAATGTTAATTTTTCTTTGGAAATGATTTTTCTTAGAAACCTTGCTTTTCTTGGTAAAAACCCCTAACAGGCCCTAACTATAACGGGTACTTAATGGCTTTACGAAAAAAATTATTCGGTACTTTTTGTTGATCATATTTAATACCATCTTAACAAATTTTCAATGAGGGTTTTATTGTTGTTTGAAGCTGAGTATCATGTACAATAAATGCTAACTTGATGAAACGGGAAGTTTCAGTATTGTGGCTAGTTTGCCACAATGCAAATTACACGATGTTCGTGAAGTTGTCAAAAATTCTTTTTGGAACTTCTTCGTATATTCGATTCAACAATGAGAGGGAGGAAGTCATCTTAATTATCATATTTTGCCCTCCCGTTTGGTCTGTCTTACATATCTAGTCCTTGTCCAATCCATGCATTGCCTTGTCTCTTTTCGCCTACTCATCTCAAAATTCTCTTTGGTCTCGTCTGTTTCTTCTAGGGGTCTCCACAAGCTGTCACATCTATTAATCAGCTCTTTCAATATATCATCGGGAGGTACTCTTGAAGCACTTCCTCGAGGACTCTTTCTGATATGATCTTCAAATAGCTCTCTGTTCCATCCTTCACAAATTCTTATGTGTCATATTGGTGTCATTAATATGGTTTGCCAATTGTTAGGACTATTTGACTGTTGGAGACTTTTATTGGTGTCACTACCTGATTGCTGTAGCTCGTAGTCATAAATACTGTTATTTTACACAACTATATTCTTTGCTCTCTTTCTCATTGAATTCTATATTTACGGTAATATTGACATAGCTCCTTGCTATTGCAGGTTGATCGTCTAGTTGGTAAAGGCAGCCTTTTCAAGCGTAGTATTATACTGATAAAAGCTTGGTGTTATTATGAGAGCCGTATTCTTGGGGCACACCATGGTTTGATCTCTGCCTATGCCCTGGAAACGTTGGTTCTATACATCTTTCACTTTTTCCATCCGTTGTTGGATGGCCCCTTAGCAGTGAGTATTGGATGCATAATTGTTAGCATGACTTCTCTATGTCAGCTGAGGCATAAATGTCTTTGCTAAAAAGCGTTATTTTTCACGTCTAGGTTCTATATAGGTTTTTGGACTACTTCAGCAAGTTCAACTGGGAAAATTATTGCCTCAGTTTATATGGTCCAGTTGCTGTATCTTCCTTGCCAGAGATAGTGGGTAAGCATGTCCACAAGTTAGCAAGATCAATCAAAATGCATCTAGATATGTAGAGATACTATCTCTTGCTTTCAGATAAGCAAAATAGCAAGGTGTATTTTATTAGATTGTTTTAGCAAGTATTTAACTGATATTTTGGTAACTGGGATATTTGCCCTGTAAGTATGTTTGGAACCTTATATGCCAAGGGATCTCATATGAGGAGTTGGCCCTAAAAACTGCAATCAGACAAGAGGTATATGTCTCTCTTTGAACAATCTTGCGTAAACGTCAAGACACAAACAACAAAGACAAGCTTATTTAATTACAGATAATGTTAGAAAGACAAAAAAATACCTTTGAACTTTCTCTTCTTGTTAGCTCTCCGCCTTTTCCTCTCTTCATGTGTTAACTCAACATCTTCTTTGATATCACCTTTTCCACTAAATACTTCCTCAGGAGCCAGCATGGCAGCATCAGAAACAGCCAATGGCGCAATCTAACATAAAGAAAACAAGTTAAGATATATGTGGAAAAAAGATGCCCTAGTCCAGGAAAATTTTCAAAACACATCTTTCAAGATTTCAAAATTTGTAACAACCATCCTAATGTTTGCTTACCTCTTCTATTGCTAGAGCAGGTATATTTGACTGTATAGACATATCCTCGATAACCTGTATATGGTCATCATTATCAACTAGAATAATTTTGAAGATAGTGTAATTCTTAACTTTTTTTTAGTAAGGGACAAATACTTACTGGCTTTGGGGCAAAGTGGAAATGGGATAATGCGTCCAACTTGAGACAGAGTCTCCTGAACAGCAAACTTGCCTAATAAACACAATTGTTTAAGTTATGGATTTGACAAAGGTTATAAAATACAAAATAAGTGAGAAAAGAAGAATGAATGCTAGAGAGTAGGATGCTGAAAGAATCTGATATCAATTTTCAAACGAAGAGGCCTGACTCTAACAATCGTCTATATTTCTTGGCCATACTTTCTCAAAACTATCCTCAAATTCGATTTGTTTTTCATGTATTTTCTTTCCAACAAAGCATCCAGAGGGAGTTTCTGATAGCCCAAAAGGTTATCTTATTCAAGATACCAAATGGAAAACAGCAAGAAAGAAGCAAAAACAATTATAAAAATCACAAAACAATAAGAGACAGTTATTAAACCAGTGGGAAAATTATTGAAGTAAGAAATAGGAAACAATCAAAGGTTATATATAATATAAGAAGAAGAAGTTGCTGTTAATGATAAATATATTTTGAACATTCATAGATTGTACCTCTTTCTTTTGTTCGTCAGTATACAAGAGAGGAGCAGAAGCAAGACCTGTCTTTTGGGCATATTCCTCCTGCAAGAAAAAAACAACATACAACTGCAATAAATACCAGAACATAGACTCATATCATAATCCAGAAATGATAATTTCGTCTTCATATGAAATTATCTACCTCATATATTTCGGCAAGGCCCTTCTTGCTCTTGTTCTCATCCTGTAGGGAAAAGGAAGATAGAAAACATGCATTAACATAAAGCTCTTCACCAACATGAACAAAGATAGTGTAAATGCATTTCTCAAAGCTCTTATCATCTTGACCCAATTAAAGAACTTATACCAGCTCTTTATGCACTTTTGGAGCAGTAGATGTTAATCGAGGTGGCTTTTGAACATCGTCAAAATGTCCCTGCAACAAAATGGTTAAACAAGTGATCAATAGTTTCCTGTTTATTTACACATAGGAATAAGAATTCAGCATGTGAACAACCTCGATGATTCTCTTCTTTATCAAATCTTCAAGAGATTCTGTGACTTCCTTTGTAATAACTGCTGCAGGTCTCACATTATGTTCAAAATCAAGATCGACCTCAAGTGCACTGTTCTTTGGCCTCTTTGCCGCAGTTACCTAAAGGGTAAAGATAAGTTAATATAGCATAATATATAGTTATAAATTGCTAATAATATAAGTAACACCCTGGCTTTACCTCTCCCTGCATGGTCCATGTTTTAGGTTCCAGGTTTGCTTTCTCCATTTGTTCAATCTTTAATCGCATTTTCTCTAAACGTTTCTCGTGAGTGGAAATAACCTTTTCACTCTGAGTATTGAAAACAAAGATTAGCTCACAATCGACATTGGTCAAAGACTAATAAAAGGCATATAGAAGATTGGTAGACCTGTTTGTCTAAATTATGATCAACACTCTCGTCATCATTTGTGTCTAGGTCATGTAATTTACCACCTTGGCCCTTTTTATTAGTTCTTCCTTTTTCCTTACTACCAAAAAAGTCTTCATATCTAATATAAGCATCAAAATGCAGATCATCTTTTTACGTGTGACCTGGCGCCAAACACGGGTTTCTCATATTACCCGGAATCACTTTCTTTCTTCCATATGACCCGGAAAGTATCCAAAATGCCCTTAGGTTTAGGTATAAGCCACCCACTCTTTGGTTTTCCATATTACCCGGAATGGGAGCGACTACCCGGAGAAGCTGCCGTTAGTCGGAGAAGAAGGCGTTCCGTCCGGCCTCTCCGCCCATATCATCGCCGGCGCCGGCGCCGTCGAACTCCGGAAAGGTCATCTTCGCGGCAAAATGCGGGAAAATGAGCGGGAAAGATCGGGTATTGGAAAACAACTTCAACGGAGGCAAGGTACATCGAAAAACTCATAGGTGAAGTTCAAATACGACGATTTCTATTATGAAAGTTGGTTCTAGAGAAGAAAGTTGAAAACTTAGCAAGTTTTCAACTATTGTTACAATCGTGTCGTCGACAACACGACTGTTAGAAGAGTCGTGTTTGATGAAACACGACTCATAGACGTTGCTTTTCACTCATATATGGTTTTCAATATATCGTGTCTCACGGTTTTTTAACTTATTTCGGCATTTTAATGGCAGGTACGGATGGAGAAGATAAACACTACGATGGAGTTTTTGCAAATTCTGATAAGTACGTGGGCGGGAAACGGAAGCTCCTGCCTATAGATACACGAGTAAACTACCTGAAACTGTTGCAGCAAGTGGAAGAAAGATTACCGCTTAAGTCTGGTACATTAACTTTGTCATATCGTGTTGACTCTGAATACACATTTCTCCTTGAAGACGATAAAGACGTGGAGTCAATATTTATACTTCACAAGAGCAAGCAAGGCACAAATGGACTACTCAGCCTGTACGTGGAGTGGACTTCTACGGGCAATAACATGGAGACTTCGACTCTCAATAAGGAAATAAATGCCAATGCAAATAAGGAGGAGGAGAGGCTACCAGAGGCAGAAGTGAGGCCGGCCAGTAAGACACCGCCGGAGAGGCCGTCCAGCCCGGGCAATAAGACACCCACATCAGCAGTCGAAGGAGGAAGAGATGGAGACTATGCGAGATGAGACTTCTAAGGCGCGGATATAGGCAAGTCGTGTGCTATTATAGTCGACTATAATAGTAGACGACTAAAATTTTTATCGTGCCGTATGCAACACGACTATATACCTAGTCGTGTTCCATAGTGCACGACTATAAATCAATTCGTGTTGCATAAGACAATACCTCATAGTACGTGCTATCGTTTTCTCAAGTCCATTCATACATCTTTTTTCCCGCAGTTTCGGAGATGGAGAAGAAGATGAAGATGAAGATGAAGATTCCAGTCCAGATGAAGAAGAATTGTTGGATGAAGATGAATTACCGTGGTCTGCAGATGAGTGGGATGAGCCTCTTACAGTACCACATTTCAGCCAGCCAGATCAGAAGGGAACATCCACTACTAGACGTCCCACGGCAGGAGACACATGTAAAGGGAAATCTGTCGCGTCGGAGGACGATGAGTATCTCAATATTGAGGGTGACGGTGGTTGGGATTGGGGTACCTATTCTGCACAGGCCGGTCCTTCAAAACATTGTGAAGAGGAGACGATGTTGACCGGAAGTTTGCAAGCAGAAGACTACGAGGCACAACTTACCTTAGGGGCTAGATTCGAAAGCGTCAAGCAGTTCAAGATGGTTCTAACTGATCTGGCAATCAAGAGGAAGTTCATGTTCAAAGTAGCGGATGGAGCAAGGACACATTCGCTGCAACGTGCAAGGTTTCGGGGTGCAAGTGGTACATACGAGCGTCGAACAGACTTGATGGAGTCAGCGTAACAAGGAGGGAAGAACGGCATACATGTGACACTTCTCTAAGTTCGAAAGATCATCCATTGGCTTCTCACCTTTAGATTGCGAGGAAGTGTCATGGCCTCCATAAGGATTCAAACTCCATAAAAATATCAAATATCCAACAATACATTGAGAAGCCTTGGGGAGTGATAGTCAACTATAAAAGGGCATGGAGGGCGAAAGAGGAATTGATCCGATTGATCGATGGCAACCCTGAAGACGCATATCGTATTTTGCCACATTACGAAAGGGAATTAGAGCGGTCTAACGCAGGTACACATGTGGTCATTGAAAGATCAGCTGATATACCTGATATCCCAATTGAGTTAGCCAGCTACGACTTCAGACGTGTGTTTTGGATGTTCGGCCCGGTCGCAAGAGCATTCCGAAGAACACTGAGACCGTTGCTCACGCTTGATGGAACATTCCTAAAAGGAAAGTACCCTGGAGTATTATTGGTTGCTACAACAATCGACGGCAATCAACAATTAATGTGTCTTGCATATGCAATTGTCGATAAAGAGAATATCAAAACGTGGTAAGTATAGAAGCAGGAAAGACGACTATTCTAACAGTCGTGTTTTGGTTGACACGACTGGGCACACAATCGTGTCTTTGAAAACACGACTACTCATACAGTCATGTTTTGCTTATAGACGACCTTGTAACAACCTGAAGCATTCTGTGTTTAATATGCTTGTCTCTCACTTGTACAGGACGTGGTTCCTCACCTTACTAAAATGTTTTCTCTTTACGGACCCCACGGCCTCCCTGGACACTATTGTCTCTGATAGACAGAAGGGCCTTCTGAGAGCGGTCGCCGATGTCTTTCCCGAAGCCCACCATGGGTTTTGCCTAAGGCATATGGCCGCAAATATGCTTAATACTTGGAAGAATAAGTACCTGAAGGAACTTCTATTCCGAGCTGCAAAATGCTTCAGGTGACCAGACTTCGATGCAACCATGGAGAAGATGAAGGAACACAATGAGGCGGCCTGGAAATATGTTGACAATATTCCGAAAACACATTGGGCGAACGTAGAATATCCGGGTAAAAGGTACGGCACTCTCACGTCGAACGCGTCAGAAAGTGTAAATAATATGCTTCTAAAGGCAAGGTTTTGGCCAATAACTCGGTTGATCAAGCAAACGCGGGCGACCACAAGCATCCATTTTCAGAGACGCCGAATAGAAGCAGACGGGCAACCGACTCCGTTAACAAAATATGCACAGAATCATATCAATCAGATGAGGAATCAGAGTGCTGGAACAGTTCGAGTTCAACCGCTATCATTACGGCAGTTTGAAGTGACATCTTTATACCATGTGGTAAGCATAAATTCGTTTTCTATAAGATACGACTATAACAAAGTCGTGTCGACGCATACACGACTACTCATACAGTCGTGTCGCCGGGTACACGACTAGTCATACATTCGTGTCTTCGACGACACGAGTATTCTTGGAAGACACTGATGGTCTTCATGTTTTCGCATCAGGATGTTGTTGACCTTACGAATAGAACCTGCACATGTGGCTTCTTCCAGAGCATGGGACTTCCATGCAAGCACGCCATGGCATGTATTGATGAGAGGAGTCTGGAAGCGGTAGAATATTGTGAGAAGTGGTACTGCCCAAGTACGTACCGCAGCACGTACGAAGAAGTAGTCTTTCCTACTTTAGACAGAAGTCAGTGGGGGAATTACGGGGTTTTATTTAAATGCGAACCGCCCATGGGTGAAGCTCCAAAGAAGGGCAGGAGAAAGACAAAGAGAATTGAGTCACAGCCTGAGCCACCTGCAAGGCCACGTTCGAAATGTGGGAATTGTCGTGAAGCTGGTCACAACCGTACAAAGTGCACCAACAGCCCGGTTCCGAAAGAAAATCGGCCGCGCAGGAAACGAACACTTCCGCAACAAGGCAAACTGACTACGAACGAGACTTCGCATGTACGCCGCTCCGGCTTACCTCAGCCACCACCATTCTTCACTTAGGATGTAGTCAAATTCTTGCATAACGCATATTAACTTCTATCGAAATGTACGCCTGTAAAGATAAAGAAAATCAGAAATGAAAAACAATCTTTCGACACGACTATCTATACTGTCGTGTATTGTGAAAGACGACTATATATAAAGTCGTGTTCCATTGGAGACGATTATATACGTAGTCGTGTTGTATGAAGGCCGTATTCAAAGTCATGCTTGCGATATGTTGTCTACATCTAGTATGCGTCAAAAAAAGAATTGGAATTATTTGAAACAGAACTGTACAACAAGGTGTCAAAAAGGAATTCGAATTTTTTGAAAGAGTACGGTATTTACAGCGAATGCACTTTGTATAATAAAATAATGTGAATAAAATGAAATCCAATTTATTCTTTATCCGAAAGCCGCATAAAACCCGCAACTGTGACGGCATCTTTTGTGCCTTGTCCGGAATCGTCGTCAAACTCGCTGTTAATAACCCCCCGAATCAAGGTTGAAGCGATGACTGGTCGCCACAGTCATGTAATTGTCGACTGATCAAACTCCGGTGGGTTGACATTGGACGCCAAGTGCACGACGTACATCATGATGAAGATGCCATAGTCTTTCGAATTCTGTTGCCACGGCGCTTTGGCTATCTGAGTCATCTTCCAGTCTAGCAAACCAAACCACCCCAGCTTGCCTGCCATCACAATGTTCATGAACTGCGTGAATTTGTCAGCAGCTTTTCTGTGATGCGGATATAATTGGGATCTGCCAGACAGGGGGTTGTAGAAGCGCCATACACAGTGCGGGAAATGTACATACACGAGGCAGAAGTGGGAGCCGGTGCGGATTGGGAAAAATGCGTAGAACATGTTCCTGTTCAAGCCGTCGAGCATCCTCCCGAGCTTTTTAACCAATTTGGCATTATTTCCTCCTTCCTGGAGCTCCTGCGAAACCGCAAGAGAGTTAGACAACGATTCTCGTAATATCATACTTAATTACTTATCACTCCTTATGCAGGGAACACTTACGTTGTCGAATATCTCTTTGAATGTGTGGCAACCAAAAAATGCCCACGGATATTTCATCCGGTTTCTGTCATTGCGCTGGCTCAACAGACTTAAAAACGCATCTATAACCTATGGAAAAACATCCACAGGAGTCATAACACTCGAATTAAGGCAATATACAACTTCTAATTAAAAGTCGATTATTCTATATATACGATTTTTATGATAGTCGTGTCTTCGATAGACACGACTATTAGTATAGTCGTGTGTTGCGAAGACACGACTATGCGCAAAGTCGTGTCTTCGTATACCGACTTTACGTCAACAAAAACATATGTGGATCATAGGTTTACTTACATTGGTGTTTATTTCTGTTGTTTGTAGGAGGGATACATAGTCGTCATCACATAGCGTTGGGATTGGATAAGCCTTCCTCGGATTGGCGATCCATCCATCTATTGCCACTCTATCCCGCTCTAACAATACCCCCATGTCGAAGCATAACTCCAAATCGGCATAGTTGTCGGGGAGTGCAATTACAGACTTACACTTTTGAGGGGTTAGGAGGATATCGACGTCAATAGGCTGGGATGCGGTTAAGCTAGTGCCCTCCGCCACCTCCTCCTCCTCCCTCGCCTCCTCCTCCTCAGCCTCCTCTTCCTTCACCTCCTCCGTCTTCTCCTCCTCCATCGCCTCTTCGTCGGCCTGCACCTCCTCCTCCCCCTCCTTCTCCAGAACATCCGCCTTCACCTCCTCCTCGTCGACATCCCCATCCTTCACATCCTCCTTCACCTCCTCCTTGACGGTTTTGATATCCGACTGCTGTAAGGAAGAGATGACCTCATCGATGATAGAGGTCGCTTGTCGATCGGATATGGTTTGTTCGGAGTCGACTTTCGGCTGAGGGGACCTATTCCTTCTTTCCTGCTCCTCCGCCATTCTCCGTATATGGTCATCTTCCCTAATCCTCTGCAATTCCCTCTCGGAGACAGTCCTCATTCGCTTCCTTACCACTACACCAGGGGGAATAGGTCCCGTCTGTACGTTGGACGGGACTCGACTTCTGCACGCTCCATATCTTCATTGAATTCTGGTTGGAGCTTCTTCAAAAACAACTTGGCAAAGGATCTCTTTGTAGCCCGTTCAATCTTGTCTTCCTCATCCGCGCGTTTGATGGGAGCTAAAATGACATTTTACTTATTCATGTCAGTAGTAGCAGCACGATAAAAAACATAGTCGTGTTATATGAAACACGATAAACCACATAGTCGTGTATCATTAAACACGACAAATATAATAGTCGTGTACCATGGGGCATGAAAAAATAAATAATCGTCTACAACTTACCTTTACCCCATTTCGTCGAATCCAGATGTGACTTCCTTGCCAGCTCCTTTGTCCGCATACCAATCGGAGTGTTCTTCTTATGCTCCTTGTCACAGGGCCGCTTCTTTGACTCCATCTGATGCACCGATGACTTCTGTGGCTCCATTTGGGGCCGCTTCTTTGGCTCCATCTCATGCACCGGTGACTTCTTTGGCTCCATTTGGGGCCGCTTCTTTGGCTCCTTCGTTGGCTCTTCAGTCATCTCCTCCTTCGGATGCTCAAAGATCTGACCTTCTAACAGCATTGACGCTGACGCGGCAGAGGCCTTCATAGAGTGGAGAATCTCTCGCAGAGGTCCGACTCTCCTGCCCATCTCCTCATACGAAGACAAAGCTATCTCAATTAGTGACTGTATGCCCTGAAGCGCACCCTCCAATCGCCCCATTGCAGTTGCAGTGGACTGGGCAGCCGTCCTCGAGGAAGTGAATGCAGGTTGGTTGGGAGTCCTCTTGATTTCCGGCCTCTCTGGCCTCTGCCATCGTGGTGGAGGGGCCCCTGAGGTTGACGAAGCAAGGAGAGATGCCTCTCCGGCCATGGGGCTGATTACGTCGACGAGTTCCTCCCCTACTTGAAGATTGTGGAACACTCCCATCCAATAGTCGGCCATACGGTGCTTCTTCTGTGCACCTTTCTTCACCTCTGTAAGGAGGGCCCCACTTCCTGGCCACCTTTTCGCCCGTGGGCTGGTAGGGCCCATGACAGGATGGAAGATTGTCGTGTACTCGAAATACCAAATCTGCATAGTAAACAGATGAAAACATTATTACAATGCGCGGTTGCCTTAGTCGACTATAAGTTGAACACGAATTGAACTATGGTCGTGTCATAAACAACACGACTATATACCTAGTCGTGTTCCATCATACACGACTATAAATATAGTCGTGTTGCATACTACACGACTATATATTTGTATAAGACTTTTTTCTTTCCCGAAGACTATGAATGCTACATACCTGAAGGACATATGCGGCGCCATTTAGGCATCCACCGCCCAGGCACTCTCCTTGCGATCTCGCACCCACTAGTCTACTGGTATGGGTTATACCAGAAACCAACATCTTATGTATAGCCCCAGCCTAATTGTATGACCTCAATCTTGGGAGGTCGTCAATGTAACGGTACAAAGAGGGATGAACCGCTCTAGTGCTGTGTGGAAATAGCACCGTGCAGAAGAGGAGGCAGATGATCATCCTCGCAATGTCCTCCTCTTCCATCTTCAGTTCGCCCCCGCTAAGCTTGTCTATGATTTCCTCAATGTGTGGAATTTCCGCTCTCCTCGCGGCGAAGTACTTTCTGAAGAATTGACCTTCCGGTCGGCGTGTCAAGGAGGGGAGGACCTCAACTCTTTCGCCCTTTGCGGGCAATCCGGTGATAAGCGCAACATCTTCCTCTGTGAAATGTAGCGTGCTACCCTTGATATTGAAGACCTTCGCCGACTCATCCCAGTACCTGACCAAATGGTCGAGGAGGTTCCGAGATACAACTACGTCCTCACCTTCAAAAATGACAGCGAAACCAGCATCTTTGATCACTTGGGCACATCTTTGGTGACGCTGTAGGAGGGCCGCACACTTTTTCATCGCTCCCGGTTGACAACACGTCTTTAGCGCCAGTCGCGCATTATATGTTCTCTTCACTGGTCAGTCCATCGGAGCCTTCCTTTTCCTGCCCCTCTGATTTCGCTGTCGAGGTGCGAAGACAAAATCATGATCCTCCTCCTCTTCCGATGGTATTTCCTCCATAGACTCATCTCTTTTTTTATCCATCTGCAAGGAGTGAGGTATAGTGGTCAGTAGAAAAGTCTCCTCGGTGCAACACGAAAAGATAAAAGTCGTGTCGTCGCGTACACGACTAAATACAAAGTCGTGTATGTTACAGACACGACTTTATAGTTCATAGTAAAAATTTAAAATTCAAATGTCGGACCTTATGAAACTAAAATCAGTAAGGATTGTTGTAACTTACCGCAGTTTAGTCGTCTGTATGTGTGTATTTCCTCGCAGGTGCCTTTCACAGTCTTCCTCACCGTCAACCGAAGCTCAATCCGGTCAATCCGCCGGTTGCATGCAGGCGGAGGGAGCCGCGGGGGAGCTCAGAAGGTTGAAGATCAGAAATCCCGACGTATGCGCTTCAAATCGCCGCCTTTGTCCACTATCCCTCAGTCGTGTCGTCGAAATCCAGCAGGGGGGCAGCTCGATATCGAGATGGGGGACGCGAATAGGCTCGAACTGGCCCGTGTATTCCGCCGGTTGAATCGCCGCTCGAACTCGCCGGTCGCCGGTGACGTCACCGATGTATATCGCCGGAGAACTTCACACTTTTTTCGTGTTGTACACAACACGCCTCTTCACACAGTATTAACACGAAAAAATAGAAGAAAGGGCATTTTGGGTACTTCAAGTCCAGATTTCGGGTCATATGAGATTTCACGGGAAAAACCTGGTAATATGGGAATATCAAATTTGGCGCCAGGTAATATGGAAAAAACTCTTGGAATCAGCTTTATTGACATTCACAAGCACATACACAATATTCAAAATTCATCTTAGTAAAAATAAAATGCAAGGTATAAGCACCAGCCTCATGGTCCTTTGTTTAAGAAATTATCAAACAAATACTTGACTCTGTTAATCCACGTTCCATCAGTTTTAAGTTGAATTAATTCAAAGATAGAGGAGACCGGATCCATTGAATAATAAAAGACCTCTATATCTGTAAAATACATCTTGGATGCTTCACCATCAGATGGGCCTAGAAACCAGAAGTTCCAAGTCCAAAAGACAATGCAGATTCAGCAGTTTACAGATGTCGCCATGGAAAAACATTCGACCTTTCAGGAGAACTCCAATTATTGCTGAGAATTTGAATATAGAGTTTGGTTTTGAATTCATAAAATATGCTATCAGGTAATTGAGATTGAAACAGCACAATTAGCCAAGACCTACAAGCATCAACACAAATATATTTTGCTTCGCCCATAGGAATCTGTTCACATGGATTTTATGCAATCATATTGATTCTGATAAGAGTGGAACATGATATGGAATCCATGTCACCGACCCCAGATAGCAGGGTTAAGGCGCATGGCGAGGATGCTGATGACACATAGGTATCATTTTAGGTTATACATAACGTTTTCCTTACAATATCCCTCATAGTTATATGAAGCGAATTCTTTGTTTCTCTGTTTAAAAATACATCACTGAGAAATCTCATTACTCAAAAAATATTTCCAGAGTTCACCTTCTTACTTTTTTTATTTGGGATATCTAATATGCAGTATAGAATAAGAGTAAGCAAAGAACACCCATGGAGAAGAGAGATACCTAATATCATCTCTGTCGTCACCACTGACATCCTCATCCTCATCGACCTCAGCATCGTCCTCTTCATCATCTTCATCATTTCCTTCATCCTCCCCACCATACTCTTTCCTCTCGTCCTTCTCCAAATACCTCTCCAACTCCTTACTCTTCAGGAATTGGTCTTCGACATCTCTCACTCCATCGCCTTCTTCCTCCTCATCGTCCTCACCCTCCTCCTCATTGTCCCTATCCTCCCTTTCTTCCGCATCATCTTCTTCGTCACTGACTTCTAGATTTTCAACATCCTCAAAATCCTCTCTTTCATTCTCATCATTAGCTTCGCCCTCCTCCGCTTGCCAGCCTTCAACCTTGGGTCCCGCTAAAAACTTGGAAATCTGCTCGGGATTCCGTTTGAAGTGATTCAACTTGCGACGGAGACCGGGAATGAGGTGCTGGGTCTGGAGGTCAATTTGCTGCCAAATTTGCTCCGCATCGAATCCGTCGAGGAGGAGACGATCGAAGGGGGATTTAGGACACAAGGGGGCGAGAGACGAGAAGATGTAGCGGGAGTCGCAGCGCGCGGACTGGGAGAGGTACGAGTCAGGGTTCAGAAATAGGAAAGGCTCCGCCAATGTGAGGCGGCGGAGGGCTTCCAGGTCGCTGGGGCTGCTTCCGTTGACGGCCTCCGCTATCGGTCTCTCTCTCGGCTCGGGCGGCCTTAAACCCTACATCCAAGGCAGTCGCAGGGTTTAATCCTGGAAGCACCAATACATATACGGCGATACCATACCATATGATATAGGTACGGCGATAAAAACTAATTTTTAAAATCAAAATAAGTTTGTTAAAAAAATATTTTATATATTTTTAAAATATATTTTAAATTAGTTATAATGTCAAAATAAATAATAAATATAATAAAAAAATTAGAACAAACACCCGTAACAATCATAATATCCACAACTAACACACAATCCAATGTTAGTTGGGATATCTAATATGGAGTATAGAATAAGAGTAAGCAAAGAACACCCACGGAGAAGAGAGATACCTAATATCATCTCCGTCGTCACCACTGACATCCTCATCCTCATCGACCTCAGCATCGTCCTCTTCATCATCTTCATCATTTCCTTCATCCTCCCCACCATACTCTTTCCTCTCGTCCTTCTCCAAATACCTCTCCAACTCCTTACTCTTCAGGAATTGGTCTTCGACATCTCTCACTCCATCGCCTTCTTCCTCCTCATCGTCCTCACCCTCCTCCTCATTGTCCCTATCCTCCCTTTCTTCCGCATCATCTTCTTCGTCACTGACTTCTAGATTTTCAACATCCTCAAAATCCTCTCTTTCATTCTCATCATTAGCTTCGCCCTCCTCCGCTTGCCTGCCTTCAACCTTGGGTCCCACTAAAAACTTGGAAATCTGCTCGGGATTCCGTTTGAAGTGATTCAACTTTCGACGGAGACCGGGAATGAGGTGCTGGGTCTGGAGGTCAATTTGCTGCCAAATTTGCTCCGCATCGAATCCGTCGATGAGGAGACGATCGAAGGGGGATTTAGGACACAAGGGGGCGAGAGACGAGAAGATGTAGCGGCAGCCACAGCGCGCGGACTGGGAGAGGTCCGAGTCAGGGTTCAGAAATAGGAAAGGCTCCGCCAATGTGAGGCGGCGGAGGGCTTCCAGGTCGCTGGGGCTGCTTCCGTTGACGGCCTCCGCCATCGGTCTGTCTCTCGGCTCGGGCGGCCTTAAACCCTACGTCCAAGGCAGTCGCAGGGTTTAATCCTGGAAGCACCAATACATATACGGCGATACCATACGATATGATATAGGTACGGCGATAAAAAATAATTTTTAAAATCAAAATAAGTTTGTTAAAAAATATTTTATATATTTTTAGAATATATTTTAAATTAGTTATAATGTCAAAATAAATAATAAATATAATGAAAAAATTATAACAAACACCCGTAACAATCATAATATCCACAACTAACACCAATCCAATGTTAGTTGGAATATCTAATATGGAGTATAGAATAAGAGTAAGCAAAGAACACCCATGGAGAAGAGAGATATCTAATATCATCTCCGTCGTCACCACTGACATCCTCATCCTCATCGACCTCAACATCGTCCTCTTCATCATCTTCATCATTTCCTTCATCCTCCCCACCATACTCTTTCCTCTCGTCCTTCTCCAAATACCTCTCCACCTCCTTAATCTTCAGGAATTGGTCTTCGACATCTCTCACTCCATCGCCTTCTTCCTCCTCATCGTCCTCACCCTCCTCCTCATTGTCCCTATCCTCCCTTTCTTCCGCATCATCTTCTTCGTCACTGACTTCTAGATTTTCAACATCCTCAAAATCCTCTCTTTCATTCTCATCATTAGTTTCGCCCTCCTCCGCTTGCCTGCCTTCAACCTTGGGTCCCGCTAAAAACTTGGAAATCTGCTCGGGATTCCGTTTGAAGTGATTCAACTTGCGACGGAGACCGGGAATGAGGTGCTGGGTCTGGAGGTCAATTTGCTGCCAAATTTGCTCCGCGTCGAATCCGTCGAGGAGGAGACGATCGAAGGGGGATTTAGGACACAAGGGGGCGAGAGACGAGAAGATGTAGCGGGAGCCGCAGCGCGCGGACTGGGAGAGGTCCGAGTCAGGGTTCAGAAATAGGAAAGGCTCCGCCGATGTGAGGCGGCGGAGGGCTTCCACGTCGCTGGGGCTGCTTCCGTTGACGGCCTCCACCATCGGTCTCTCTCTCGGCTCGGGCGGCCTTAAACCCTACGTCCAAGGCAGTCGCAGGGTTTAATCCTGGAAGCACCAATACATATACGGCGATACCATACCATATGATATAGGTACGGCGATAAAAAATAATTTTTAAAATCAAAATAAGTTTGTTAAAAAAATATTTTATATATTTTTAAAATATATTTTAAATTAGTTATAATGTCAAAATAAATAATAAATATAATAAAAAAATTATAACAAACACCCGTAACAATCATAATATCCACAACTAACACACAATCCAATGTTAGTTGGGATATCTAATATGGAGTATAGAATAAGATTAAGCAAAGAACACCCATGGAGAAGAGAGATACCTAATATCATCTCCATCGTCACCACTGACATCCTCATCCTCATCGACCTCAGCATCGTCCTCTTCATCCTCTTCATCATTTCCTTCATCCTCCCCACCATACTCTTTCCTCTCGTCCTTCTCCAAATACCTCTCCAACTCCTTAATCTTCAGGAATTGGTCTTCGACATCTCTCACTCCATTGCCTTCTTCCTCCTCATCGTTCTCACCCTCCTCATTGTCCCTATCCTCCCTTTCTTCCGCATCATCTTCTTCGTCACTGACTTCTAGATTTTCAACATCCTCAAAATCCTCTCTTTCATTCTCATCATTAGCTTCGCCCTCCTCCGCTTGCCTGCCTTCAACCTTGGGTCCCGCTAAAAACTTGGAAATCTGCTCGGGATTCCGTTTGAAGTGATTCAACTTGCGACGGAGACCGGGAATGAGGTGCTGGGTCTGGAGGTCAATTTGCTGCCAAATTTGCTCCGCATCGAATCCATCGAGGAGGAGACGATCGAAGGGGGATTTAGGACACAAGGGGGCGAGAGATGATGTAAATTTTAATATAATACTCGCAAGCGCACGAATCTATAGCAGAATAGTGGCTACGATGTCGATCCCTCAGAGACTTAGTAAGATATTCAACCTAATTCTAGAGTACGTAGCAAGTAGTAATGAAATGTAAAGTTTTAATTTTTATTTTCTTTTTAAGCAATCAATTGTTCAACTAAACTAAAAACACGGAAATTAACCAAACAAAAGATAAAATAATAAAGAAAAATCATGTTTGCTGTTTTCAATCCGTCTGTAACCCCGTCCTGCTTTCCTCTTTCCTCCACCTTCAGCAACAGTCTCTCAACTGCACGCCTCAACCGTTCTACTCTTTCTCTCGAACAGAGTAGACAGTCCCCAATTCCAGCCAAAGTAAAGCAGCCCTTTTTCCTCTCTGGCAGCACTGCTCTTCTTTCTCAAGCAAGAACAGTGCTGTTCTCCTCCGTTCTGTATTGATCAGTTCTCTCTCGAGCACATATCAGTTTTGCTTCTCTCTCTCTCGAGCAAAAGCAAGTCTCCTTCGTTCTTCCTTTCTCCACAGACCAACCAACTCCAGCACAGAGCCACCACCACAGCTCTCTTCTCCGGCCGAGCAGAATCTCTCCCGTCGGCACTGCCCAGTACCCCGCCAGCCTTCAGCACAGAGCAGCCGTCACCTCTCTCTGGCCTCCCCCTTCTTTCTGGCAATCACGAGTCCAAAAGCCACCCACTTTCCTGCCACAGCACAGCCGTCACCTCTGAACAAAACAGGGCCGTCCAGAACAGCAGAGCCAGAACCCGAACCTTCTCCTTCTACCACGGCCGACACACCCCCTCTCCCTTCTCTACCTCTCGACAGAGCTGCCACTTGCACAGCACAGCCGCCGACCACTCTCTGCCTCTCGACAAAGCCTCCACCACCCACGAGCAGAATACAGAACCCCTTTTTTTCTTTCTCAACAGCCGGCCCTGCTCCTTTTATTGACAATCGCCCACTCTTTGAACAGCAATCTTCCTTCCTGAGGCCGGCCTAATCAGCGACATTCCATTCTCAGCACAACTTCAAACTCCTCAAACAGTAATTTCCATTTTTAGATACCGGCCAAGGCATGAGCTTTCTGTCCTTTTTCCCTTCCAAATCGAGCCAGAACCGTCACCGTTGCATCCGATTTCCATTGTCTCTTCCATCTCCGGCGACTCATGGCCCTGTCCACCGGCATGCTCTGTCCTGTCCTACTTCGGCCGCCATTACCCTCTTCATAATCGAGCTCCTCTTGTCTCTGTTGAGTTGCCGTCGATCGTGAGGCTCGCCGTCGATCGTACTTGCCTCGCCGTGAACCTATCTCTGCCGGAACCCGTGGCCGCAGTAACCAATCGTCACCTGAGCAGAGCATCCGGGCAAAGAGCTCGAACTCTCTGTTTTGGGTATGCCCGAGCCATTGGTTCGGGCCCTTTTCTTTTCTTTTTTTTCTTTTTATTTCCTGGCCCGAACCAGACCACTGAACAACTGAACCGGTCAGTTCCTTTTGTTTCTTTTGATGGAGTTAAAACCCGTCGTAACAATCACGTCCGTCGGATCTTCAATATCTTCACATGAGCTGTTTGACACGTTCCACATGCGGCGATCTGATTTAGAGTTCTAAAGCCTACATAAATAAAAATAAATCGTAATTAGACGCATAATAAAACATGAATCTATTAAAACCAATTAATGCATCTAAATAACTCAATTAAGCGCGTTTATTCATTAAATTCCGAATTATTCACTTAACACAGATAAACATTAATTATCCTTATTTTAACTAAAAATACGACTAACAAATAGGTCGAAAGGTATATAAAAATGTGTATATTTTCCATATATCAAATACCCCCAAACCTAAATTTTGCTAGTCCTCGAGCAAAACAAAACAAAACAAAACAAAGAAATCTAACTAATCCACTTTCGCAGGAAATCGCGATTGCATTTAGCGCATGCAACAAGCCTTTTAAACCCCCAGGTGTCCCTGGCTGGACGAGTGAAGTCTCGTGAGGGTTTGCAGCCATGCTACCCACAAACATGTATTTATGAAATAAACCTATTTAATCTAAGTGTAAAAAGAAATAGAAAATCACTACAAAACAAAACAATCCTAATATCCCTTCGAATGCAAACTGCAATGTTTAAGAAAATTAACCACATGTACTTGGATTTATAATCAACTGGAATATAGAAGCCCTCAAGTAAGTGGTTTTATTCTACACCTTCATCTTGGAAGTTTCTGCTCAATAGGATATAGCATGATACTTTATATAGTAAAAGTGTAGAACATTGTAGCAATACATTCTAAATTTCTGTCTTACACATATCCAGTGTTACCCATCAACCAAAGAACATCAGAATCAACACAGTCGTCGTAATCTTTAGGTTCATGATAGCACAGATCTGCGCGCCTCCTTCGGGTCCAACATTCTAGATTTGAGAGGATAATACACCACAGACTTTTTTTTTTTGCTAGGACTGTGTAAGGCCTGACTTCAAGATGCTTAGGTTTAGCAATGACTCAGGCCAATTCCCAGCCAGTTGGCTTAGGGCATTAGGTTTTAAAAGACCGCTTCGGGCCCGAGCATCAGCCTAAGTTAATCCTATAAAGTCAAGCAGCCCCTTTTTTTTATTCATTTTGTTTTCATTTTTCGCATTTTTTCCTTTTCAGCATTCATATTTTCAGCACATCTTTATTTTGTCCAGGCTGTATTATACTCTCAACCTATTTCCGGTTCCAATCCCTTGCCATAGCCAAGTAAATGGTCTATCATGATCTTTTAAGCTCAACAGACAACCACATATCATCCAATGACTCTGACTAAAGATATCCCACTGTAAATTAGCATTCAACAAATCTCTAGACTGTATTACTTTATGTAACTAGTGTGTGTGAGTGAGTTTTACTAGCTCAAGCACATGTTCCAAGAGGACTGTAACAGAAAGATACTGCTCAGTTAAGTTCTCTATCCTCCAGTATACTTACTCACACTTCCAATGCAAATTAATCTCTTAAAAATTGAAGTATGCATCATTTTTTTTTGTTTTTCAAAAAAATTTTCAATTTTTTTTTTAAATAAAAACCAAAGAAATACTACTTTTCTTTTCTACACCCCCAAACCTAAACGAAACATTGCCCTCAATGTGTACCAAAATAAATATCACAATGACGAGGAAAAGAAAAGGAGTGTAAGGAAAGAAATCACCTGAATGGAGATGCCTCAGGGTAGATGTAGAGCATTGAAACACACAAACTAAGAATGAGGAGTAAGTACAAAATATGGAAAAAGAAAATACACCCCCACACCCAGATTGTAGCATCCCCACACATGTATCAACAACCTAAATATTAAACAAATAAAAAGCTATCAAAAAACAAAAAAAAAAAAAAATTTGGGTTGCCTCCCAAGAGCGCTAAGTTTTACGTCTTCAGCCAGACGTAACCAAAAATCATGTAGGAGCATTAGGTTCATCCAAATCTAGAACAATCTCTAGATCGAACCTCCTTTACTGATTTTGGTGGAGGCAGACTTGAAATTAAGTCAACTTTGGCCTTATCAACTGCAATTCCTTTATTAGAAATAACATGCCCCAGAACTATCCCTTGACGAACCATAAAGTGACATTTCTCCCAATTTAGCACAAGATTTGTTTCTTTACACCTTGCCAAGACAAGAGACAAGTGGTGTAAACATTCATCGAAAGAGGATCCAAACACCGAGAAGTCATCCATGAAAATTTCAAGAAATCGCTCAACCATATCTGAAAATATGCTCATCATGCACCGCTGGAATGTGGCGGGTGCATTACATAACCCAAATGGCATGCGGCGATATGCATATGTTCCAAAAGGACAAGTGAATGTGGTCTTTTCTTGATCCTCTGGGGCAATGGGAATTTGATTGTAGCCTGAATAGCCATCTAAAAAGCAATAGTAGCTATGACCAGCAAGTCGCTCAAGCATCTGATCAATGAATGGTAAAGGAAAGTGATCTTTCCTTGTGACCGAGTTCAATTTTCTGTAGTCAATACAAACCCGCCACCCAGTGGTCATTCGGGTGGGGACTAATTCATTATTATCATTTTTGACTACTGTGATTCCTGACTTCTTAGGAACAACCTGAACGGGGCTGACCCAAGTACTATCTGATATGGGGTAAATGATGCCAACATCTAACAATTTTAGCACCTCGGTTCTGACGACCTCCTTCATATTCGGGTTAAGACTGCGTTGCATTTCACGGGAAGATTTTGCATGCTCCTCAAGGTAAATGTGATGCATACACAGAGCAGGACTTATACCCTTAATGTCTGCTATTGTCCACCCCAAAGCTGCCTTATGTTCGCGAAGAACATTAAGCAACTTGCCTTCCTGTTCTGAATCAAGGTCTGAAGAGATGATAACAGGCAAGGTATTAGAAGAACCTAAAAACGCATATTTAAGTGTATCAGGCAATGGTTTTAGGTCAAGTTGGGGTGGTTTTTCAATAGATGGGACAAGTTTAGACTCGGGAACTGGAAGAGGTTCCACCCTGGCTGTCCATTTGGTCGGGTCCAAAACAGGGGTAGAGTCAAGCAATGCATTGACGTCTCTAATGGACCCTTCGATGTCAAGGTCTAAGCCAAAATGAGTTAAACATGTCTGGAGGGGATCATCATTTAAAACAGTTTGCAGAGATTCTTCTACTAAACTTTCAATCATATTCACTGCAAAAGAATCATCCGTCTCTGGGGGTTGTTGTCTATCATTAAAGACATTGAGTTTGACCTTTAAATTGCCAAAAGACAACTTCATAACCCCATTTCTACAATTTATTATGGCATTGGATGTGGCTAAGAATGGCCTTCCCAAAATCACAGGAATCTGACTACCAGGATTCTGCACAGGTTGGGTATCTAAGACAATAAAGTCTACTGGGAAGTAAAATTTATCCACCTGAACCAGAACATCCTCAATAACACCGCGTGAAACTTTAACTGATCTGTCTGCAAGTTGCAGTGTTATGGTAGTCGGTTTCAACTCTCCTAACCCAAGTTGCTCATAAACAGAGAATGGTAGCAAATTTACACTAGCTCCTAAGTCCAACAATGCCCTCTCCACAGTATGGTCTCCTATAACGCATGAAATTGTGGGACATCCTGGATCTTTGAACTTAGGAGGAGTGTTATACTTAAGAATTGAGCTAACTTGTTCAGTGAGAAACACTTTCTTGTGTGCATTCAATTTTCTTTTCTGGGTGCACATGTCTTTTAAGAATCTTGCATAAGCGGGAACTTGCTTAATAGCGTCGAGCAATGGAATATTGATTTGCACTTTCTTAAAAATTTCCATTGTCTCATCAAGTTTGTTCCCTTGAGATGTTTTTGCAAGTCTTTGAGGAAAAGGTGCCTTGGGTATATAGGGTGGAATATGGCTCGACTCAGAACATGAAGAAGCTTCTAGGCTCTTCTTCGATGTATTAGGACTCACGTCTGGTCTAGTGGTGCTCTCTTGGTCCTCACCCTTTCTAGCGGTTGTGTCTATGGCAGTCTTAGGTAGTTCAACATTATTGTCAGTCTGTTTGCCACTCCTAAGTATAGTTATGGCTTTAACCTGCGCTGGAGATTGATCTTGACAAGAATTAGATCCCGCTTCAAATTGTCCTTTGGGATTACCTACAGGTTGACTAGGAAACCTACCTTTTCCCCTCTCATTTAATGCAGAAGCCAATTGACCCATTTGAAGTTCCAGCTTCGCAATTGCTTGCGAGTTGGCATGTAAAGAATGTTGGGTATCTTTTTGAAATTGTAGAGAGCTTTGCATGAACAAATTCAACGTATCCTCAAGAGATGGTTTCTTGGGTTGTGTAAGGAATATTTGAACTTGTTGAGGGTAAGATTGATTGGGAGGGTACCCTGGAGGTCCTCCTTGATGCGGTCCTTTGGACCATGAAAAATTGGGATGCCTTGCCCAACCTGGGTTATAAGTTTCCGAATATGGGTTATTACCAGGTCGAGGAAAGGCATTTATAGCATTAGCCTGATCGCTATTGTATTCCACTCCAGAGGTGTTAGAGGGACAGTTTTGTGTGACATGGGAGGGGTTAGAGCAAATAGCACACGCATTGACATGTGATGGCATGTGGGGCCCACCAGCAGACATCAACGCATCAAAACGTTGTGTCAGGCTGTCGATCTTGGAAATCAAATGTGCATTATTGTCTACCTCATATACGCCTCCTTTCTTTTGAAAAGGAAACATTCTGTCAACTCTACTTGAGCAATCCCATTGCTGAGAATTCTCGCATAGAGTCTCAATAAAGTCCCATGCTTCTTCTGCACTCTTCATCATCACTGACCCACCACTAGCGGCATCAACCATTTGACGGTTCTGAGGTGTTAAACAGTCATAAAAGAATTGAACTTGTTGCCACTTTAAAAATCCATGGTGTGGACACTTAAGGAGCAAATTCTTCCATCTTTCCCAACACTCATAAAAGTGTTCACCCTCCTTCTGCATGAAATTTGTAATTTCTCTACGAAGGGCATGAGTTTTATGAACAGGGAAGAATTTGTTCAAAAATTTTTCAGCTCATTGATCCCAACTCCTAATTGTTCCAACTTCTAAAGAGTTCAACCATGCTTTCGCTTTTTCTTTCAAAGAAAAGGGAAAGAGGCGCAACCTAACAGATTCATCAGAGAAATTTTGGAATTTAAATGTAGCATAAATGTCAAGGAACTCTTTAACATGATTATATGGATCTTCTTTATTGGAACCATAGAATGTGGGCAAGAGTTGCATCACCCCTGGTTTCAACTCGAAGTGGTGTGCCGTGGTGAGCGGCAACACTATGCAGGAAGGTGAGTTGAATTGAATGGGGGATGAATAATCTTTTAATGTCTTCCTCACATTCTCATTTTCCATGTTACCTAATTGATGTGTAACATCCATTGTATGTTTTAATCTTGCTTTAAAAGTTCTTTCAATTTCTAGGTCAAGAGGTGCAAGCTGTTCACCCAGTGACCGACGACCAAGCATACACTAATTAACGACACTAAAAATCAAATATCTAGAACACACCTAAAAATCGCAACTAACACAAGTATGCAATCACAAAAAGAAATATAAAAATACCAAACACCTAGAAAAATTAAAAGAGAAGGTAAAAGAATGCAAACGCAGGGAAAGGGGTGGCCCTTCCAACATTGGCGAGGATTTCGCGTCTTCTCTTACTCCTACAAAGAGACAAAACACTAATAAGCAACAAACATTATACTAAATTAAAACTAAACTACTCTAAGAATTTGGTAAATTATCCTACGTAGTCCCCGGCAACGGCGCCAAAAACTTGATGTAAATTTTAATATAATACTCGCAAGCGCACGAATCCATAGCAGAATAGTGGCTACGAGGTCGATCCCTCAGAGACTTAGTAAGATATTCAACCTAATTCTAGAGTACGTAGCAAGTAGTAATGAAATGTAAAGTTCTAATTTTTATTTTCTTTTTAAGCAATCAATTGTTCAACTAAACTAAAAACACAGAAATTAACCAAACAAAAGATAAAATAATAAAGAAAAATCCTGTTTGCTGTTTTCAATCCGTCTGTAACCCCGTCCTGCTTTCCTCTTTCCTCCACCTTCAGCAACAGTCTCTCAACTGCACGCCTCAACCGTTCTACTCTTTCTCTCGAACAGAGTAGACAGTCCCCAATTCCAGCCAAAGTAAAGCAGCCCTTTTTCCTCTCTGGCAGCACTGCTCTTCTTTCTCAAGCAAGAACAGTGCTGTTCTCCTCCGTTCTGTACTGATCAGTTCTCTCTCGAGCACATATCAGTTTTGCTTCTCTCTCTCGAGCAAAAGCAAGTCTCCTTCGTTCTTCCTTTCTCCACAGACCAACCAACTCCAGCACAGAGCCACCACCACAGCTCTCTTCTCCGGCCGAGCAGAATCTCTCCCGTCGGCACTGCCCAATACCCAGCCAGCCTTCAGCACAGAGCAGCCGTCACCTCTCTCTGGCCTCCCCCTTCTTTCTGGCAATCACGAGTCCAAAAGCCACCCACTTTCCTGCCACAGCACAGCCGTCACCTCTGAACAAAACAGGGCCGTCCAGAACAGCAGAGCCAGAACCCGAACCTTCTCCTTCTACCATGGCCGACACACCCCCTCTCCCTTCTCTACCTCTCGACAGAGCTGCCACTTGCACAGTACGGCCGCCGACCACTCTCTACCTCTCGACAAAGCCTCCACCAACCACGAGCAGAATACAGAACCCCTTTTTTTCTTTCTCAACAGCCGGCCCTGCTCCTTTTATTGACAATCGTCCACTCTTTGAACAGCAATCTTCCTTCCTGAGGCCGGCCTAATCAGCGACATTCCATTCTCAGCACAACTTCAAACTCCTCAAACAGTAATTTCCATTTTTAGATACCGGCCAAGGCATGAGCTTTCTGTCCTTTTTCCCTTCCAAATCGAGCCAGAACCGTCACCGTTGCATCCGATTTCCATTGTCTCTTCCATCTCCGGCGACTCATGGCCCTGTCCACCGGCATGCTCTGTCCTGTCCTACTTCGGCCGCCATTACCCTCTTCACAATCGAGCTCCTCTTGTCTCTGTTGAGTCGCCGTCGATCGTACTTGCCTCACCGTGAACCTATCTCTGCCGGAACCCATGGCCGCAGTAACCAATCGTCACCTGAGCAGAGCATCCGGGCAGAGAGCTCGAACTCTCTGTTTTGGGTATGCCCGAGCCATCGGTTCAAGCCCTTTTCTTTTCTTTTTTTTTATTTATTTCCTGGCCCGAACCAGACCATTGAACAACTGAACCGGTCAGTTCCTTTTGTTTCTTTTGATGGAGATAAAACCCGTCGTAACAATCACGTCCGTCGGATCTTCAATATCTTCACATGAGCTGTTTGACGCGTTCCACATGCGGCGATCTGATTTAGAGTTCTAAAGCCTACATAAATAAAAATAAATCGTAATTAGACGCATAATAAAACATGAATCTATTAAAACCAATTAATGCATCTAAATAACTCAATTAAGCGCGTTTATTCATTAAATTCCGAATTATTCACTTAACACAGATAAACATTAATTATCCTTATTTTAACTAAAAATACGACTAACAAATAGGTAGAAAGGTATATAAAAATGTGTATATTTTCCATATATCAAGAGACGAGAAGATGTAGCGGGAACCGCAGCGCGCGGACTGGGAGAGGTCCGAGTCAGGGTTCAGAAATAGGAAAGGCTCCGCCGATGTGAGGCGGCGGAGGGCTTCCAGGTCGCTAGGGCTGCTTCCGTTGATGGCCTCCGCCATCGGTCTCTCTCTCGGCTCGGGCGGCCTTAAACCCTACGTCCAAGGCAATCGCAGGGTTTAATCCTGGAAGCACCAATACATATACGGCGATACCATACGATATGATATAGGTACGGCGATGAAAAATAATTTTTAAAATCAAAATAAGTTTGTTAAAAAAATATTTTATATATTTTTAAAATATATTTTAAATTAGTTATAATGTCAAAATAAATAATCAATATAATAAAAAAATTATAACAAACACCCGTAACAATCATAAGATCCACAACTAACACACAATCCAATGTTAGTTGGGATATCTAATATGGAGTATAGAATAAGAGTAAGCAAAGAACACCCATGGAGAAGAGAGATACCTAATATCATCTCCGTCGTCACCACTGACATCCTCATCCTCATCGAGCTCAGCATCATCCTCTTCATCATCTTCATCATTTCCTTCATCCTCCCCACCATACTCTTTCCTCTCGTCCTTCTCCAAATACCTCTCCAACTCCTTAATCTTCAGGAATTAGTCTTCGACATCTCTCACTCCATCGCCTTCTTCCTCCTCATCGTCCTCACCCTCCTCCTCATTATCCCTATCCTCCCTTTCTTCCGCATCATCTTCTTCGTCACTGACTTCTAGATTTTCAACATCCTCAAAATCCTCTCTTTCATTCTCATCATTAGCTTCGCCCTCCTCCGCTTGCCTGCCTTCAACCTTGGGTCCCGCTAAAAACTTGGAAATCTGCTCGGGATTCCGTTTGAAGTGATTCAACTTGTGACGGAGACCGGGAATGAGGTGCTGGGTCTGGAGGTCAATTTGCTGCCAAATTTGCTCCGCATCGAATCCGTCGAGGAGGAGACGATCGAAGGGGGATTTAGGACACAAGGAGGCGAGAGACGAGAAGATGTAGCGGGAGCCGCAGCGCGCGGACTGGGAGAGGTCCGAGTCAGGGTTCAGAAATAGGAAAGGCTCCACCAATGTGAGGCGGCGGAGGGCTTCCAGGTCGCTGGGGCTGCTTCCGTTGACGGCCTCCGCCATCGGTCTCTCTCTCGGCTTGGGCGGCCTTAAACCCTACGTCCAAGGCAATCGCAGGGTTTAATCCTGGAAGCACCAATACATATACGGCGATACCATACGATATGATATAGGTACGGCGATAAAAAATAATTTTTAAAATCAAAATAAGTTTGTTAAAAAAATATTTTATATATTTTTAAAATATATTTTAAATTAGTTATAATGTCAAAATAAATAATAAATATAATAAAAAAATTATAACAAACACCCGTAACAATCATAATATCCACAACTAACACACAATCCAATGTTAGTTGGGATATCTAATATAGAGTATAGAATAAGGGTAAGCAAAGAACACCCATGGAGAAGAGAGATACCTAATATCATCTCCGTCGTCACCACTGACATCCTCATCCTCATCGACCTCAGCATCGTCCTCTTCATCATCTTTATCATTTCCTTCATCCTCCCCACCATACTCTTTCCTCTCGTCCTACTCCAATTACCTCTCCAACTCCTTAATCTTCAGGAATTGGTCTTTGACATCTCTCACTCCATCGCCTTCTTCCTCCTCATCGTCCTCACCCTCCTCCTCATTGTCCCTATCCTCCCTTTCTTCCGCATCATCTTCTTCGTCACTGACTTCTAGATTTTCAACATCCTCAAAATCCTCTCTTTCATTCTCATCATTAGCTTCGCCCTCCTCCGCTTGCCTGCCTTCAACCTTGGGTTCCGCTAAAAACTTGGAAATCTGCTCGGGATTCCGTTTGAAGTGATTCAACTTGCGACGGAGACCGGGAATGAGGTGCTGGGTCTGGAGGTCAATTTGCTGCCAAATTTGCTCCGCATCGAATCCGTCGAGGAGGAGACGATTGAAGGGGGATTTAGGACACAAGGGGGCGAGAGACGAGAAGATGTAGCAGGAGCCGCAGCGCGCGGACTGGGAGAGGTCCGAGTCAGGGTTCAGAAATAGGAAAGGCTCCACCGATGTGAGGCGGCGAAGGGCTTCCAGGTCGCTGGGACTGCTTCCGTTGACGGCCTCCGCCATCGGTCTCTCTCTCGGCTCGGGCGGCCTTAAACCCTACGTCCAAGGCAGTCGCAGGGTTTAATCCTGGAAGCACCAATAGATATACGGCGATACCATACGATATGATATAGGTACGACGATAAAAAATAATTTTTAAAATCAAAATAAGTTTGTTAAAAAAATATTTTATATATTTTTAAAATATATTTTAAATTAGTTATAATGTCAAAATAAATAATAAATATAATAAAAAAATTATAACAAACACCCGTAACAATCATAATATCCACAACTAACACACAATCCAATGTTAGTTGGGATATCTAATATGGAGTATAGAATAAGAGTAAGCAAAGAACACCCATGGAGAAGAGAGATACCTAATATCATCTCCGTCGTCACCACTGACATCCTCATCCTCATCGACCTCAGCATCGTCCTCTTCATCATCTTCATCATTTCCTTCATCCTCCTCACCATACTCTTTCCTCTCGTCCTTCTCCAAATACCTCTCCAACTTCTTAATCTTCAGGAATTGGTGTTCGACATCTCTCACTCCATCGCCTTCTTCCTCCTCATCGTCCTCACCCTCCTCCTCATTGTCCCTATCCTCCCTTTCTTCCGCATCATCTTCTTCGTCACTGACTTCTAGATTTTCAACATCCTCAAAATCCTCTCTTTCATTCTCATCATTAGCTTCGCCCTCCTCCGCTTGCCTGCCTTCAACCTTGGGTCCCGCTAAAAACTTGGAAATCTGCTCGGGATTCCGTTTGAAGTGATTCAACTTGCGACGGAGACCGGGAATGAGGTGCTGGGTCTGGAGGTCAATTTGCTGCCAAATTTGCTCCGCATCGAATCCGTCGAGGAGGAGACGATCGAAGGGGGATTTAGGACACAAGGGGGCGAGAGACGAGAAGATGTAGCGGGAGCCGCAACGCGCGGACTGGGAGAGGTCCGAGTCAGGGTTCAGAAATAGGAAAGGCTCCGCCGATGTGAGGCGGCGGAGGGCTTCCGCCAATGTTTTGCAATTTATTATACTTCTGTACACCGCCATACTTCCAGTGAAATTCTATCTTTGGCCTTGTTTTTTAGTGATCTTTTGAGGAGAGATAGTATTAGGTGGCACATATTAAGCTTTGTAAAACTCACCGAAAAGGACACAAACTCAAGGTCTAGGAAATTCCTTCAGCACCTATTTCAGGTAACTCTTGTTATATCTATCTAATCTTGTTATGTCTGTCTTTTGTTTATTAATACCTATCCTGTTTTATTGTATTGCAGGGGTTAATATCCAGATTTGGAGGGCTTGAATTAAGATGCCGATTAAGCCATCCTCGCATGAGGGGATTGTTTAAGAATCTTTTTGCAGATAGGGTTTTTTCAGAGATATTTTTCATCAATTCTGGGCTTCAAGATCTGCTGGAAGTCATTAATCTGTACAACTAAATTCCTTTTGTTTTTCCTTTTCTATCCGGTTCTTGTATTTGATGAATAGACAAGACAATTGATTTCTCCTTTTAACATGAAGATTTTTCTTTTTCTTGTAAGCTTTCTGCACAAGTGAATCTATTAAACTAGCTCTTGGCATTCGTATGCTCCTGTGAAGACAACTTTTTAATATTCAAATTCCTTCATATCAAAAACAAAATCCTGGCATTTGTATGCTCCTGTGCATACAAGTATGAAGTACCCTACGACTCCATGTTTTAGGAATTTGGTGAACTCTTAGCCTCGTAGTTAGGCTACGATACATGTATTTTTTATACCTTCAATTATACTCCTTCCAGAATAACCTGTCTGGATATGAAAACCAAAGTGAAGTAAAACTGATATTCAGTTCAAATTGGGTTTCCAATGCAGGCAAGTGTTTTGGATGGAGGAGAGTACCGATAATTTCGTACATATAATTCAGATTCTTATGCTGGAGAAACAATAGCATCTAAGAAAAAAAGGAGATACCCAGAATGGTACTATATTGTACAGTGCCCAAATGACTGGAATGTAGTGAGTACTATTTCTTCTTTGAGTAATGCTATATCTCCAGCTTTTTTATCACGGCCAACATCACGTGCTTGTGTATTGAAAGAAAATGAAAATGGGACCCACAGCAATGGAATACACTAGCACGTGAGGTGGCCGTGAGAAAAAAGTGGTAGGAGAAACATTTTCCTTCTTCTTTTCTTATAGTTGAAGTTAAGCATAAATTTGTTACTTTTAGGTGTGACAGAAAACTATGGCATGGTGAAAAAAGCTCAGAATTTGCTTTCTCAATATCAATTGTGAAAGCAAGTTTAGCTCATAATTTGCATTTTAACCTATATGCAAATTATATGGTGTTGATTGGCTTACGCATGGCTGCAAAGCAATCTTCTTGTATGCAAATTACGAGCTACTTTGGTCACCCATGGGGAAGCAGTCATCCTGACATAATCATAAATATTTACCTACTTTATAAAGACAAGATAAATAAGAATAAACACTTGTGGTAAGTAGTCAGGAGAAAAGAGAAACTCTCTTCATTGTCTTAGTGCAGAAAGGCTAATTAAAACTCTCATATGTGTTTACCAAATTTTATTGAATGTTGACTAGGCTGAGGAGATTTACTTCGAACAATAAGGAAAGTTCAAGAAAAACTGGGTTAAGGAGCAGTACTTATTTGGAAGTTGGGAGTACATGCAGGTAGGGGTGTTCGCGGCCGGCCGCGTCCGAGGTGTCCGTGGCCATGTCCGCGCCGAAAAGATTTGTCCGTGTATTTCAGCCACGGACACGGCCAAGGGGACCTTGGACAGCCGTCTGTCCGAGGTCCGAGGAGGAAGAGTGGAGGAGGGGCGGCGGCCGGCGGGGCGGAGGAGGAGGGCGGCGGGGTGGGGGGAGGAGGGGGCGGTCACGGAGGGGGGGCGCCGCGACGGGGTGGAGGGGAGGACGGAGAGGCCGTCCCCGGGTCATCGACGCGGCCACCGCCGGCGACGGGTAAAAAAAAATTCGTTTTTTACCTTTCTTCCGGCGCGCTGTGGCTTCCGACAGTCTTCCGGCGCGCTGTGGTCGCGGCGGGCTGTCGAGGGGGGCTGTTGAGGGAGGCGGTCGCGGCAGGGTCGAGGGGGCAGTCGCGGCAGGCTCGAGGGGGGCAGTCGCGGCGGGGTCAAGGGGGCGGTCGCGGAGGAGGAGGGAGCGAGGGCGGGGGTGGAGGAGGATTGGAGGAGGGAGCGAGGGGGTGGAGAGGAGGGCGATGGGGTGGGGAGGAGGGAGCCGGGGGGGGGGGGGGGGGTGTATTTATAAAAAAAAAATGTCCGTGTCCGCGTCCGTGTCCGCCGGACTATCGGACACGGACATAAAATTCGCGGGCAGTTTTATACGGACACGGACGCGGACAACCTCTGTCCGCGTCCGTGTCTGTCCAGGAACACCCCTACATGCAGGGGGTGCATGGTTTTCAAAACCGGACCGGACCGGCCGGTCCGACCGCGGAGAACCGGAACCGGGCTGGAAACTGGTTCGGTTCACCCGGTTTACCCCGGTTTGGTAAACCGGCCGGTTTGTCTTAAACCGGACCGGTCCAAACCAGTCACGGATTTTTTTTTTTTTTTTTTTTTTTGAAAAAAATTGTTGTTTAACCCCCCCCCCCTCCTCCCAAACCAACAGCCTTAACCACCTGGGCTACCTGGGCTCTTGTGTTAATATGATACAAATTAACTATTTAATATATATTTACCATTTATACTTCAAAACCGGGTCATTCCGGTTTGACCCCGGTTTGACCGTGGTCAAACCGCGGTCCAACCGGACCGGCCATCGATCCGGGTCGATGGCCGGTCCGGTTTTGAAAACCTTGAGGGGGTGAACCGGGTCATATGTCATTCCATTGCCATGCCGCATCAGTTCAAAAATTAGCAGTAAGTATATTTATAAAAATAAGGTTGAGCTAATGATTGCTAGCATAGTTGAAATGCATAGTCTATTTATTCATTGAAATTTTTAACTAAAAACTATGCCCTTGATTTCTAGTGATATGGATCTTTGTTGTAGGTGGAACATGGAAATCCTCATCTCCTCTGGAGTGCAAGTGAAGATGGCACAGTAAAGCAGCATGACATACGTGAGAGCTGTCTTTGCAGGCGTAGTGAACAACCTTGCCATAATGTTTTGGTAAGTTCTAAGTGTTTTTTTTGGGATAAAATTGCACTAAGCCCGGATATAATATGGCTTAATTTCCTTTTTTCTTTTCTTTCTTCACTTTCTATGTTGATTGGTCAGATAGCAATTAAATCTTCCACTATTATAGGTTGATCTCCGATTAGGTCATAAAAGGTCAATTTCTGATCCACCTTGTGGCATTCTTAGTTTAGTCGCATGCGATATCAGTCTTACGCGACCTTATCAGCTCCTTGTTGGTGGACGGTAAGTATGCTATTAAGGGCTTTTTATTTTTTCTAATCCCAGTAGTTAGTGAATGATGTAAAAAGGGCTCTTTATACCTAATATTTTCCTTCTTAATTCTTTCAGCGATGCATTTGGGCGTCTGTACGACAGACGGATGCTTACATTGCATAGTATTACCCAAAGGCCTCCAGAATGTGTCAATATGTTTTGCCCGGATCATTTATCACAGGTAAGTGGGTATAGCCTAATGAAATTTTTCGCGTATGTTTAAATTTGAAATCTTTCGTGTCTTCTACATAATTTAGATTTGATTTCTTATGTACCCGTTTTCTTTTATTCTTTGGCAGGGAGGTTATCTCAATGACGTGGGTCATGTGTCATTCCATTGCCATGCCGCATCAGTTCAAAAATTAGCAGTAAGTATATTTATAAAAATAAGGTTGAGCTAATGATTGCTAGCATAGTTGAAATGCATAGTCTATTTATTCATTGAAATTTTTAACTAAAAACTATGCCCTTGATTTCTAGTGATATGGATCTTTGTTGTAGGTGGAACATGGAAATCCTCATCTCCTCTGGAGTGCAAGTGAAGATGGCACAGTAAAGCAGCATGACATACGTGAGAGCTGTCTTTGCAGGCGTAGTGAACAACCTTGCCATAATGTTTTGGTAAGTTCTAAGTGTTTTTTTTGGGATAAAATTGCACTAAGCCCGGATATAATATGGCTTAATTTCCTTTTTTCTTTTCTTTCTTCACTTTCTATGTTGATTGGTCAGATAGCAATTAAATCTTCCACTATTATAGGTTGATCTCCGATTAGGTCATAAAAGGTCAATTTCTGATCCACCTTGTGGCATTCTTAGTTTAGTCTCATGCGATATCAGTCTTACGCGACCTTATCAGCTCCTTGTTGGTGGACGGTAAGTATGCTATTAAGGGCTTTTTATTTGTTCTAATCCCAGTAGTTAGTGAATGATGTAAAAAGGGCTCTTTATACCTAATATTTTCCTTCTTAATTCTTTCAGCGATGCATTTGGGCGTCTGTACGACAGACGGATGCTTACATTGCATAGTATTACCCAAAGGCCTCCAGAATGTGTCAATATGTTTTGCCCGGATCATTTATCACAGGTAAGTGGGTATAGCCTAATGAAATTTTTCGTGTATGTTTAAATTTGAAATCTTTCGTGTCTTCTACATAATTTAGATTTGATTTCTTATGTACCCGTTTTCTTTTATTCTTTGGCAGGGAGGTTATCTCAATGACGTGGGTCATGTGTCATTCCATTGCCATGCCGCATAAGTTCAAAAATTAGCAGTAAGTATATTTATAAAAATAAGGTTGAGCTAATGATTGCTAGCATAGTTGAAATGCATAGTCTATTTATTCATTGAAATTTTTAACTAAAAACTATGCCCTTGATTTCTAGTGATATGGATCTTTGTTGTAGGTGGAACATGGAAATCCTCATCTCCTCTGGAGTGCAAGTGAAGATGGCACAGTAAAGCAGCATGACATACGTGAGAGCTGTCTTTGCAGGCGTAGTGAACAACCTTGCCATAATGTTTTGGTAAGTTCTAAGTGTTTTTTTTGGGATAAAATTGCACTAAGCCCGGATATAATATGGCTTAATTTCCTTTTTTCTTTTCTTTCTTCACTTTCTATGTTGATTGGTCAGATAGCAATTAAATCTTCCACTATTATAGGTTGATCTCCGATTAGGTCATAAAAGGTCAATTTCTGATCCACCTTGTGGCATTCTTAGTTTAGTCTCATGCGATATCAGTCTTACGCGACCTTATCAGCTCCTTGTTGGTGGACGGTAAGTATGCTATTAAGGGCTTTTTATTTTTTCTAATCCCAGTAGTTAGTGAATGATGTAAAAAGGGCTCTTTAAACCTAATATTTTCCTTCTTAATTCTTTCAGCGATGCATTTGGGCGTCTGTACGACAGACGGATGCTTACATTGCATAGTATTACCCAAAGGCCTCCAGAATGTGTCAATATGTTTTGCCCGGATCATTTATCACAGGTAAGTGGGTATAGCCTAATGAAATTTTTCATGTATGTTTAAATTTGAAATCTTTCGTGTCTTCTACATAATTTAGATTTGATTTCTTATGTACCCGTTTTCTTTTATTCTTTGGCAGGGAGGTTATCTCAATGACGTGGGTCATGTGTCATTCCATTGCCATGCCGCATCAGTTCAAAAATTAGCAGTAAGTATATTTATAAAAATAAGGTTGAGCTAATGATTGCTAGCATAGTTGAAATGCATAGTCTATTTATTCATTGAAATTTTTAACTAAAAACTATGCCCTTGATTTCTAGTGATATGGATCTTTGTTGTAGGTGGAACATGGAAATCCTCATCTCCTCTGGAGTGCAAGTGAAGATGGTACAGTAAAGCAGCATGACATACGTGAGAGCTGTCTTTGCAGGCGTAGTGAACAACCTTGCCATAATGTTTTGGTAAGTTCTAAGTGTTTTTTTTGGGATAAAATTGCACTAAGCCCGGATATAATATGGCTTAATTTCCTTTTTTCTTTTCTTTCTTCACTTTCTATGTTGATTGGTCAGATAGCAATTAAATCTTCCACTATTATAGGTTGATCTCCGATTAGGTCATAAAAGGTCAATTTCTGATCCACCTTGTGGCATTCTTAGTTTAGTCTCATGCGATATCAGTCTTACGCGACCTTATCAGCTCCTTGTTGGTGGACGGTAAGTATGCTATTAAGGGCTTTTTATTTGTTCTAATCCCAGTAGTTAGTGAATGATGTAAAAAGGGCTCTTTATACCTAATATTTTCCTTCTTAATTCTTTCAGCGATGCATTTGGGCGTCTGTACGACAGACGGATGCTTACATTGCATAGTATTACCCAAAGGCCTCCAGAATGTGTCAATATGTTTTGCCCGGATCATTTATCACAGGTAAGTGGGTATAGCCTAATGAAATTTTTCGTGTATGTTTAAATTTGAAATCTTTCGTGTCTTCTACATAATTTAGATTTGATTTCTTATGTACCCGTTTTCTTTTATTCTTTGGCAGGGAGGTTATCTCAATGACGTGGGTCATGTGTCATTCCATTGCCATGCCGCATAAGTTCAAAAATTAGCAGTAAGTATATTTATAAAAATAAGGTTGAGCTAATGATTGCTAGCATAGTTGAAATGCATAGTCTATTTATTCATTGAAATTTTTAACTAAAAACTATGCCCTTGATTTCTAGTGATATGGATCTTTGTTGTAGGTGGAACATGGAAATCCTCATCTCCTCTGGAGTGCAAGTGAAGATGGCACAGTAAAGCAGCATGACATACGTGAGAGCTGTCTTTGCAGGCGTAGTGAACAACCTTGCCATAATGTTTTGGTAAGTTCTAAGTGTTTTTTTTGGGATAAAATTGCACTAAGCCCGGATATAATATGGCTTAATTTCCTTTTTTCTTTTCTTTCTTCACTTTCTATGTTGATTGGTCAGATAGCAATTAAATCTTCCACTATTATAGGTTGATCTCCGATTAGGTCATAAAAGGTCAATTTCTGATCCACCTTGTGGCATTCTTAGTTTAGTCTCATGCGATATCAGTCTTACGCGACCTTATCAGCTCCTTGTTGGTGGACGGTAAGTATGCTATTAAGGGCTTTTTATTTTTTCTAATCCCAGTAGTTAGTGAATGATGTAAAAAGGGCTCTTTAAACCTAATATTTTCCTTCTTAATTCTTTCAGCGATGCATTTGGGCGTCTGTACGACAGACGGATGCTTACATTGCATAGTATTACCCAAAGGCCTCCAGAATGTGTCAATATGTTTTGCCCGGATCATTTATCACAGGTAAGTGGGTATAGCCTAATGAAATTTTTCATGTATGTTTAAATTTGAAATCTTTCGTGTCTTCTACATAATTTAGATTTGATTTCTTATGTACCCGTTTTCTTTTATTCTTTGGCAGGGAGGTTATCTCAATGACGTGGGTCATGTGTCATTCCATTGCCATGCCGCATCAGTTCAAAAATTAGCAGTAAGTATATTTATAAAAATAAGGTTGAGCTAATGATTGCTAGCATAGTTGAAATGCATAGTCTATTTATTCATTGAAATTTTTAACTAAAAACTATGCCCTTGATTTCTAGTGATATGGATCTTTGTTGTAGGTGGAACATGGAAATCCTCATCTCCTCTGGAGTGCAAGTGAAGATGGTACAGTAAAGCAGCATGACATACGTGAGAGCTGTCTTTGCAGGCGTAGTGAACAACCTTGCCATAATGTTTTGGTAAGTTCTAAGTGTTTTTTTTGGGATAAAATTGCACTAAGCCCGGATATAATATGGCTTAATTTCCTTTTTTCTTTTCTTTCTTCACTTTCTATGTTGATTGGTCAGATAGCAATTAAATCTTCCACTATTATAGGTTGATCTCCGATTAGGTCATAAAAGGTCAATTTCTGATCCACCTTGTGGCATTCTTAGTTTAGTCTCATGCGATATCAGTCTTACGCGACCTTATCAGCTCCTTGTTGGTGGACGGTAAGTATGCTATTAAGGGCTTTTTATTTGTTCTAATCCCAGTAGTTAGTGAATGATGTAAAAAGGGCTCTTTATACCTAATATTTTCCTTCTTAATTCTTTCAGCGATGCATTTGGGCGTCTGTACGACAGACGGATGCTTACATTGCATAGTATTACCCAAAGGCCTCCAGAATGTGTCAATATGTTTTGCCCGGATCATTTATCACAGGTAAGTGGGTATAGCCTAATGAAATTTTTCGTGTATGTTTAAATTTGAAATCTTTCGTGTCTTCTACATAATTTAGATTTGATTTCTTATGTACCCGTTTTCTTTTATTCTTTGGCAGGGAGGTTATCTCAATGACGTGGGTCATGTGTCATTCCATTGCCATGCCGCATCAGTTCAAAAATTAGCAGTAAGTATATTTATAAAAATAAGGTTGAGCTAATGATTGCTAGCATAGTTGAAATGCATAGTCTATTTATTCATTGAAATTTTTAACTAAAAACTATGCCCTTGATTTCTAGTGATATGGATCTTTGTTGTAGGTGGAACATGGAAATCCTCATCTCCTCTGGAGTGCAAGTGAAGATGGCACAGTAAAGCAGCATGACATACGTGAGAGCTGTCTTTGCAGGCGTAGTGAACAACCTTGCCATAATGTTTTGGTAAGTTCTAAGTGTTTTTTTTTGGGATAAAATTGCACTAAGCCCGGATATAATATGGCTTAATTTCCTTTTTTCTTTTCTTTCTTCACTTTCTATGTTGATTGGTCAGATAGCAATTAAATCTTCCACTATTATAGGTTGATCTCCGATTAGGTCATAAAAGGTCAATTTCTGATCCACCTTGTGGCATTCTTAGTTTAGTCTCATGCGATATCAGTCTTACGCGACCTTATCAGCTCCTTGTTGGTGGACAGTAAGTATGCTATTAAGGGCATTTTATTTGTTCTAATCCCAGTAGTTAGTGAATGATGTAAAAAGGGCTCTTTATACCTAATATTTTCCTTCTTAATTCTTTCAGTGATGCATTTGGGCGTCTGTACGACAGACGGATGCTTACATTGCATAGTATTACCCAAAGGCCTCCAGAATGTGTCAATATGTTTTGCCCGGATCATTTATCACAGGTAAGTGGGTATAGCCTAATGAAATTTTTCGTGTATGTTTAAATTTGAAATCTTTCGTGTCTTCTACATAATTTAGATTTGATTTCTTATGTACCCGTTTTCTTTTATTCTTTGGCAGGGAGGTTATCTCAATGACGTGGGTCATGTCACTTTTAGTCTGAGTGGCCAAGAGTTGCTTCTTAGTTATGCCGAAGAGAACATTTACCTATTTGATATAAAGAACACTGACATGTCACAGACGTATACTGGTCATGGGAACAGTAGGTTTTCCATTGTAGAGGCTAGCTTTTGGGGGGCAAATGGTAAACTTTCTCTCTCTAGTTTGACAATACAGGAGAATGCATTCCCTCTTTTTTGGTCAAACTGTGAACAGTGGATTTTGCTTTGATATAGGACAATACGTTGCGAGCGGCAGTAATAGAAAGGCATGGTATATTTGGGAGAAGAAAACTGGAAATTTAGTAAAAGTGTTGCATCATGAACATCCAAATCTGTCATGTAAGTTGATATTTACCATTTAAACCTACTAAACCATCCTATATGTTTTAAAGTTGGAATCTAATTTTTTTTATATGCTTACAGGTATAAAATGTGTTCAGCCACACCCATCTGATTGTTTAATTGCGACCACTGGTTATACCGTCTTTAAAAACAACCATCCGATCAAGATTTGGTAACCTTGTTCTCAAGATTCTTAGAAAGCTGGAAAGTGTAGATACTCCTCAACTTGTCCAACCTATGGTCACAAATGAACATATCCAGATATTAATAAATTAGTATCTTTGGATGAAGTTCTATTGGCAGTTCAACAAACGGTCTTGTGATGATTTTCAAGGCTGTTTTTATATGGGTCAGCAAGTTTTTAAACTCGTACAACAGTCTTGTGATAGTGCTAGTTGCTGTGCAGAGCATAACCCACACTTGTATATGTCTTACTCCAAAGTAGTCAATTAATCCACCCCGGATGATTTCAGGCCCAATACACTGTGTAAACTTTGTGTACAAGGTCATCTTAAAGGTCATGCTCAATCATCTTAGCCCTTTTTTGGATAAAATTATCTCTCCCTTCCAGTCATGGAATGCCAGCTCGCCGATATATCGGCGATATATCGCCGATATATCGGTATCGGACACAAACCGATACTCCGATACCATTAAGTATCGTTTTTTCCAATTTTTCCAAATATCGCCGATATATCGGCGATATATCGGTTTCGGACCGATATATCGGCCTTTTTTGAAAAAAAAAATAAAAATTTTAAAAAAAAAAATTTTTGAAAATTTTTTTTTTTTTTTTTTTGGGAAAAAAAAACTTTCATGTTTGTTTTCTATCCTTTTATGCATATTTTGAAATCTATTCTTTGTTTAAATTAGTATAACTCATTTTAGAAGTTAGATTTTGAAAATATATGATAAAAACTAGTTTTTGACTACCGATATTTTTTTACGCAATATCTCCGATATATCTCCGATATATCTCCGATATTTCGTCTCTTAGGCCGACCGATATTTTACCGATATCCGATACGACATTCCATGCTTCCAGTCAGCTTTCCTCCCAAACAGAGCCATACCTGACAACATTCTCTTAGTCATGAAATTGCTCACATTTTAGGAGTGCGCCAATCATTGAATTCGAAGTCATAGGAGATTTGCTCTATGTTATTGCATTCTTCTAGTACTTCAAATCCATCAGGTAGTAACCTTCTTTCATATATAGAGACACCAATATTTTGACCTTCTGATATGGTCATGGAGGTTGCCAATGCTGCTAGAGCATCCGCCTTTGCATTTTTTGACCTTACTATATGTTGTATATCAAAATCCCCAAATGTCTCTGATAATTTTTTAGCCATTGAATGGTAAGGTACAAGTTCAGGTTTTCTTACTTCAAAGATTCCTTTCATCTGATTGACAACCAATTGAGAGTCACCAAACACTAAAAGAGATTTTATTTGTAATTCTTGTGCCAACTGCAACCCAATAATTAAGGCCATATATTCAGCCATATTATTGGAGCATGGTTGTGATAATACAACTGCATGTGGTATTACATGATCTCCAGGTGTGATAAAAATAATACCCACCATTGATGCATTTTGTCCTTTGTCATTGATTCTTGATACTCCATCAAAGTACATTTGCCATCTGTCTTGTTGCAAATTGACAGTATCTGCACAAAAAACAGTTTCATCAGGCAAATCTTCTTGCAACTTTGAACCATCCTTCAAAGGGTGTTCAACAAGGAAATCTGCCAATGCTTGTCCATTGACTGCCTTTTGTGGAATGTACACCAAATCATATGGTGACAACGAAAGTGACCATTTAGCCAATTGAGAATTCAATGAACTTGCCTTGGTCATTAAGATCTTAAGTGGATTTACTCGAGACACTACAAAAGTAGTTTGACCAGATAAGCAATGTCGAAGCTTCTCAATTGCAAACATGAGTGCTAAACATTCTTTTTCAATTGCAGGATATCTATGTTCAGCTCCAACCATCATTCGACTTAGGTAATATAAAGCTTGTTCTTGACCTTCCTCATTCTTTTGTGCTAACATTGCACCAAGTGAATGACCAAGAGCCTTCATGTACAAAATAAAAGGCCGACCTTGAATGGGAGCTGCTAGAACAGGCGGTCGAGTGAGATAACTCTTGATTTCATTAAGGGCATTGTCACATGCTTTATCCCAAACGAAGTTGACTCCTTTTTTCATTAGTCGGGAGAATTGTTGACATCTCCCAGATAAGTTTGCAATGAATCTTCTTATATAAGCTAATCGTCTTTTAGTTCTTGTAAATTTCTTGGTGGCCTCATTTCAATTATTGTTTTTGTTTTTGCAGGATCTACCATAATTCCATCTTTGGTTACTATGAACCCAAGGAATTTACCAGAAGACACCCCCAAATAGCATTTAAGTGGATTCATCCTCATTTGGTGTTTTCTTAGAATTTCAAAAATAGTGCGAAGGTCAGTGAGGACAGTCGAAGCAAGTCGTACATTGTCAACCTTGCTGGTACATTGGACAATTGGGCAATCAAATCGTAATCCAACGGTTCATTTATATCAGGAAGATGTGAACTTCTTTTGATGGGCTCTTCAAACCGAACTACATTTGGTTGTTTTGATTTTTTCTTTTTCTTTCCAATAATCAGAGTAATCTTTATGATAATCACGCCCTGACCTTGTCCCATAATCTATTTTTTCTGTGATTTGGACTTCTTCCAAGCTTTCTTCGGTGTCAGATGCAGAATCGACATGATTTTCACTTACAACTTCTATATCTGCCACTTTGGCCATGTTGCAGAAATTTTTAGCCAAATATTCTTTCTTGAGCATAGGAGCATACTTGTTGTAAGAGGAAATCATATTACATACAACTATCTCCTTCTCTTCATTGTCTTTTTCTTTTAAGGGAGCTACCATTGTATCATCATCGCTCCCCCATCCTGTGGGAATAATTTCTTCTTCTCTTGCCCAAGGGAATACTTTGGGAAGTCTTATCTTGTACATTTTTCGACCCATGTGCTCCACCCAATGTTCTTCATAATCATCGTGATCATAATTTTGAACCTTTGGGGGCTTAGAATGGATCTTTGGTATTTCGATTTGAGCTTTGGGGGCTATGTCTTGGGGTCTAGAGGATTTTGGTTGAGCCTTATGTCCTCTAGTCCTTAACCTAGACTTTCTATCCAATACCGATGTTTGGCATTTTTAACTTCAAGTCTTTGAAGCTCGTCTGAAGCCTACATTCAGTGAACCATCTATGTAGTAATTCTCTGGTTGGACAACAACCAAAAAAAAAACGAAGCTAAAAGGTAAAGCAGCAATGGGTCCATCTCATGGGCTTAGTTGTATTGCCAAAGCAACCATCATTGACACTCAGCTCCCTGGCTCTCTAGTTGAGTCTATGGAAAGTTGCATAGGCAGTATATTGATATCCTCCATCTGGCGATCAATGCATCCACACCGCCCCGGCGACATCCCTCTCCGCCCCCACACATCCGCTTCCTCCGCCCTCGGTGCAACTTTTGCGGGCCAGCCCGACCCTACCCGGCCCGTAAAACCCGTAATAATTTTGGTATTCCGGGTAATGTGAGAAACCCGTAGTTGGCGCCAGGTCATATGTAAAAAGCTCCAGTGTGCAAGAAGCTGAGCATTCCGGGTCGCCTTCATCAATACAAGAAGCTATTGGAAGATGACCCGTGGCTTAGGAACAAATGAAGTGGGTGGTCTTCCTTCTGAGCTATTTGGATCTATAGCTTTGATACCATGTAAAAGAAATCCTTTAGGCCAACTTTGTTTCTTTTTTCATTCCATTGTATATATAGATTACAAGGTGTAAATATTTTAAATTATTAATCAACGACTTTGTTGTCAATCAAAGACTTTGTTGCTGTTACTCCTCATAACCGTTACTCGTCAATATGAAGCTTGAGCTGCATATTGACGTTTAAGGTGTTAACATGCCTTAATACCAAAATTAGACTACCTCCATTACATATTCCTATAGGACTGCAATCATTAGTTTACCAATGCAACAACCAGTCCAAGTAGGTAGTCGTGGAAGAGCGGTTCTCCCCTCATTATGTATGTAATCCTGCAGGACTAATACGAAATTTATCGACAAAACAAGAACCAGCCTTGAAATCGACGGACGGGTATATCATAATTTATGAGCACATGGTTAGTGGAAAAAAATATGTTGCATTTTCCAGACTTGAACTTGCGTAGTGAATCAGCTTGTGCTGGCTGATAATAAATGTCCAACAGAAGGCACATCTAGGACGAAAACATTTTTGGCATCATCTTTAAGAATAATAATTTGAAAAACATGGACAAAGATATATATAATTTAGATTAATACATTGCAAAAAACTATCAGTATAGAAGAAATTGCATAAAAGTTCCAGGATAAGTTAGGTTGGAAGGAAAGGGTGGAGTTGATTAGGGCACATCTATGAGGCTGAGTTAACAACTTAGGAATCCAACTGCTTACTTGGAATCCATTTTATTAATATTAGCTCCTCAAAATGTTTTGCACTAGGAAAACCCATATCTGTGGGATTTCCTAATTACATAGAATCTTCCTAAATGTTTTAGCTACATCAGGACTGAAAATAAACGAATACTTATCAAAATTTACATCATGATCAATTTTTTCACAAAATGAATAAAGCATCGTCCAATAATGTCAACTTACCAAAGAAGGAAAAGATCAGCAGAAAACATTAGGTGTGTGATTATGGGTGCAGCAGCCATATGTATGAGTTTTTTGTCTTTTAGCTGCATCAGGGTTGGTTACAACTTGCTGAGTTTATAAGGTAAGGTAAGGGGAGAAAGGGTCACCCCGTCTGACTCCTCTTTGCATTTGTCGGGCGATCCATTGACAGACTTGGTATTAGATGGGGGTGACACAAAACATAATGAGATCAATCCAATTGAAGGAGAATCTTCATTTTGGACGAGACAGATGGCAAGAATGTCAACCAGTCTGGAGTCTGCAATGATGTGAAAGTAAACATTTTGGAAGAGACCCCTGTTCCAAATTACCCAGAAAAAGTTTGCAATTGCAGTGGGAACGGACTGAATCCAAGGTGATAAGTCAGTATATGTTGTTAAGCAGTTACTAAACCAATCACAAACATTATTTCCATAATAATCTAAGTGTCCACCAGAACAATAAAACCATAAAGCCTGACTTTAGGGACATTTAAGAAATAGGTGATCAATAGAATCAATAGCATTATATGATAAAGTATACAGCAGTCTACATGTAGTTCCTCGTCTACATATGGATAGAGATATATGTAGAGTTTTTGTAAGATGGGCAACTTCCAAAACTTCAACCACCTTTTTCGAGGAAGAGTACTAGCAACACTAGGTATTATGCATAAGTCTGTAGGCTGTAGGCCGTCCAGAAGTTGAAATTTGGAGTTGGCCACCAGATTGGTTTATCTGTTGCTCTGATTTCAGAAACTTGAAGTGGCCATGAGCAAAGTAAACCACTTGACTCCACGCTTTGGGTTTACAGATAAAGCAGCTAATGTCTTATCGGACGTAATTTTGTTTTTGTACTGGTTGTCTGTAACGGGTTTTTTATCGGATGGGTAACTGTCAACTGAAAATGTGAGCAATTTCATGACTAAGAGAATGTTGTCAGGTATGGCTCTGTTTAGGAGGAAAGCTGACTGGAAGGGAGAGATAATTTTATCCGAAAAAGGGCTAAGATGATTGAGCATGACCTTTAAGATGACCTTGTACACAAAGTTTACACAGTCTATTGGGCCTGAAATCATCCGGAGTGGATTAATTGACTACTTTGGAGTAAGACATATACAAGTGTGGGTTATGCTCTGCACAGCAACTAGCACTATCACAAGACTGTTGTACGAGTTTAAAAACTTGTTTACCCATATAAAAAGTGCCTTCAAAATCATCACAAGACTGTTTGTTGAACTGCCAATTGAACTTCATCCAAAGATACCAATTTATTAATATCTGGATATGTTCATTTGTGACCATAGGTTGGACAAGTTGAGGAGTATCTACACTTTCCAGCTTTCTGAGAATCTTGAGAACAAGGTGACCAAATCTTGATCAGATGGTTGTTTTTAAAGACGGTATAACCAGTGGTCGCAATTAAACAATCAGGTGGGTGTGGCTGAACACAATTTATACCTGTAAGCATATAAAAAATATTAGGTTCCCACTTTAAAACATATAGGATGGTTTAGTAGGTTTAAATGGTAAATATCAACTTACATGAGAGATCTGGATATTCAAGATGCAACATTTGTACTAAATTTCCGGTTTTCTTCTCCCAAATATACCATGCTTTACTATCACTGCCGCTCGCAACGTATTGTCCTATATCAAAGCAAAACCCACTGTTCACAGTTTGACCAAAAAAGAAGGAATGTATTCTCCTATCTTGTCAAACTAGAGAGAGAAAGTTTACCATTTGCCCCCAAAAAGCTAGCCTCTGCAATGGAAAACCAACTGTTCTCATGACCAATATATGTCTGTGACATGTCAATGACAGCTGGGGCTGCCATTTTCGATAAAAGAAGAGGAAGATAAAGTTACATCCAGCACAATCATTACTAATGAACACCAATCTTTTACATCAGAAAAGCAAATTGCATAATAAGAACTTCCATTAAGCTTGCTTCTACTCCTTCACATCACAATTTCACAATTGCATGAACTACATTATATAAACCTACATGCAACACAGATGACAACATTAAAGTGAAACTCCTTTGGACTGATTCCAGTTGGACATTGGATTCCAGGACAGCCAATCCCAATAAGATGGGAAGAATGCTCTACAATGATGACTGGATGCCTAAAGGATTAAGTACACATACAAACAAGTAGATCTAAAATGTGCATTGAACTGGAGCAAAATCTGTCACCCCACCATTTTAATTGCAAATTTAAACCTGACAACTTTTTCCTGGTCCCAGTGCCTACACAGAAGAAAGGCCATTTTACAACACATAACCTAGTTGGACAAAGGGCTTGGGACCCTGAAGAGCATGCCTGTAAAATAATGACAGAAAGAAAACTCATTGCCACCATTACTGGCTTGGTGACTTCTGCCTAGGATTCATGCATTTTTAACTGGGGCAGGCTTTGCTTTAGAGGGCCATTTCAAGTCATGTAAAAAAAACATAGAAGGAATTGGAGATCAGACTGAGTGCAGTAAATATAAAGAAGAATTCTACCTGATTGGCAACTTTGGATTTTATGATATTGCTATGATGATATAGAGTAGATTGTTTGATAACATAGAATTATGATACTGTACTACCCAAATAGTAATATTTTTTGTATTCTCTATGTTATTTGGATGTCTCACACTCTCTCTGCCTGATACCAAAACGCCCTACAAATAAAATAAGCTTGCCAGATCAGAGTTTCTTCAAGTCTTTCTTCTGCCATATATTCATCTCTTCTGAGTTTCAGAGATGAAAGAGGAATGTTTAACATCAAAACAAAAACCTTGCCGTGTAACTTTATGAAAAACGCATGTATCCAACAGTAAATTAGCAGGCATGAGTTACTAGTGTTCGAGTTGCATTAAAAGGAGAAAGAAAACCGAAGCCAGTTTTACTTTTAGTTAGTACAATGGTGATGCAGATAGATGTTTGTACTTATTATAATTTATAAGCACTCTAGCATATTTCTAAGCGTCCAATATATATAGCAGAATTTGAATTCCAAGGATTTAGAACTACAGAAGACAAAGTGATGCAGAATAAGAAGCTAATAAGTATTATTTAAGTATATTTATTTATATTAGGGTTAGTTTGGTCTTTTTATCATGTTGGGTTTTCTAGTCTTGCTCTACTATACAAAGCCTGTGAACTATTGTAATCGGTAGTTTTGGAGATGAATTGAGGGTTCGAAAGACCGAATTCGGGGGTTATTCGGCAAGGCAGATCAACTAAAACCGTAGAGAATTCAGCGTGATAAATTATGATCCTGCATTCAGTCCCTTTAAATACTATCCATTACACAAGGTTATTGCAATAGATGATAAAATTATCCGCCCTCTCCAGCAAATGAAGGCTCAAATATGCTGGGAATCTACTGCATTAAGCTACCAGAAACTATTTGAGATTCAATCAATTTTTTTTCCAATTTCTGCAACAGTTGGAACTTCCCACTTCTTCAATCCAAATGGCCAAATAGAAACAAAGATGTTACCAAAGCCTTTAGAGGCTGAAAGCACAACAAATACACAGTAGCTCAAGCAAACAAAAGATTGTTTGAGGCGTTCAACCACTTGGAAAAAAAAATATTTTTCTTCATACCAAATCACAGTAGCTTACCAGATCGAAACTTCATTCTTGATATCCTCAAGGTCCCCTATTTCTGACGCAACCAAGAGACCACCAATCGGAAAAGGCAGCGGTGACGGACCAAAGAGAACAGGAAGACGGGAGCAAGCTCAGGGTTGGGGATGGTGTTATCAACGGCGAACGAAGGGAAGTCGACAGTTACAAAAAATACAAGGATAGAAACTCGGTAGCGGTGGAACACGACGACAGACGACGGAGCGAAGTACGGGTCGCTTAGATTAGGGCAGTAGGGCGTCGGCTTAGATTAGGGCAATAGGGAGTTGGCGGCGATTAGGTAATTGGGAGACGGGTGGCGGAGGGAGGGCGGACGGCGGCGTCGCCGGACGGTAGAGGGAGACGACCTCTACTCTCCTTATTTCCGTACGCAGAAAGCAGATTCTGGAAACTACCCCCCGTACTAATGATCTCAACTGTCCATGTGATCGGACAGCTGAGAATGATCCCCCTAAGGCCTAATCGCCCATCTCTTCGGCTTCTCCACCGCTGCTCTTCCAATCTCACAACCTGCCAGAAAAGGAGGGCCGGCGATCGGGATCGACCTAGGAGTGTGGCAGTACGACCGCGTCGAGATCACCGCAAATGACCAGGGAAATCGCACCACGCCTTCCTACGTCGCGTTCACCGACACCGAGTGTCTCATCGGAGATGCTGCCAAGAATCAGGTCGCCATGAACCCCCTCAACACTGTTTTCGGTAAGATTTCTTCACTTATTTTTACTGTTTGCTTCTACTAGCTCTGCTTCCTGGATCTGTTCGGTTATCTGTAATTTTATTGCTGGATCTGTGTTGTTATCTGTAGCTTTACTTACTTGATCTGTTGTATATTAAGCTTTGCTTGCTGGATGTGTTTAGTTATGTGCAGCTTTACTTTCTGGATCTGTTTATGCGTCATTATCTAGATGTTAGGAGCTGGCAAGGAAGTCACATCTCGATTCATTGAAATGGGGTAAAGGTAAGTTGTAGACGATTATTTATTTTCTCGTGCCACATGGTACACGACTATTACATTTTTCATGTTTCATGCTACACGACTATGTAGTTTATCGAGTTTCATGCAACACGACTATGTTATTTATCGTGCTGCTACTGACACGAATAAGTAAAATGTCATTTTAGCTCCTATCAAATGCGCGGATGAGGAAGACAAGATTCAACGGGCTGCAAAGAAATCCTCCGCCAAGTTGTTTTTGAAGAAGCTCCAACCAGAATTCAACGAACATATGGAGTGTGCAGAAGTTGAGTCCCGGCCGACGTACGGGCGGGACCAATTCCCCCCTGGTCTAGTGGTAAGGAAGAGAATGAGGACTGTCTCCGTGAGGAAATTGCAGAGGATCAGGGAACATGACCATATAAGGAGAATGGCGGAGGAGCAGGAAAGAAGGAATAAGTCCCGTCAGCCGAAAGCCGACTCCAAAGAAACCATATCCGATTGACAAGCGACCTCTATCATCGATGAGGTCATATCTTCCTTACAGCAGTCGGATATCCAAACCGTCAAGGAGGAGGTGAAAGAGGATGCGAAGGATGAGGATGTCAAGGAGGAGGAGGTGAAGGCTTATGTGAAGGAAGAAGAGTCGGAGGAGACGAAGGAGGATGTGCTGGACAAGGAGGCAGAGGAGGAGGAGGAGGAGGTGAAGGACGACGAAGAGGCAAAGGAAGAGGAGAAGGAGGAGGAGAAGGAGGAGGAGGTGAAGGAAGAGGAGGCGAAGGAGGAGGTGAAGGACGACGAAGAGGTGAAGGAGGAGGAGGTGCCGGAGGCCACAGGCTTAACCACATCCCAGCCTGTTGACGTCGATGTTCTCCGAACCCCTCAAAAGTGTAAATCTATAATTGCACTCCCCGAAAACTATGCCGGTTTGGAGTTATGCTTCGACATGGGGGTATTGTTAGAGCGGGATAGAGTGGCAATAGATGGATGGATCGCCAATCCGAGAAAGGCTTATCCAATCCTAATGCTATGTGATGACGACTACGTATCCCTCCTACAAACAACAGAAATAAACACCAATGTAAGTAAACCTATGCTCCTCATATGTTTTCCTCTTTTACTTTTTCAAATATGCGACGTTACATTATGTCGTGTATTCGAAGACACGACTTTACGCATAGTCGTGTCTTCTAGAGACATGACTTTACGACGACACGACTATCATGAAAGTCGTATATACAATAATCGACTTTTAATTAGAAGTGGTATATTGTCTTACTTTGACTGTTCTGACTCCTGTTGCTGTTTTCTATAGGTTATAGATGAGTTTTTAAGTCTATTGAGGCAGCGCAATGAGAGAGACCGGATGAAGTATCCGTGGGCATTTTTTGGATGCCACGCATTCAAAGAGATATTCGGCAACGTAAGTGTTCCCTGCATAAGTAGTGATAAGTTGTCATTCCCAGCATCATTATCTAACTCTCTTGCGGTTTTGCAGGAGCACAAAGAAGGAGGAAATAATGCGAAATTGATAAAAAAGCTCGTGAGGATGCTCGACAGCTTGAACAAGAACATGTTCTACGCATTTTTCCTAATCCGCACCAGCTCCCACTTCTGCCTCGTCTATATACACTTCCCGCACTGTGTATGACGCTTCTACAACCCACTGTCTGGCAGATCCCAGTTATACTCACATCACAGAAAAGCAGCTAACAAATTCACGCAGTTCATGAAGGTGGTTGGGTTTGCTCGACTGGAAGATGACTCAGATCGCCAAAGCGCCATGGCAAGAGAATTCAAAAGACTGTGGCATCTTCATCATGATGTACGTCGCACACTTGGCATCCAATGTCAAACCACCGGAGTTTGATCAGTCCAGAGTTACGCGATTCTAGCACCCAGTCATTGCTGCAACTATGATTCGCAGGGTCATTAACAGCGAGTTTGACGACGATTCAAGTAGAGTAAAAAAAAATGCCATCACAGTTGCGAGTTTTATGCGGATGCCGGATAAAGACTAAATTCAAATTCATTTTATTGACATTCTTTTATTGTATAAAGATTCTTTGATGTACATACAGTACTCTTTCGATTAATTCGAATTCATTTTTTACACATGCTTGCATGACTACGAATACGTCCCTCATGCAACACGACTACGTATATAGACGTCTCTCAGGCAACATGACTTTATATATAGTCGCGTACTAGATGACACGACTTCGTACATAGTCGTGTTTCACAGTACACGACTGTATAGATAGTCATGTACTATAATATTCGACTATATTGGAAATATACGTATGATGCATTGAAATATTTTTTTTTTTCATATCTAATTTTCTTTTTCTTTACAGGCATACATTTCGGTATAAGGTAATATGCGTTATACAAGAATTTGACTGCATCCTAAGTGAAGAATGGTGGGGGCTTAGGTAAGCCAGAGCGGCGTCTCAGCGTTGACTCATTAGTAGTAGGATTGCCTTGTTGTGGGAATCTTCGATTTCTGCGCTTCCTTGGTTCTTTCGCAACAGTTGGGTTAGTACAAGTTTTACGGTTGTGACCAACCTGTCGACAGTTGCCACATTTCAACCTCGACCTTTCTCGCGGGTCGGGCTGTGACTCTCTTCTCTTTATCTGTCTCCTCCCCTTCTTTGGAGCTTCAAGGCTGGGCGATTCGCATTTGAATATGATCGTTTAAAATTAAAACCCTTGCAAGTGCACAAGGCAATTGTACTACGGTGAGTATTAAAAGGTTGTTGAACCTCAGGGACGGATTAATCTTTTACCAAATTCAAGAGAAGAAAGTTGCAGTTTTTGTTTAATCCAAATAAAGCTATGAACTTTAACTACTAAGCTGAATTTTTAATCAATGCAGAGAATTATCAAGGCAATGAATCCACCACTAGACATGCAATTACTACTCTCAATTATTATTAAGCATACATTGACATGATATGGTAATTCGTGTTCTTGATCGGACACACAAATTACTAATGAATTCACTAACGTTCTTAATCGGACATGAAAGTTCATCCATTATTGTGTAATCAATCCTATCCTTGATCGGGCATAGAATTAATCACAACTCTATTATAATGCAATCAATCTTATCCTTGATTGGGCATAAAATCAATCACAATATCTAATTTCATTCATAATCAATCAAGTCTATGATCAAGCACTCAAAAGAAACTCATGAAATCGCATTAAGCATTAATCATAATCAACTTTATAGAATTAAACTATTAAGAGTAGCAATACACATCTAGGGCTTCATCAAGCCTTGACAAGGAATTTAGTTACACATAGAAAGAGAGAAAAGAAAAGCCTGTTTATGTAGATCCATCGTCATGAATCCTTCTTCTTCTTTGCTCCAAAAGACTCCTTCTCTTGCTCCTCTCTAGCCTCCAATAAAGCTCAAAAGTCTATTCTCTAATGCCCAAAACGTTCCTTTATAAGGCCTATTTATAAGTTTTGGAGAGAAACCATGAAATCCCCTTCCAAATCCGAGTCGAAATAGGTCAAAATTGCGTTTTCCGTATACAGCGATCGATCGACACTATTCACCGATAGGTCAGTACTATTCATGAAAAATTTCCAGTAGATACGATCGATCAATCGGCGATGATCGATCGCGAAAATTTCGATTTTTTCCTAAGGCGATCGATCGCCGCATTTAGCCGATCGATCGGTTACTATTCATCCTGTAGCATAATTTTCCAATGGTCATAACTTTTTGCTCCAAACTCTGAATTATGCGTGGTCGGTGGCGTTGGAAAGATGACTTCTTGAAATTTAACATGAAATTTGAATCAGTCCAATCAGAAATATACACACGAATTTATGAAGGTTTAACCATTGTAGTCTTATTTCACCATATTTTTGCATCTTTGCTCTCATTTTCCTACAAAACCAAAAACTATATTAAAATAGCAATAATTCTAATCAAACACTAGCATAAATATAAGTTTAGGAGATAATAAAATGCATATTTCATGTATAGATCACACCCTCAAATCAAACAAACAGCTAAAGGAACTAATGCAGAAAAGTAAACACCACTTTCGTAGGGAACACGATTGTATTGAGCGTATGCAACAAGCCATTAAACCTCTAGGTGTCCCTAGTAGGACGAGTGTTGTCTCGTGAGGGTTTGCAGCCATGCTACCCACAAACATGTATTTATGAAACTAATTAACCTAAGTGCAAAAATAAAGCAAAAATAAAACATTACAAAACACACAAACCTATTATCCCGACAAATGCAAAATACAATGCTTAAGAGAATTAACCACACGTACTTGGTTCATAATCAACAGGAATATAGAAGCCCTCAAGTAAGTGATTTTATTCCACACTTTCATCTTGGAAATTTCTGCTCAAATATTATATAGTATGATAACATAAATAGTAAAAAGTGTAGAACATTGTAGCAATACATTCTAAATTTCTGTTTTATACAGATCCAGTGTTAACCATTAACCAAAGAACATCATAATCTACATAGTCATCGTAATCTTTAGGTTCATGATAGCACAGATCTGCGCGCCTCCTTCGGGTCAAACATTCTAGATTTGAGAGGATAATACACCATAGACTTTTTTTTTCTCTAGGACTGTGTAAGGCCTGACTTCAAGATGCTTAGGTTTAGCAATGACTCAGGCCAATGACTCCCAGCCAGTTGGCTTAGGGTATTAGGTTTTAAGAGACCGCTTCGGGCCCGAGCATCAGCCTAAGTTAATCCTATAAAGTCAAGCAACCCCTTTCTTTCATTTTGTTTTCATTTTTTTTTTCGCATTGTCATTTTCAGCATTCATATTTTCAGCACATCTTTATTTTGTCCAAGCTGTATTATACTCTCAACCTATTTCCGGTTCCAATCCCTTGCCATAGCCAAGTAAATGGTCTATCATGATCTTTTAAGCTCAACAGATAACTACACATCATCCAATGACTATGACTAAGGACATCCCACTGTAGATTAGCATTCAACAAATTTCTAGATGGTATTACTTTATGTACTAGTGTGTGTGAGTGAATTTTCTTAGTTCAAGCACCTGTTCCAAGAGGACTGTAACAGAAAGGTATGCTCAGTTAAGTGTATCTATCCTCCAGTATACTTACTCACACTTCCAATATTAATTAATCTCCTAAGAATTGTAACATGCATTATTACGGGATAAACTATGAAACCCTAAGAAAAGGTACTAACAAACAACTTATAAACTAATCAAAATTTATTTTTTTATTTTTTTGATTTTTATTTTTATGAAAGTAATATTCCCTCCCCCAAACCTATTATGAACATTGTCCTCAATGTGAACAAAAATATAAAATGGCAATGATCATATAAAAAAAAGAAAATCAAATAAAAGAGAGAATACACCTGAATACGTGGGTTGCCTCCCACCAAGCGCTAAGTTTAACGTCTTCAGCCAGACGTAGCCACGGTCTTGTGCAGGGTCTAGATTATCAAGTCATCAACCTGGATCAATTAAATGATTGTACCACACACTTCTATCCTTGTTGCCTAAGTATGGAGCACATCGTGGAATAAAAGGATGGAGTGGTGGGTAGGGAAGCTTTGGAAAGAGGGCTCCCTGTATTAACCATGAAGAAGGGTCATTAGAAAATTTTAGAATAAAAGGCTCCTCCTCCAAATTAATCATTTTGGCCTTAGGGGCCTCTTCTAGCAACCCAATTGGGAAAGCTTCCTCAATTAATAACTCAACTAAACAATCTATAAAACAGTCTAAGTTACTTTCAATAAATAAAGAGTTAGATTGATTTAGACAAGGTATGAATGGTGCTTCAGGAATAGAAGGTTCTATTAATAGTGTTGTAGACTGCAACTCCTCAACTATAGAAGAAGTTTGAAAATTTGGTTCTATCAACACACTCACTTCTTCTTTAATTTCTACACCCTCTTGATCATTATGTAAAACCCACTCAAGCTCATTGTCAAACCTTTGGGCATTATGAAGGGATGTAACATCATAATCAGGGGAAAAACAGATCCCTTCATCAGAAAATTGGCCCATCGGATAATGGGGTTAGACAGGTGGGGTGTACTCTTCTCTCATTTCCTTATATCCAGTTGACAACTTAGTTAAGGCTGTGAGGATGGCAGATTGGTTGGCTATTATTTGGTTCATTTTATCTTCTAAGGTAGATTGACCAAACTGAGGAGTAGAGGCTGGTTGGTAAGGCAGTTGTTGGCTTAGAAAATCTTGTCTATGGGCCTCATGAAGAGTGGGCCTAGGGTTGGGTTGCTCCCAAGGGAAAATAGGATGATCCTCCCACCTATGAAGACCTTGGGCCTCATTCACATATTTTCTTATAAAATCAGGGTACTCATGGGCCAAAGGGCACTCCACTGGGGTGTGAATGGGACTTAAACAGAGGGCACATAGTTCCGACATATAAGGAGTTGTATATTGTAGGGAAGATGTGCCACTCCCAAAATTAGAGTGATTATCCCACCCACGGTTATAAGAATCAGCATATAAAGGACGTGGGTGGTAGGGTACTTCATAGGGAGGGGGATTAGGTGTGTGAAGAACAATAATAGCTTCTATATGGGTTCTCATGGCTAAATCCATAAAAAGGTGAAGACATTTCCTCACCATGCATTCATTAACATCCGAACCACAATATCACACATCCACAAATCAAATAAACAATCCTAGATATCCACAACTAGCAATCAGCAGCCCTAGATATCGACAACTAGCAGTCCTAATAGCCACAACTAGCACAACATGCTATCATAGAAAGAAAAGAAAAACACCAAACACCAAAGTTAATCTAAAAAGAGAAGGATAAGAGAATGCAAACAAGGGGAAGGGGTGGCCCTTCCATGTTGGCGAGAATTCCACGTCTTCTCTTAACCTTACAAAAAGAAAGAAAAACACAAATTAAGGTACTGACAAATAATCTAAGTTAAGACTCACTAAACTACTCTAACACTAATTATGCTAAGAATCTGGTAAACTATTGGCTTCTGTCCCTGGCAACGGCGCAAAAAACTTGATCGTTTAAAATTAAAACCCTTACAAGTGCACAAGGCAATTGTACTACGGTGAGTATTAAAGGGTTGTCGAACCTCAGGGACGGATTAATCTTTTACCAAATTCAAGAGAAGAAAGTTGCAGTTTTTGTTTAATCTAAATAAAGCTATGAACTTTAACTACTAAGATGAATTTTTAATCAATGCAGAGAATTATCAAGGCAATGAATCCACCACTAGACATGCAATTACTACTCTCAATTATTATTAAGCATACATTGACATGATATGGTAATTCGTGTTCTTGATCGGACACACAAATTACTAATGAATTCACTAACGTTCTTGATCGGACACGAAAGTTCATCCATTATTGTGTAATCAATCCTATCCTTGATCGGGCATAGAATTAATCACAACTCTATTATAATGCAATCAATCTTATCCTTGGTCGGGCATAAAATCAATCACAATATCTAATTTCATTCATAATCAATCAAGTCTATGATCAAGCACTCAAAAGAAACTCATGAAATAGCATTAAGTATGAATCATAATCAACTTTATAGAATTAAACTATCAAGAGTAGCAATACACATCTAGGGCTTCATCAAGCCTTGATAAGGAATTTAGTTACACATAGAAAGAGAGAAAAAAAAAGCCTGTTTATGTAGATCCATCGTCATGAATCCTTCTTCTTCTTTGCTCCAAAAGACTCCTTCTCTTGCTCCTCTCTAGCCTCTAATAAAGCTCAAAAGTTTATTCTCTAATGCCCAAAACGTTCCTTCATAAGGCCTATTTATAAGTTTGAAGAGAAACAATGAAATTCCCTTCCAAATTCGAGTCGAAATTGGTCAAAATCGCATTTTCCGTATACAGCGATCGATCGGCACTATTCACCGATCAATCGGTACTGTTCATGAAAAATTTCCAGTAGATACGATCGATCAAACGGCGATGATCGATCGCGAAAATTTCGATTTTTTCCTCAGGCGATCGATCGCCGCATTTAGCCGATCGATCGGTTACTATTCAACCTGCAGCACAATTTTCCAATGGTCATAACTTTTTGCTCCGAACTCCGAATTATACGTGGTCGTTGGCGTTGGAAAGCTAACTTCTTGACTTTAACATGAGATTTGAATCAGTCCAATCAGAAATACACACACAAAGTGTTGTGTTCCCGCAGGGAACACGAACGAAATCAAATGCCATAGTGAAAAAGGGGAAGAGAAAGGAGAAAGCTAGAAAGAAAAGACAACTTTGTTATTCCATAGTCCAATCAATAGAGGACGACCCCTTATAAGGAGGAGTCCATTACAACTATGATGTCATTATGTCGACATGATGATGACATGATTATTCAATCATGCCTTATTACAACTTGTACTGAAAAGGAAACTAATCCTAGATAGATAGCCCAGCCGATATCCCACGTGATGTCTGTCCGTGTTGACATCCTGGGCTGACGTTCACAACAATCCACCACGCTCCGCTTTCGCCTTGTCCTCAAGGCGACCAAGTAGCAAATCCTTCATAAACGGCACGAAAATGGCATTGAGCTTTAATAGCATGGGCACCCGAATCCACCATCCGATAGAAAAGATCAAACGCAAACTCATGCCGATCGTCCATTGCATACAAATCAACAAACATAATCCACAAAACAGGGTTGTTCTCGCACATTTTGTCGAACCCACGTACTACAGTCTCAATACCATCCAATTGTCCATACCCAGCCAGGAGAGACGTAATCACATATTGACAGGTGACAGACTAGGTCGGCCTCGTATCGCCAAGTCCGTTCGCATCCTCCTTCGACGGCAGAGCTAGCAGTGTTGAGGCCGTATTTTTCGTCAGAGAAGGAGTCGATTTACCGTCGTAGACCAGGCCGGAAGGATGCGAAACCAATACCGCAACCACATCCCAGTCGCCCTTGACCAGTTCAGGTAGCCATTGCACATCCTGCGTCTCAATGTACGGTTTGAACCCGGCAGATCGAGTCCACTTGGCCACTCCTTTGGACTCCTCAAACAAAGAGTGAATTATCAGCCCCGCTTTCACAAACGCGAAAACGAACTTGAGCTCCTCCATGGTGGTGTGTCGGAAGCGCAAGGTCCTGCGAGCGACGGAGCAACGGCCGACGTCGACGGTCGGGTAGCGGTCTGGACCGAACGACTCGAGCAAAAGGGAGTGAATCAGAAACTGGGCGAAGCAGAAAGGCTGGCGCTTGCCGGCCCAGTTGGAGTCCTTGCCGACGCGGACGCCGAGGAGGTGCGCAGGGAGGAGGTGCGTCCCGATTTCGGTACCGTAGAGGGCAACGCCGGCGTGGAAGGGAAATTTGATGAAGGGGACGGGAACAGCGTCGGTTTTGAGGAGGCACATGCCGGAAAAATCCAATCTTTTCGGTGTGGACGATGAGCCGCCTGTCAGACTGTCGGTGCGAGGAAGGATGCGGCGGAGGCGGCGCTCCTTGAGGTCCGTGGTGCCTTTGGAGAGGATGAGCTGTTGGCAGAGAAGAAGGGAGCGGGTCGAAGGCAGAGCGCCCTGTTCGGTTGGCCGAGGAAGCGGCCGTCATAGAGGCCGATGGAGGCAGAGGCGGAGAGATGTCGGTGGCAGAGGCGATGGCGGCCTTTGCTGGGAATGCCGAGGTGGATGTCATCCCTGTCGGGCTTTCCGGTGGGGGTGACACCGTTGGGAAGGATGATGGAAGTGGCGGAGACAGTGCAGGAGACGAGGCGGGGCCTGGCTGAGATGTGGCCGAGGGAGGCGGGGCCTGGCTGAGACGATCGGCGTCCCAGGGTTCTCTTCGGCTTCCTCGCCTTCCGGTGGTGGTAGTTAGGGGTGCAACTTTTGCGGGCCGGCCCGCAAGCCCGACCCGGCCCGGCCCGCAAGCCCGACCCGTAAAACTACGGGTATGGGCCGGGATTTTAAGGTACAGGGTCGGGCCGGGCCGCAAAATTTTAAGCCCCCAAATTTCGGGCCGGGCTTGGGCCCAAATTAAAAAACCTGGCTAAGCCCGGAAGCCCGTAGCCCATTATGCTCATATACCATTACCATTACCATTTACTATTTACCATTTACCAAAATCAAAAAAACCTACCCACTTACCAGTCGCCCCTCGTTGTCGGCGGCCGCCGTTGTGCCCCTCGCCTTCTCGCCTCTTCGCCCGGCCACCTTCGCGCCCTTCGGCCGCCTTCTAGCCTCTTCGCGGCTCTGCCTTGCGACCCCCTTGCCCGTCGGCCGCCTCTTCGCGGCTCTGCCTTGCGGCCCCCTCGCCGCCGTCGTGCCCCTCGCCTTCTCGCCTCTTCGCCCGGCCACCTTCGAGCCCGTCGGCCGCCTTCTCGCCTCTTCGCGGCTCTGCCTTGCGACCCCCTCGCCCATCGGCCGCCTTCTCGCCTCTTCGCGGCTCTGCCTTGCGACCCCCTCGCCCGTCGGCCGCCTTCTCGCCTCTTCGCGGCTCTGCCTTGCGACCCCCTCGCCCGTAGGCCGCCTTCTCGCCTCTTTGTGGCTCTGCCTTGCGGCCCCCTCGCCCGTCGGCCGCCTTCTCGCCTCTTCGCAGCTCTGCCTTGCGGCCCCCTCGTCGCCGTCACGCCCCTCGCCTTCTCGCCTCTTCGCCCTGCCACCTTCGCGCCCGTCGGCCGCCTTCTTGCCTCTTCGCGGCTCTGCCTTGCGACCCCCTCACCCGTCGGCCGCCTTCTCGCCTCTTCGCGGCTCTGCCTTGCGAGTTGTGGCTACCTTCGCGGCTCTGCCTTGCGAGTTGCAGCCGCCTTTGCGGCTCTGCCTTGCGAGTTGCAGCTACCTTTGCGGCTCTGCCTTGCAGCCCCCTCGCCCGTCAGCCGCCTTCTCGCCTCTTCGCGGCTTAAAGATCTGGACTTTACCACCTCTAGGTTCCATTATCGCCCTGCCACTGCCAGTAGAGATTTTCTGATTTTCTGTTTTATCTTTTGCAGGGTCTCTAGCAGAAGCGAATCACTTCATCGGCATTCGTCAGGAAGGGGTATTTGTTTCATACTCCTTGTAATTTATTTGTTGGTTACCTATTCATCTAATTTAGTTAGTAAAAATGTCTAATTTTGAGCCTTCTGACCACTGTGAATTTTTTACCAACACACACTGAGCATCGACCACACAGGCCAGTTCTTCCACACCTGCTAGTTCTTCCACACCTGCTAGTTCTTCCACACATGTCAGTTCGATTCCCACCACCCCACCTGTTATTTCCCCTAGTGTTATACCTCCTCCTCTCCCAACCCTTCCAAATTCAGGAGAATTTAGATCCAAAGGTAGGAAGAAACGGGCTAGAGGTGAATCACATGTTTGGACCCATTTCAAGAAAGTTTTTGATCAAAATGGAAAAAGATGTGCAGCCATATGTAATTATTGCAAAGAACATTTGGTTGCAGAGGGAGATGATGGCACATCTCATCTTTCTAGGCACCTTGTGAATAATACTTGTAAGAAAGCACCTAATGTGGATCCTAAACAACCACTACTAACAACTGCTTTTGGTAATGTCTCTACTTTTAAATTTGATCAACAAGTTTCTAGGGAAGCGCTCGCTAGAGCAATAATTATGCATGAGTACCCATTTAATATTGTCTCTCACCCAAGATTTATTCATTTTTGTCGAACTATGCAGCCTCTTTTCAAAATGGTTTCAAGGACCACAATTAGGAAGGATATTTTTAGTATTTACACAAAAGAGAAGGCTGCATTGATGGACGTTTTTCAAAAGCTTTCCTCTAGAGTTAGTATTACTTCTGATTGATGGACTTCAAATCAAGATTTGCAATACATTTGTGTGACTACCCATTTTATTGATTCTGATTGGCATTTACAAAAAAAGATTATATGTTTTAATCGAATATTATCACCTCATACTGGAGTGGCAATATATAATGCTGTTAAAGGTACATTAGTGAAGTGGAAAATTGTTTCAAAAGTATGTAGCATTACTTTAGACAATGCATCAACTAATGATGTTGCTCATTTACCTGAAACAGTTGAATGCTTAATTTACATGCAGGATTGGCTGCGTGGTAACACACCATGTGGGACTATTGCTGATTTGGATGATGAGCTCAACAACAATGCATGAGGTATGTTCTGAAAATGAGGTATGTTCTGAAAATGATTCCTCAAATTCTTTCTCTTAAAGATTTTTATTTTTTGAATATTTTTATTGTTTTCAAAAGTAAATATTCCATTGTTTGTAAATTGTTTATGTAAAAGACTTTCGTTTTCCAAATTTTTGTATTGTTGTCAACAGTAAATGATTGTCCAAATTCATTTTGTAGAAAATTTTTGTTTTCCAAATAATTTTATTGTTTTCAAAAGTAAATGTTTAACTGTTTTAAAAAAAGTTTTAACTCCGCCATGGCCGGTCCCAAGCCCGGATGAGAAAGGAGGAGGGAAAACTTATGGAGATTCTCCCAAGGTACTTTCTAATTTTTTGCATGCAGTTATTTCTTTCTTTTTATTTTAATTCACTTTGGTTACTTGAGGCTTGTGGGATTTCTTATGGTCTTTTGATGCATACAGGAGTCACAAGCTAGAACCTTATCACAGTTCGCAAGAACATTTTCCCAGAGACAACTGGTTTCTAAGCACAATACAAGCACCAGGTCAATCCTTACTCTCAACTGGTTTAACTATTTTTTGTGTTACTTATGGCATGAACTGAGACACATATAGTTTATGTCACACTGTGTCAACAACTACCCTTAGTTGTCAACAGTAATGGTGCTTTGAAATTTATGAAGGCAATTGGTGCATGAGGACTTAAGGGTGGATTGAAAGGCCCGAAAGCCCGCAGCCCGACCCTAAGCCCACTTAGGGATAGGGCCGGGCCGGATTTTTGGAATTGCCTTAGGGCTCGGGCCGGGCTCGGGCCGAGGTTCTAGTTGTTAGGGCTCGGGCCGGGCCAACCTCCGGCCCGTAATAGCCCGACCCGGTTGCACCCCTAGTGGTAGTAGACGAGTAGCAATTGCAGGTGGGTGGGTTCAATAGCAAAGGGAATCGATTCTCTGTCGGGGCTGACGATGCTGGCACTATTACCAAGGAGGGGAACGAGACAATACGAAAAGTTGCCATCTTCGATCTGATGGGTGAGGGAGAGGGGTCCTGCACCGAGGCCAATGAAGCCTTCAGATTCACTGCTGAAGGTATCCCCGTTCTCGTGGCCACAGCCAAGGAAGACCTGAGAGATCTTTGCATCGGAGCTCCCAGTGGTGTCAAAGGTGATTGTCGCCGTGGATAGGGCTAGGTTGCTGGGAACGGCAGTAAAGCAGTTTGATGCCGAAAAGACGACCGCGGAGGCCGTGAGCGGCTGCCCGCGAGGCGGTATTTCCATTGCTGATCGTGACCGCTCTGATACCAATGTTGTGTTCCTGCAGGGAACACGAACGAAATCAAACGCCATAGTGAAAAAGGGGAAGAGAAAGGAGAAAGCTAGAAAGAAAAGACAACTTTGTTATTCCATAGTCCAATCAATAGAGGACGACCCCTTATAAGGAGGAGTCCATTACAACTATGATGTCATTATGTCGACATGATGATGACATGATTATTCAATCATGCCTTATTACAACTTGTACTGAAAAGAAAACTAATCCTAGATAGATAGCCCAGCAGATATCCCACGTGATGTCGTCCGTGCTGACGTCCTGGGCTGACGTTCACAACACGAAGTTATGAAGGTTTAACCATTGAAGTCTTATTTCACCATATTTTTGCATCTTTGCTCTCATTTTCCTACAAAAGTAAAAACTATATTAAAATAGCAATAATTCTAATCAAACATTAGCATAAATATAAGTTTAGGAGATAATAAAATTCATATTTCATGTATAGATCAGAATAATACCCCGTAATCCCCCCACTAACTCCTATCTAAAGTAGGGAAAACAACTTCTTCATACGTGGTGCGGTACAGGCTTGCGTGGTACCACTTCTGACAGTATGCTACTGGGTCGAAACTCCTCTCATCGATACATGCAATGACATGCTTGCACGGAAGTCCCATGCTCTGGAAGTAGCCACATGTGCAGGTCCTCTTCGTCAGGTTAACAACATCCTGAGGAAAAAAGATCACAACAGCACACAAGGACTATATCAGTAGCCGTGTATTTAGCAACACGATTGTAAAAATAGTCGTATTGTGAAATAGTCAACTATTTGAATAGTCGTGTAGTCGAACACACGACTATACCCATAGTCGTGTCTCTCGACGACATGACTATTCCTGGATGACGGTTTTATTCAAGGACGTATGCAGACTGAATGTTTACCACATGGTATAAAGATGTCACTTCAAACTGCCGTAATGATAGTGGTTGCACTCGGACCGTTCTACCACTCTTATTCCTAATTTCGTTGAGATGATTCTGTGCATACTTTGTTAACGAAGTCGTTAGCCCTTCTGCTTCCATGCGGCGTCTCTCGAAATGGGATGTTGTGGTCGCACAGGTTTGCTCGATCAAACGAGTTATTGGCCAAAATCGAGCCTTCCAAAGCATATTATTTACACTTTCAGATCTGCTTGACGTGATAGTGCCATATCTTTTACCCAGATATTCAACGTTAGCCCAATGTCTTTTATTTATGTTCTCAACATATTTCCAGGCATCCTCATTGTGTTCCTTTATCTTTTGCATGATTTCATCGAAGTCTGGTCTCCTGAAGTATTTTGCAGCACGGAATAGCATGTCCTTCAGGTACTTATCATTCCAATGACTAAGCATATTAGCGGCCATATGCCTCAGGCAAAACCCATGGTGAGCCTCGGGAAAGACATCAGCCACAGCTATTAGAAGTCCCTTCTGTCTATCCGAGACAATTGTATACAGAGAGGCTGGGGGGTTCGTAAATAGGGTGACTTTCAGTAGGCCGAGGAACCACTTTCTGCAAGTCATAAATCAGAGTTAAAGCATATTAAAGAAAAAATAGATAGCTTGTAGACAATCGTGTATGAACCAACACGACTGTATGCTTAGTCGTGTGCTCGAAGACACGACTACTCATTCAGAGTTCTTTGCATACGTACCACGTATTTGTTGTCTCTTTCTTGACCCTTGCATATACAATGCACATTAATTGTTGGTTCCCGTCGAGTGTTGTTGCAACCAATAAGACTCCGGGGAACTTTCCTTTTAGGAATGTTCCATCAACAGTGAGCAGCGGCCTGAGTGATCTTCGAATGCTCTTTCGACCGGGCCGAACATCCAAAAGACACGTCTCACATCGTATCCGGCATGCTCAATTTCAATTTCAAGTATATTAGAAGATCTTTTTATCACGACATGTGTACCTAGATTAGACCGCTCTAATTCCTTTCCGTAATGTGGCAAAATCCGATATGCGTCTTCCGAGTTGCCATCGATCAATCGAATCAATTCCTCTTTCACCCTCCATGCCCTTTTATAGTTGACTTTAATGCCCCAATGTTTCTCAATGTACTGTTGCATATTAGCCATTTTTATGGAGTTTGAATCCTTGTGGAGGCCATGACACTTCCGTGCAATCCATAGGTGTGAGGCCAATGGATGATCTTTAGAACTCATCAAAGTGTCTCATATATGCCTTCCATCCCTCCTTGTGACGGAGACTCCGTCAAGTAGATTCGAACACTGTATGTACCACGTGCACCCTCTAATCTTGCACTTTACAGCAAATGTGTCATTGTTCTCGTCCACCACTTTGAACATGAATTTCCACTTGATTGCGAAATCAGTAAGAACCATCTTGAACTGCTTCACGCTTTCGAATCTAGCCCAAAAGGCAAGTTGTGCCTCATAGTCGTTCGCTTGCAAACTGCCGGTCAACATCGTCTCCTCCTCATAATTTGTTGAAGGACCGGCCCGTGGTGAATAGGTACCCCAATCCCAACCACCGTCACCAGCATCCTCTAAATCTTGCGGCTCCGATGAGACAAATTTCCCTTTAGATGTGTCTCCTGCCATGGGAACTCTAGAAGTCGATGCTATTGCTGCATGTTGGAGTTCTATATCGGGCACAGAGTGGTCTCTTCCCATGGGATTTGCCTGGAGAAAATTTGGTAGTGTTATAGGTTCATCCCACTCCTCTGTAGACCACGGTAATTCCTCTTCATCGAAGAATTCTTCTTCATCTGGACTGGAATCTTCAGCTTGGTCTTCATTTTCATCTTCACCTTCTTCCCCATCTCCCAATCTGCGTCAAAAAATTTGTATGAATGGACTTGAGAACACGACTGGAAGTAGTCAAGTCATGTCTTATGCAACACGACTTCATTTATAGTCGTATATTATGAAACACGACTAGGTATATAATCGTGTTGCATACAACACGACCACATTTCTAGTCGTGTACTTGCCTGTATCCGTGCCTTAAAAATCTTACCTCACAGCTTCAAATGAATATTCTTCATCTCTTCCTCCTTCGACTGCTAATACAGGTGTCTTATTGCCCAGGCTGGACGGCCTCTTCGGCGGTGTCTTACTGGCCGGCCTCACTTCTGCCTCTGGTAGCCTCTCCTCCTCCTTATTTGCATTGGCATTCATTTCCTTATTGAGAGTCGAAGTCTCCATGTTATTGCCCATAGAAGTACACTCCACGTACAACCGGAGTAGTCCATTTGTGCTTTGCTTGCTCTTGTGAATGATAAATATTGACTCCAAGTCTTTATCGTCTTCAAGGACGTATGGGGATTCAAAGTCAACACGATATGACAAAGTTAATGTACCAGATGTAGACTTCAGCGGTAATCTTTCTTCCACTTGTTGCAACAGTTTCATGTATTTTACTTGTGTATCTATAGGCAGGAGCTTCCGTTTTCCGCCCACGTACTTATCAGAATTTTTAAAAACTCCATCGTAGTGTAAGGAAACAGCTATCTTCTTCATCCGTGCCTACCATTAAAATACCGAAATAAGTTAAAAAACCGTCAGACACGGTATATTGAAAACCGTATATAAGTGAAAAGCAACGTCTATGAGTCGTGTTTCATAAAACACGACTATTGTTACAGTCGTGTTGTCGAAGACACGACTGTAACAATAGTTGAAAACTTGCCAAGTTTTCAACTTTCTTCTCTGGAACTAACTTTCATGATAAAAATTGCCGTATTTGAACTTCACCTACGGTTTTTTTATGTACGCTGCCTCCATTGAAGTTGTTTTCCAATACCCGGTCTTTCCCGCTTTTTGCCGCGAAGATGACCTTTCCGGAGTTCGACGGAGTCGGTGCTGGCGATGATATGGGCGGAGATGCCGGACGGAATACTTTCTTCTCCGACTAACGCGAGCTTCTCCGAGTACCCGCTCAAATTTCGGGTAATATGAAAAAACGGAGAGTGTGGGTACTTATACCTAAACTTAAGGGCATTTTTGGTACTTTTTGGGTCACATGGAAGAAAGTAAATGATTTCGGGTAATATGAGAAAGCCGTAATTGGCGCCAGATCATATGTAAAGAACTCTGGTTGCTGGTGTTGAGCTCTGTGCCTTCTTGGGCAGCCGGTTGTTGGAGTGTTACTGTAAGTTTAGTCTTGTGGAGGAAGCCTGCCATCTGTTTGAAAGTTTGCCTTAACGGGATTTGTTTAGCTAGACTTCAATTATAGGACTTCATTTCATATTTGGAGAGATTGCGATGAAACTGCATACATTATCTAAAATTCAGATTTACGACTCCTAAAATCCTCTATCAAATCTAGATTCATAATCATTCAAATACATCTCGGATTTTTGGATGAAAGGAGTATTTAATAGAAGCCCATATTACGTCACGGATAAATTTTTCAGTGTATTTCGCACACCACATTGGCCGCATACTCACCAACAAACACGTTAATCACCCTCAGCTGCATGTGGGTCCCATAAAATCTGGGCCTGTCATAGACCTGAGTGACTAACATGTATGGGAAGTTTGCAGTCCGCCTGGAGGATGTCCGCCAGGATATCCTCCATTAATGCGAACCGTCGATCATCAAGGTTGACGACGCACACTCTACTACTACTGTTTGATGGAGCATAAAGTTGTAGTGCGCGATCGAGGGCTCCTATCCGATGGCGGCGGATAGAAAACTCTTCCACATGTAAGTTGGTGAATGGTGAAATACACGGACAGCATGGTGCGCAAAATGCACCGAAAAATTTCTCTTGAAAAAACCCGATAAAAACAAGAGGCGAAGGCTAGAGAGAGAAAGCGAGCGAAAGAGAGTTGTAGAGAGAGATGTCGTTTTCGGCGGTGAGGAACGTGAAGGTGCCGGCGAACTCGGCGACGGTGGAGGAGGCGAGGGGTCGTGTCATTGACTTCTTCAAGAAGGCCTGCCGTTCCCTCCCCGCCGTCATGGACATCTACAACCTCCACGACGTCGTCACCGTCTCCCAGCTCCGCTCCGCCGTCTCCCGCAAAATCCGCAAAAACTCCCACATCTCCAACACCAAGGTCACTTCCTCTTTCTCCCCTTCTTGATTTCCATTTCTTCAGTGTATCAATCTTGGAATTAGTGGGCAACTCGTGATTGTCTCTGTTGGGCCATTGGAAATTATGGATTGGGGATTGGGGGATTGATTGATTGTGATTTGGGAGTGATTGAGCTTCTGAGGTGAGATAAAGAGCGATTCTTTTGGGGATGTGACATTGATGTTCGTGTTTTATCTGTCGGTTGAGTGGATTGAGTAATAATTTGGTGTTTGAAACGGTGGCCAATTTGTATTTTTCTGTGTTGGGTGATTGGATAATTTGAATTGGGGATTGAGCTGCTGTGAGTGATATAAAGTTGGATTCTTTTTGGGTTCTGAGTTTGTGGGTTGTTCATGTTTTATCTGTTGGTTGAGTGGACTGGGTGCACTTGGTGCTGGAATTGTGGTTTGCTGAAAATTTGCTGAATTTGGTAAATTTTGTGTCTTGTCATTGCTATGAACTTGGGTTGCTTTGTGAACTAACAATCTGATTGAGAATTGTGCTTGCTGAGTGTTGTTCATGATTTATCTGTGGGGGAGTTGACTGGGTATGTTTGGTGTGAGAAATTGGGGTTTTGTGAAAATTGCTGAATTGCATTTTTTTTGCATCGTAACATTGCTATGAACTTGGATTGTCATGTGAACGAATAATGTGATTAGGATTTGGAGTTTTTATTGAGGGTTGTTAGGCTTTGATGCTTCAACTAGTGGGTTGTTAGTGGGTTATGTTCGTTGATTGAGTGGACTGGGCTCATTTGGTGTTTGGTGAATGGGATTGTCAGACGACTTGCAGAACTGGGCTCTTTAGTATGTCTAAGCCTCGGTATTGACTTGGATTGTCTTTTGAATTAATGCATTTTGCTTGTGATTGAGACGGTTGTTAATGAATTACTTATGTTTAAATGTATGGATGTTTGTCTGATTATTTTTTTTTGTAATTGGTGTTTGAAGATGAAATTTTTTTGGTGCCTTTTTTATTTTTCTTAGATTGGTAGATCTAAGTTGACTTTGAATGAATTGAATGGTGCTAGAGTTTCTTGGTCCTTGCCTTTCCTTCTATTCTGATGCTGTGATGTTTGTCTATCGATGAGCACTATATAGTGCACCCCACTGAGAAGATGCAGAGAACTACATATTAAAGAAAAGAAACAAATGTAATTATCCGTAAAAAAAGAAAGAAAGAAATGAGAAATCTTTCCAGGCATTGTACTTCAAAATTTTGACATGTGCATCTATTTCTTAGTGCATTTGGTGAAATGAATGAGCTATGTTCTTAAAGTGAAGTGATTGGGCCAATCAGATTGCCGTCATTCTGATTATTTATACACACTTAGGTGTTAGGCTTTAACTACTCCCCTGTTCCACAATGATAGTCCTATTTAGTTTTTCAAAATGAACCAAAAAGCCAGTTCATTTTGAAAGACCAATTAGGACTATAAATATGGAATGAGTATCTATGTTCTATCTATTGCATAACTGTTTGTTTACTGTCGGAAGATCAATTGTATTTTGTAAACATTTTCAAATGTTGAGACAAATTTTTAGCGTCAGCTTTTGGGACTTTGGTAAAAGGGTCAGAGTTCTGCATGATTTTAAATAAATGAGGAGACTTGAATCCGGGAGGGGAGAGGCCCAACCAGTGCAACATAAGCTGGATCTGCAAAATAATTAGACTTTACTTACCAAGTTGCTAGTCCATAGGCAGACTCTGGTTTCAAGAAGGGCTGCGCTTTAACAGTTCATTCTCTCGGGAAAAATGATGGCAATACATGACCATGGTTTGCAACATCTCAGATATAACTGAAATATCTCTGATCTGAGATATTAGCAAAAGTGTAAGGTATTTGCCGACATCTTGAACCCACCCCACCTTCGAGCACCCTTCCAAGACTATGCCTTAAAAGTTGCTATTATACTTCCTTAATATTTTGTTATAATATTACCTTTAGCAGTTTCCACGTTCTTCTGCTTGCAATGCACCAGAGAAGCTGCTCAGGCTTTAATTTTTTGTGCAATGTCCTCATTTCGTGTTCTTGCATCTGTTATTAAGCCGAGTATACTATATTAGGGTGATGACACACGACCAACAAAACCCTCAAAAGCTGATTGTGGCAGGTTTTGGTTGAACAGAGAAAGGTAGGATGCACATGGACCGCTTCTCTCTCCAACAAACCCTGCTACGTTAGCACTGGAGTGTTTTGTTGAACAAAGTCGTTGGACATTCATCACTTTCCTTTATTTTAAATTGCACTTTTGTTGAACTTAACTCCACCTATTAGCGTACTTTTTTCTGCTAATGGAAAACCATATAAATCGTTTTTGTTTATGAGGATGTCTATATTAAATGGGCTCCTACAACCATAATATTCTTAAATTTAGACCTTATTTTATGTATTAGGTTTGGGGAGTTGCACCAACAACATTTTAATCATTAACCAAGCAACAAAAATAAAACGTTGATTTTGATGGACAAATCTCTCGTATTTATATAGTCAAGCTTTTTATGAGTTAGTCTATTAAGAGGGTTTTTTTTATAAATGCTTACTAAGGCAGATGTTTTACAACCTTAATTTTCTTGTGTTGGAGGCTGGTGAGTGAAGAGAATTGTAGTCTATTTTCGGTTTCCTATATATTAAAATTTGCTAACTTCGGTGATTTTTCTTTTATATTTTGCAAGCTAAGAATTAGATTCTACATGTGTCGATGGCATGACTGCTGTAGGTAAGAGGCTGAGTAACTTAGTTAGGTTGGTGACTAGAACTTTCACAGTTGTATGATTTTGGTTTGTTACTTGGCAAGTATGAGAAACTAATTCATGAACAGCCACATTATTCCTTTAACATTGTGTATTCATGAACAAATAATGAGTCTTTATTTTTTCTCGTTTTTCTATTATGCAGCCTTTTAAATTCTTAGTAAATGTTTCTAGGTTATTGACTTGCTTTTATTCAACGGGCTGGAAGAACTCGGCAATGTTGTTGAGCATGCAAAGCAACGGCACCACATTATAGGTGAGTACGTTATTGGGCAAGAGGGCCTCATGCAGGATAAGGATGTGAAAGATCAAGGAAGCTCGGAATTCTTAAAACAGTTTTACACTACTAATTACTTCTGAAACTGTAGCAAGTGTCAGTCCTGTTTTCAATTTTCCTTTCATTATGGTTAGTGGGCGTCTTCTTCGGTACTTCAATTTGAAAATAAGATTAAGATACTGGGCACTGTTCTTGTCAATTTACATGGGGGAAGCTTGACAAGATTTTTTTTAATTCATCTAAAGGTTTCAGCTACATCATTGCTGTATAATTATGGTTCACAATGGGGTATCTGGTCAGCTAGGATATCCAGTTCATGGTAATTTCATGTTATGATTTTCTTAATAATTATATGGTTTGGGAGGTTTTTTATCCTCTTATCCCATCAGAAAAGGAAAGATATAAAAGGTTTTCAACCCAGCTGATTGGGCAAGCACGCGGCCGCGAAAAGCAGGACTACTGGGGGGTTAACCTGGTTGGGCATTGGAACTTGGAAGTGCTTTGGCCCTGCGGCGAGTGCTTTGTTTTCATCATAATACAAGTCCTCACTCTCACTCACCTTTCTCTCGGACTGTATCACTTTCAAAGTTCCAATGCATTGCATTCTGTGTATTGCCATTTTCATCTAAAAATTTAAAGGGCTTCCTTTTCCAGTAAGTAGCTTCTCTGTAAGCATACAAGAACATGATCAACATCGTATACTCTCTAGGAATTTTAATGTCAAAGGAGGATTGAAGAGAGCTCCCCGACCATGATTTTCTGGAGAAAAAATAAGTTATTCGCCACTTCACATCAATGCCATTAGCACATAATGGATCCCTTGGAGGTGGACATCCCCATTCCACATATAACCAAAATTCACTCATTTAAGAAAAATATTCTGAGCCATCAGTCTAGGAAATCGATCACGGACTTTTTTTTCAATGCGTCAACTTGCATAAGCATTGCAGCAAGAGTCCTGTTTGGAAACACATTGTCAGCCTTCATTCGCTCTCTGAACCCATATGCTGGAACTTTAGCATTTATGTACGCCTGAAGCAGATTTTGATACTGCTGCATCGGTCCCGCATAACCCATTGTTCTCAACTTATCGAATATCTTCTCAGAACTGTGAACATCACCTCGTCCGGCATAATGCTTTAGCACCTCTATGTACGACGAATACATGGGCTTCATCTTACGGTTCTGCACTGCTTTGTTCAAGATTGCATCAGCCTTCTCCACTTCCCCAGCTTGGAGATAGAGCCTAACAAGTGCATCCAAAGTTTCGGGACCAATAAGATACCCACTTTCAGACATCTTCTTCACCAAATCTTTTCCCTTAAGTAAGAGCTTATGGTCACCGTAAACCCGCAGCATGGCCGTGTATACTTTTGGGAACGGTCTCTTCCACATTTTCTCAGCTTTCTCCAATACTGCTTCGGCTTTCTCCACCTGTCCCAACTTACCCCAAGATTCGATTGCAGCAATAGCCTCATTAAAACGTAGGGAATCTTCGCACTCCTTCCATACTCGGATGACTTCCTCGGACTTCCCCAAGGCTGCATACAAAGGTAGCAACTCAGCACAAGCTTTACGATTTTCTTTCAGATCCCCAGCTTCCATCTCCTCCATCATTTTCTCAGCTTTCTCAGGTTTTCCGCAGAAAATGTAGTGCCTCGCTATGACTGATTGGAGAAACAAATCAGGCTCTACTCCCTCAACCTTCATTGTCTCCATAATCTGCTCCATGCCCTCTATATCATTTGTTCGGCCTTTCACGTCGATCAAAAGTTTGTAGGTAAATAAAGTCGGCTTCACCTCTTCCTTTTCCATCATTAATAGAACATCAACTATTTTCTTGCGACCCACCCTCTTATAGAGGAGGAGCAACTGATTGGTAGCAAATGCAGTCAATGGAAAGCCAAGGTCCCTCATTTTATTAAATACTTCTTCAGTTTTCTTGACATCACCAATAGCACAACAACTAGCCAATAGAGTTCTGTAAACCACTTCCGTCCTCAAGCTATTAGGGATGCTGTTAACGTACTTTTCTGCTTTTGTAATGCCGTGAACTTTAGCAATTAAATCCAGGCGAGAAGCAAAAACACTCTCTGTATACTCCATTTTTTTATTTGCCTCCAACCACTCCATTAACTATAAAAAAGAACAAGAAAGGACCACAAAGTTCATAATTTCAGAACAAAAAATAATAAACTTGAGATGAGATTGGTTCAGAATTTGAAATAAAAATACAGAAAATTTATTTGACTTTAATCATACCGAGTATAAGTATATGAGTGCAAATGAAACCCTCATGCCTAATTTTTATTAGCTTTTACCAACAGAAACTTTTAATAATAAATTCTGGAGAGCATGAGAAGCAAAGATTTACATTAAGATGATGACATCTGCATTTATCAATCCTACCACTAAATGACCGTGTTTTTCCTGTTCCAGCTAGCCCCAAAGTTGGACTTCAGTAAAAATATGCATGAACCAAAAAATGGATTGTTTGAGAATCTTCAACACTACTTCCAAATCTATTCCAGACTTACCAGTATAGATTATAAAGGCAAAATTGTAAAGAACTACTAGTGTCAACACTTACCTGCAAAGCCTTGGCAAATAGCTTGCGCTTTCGAAGATTCATTAAAATAACAGAAATCTCAGTTCGTTGTAAAGAGTTTCCGTCTTCAACCCATCTATTCATAATAGTATCCATATATGCTGGAGGCGCCAGAGAAATTGACTTATACAAAGTAAATATATTCTTCCTTGTTGCCTTAGAGGTTGGACCCACTTCCACATCTGACACATGGCCACCTTCTGATATATCGCCCTCACTTTCATCCTCTGAGACCTCCAGCTCAGAGATCGATTCCTCAGAATTCTCTTCAGCTACACGTGTAGCATCATCTCCAGCAATCTCAGCCTCTTGAGGAACTTCTAGCTCAGAAAAACCATATTCCAAGTCATCTTCTTCATCACCACTCTTAGAGCCAGCCTGTGAAGAAAGATAATTTGTCCCCACAGGGAAGGCACCAAAAACATGAGAAAAGAGAGCTTTTGGCAGAACAGTTTGAACTACAACCAACAGATGGTGCTCATACTGCTTGTTCCACCCCTTTGTCAAATCATTATTGAGCACACATGCTTTAGCTGAAATACTTCGAGGAATACCAAAGCGATAACCACAGCTCCTGCCAATAATGATGTCAAAATTATCCACGTTATTTGACTGGTTTCAAACAATATGGATGAGCAATAACCGGGCAAACAGAAAGATACTTGACACATAGAAAAGCAATACACCCTCCGTCCCAAATCAACAAATCCATTTGAAAAAAAAACGTTTGTCCCGCATTAATGGCTCCAACTGGCTCAATTTAAGTAGCTGGCCACTTAAAAAAGCATGACTGCCCATTCAAAATTTACTATTTTAAAAGCAGTATTTTTTTCAAATGGAGCTATTATTATGTGATGGAGGGAGTATTATGGCAGATAAAAATTACTGTACCTTACCATGATCAATCAAAGAAAAGGGGAAAACAGATTCGATGAAAGAAATTTTGACCGGATAAACCACATAAAATCAACTCCCTTTCATTGATAATCCATTTATCGGAGAACCTTAAGAACGAACATTCATCAGCTAGGTGGCAATTGATCTCCTTGATAAAATAGCAATTGAAGAAAAAACCTTCCCCTTAATATTCTCCATATGAAGCACTATTGACACGATCAGAATCAAGTTATGGACTGATCTCAGACTCCTCTCCAAAAAAACATACATTTTGACAAGAGAGGAATTACATGCCATAAAATGTGCCCACGAAGCATAATCAATTATAATCGTTTCATCCATATTAATAGATTCATTTAGGAGAAAAAAATTCGTCCCGTTTTAATAACTCCATTTGGTTCAATTTTAACTGGTTGGATGAATATTATGAGCTAGTTGAAGAGGCTTCTAATTTCATTGACTGATTCCATTCGATAAATATCACTATTTCCCATGTGGAGCTATCAAAATATGGCATGGAGTATTATTAAACATCAAACTCTCGCCAAAAAAAGAACATGCCCTCCGCCCACGGGTACATGGCTGGGTCTGCTCTCTCAAGAACAACAACACAGGGAGAGAGAGAGAGAGAGAGAGAGAGAGAGAGAGAGAGAGAGAGAGACTCTATTTTTCGATACGGGCCATAGAGTCTGATAAATTTCACTGATTTTACAATACCGACGAGCTTCATTGGACAGAGGAAGTAAAAACCATCAAACATTCTACAACCAAAACTGTCGCTTCACTGATTCAACTTTAGTAGTCCTTTTTTTGTTTTCCCGAATGAACTGAAATTTGTCCATCTTCAAAAAACAAATAGGACAATCAAAATGGGACGGAGTGTCAAACATCAAACATTCCCAAAAACAACCAAAATTGCGTCTCTTAACTGATTCCCAAAACACCAACATAACAAAAAAGCAGTGACCACTTCACAGAGCCATTTCTTTCCATAACAAACAGCAAGAACAGCAATAAAACAAGACCAATTTACACAACTTACAGAAAGCCGTTCCTCTCATTTCTATACTGATTCCACTTTAATGTCTTTTTTGCTTTTTACATATGAACTAAAATAAGTACATCTTAAAAAACCAAATAGGACAAAGTGTCAAACATCAAACATCCCAAAAAACAACCACTGCCCCTCTTCACTGATTCCGAAAACACCAACATAACCAACAAGAAGTTACCCACTTCACAGAAAGCAAGAACAGCAATACAAGACCATGAGTGAATGACTCAAAACACTGTAAAGCACCCAACTTTCTAGCTCAAAATGGAAGTAATTAAAACCAAGAAATGAGAGAAGAATACCTGGTGGAATTAGAAGCACGTTGAAGTGCCCACATGGCGATTCCAGTAAGAAGAAGCAGAGAAGAAGAAGCCAGGGAGAGGCTTAAACCCTCAAACCCCTCCAGTCAAATGTTTGTCTTCCGTGAGAGAGTCTATACCATGAGAAGCTTAAAAGAAGCATTTTGATCAGGCCCATTAATTAAAGCAGATGTTTTAGATGGTGGTATTCTTCATTTGGGCCGGTCATTAAGCCCAGTGGGCATTGGGCAGTAAGTGGGATTTGGAATTCGGCATATATTTTGTTGGGCCTGAGGGAGTGGTATAAGATAAATCTTATGCAAGTCACCATCCCAGTTGATGTGGTAGATTTTGTGGTGGCTTGGAGGGGAGGGGAGGGGGTGAAAGCTTTGGAGGACATGTTTGTGGTGGCTTGGACTTCGTGGTATACTCCCACCGTCCAAGAAAACTTGGGTGCATTTGAAAAATAATGGATCCACCTGTAGGTTAATTGATTTGCCCTACATGCCAATAGACACTCATGAACGTGCATGCGCAGGGTAACGGGAGGCTTGAACTGCTGTGGATCCTATAGGCCAATAAAAATATAACTCATTTTATAATGCTGCCAGGATTTTTCGCACGGGGGGAATAGTAGAAACGCCAATTTAATTTAAGGGGGGAAATGGCAGGAGGCAAAAACAACGAAGGACTTTGCCATAGATCATTTATCCTCATATCGACTTCCTAGTGTGTATTTGGGGGCTGATGGAGATCACAATGTTACTAATCCTCCATTGGATCCTTTTGTCAAGGTAAGTTTTGATGGTGCCATTTTTTAAGACAAAAGGAAAGTCCGGGATGTGTATTTGCATCCGAGATTCGGAAGGGAAGACTCTTGGCTGTGTTAGTCAAGTGGAAGGCCCCTTCGTGGAGGCAGAGGAGATAGAAGCCATAGCCGCATCTAGAGCACTTCTCTTTTGCTATGCAACACAAATATAGGAAATTTTCTCTAGATTATCAAGACATATAATTCTAGGAAGGTTTATATCTCTAGAAAATGCTTACTTAGGGGCTATTTGGGAGGCCATTTGATGTTTGTAGGAAAGAAAAAAAATTTCATTTTCATTTTATGATTGAAGCATGGGTTTTGGGGATTCAAAAAGGAGACATAAATGATGGAAAGGTAATTATGGTCATTCATCATAAGATTCCCATTTAAAAACCCATTTGACAAGTGGAGAATGAAAATAACCAAAATGATCATTCACATACTAAATGTAAATAGCCTCCCAAACACTTTTTAGTGGGAAATGATGAAAAATAAAGTAGGAAATGGCCTCCCAAACAGCCCCTTAGCCCTTAATCATTTACATTTCTAGGAAGGTTATCAAGACATACAATTCTAGGAAGGTTTACATTTCTCCTATAGGGCTCCTGGTAAAAAGGCTCACTTAGCCCTTAATCGTTTAGGATGGGTTAGGGGTTAATGAAAATTAGAAATGAAAAATTATTTTACATGAAAATAATTTTTTCATGAGGTTAGGGGTTAAAGAAAAACAGCCTCTGAAAATTTGTTTTTCCGGACGGCCCAAAAATGGTTCTGAAAAAAGGCCCGAAAATGGCCCAAAATTTTCAAACCTCAGAGGGGTACGAAAGTCCTTTTTTCGGAATGAAAAAAAGGTCGGGAGTTTGGGCGAATCGACCTCCCTTCCTGCCCAGTCGCTCCTCTGAAGGTGAATCTACCTCGCCGGAGCCGTATCCGGCGACGATCGCCGGAATTTCTCCTCCCTAGTGCCGTTCTTCCATTCTCTCGGCTCCCGCCTCTCTCCATCTTCCAGGTAAACCTCTCTCTCTCTTGCTTCCCCCCAATCTCTCCTTCTCTTTCCTCTACTGATTCTTTGAGTCCTCTAATTTTTTCTCACGTTTTTGAATTTTCTTTTATTTTTTCGGTGCACAAACCCCTAGTTCTTGATTTTTCTCGCCATTGGAAACGGAGGATCCCCTCAAGCTGAGGCATCCAATGTACTTCAGTGGCCAGTCGCAGAACCGATAACTTGTTGTTCAAAGAATGTGTTTTTATTTATAATGTTGAGTTATATTATTGAGGTATGTACCCTTGTAGTTCAACAGAAAAATATTATTTTTTCAACTTCTATATGCTCATAGTTGGTAAATTTTGCCTCCTCTGTGTACCAAAAATTCTTTTTATCCTTATTTTAGCCTTTGTTGTTGTTTGCTAGCTAATAGCAATCTCATGATATTGATCCTTCTTATATTGGAACTGCTTCAAAAGATATCCTCAACTTTGTTGTTTCCATATATGAGCAATTGCCCTACAGCTGGGATGAATCGCATGCTTGCTTATGTATCCATCGAAAGGATAACATCCGGAGAAATCAGTGTTTTATGTAATTAGCTCTAACTGAGAACTGCAATGTAAGAGACTGAATTGTCTCTCAGAAGCATTCAAAAAGAAAAAAGATTCTATTAGCGAGCTTCATAAGGTTCTTAAAAGAATAAAATTGAGGATGGAATTAATTGTGTGTTAAGCGGTCCATCTTTAAAGTTAATCAATAGGTTTCATCTTTATGGCTTTCCAAACTTTCTTAGTTTTGAATTGGCTGGCTCTTAAAAATATGATTCTTGCATTCACATTCTTATTATGGTGCTATTGTTTCTTTGTTTTGTATAATGTGCATGAAAGGGGAATCCCATAACTGTGAAATTTAGGTTGGCGAGATTGGGATTTACTCGTTCTCAGACTGTTAAATGCTCATACTTATTTAAGATTCTATAAATATATTTACCTTTTTTATTATTATTTTTTTGCTGTAGATCCCATCTTTGCTGAATTTGGGGGATTGATGTTTTTTCCTAACTATACAGAATGAGAATAGAAATTACATTTTCAACCATTAATAGATAGGATTAGGTGATGATAATGTTTTCTTGTTTATAATATTTAGGTTTATTCCAATTTATATTCCTCAATGTAGCACATGTTAATTGATAGAGTTGCATTTAACAAGTCTTTTGTAGAGTTCGTCTTTTAATAATAGTATTTTACAGGTCTACTGCATATTAGTTAGATAATAATCCATGCTTGTTTCAGCAATCTGAGATGGGTGTCAAAAAAAGAAAGAAACTATGTGAGAAATGGGGTGTATGTGCTAATAATCCATGCCTGTTATTCAGATTTGTTATGCGCAAAATGGGATGTCAAAAAAAGAAAGAAACTATGTGAGAAAATGTGTCAAGATTTTTGCAAGGCGCACTTCGGCTATAACAAATGAGGCAATATTTAGATGAAGATTTACCCTCATCATCAAACACCTTTTGCAGTTGTTTGAATATTGCTTCTTGAGATGATGGTTGCAGGGAAATATTGGTATGCTCATCTATTTGATTGCTGTCAATAAATAACCAATGAGGTAACAGGTAGACAATTTTTGCATCGCGTCATTTCTGCACTTCGCTAATAATCCATTCAAGTATATGTCTGTCTTAAAATTTCAACACAGAAAAAGAGAATGGTGTGATGCTATGAAGATTGTAATGCGTTTTGTTGAAAATGAACATGCCAATTGTAATGCATTTGTTGAAAATAAACATGTCAATTGTGATGCATTTGTTGAAAATGAACATGTCAATTAGGCTACTTTCTATATTGTGAATATACATCATAGTGTTTAAACGTGGTCATTATGCGTAAAGATTATATTGTGTTGATGTTCTTATCCATCATGAGAATATTGTCCTACTCTCTGAGCTTAGTTGTTGTATAGGTGTGGAAACTCCCTCCGTTCTTTCGTTTGGTGTGTGTGGCTGCAAGAGCTATAAATAATACACGAAATTCTGGGTCTTGAGAATAAGGGGCATATGGCTGACTGTTGGAATGGATGAAACCATAAAACTGCTATATTTTTCCTGATGGCAAAATGCTCTCCATATGCTACATGACCGAGTAATTCTGCCCAAGGACAAGAGGGGCCTATGGCTGACAGTTGAAATGGCCGAAAAGTGTTTTTTGGGAAACTAAATGGTCTAAAAGCATGTGGGAAGGTTTTTTTCCTTTGGGCCGAAAGTAAAAGGCCCAATGATTTGGGAGAAATGTTTCACGCCTTCGCTTTTAGGGCAGCAAAATTTTGCTAGAAATGCGTCTGAGCGCCAGGAATCAACTTTTATCTCTCTTGTTTTCAGCCCATGTGGAATCGTAATTGGTTAGCTTTTTCTTCCAAACTATATACTTGGTATGCCCAACTCTGGGACTAATGGATTTGGAAGTTGAAATTCTAAACCTGAACTTTGACTTGAAATTTCGGGCAACTAATAGTTATCATATGAATATTTTTATGAAATAGAACAATTAATATAGGATGCATAATTTTGCTATAGAACATAGCGGCCCTTTCAATTTGGATTAGTAGCATATTTTCTCGAACGTTTTCGTTTTTACAATTTTTGGAACTCCTAACTAGGCCAGAAAATTGATTTTCAGTGAAATTTTCATGAACACTTTCTATAACCCCTAATAGCTTTTTACTGGAAAATTCATTTTTCCATGAAAGATAATCTTTTGGTGTAGTGCATTCCCTAGCAAGACATGCATACGCACCCCGCTGGGCGGCTTGGACAGGCTTTGTTCATCTTTTTTGAAGCGTCGAGGGAGTTTAAAAGAGTACATATGTAAGCTCCTCTATTACAAAAAAAATGTAGTTGTATAATTATATAGCTGAATAAAGCACCAACTTTGTTGCCGCCAATAGAGTCGAAATGAATTTTCTCAACCTACTTTTTAAAGTTGATAGATTGGTGATAGCTTTGGACAATATTTTCCGGTTGGTATCACCTTCCTCCCTTTTTCATCAACCTAATGCTCGTAATGGGCCACAATATTCTAATGATTTTTTCGTCTTCCCCATTTCGGATGCATGCATTTTTCTATTGAGAAATTTTCACCTATATAATATGGTCTAGGAATACCACTATGATTGTTTCAGATTTCCACTGCATATTGCACCAATCATCAATACCGAAGAACCCCTCATGCAAGTGTTATTCTAGCTAATATACTGCATGTTTCTCTTCAAGCTAATATTGGTAATTGTAGTAGCAGTAACATGTAGATGAAGGAGAATAAAATGTTTGGGCCAGTTGATAAACTGCACAAGCTAAAGGTATACATAATTTAATATATTCTTTGTCTAGGTTATCGACATTATTGAATTCATGTGGATAACCTTACATTTACCCCTATGCAAATATCAAATGACGAAGGACTCCAATCTGTTGTGGAAGGACCTTTGCTCATATCTTTCATATTTATTCTAAAAACAAATGAAATCAAATTGGACACAAAATTTCTATTCAACTAGGTGTGCAACGATATACAAATTTTTATCAAGATAAAACATACATAGGACACACTTTCCAATGCCTTTTTTGGTTTTATTAACAAACTTATTTTTATTACTATAAAGCACTAAGACTTTATAAAATAACTCAACATGAAATGCAGGAATTATCATAGAAAATGAAAGTAAACTTCCTACTCAAGACTAAAAGTGAATATCAAAACTACACGCTCATCATGTGATAACATAGGAAATCGATAGGAGATGCATAAGGAAATGTAGAAAATTTTGTAGAATATATTGAGACATTTTTTACATCATTAATGTTCTTCATATCACACTATATCACACTAAATTATTGCTTGTCTAATTGTTGGAACATACTCCCTCCATCCAAAAATAACTCTTCATTAGGAAAAAAAATAAATTTATGTATAGATGTTCCCTCACACCCAAAAACACGGAAGTGGGTGGAGGGGACTCTCTTTTTTGTACGGGCCTCAAGAGTCTAATAAAATTTAGAAAAAGTCAAATGGGGCAAGATATTTTTGGGCAAAGGGAGTAATATATATAATCGAACACCTTAATTACAAGGAAAAAGTTTAAATGAAATTGTTCTCATATAACTTACATTAGCCTAAGTAACATTGAGCCATCAGATCAAGATTTGACAACAGTGATGATTTATACTTACTTACCCAGTGATTTTACACTCACCGTTAGATCTTGATTTGGCGGATAGAAATAGCTTGGCTCATGCAAGCTAAATGAGAACGATATCATATAAAGCTGTCTCTAATTGCAATTCAATGAATATTAATAAATGCGTACTCTTGCGAAACTTCTATGTGGGTGGGTGTAATTTCAGGGTCTTGTTGGTCGCACGTGCACAATTACTAATACTCTCAAATCGAAATTTGGTAGTGTAGCTCAACTTCTAGTACATCAACTTTGTTGCATAAAATAGACTAAAAGGAACTGTCCTAGGCTACACTTTAAAGTGGATATATGGACCGATAATAGCTTTAGGCAATATTTTCCAGTTGGTATCAACCTCCTCCCTCTTCCATTAACTTAATACTCATTATGGGCCACATTATCCTCCTGTTTTTTTTTTTTGAAAGGGAAGGCTTGGAATCATTGTTTTGTCTTTCCCCTTTTATTTGCATGCATGCATGCATTTTCTGATTGAGGAAATTCTCATCTATACTTTATGGTCTAGGCACTATGGAATGTTGTATCGGCGATATATTGCCGATATATTGATATCGGGTCCAACCCGATAAAACGATACTGAGCAATATCATTTTTTCAATTTTTTTACAATATCGCCTCGTTGATATATCGGTTTCAGGCCGATATATTGCTAATTTAAAAAAAATGTTAAAATTTTTTTATTAAAAAAACAATATTCCCGTTTGTTTTCCATCCTATGCCAAATGGTAGGATACGGGTTTAAAACACGTGCACATATTTTTAATTATATATATTTTATGTATATTTTAAAAGGGAAAAGTTTAAATGAGATTGCTCTCATATAGCTTATATGAGGCCACTTTAAATCATAGCCCTTGGATCTTGATCTAACGGCTACGAATAGTCATAATGATCTCACCCACTTCCTGATGTGACACACTCACCTACCCACTGATTTAATATCCATCGTCCGATTGGAATCTAATGGCTATAAAGATTGGCCTCATGCTCCTTATATGAGAATGATCTCATGTAAACCCTTCCCATTTTAAAATCTATACTTTGTCTAAATTAGTATCACTCATTTTAGAAGTTATATTGTAACAATACAAGGTAAAAACTAGTTTTCGACTATCGATATTTTTTTATACAATATCTCTAATATATCTCCGAAATTTTACCGATAGCCGTTACGGCATTCCTTGCTAGGCACTAGGGTTCCACTATTATTCTTTCATACTTCCATTATATGTTGCATCAATAATCACTTCGAAGGCACCCCTCATATCCTTTGCATCTATGTAAAGGATTCGTATAGAAGCTGAAAAGAATTTATGATGAAAATCTTTCTTGGTTAAAATTTGTCACATCGAAAAGAAAGTTAACTGCAATAAATAGTTTTTAGCTGTGAAAGATTCCTGTCACATATTCCTATCATTGTGTATTTTAGATTTTTCACAACTTTCAAGGTGAAAGGTAAAAATTATTGATGAATTCTCGTCACTACGGATACAATTTTCACCTTTTACTTTCCAAATCCATTTCACGTCTTTTACGCTTGAAATATTAATTTTTCATGAAAAATTAATTTTTTTTTCAACTTCCAAATGCATCCAAAATATGTAATCCAATCCACGAGCGTAAAATGTTATAAAAAGCAAAGAGAACTCCCACTCCTTTGAGAGCGTCTAACATGACCGAATTTGGGGACCAGATTGCAGGACCCCAGGCCACATAGGCCTGGGGATCTGCAATTGTGCATCCCCATGCACAATTGCAGATCCCCAGGCCTATGTGGCCTGGGGTCCTGCAATCTGGTCCCCAAATTCGGTCAGCAAAACATTTTCCCACTCCTTTCATGACCTTTATGTGCCCAGGCTTCAGAGTAAAATCAATTTCTCTACTGCTGTGCAGCACATACCCTTATAGCTTCTTTACAAGGGGAAGTGACTTGTTATCCTTTCCCTTCTCTCTTGCCTGCTTTTCTTTTCCTGATCAGGATATCCTTCGCCACCTCACTGAGATGTCCTGGATCCTGCTATACCAATAGAAACATGTGCTATACCACTAGAAACATGATAGGCCCCACTCATCCCTTTTGAATTTTGTTACCCAATGTCACAATGAACTTCTAAAAAGCATCTGAGCTTCCTACAGAACCCTTTATGGAACAGTGACTAGCAAAGGACAAAGGCCCATGAGAGGTAATGATGCAAAAATCCAAGGCTGCAATATTTTTTCTATGAGCTAATCCTTGCATGTGGGGTTATTCATGATTTTGCCTAGCTACTAGGGGAGGTTGGCTTCTTTTGGCAACCTCATTAGCCTGACATAAAAGCTGTTTTTATGGCAAATGCATCAGTTGGGTCAGTGGGTAATTAGCCTTGATCACATGTTTGCATCTAGATTTGTGCCGTTTTCTAATAGTGAACAAGGAAAGTGTATTGGTCAAGATGAGACACCAGAAGCTGAGTCTAATCTTTTCCGAGATGTCTCTCCAGTCTCATCTTATCATTCTGTTCTTCAACTTTCAACTTACCTGCCTTTCTGTAAAAACAACTGGATACCCTCGCTGTTTTTCTTATAGAGATTAACAAACAAACAACAATCTCATGCAATCCACAGTTTATTAGAGAATCTTTCTCAGCAGAAGAACCACAAGAGGACAATAAAAACTCATCTCTTTGGTCACTGATGTATATTCGTCTGTAGCATGCATGCATATTTTAGATGGTTCACATGGTGACAGAGGAAGATCAGTTGATGCGAACACATCGTGGGGACTGTTGATTGTAAACATCAGGAAAAGCAACTGCTCAATAGTAGAATAGAATCTTCTTTAATATTCAAAGCACCCCAATTTTTGTTCCCCATCTGCTAATGTTAACTCCATTTTCCATCCTACATTTTTTTCCTCTTCAATGATCTTTTAATTACTCTAGTGTTTCTTGACATCAACATGAGTCCATGAAAGCTTCAAGTCCAAGTGTCTCGCTTTCATTTTCTTCATTTTGATGCATTGGATCATGACACTAGAACCTGAGACTGCATCTTGACTACCCCACAATAGGCATTCCCTTTGTAGGTTCCTTTGACTGTCATAAATGTTGTTTGAAGTAGTAAATATAAGAGTTCCCCTTCCAACCAAATGCATACTAAAAGAAAAATATTTTCCTAACCAACATGATGGTAAAATCTGTTTGGTAGTAACGTAATTTTGGTGACCAAGTTGGTCAGGCTAGCTAGACACGCTCATTCTAAAACTAACTACTACAAGTGCAAGAATCACAACTTTTTTAGCATCCTAAATAAGATGCTAATAATGCCAAAATTCTTCAATAATATTATGCTCTATAAAGCAACAGTTTGGTGCATAGAGCATTTATTTCCTGTCTATATATAGGACTAAATATACGGTTCCGTATACTATAATGTACATCGATGTATATAAATCAGCAGAAGACTTAAATGGTTGAAACACATGTCAACTGAAGAAATGGAGGTGGACATATGAAAGCTTACATAACCTTGTTTGCATGTGTGTGGGAAGGCAGAGATGGCAGTATGCATGTGTTCCTAGACATATATACTAAAGGAAACAACAGGCTTTTTGAATCCCACGATGGAGTCCAATGACAGACATGTGCATTAGAAAAAGATTTTTGACCAAAAAGTATGATCAATCAGAGAGGATAAATCATATTATTCTCTCTACTTAACTCCCTCCCCATATCCCTTCATGTCACGGGCATGCCTTGAAAGTTGAAACTATAAACAAGTGACGTTGAACCATAATAAATAAAAGAACATTCCTCCATCAGATCATTAATTGAAAAAGTATTTTTTTAAAAAATCCAATTCTAAGCAGCTTATATGCTTGTTGTTCAATGCCTTTTTTGACTTTTTCTTTTTGAAAATGGCTTTTGATGTCCAGGTAACATAAAAGGAGACAGTATATTACATCATTTCATGCAAGAGTTACATGAAACCATCGTGTAAGACTAATAAACATCATAAGTAACTTGGACATTGCAAGAAAAAAGGAACAATATCAAAAAGAAAAAAGGAACAAGGAACAAGGAAAGCAGAATTCAGAGGGACCTTTTAGTTTCACAAAAACAGATAATAAGTTATGCAGATTCTATGATTGTATGCAAAATAATAACAAAAGAACTGTATAATGACAGTAACTCTTAGCCGTTTGGGGCGTGATTAAAAGCAAAATATTCACACGGCTGAAATTGAGAAAAACCAGAAATAAATAGTGAAAGTGAAACATCCAATGTAGATGTTTTACTTGCCGTTGGGCGTGAAAAAACCAAAATATCTATAGTGGATTTTCCACATCCACCATGAATACTACAATATAGCAAAACATCCACTATCACGCCCCAAACGGGCCGTGGATCCATAGTTATAATCCTATTTGGTTTTTCAAAATGACTACAGGTTTGTAGTTTCTGTTTAGTACTGTCACAAGACTCACAACAACTTTAACTGTGTCATATAATACCAAAAAGAAAAAGAAACTAAGCCATATAACTCCAGTAATTACAAAATATTAGTTAAATAAACAAGAAGTTTTGTAAGCATGCATTAAAGAGCGCTCATATATACCTAGAAAAGGCTAGATATACGAGAGAGAGAGAGAGAGAGGTCTAGTAGACCATTGAGGGGATCAAAGAAGCTAGCTAGTGTAGTAGTATAGGGAGGACTGTCCTTTGGTTGGCTTTGTGTGTGAGGAGGAGAGCTAGGTAGAATGGCTTTCTTGGTGGAGAGGTGTGGAGAGATGGTGGTGAGTGTGGATTCGAACAAATCAGTCCCAGCTCCTTTCTTGACCAAAACATACCAGCTGGTGGATGACCCTCGCACAGACCACATTGTCTCTTGGGGTGAGGAAGACAACACCTTTGTGGTCTGGAGGCCTCCTGAGTTTGCCAGAGACCTCCTCCCCAACTACTTCAAGCACAACAACTTCTCCAGCTTTGTCAGGCAGCTCAACACCTATGTAAGATCACATTGATCATGCCCTTTTACTTCATATTTTGATCAGCTTACTTCCCCCCCAAAGTTTGAATGGTTAACATGAAGTGACTTCTTGTTGGTTCTTGCTTCTAGTTTGTTCAGCAAGAACCAAAACTTTTTTGGTCAAGTGCTTCTTTATGACACCTGAGTTTATTTTTAAAATTAATTTCTTTTTTATCAGAAGCAAGTTTGTCAATCCTTGTGCACATATACATTGCCATTATATCATGTTCTAGCAGAAGTAAAAATACCAGATGTTCTACTTCAAGCTTACCCATTAGGCTCAAACGTTTGACAACATATAACTTCATGTCCATGAATTGGATTTTACTTTGATATAAACAGCTCATGGACTATAAATAATTTATTTCCTCACCTTTAATTAGTTCTTTGGTTTTCTACAGCCAAAATGTTTCATGACTCCTACCTTAATAAATATATACCATCTTCTGAAATTAGATATATTAATTAGGGTTCTCAATGCATTCACGTGGAAGTACTAAAGGATGACAATTTTTTAAATTGTTGTTTTATGTCAATTAATGAGTGTAGGGGTTCAGAAAGATTGTTGCAGACAGGTGGGAGTTTGCAAATGAGTTCTTCAGAAGAGGAGAGAAGTATTTACTATCAGAGATCCACAGAAGAAAAAGCCCCCACATGAGTCCACAGCAACAGCAGCAGGATCAGCTGCATCACCACTACTATCATTACCAATATGATCCACATCCAGCTGCTGCACCATTTAGCACCAGTATTACTACTCTTCCTGTTGAACTGGGAGGTCGGTGGGTCCAGGCACCACTGCCACCATCCACTGAAGAAAGCCATTTCCTGTCAGCTCTAACAGAGGACAACCAGATGCTGAGGAAGAGGAACTCCTTGCTCATATCAGAGCTCACCCACATGAAGAAGCTCTACAATGACATCATCTACTTCCTCCAGAACCATGTGGCTCCAGTGCCCAACATGGATCAGAGATTCAATTACAACCAAGGAGGGGCTAAGCTCATTGAAGTGGATCCCACTAGCCCAAGGGCCCCTGATGATCATCAAGCTCTTATAGGGTCAAAAGATTTGAAGCTGTTTGGGGTTCCCATCCAAGCCAAGAAGAGATTGCACCCAGAAACACACTGATCATCATGCAATAAGAGCACTAGAAACAGCAACAATCTAAACTCAATTAGCAAATGTACTAAATATTAAACCATGAGCTAATGTCCTATTCCTTTTGGTAGTACTTTGCACAAGACTTGCATCTTCTTGAAGAATATGATCTATAACAAATTTTGTATTCAAATGCATTCTTCTCCTCCTTATCTCTCATGTATATGTGGGGTACTTCAGTAATTGTGGCAGAGTGGAAACAAAAGGACATGAAGCTGGGGAGAAAAGACTGTGTGGGTGTATTGAACAATGATTGTTGCTTTTGTTATACATCACACACACTCTCTCTCTCTCCTCAAGTGAGGAATCTGAACTTTCTCACCGTTCTGAAAAGAAGAGAAGGCCTCAAGCGGGAAACAGTAGCTATCTGAGGCAGCAGAAAGAGAAAAGAAAGGCTGTGAAAAGGATGGGTGATGGGGGCAAAGATTGCTTTGGGATTGTGATATCATATAATGGTTTCTCTGCTTTATCATTTCATCTGTTTATTCCCTTTCTTGTTTTTTCTTGTTTGTTGGGACTGGTGATCGGTTCTTTGCTGTAAAATCTCTGGCGCTTCACAAACCCCATGAATCAGGCATGGGGCACTGTAGAATGTACTCGTAAGAAAGTTCTCTCATCTCTGTCTACAATGACCTCACAACTTGCTTGTATATATGCCACTTGCCAAGTTTCTTACCACTTCAGAATGTTGCATCATTGTCGAGTCTGATTCGCCAATCAACTGTTGAAAGTCAGCTGGGAAATTAATTCATAACTCATCGAAATTTTGTTAGTATTGAACGTAAAGTTGTACTAATATAACAAGCATTACACCCAAAGAATTCCATTAACAAGAGCAGCTTCAACATAGAGGAACCTGTGGGAAAGAAAGAAAACATTTTAACATGAGTATGCTACCCACACGTTAGGTGTTCGGTCACCCGCGGGCTGGCATTTCCAAAGGAAAGTTGGCGAGGTAGCATTGTCCTTTTAGGCTTATCACATCAGGCAGTGAATGAAACTGCGGGGTTCTTAATGTAGGTGAAGCATTTTTCTTTTAACATAGGAGAAAAGTTCTCATAGACAGTATAAACTCCCAAAATCAAGGTCCTCAATTTGAACACCCCACTTGGTTAGTCATCTATGTGGGATTAAACCTGGTGCATATGATGGGTGGGTCTTGCATATGCCGAGGGGATTGGCAGCCGGATAAGGTGTTCTAAGTGGTCCGTTGTCCTTGCCTTCTATTCGTGTCCTAAGGATTTGGGCAAATGGCGGAGCTATGATGTAGCACTTGGGGTCAGTTGATTTCATTAAATTTTGAGAACTTAGGATACCCCGGAACAATTTTTTATCCTCCCACTTACATCCCTCAGGATACCCTCCTCTGAATGGGAGCTATCGATCACCAAGATCGACGGCACAAACACTAGAAGTACACTAGTCCAATGTTATATTTTCATGTTGCATCCCATTACATATTAAATATTTCCATATTTATTAAATTACACCCTTCATCTGTTTATACACCCTTCAACCAACGAAACACTTATAAATTTCAAAAAAACTTGTTCCATCATTACCTGGTGGATTTTTCTCCCTCACAACCAAAAGCACTAGAGAGGAGTGCAGGGGAAGTTTGTTTCTCGCACGGGCTTGCCTTAGAGTCCAATAAATTAACAAGCTTGTTTTTCGCACGGGCCTGCATTAGAGTCCAATAAATTAACTCATTTTTCAATGTAGACGGGCTTCATTGCATGGAGGAAGCACTTTTGTAAAGATGCCCATTTCTACTAGATTCCACTATAAAAAAAGAAAAAATTACGTTTTAGTCTAACTTGCTAAAGTTTAACCACTTTAGTCCCCAGGACTAAACTGGTTAAACTTTAGAAAGTTACCTTGGTCAATGACCAAAAAGGCATAACAGAGGGGCTAACAGCCCCTAACTTTCCTTCCAGTTAAAGGAGACGGAGCAGTTGGTAGCTGGGGTAGTCAAGGCGCACGAAACCCTATGACTGCCCCCTTCTTCCCCAACAGCTTTCTGCCCCCTTCTTCTCCGTCCGCCATGAAAGCCCCATAACCGAGCTCCAAAGACTTTCATCCGGTGGTTTTTCCAACTCCATTGAAGTTCCAAACCCAAGAAAGCTCTTGCGGCGAGCCCAGATTTCCACTTCTCCTTATATCTGAGATGGCGGAAGTAATGGAAATGGCGGTAGCCACCTCCAGTAGCAACATTCCAGGCATCCAAAGTGAAGACGATGATGGTGGACAAATCGGCATAACCCAAACGGTGGTTGCAGACGAAGGTAGTGGACATACCAGCGCAACTCATACGGCGAAAAAATTGAAAGTAAGTAGGATTGTAGAAAAGCTACTCTTTTTCTTCTCATTTGATCTGTCTGGTCATTGCTTGAATGTCTAAGTAGCGATGATAGGTCGAGTAGCTTAAGTTATGAACTGTAAAAGAGGTTATGATAATCCCTATATGTTGTGATGACGAAATTATGATTTGTATAATAGGTTGTGGTCATGTATAGATAGGTTGTGATGACTTATAGATGTGTTGTGATGGAATGTTATATTATCGCTTGTTGTGATGGCATGTAACTTCAGTTGTGATGTCTATTAGCTTCAGTTGTGATGAATGTTATGATTCAGTTGTGTTGGATTATAATTTGGTTGTGATTGTTGTAATTAATGTTGTAATGACTGTTGGCATGAGTTGTGATGCTGTGTTGTGACAGCGCTGCTATGTAAGTTGTAACCTATGTTGTATTCTTCTTATTTATTTTGCAACTTCAGGATGAAGCAGGTAAGCTTAAAATTTTGGTCTGCTACTGTGGGAGTATTGAATCCAGCCCCGGTGGAACTGTGAAGATAGTTGGAGGTAAAAGCACGGCGTTGTCACTAGAAGAGGATGAAACTTTGAGTTCATTTGTGGAAAAAATTGCTGATGCCTTTAACGTTCCTCCCAACAATTTGAGTGTTGCATATTTGTACCCCGATGTGTATGAGTTGACTTTCTTGATATCCGATAAGGGAATGGCTGACTTTAGAGAGTTATTCCGTGGAAGATTTTGTAAGGTGCTGGTGACCCATGATGGAGATCAACGACCATTCATGAGTTCTCAGGATAGTGTGTACAAGTGTAAGGTTAATCCTCTTCCCACCAGTGGTAGTAGTCAGCCAACACCACTACGTTCGAGAGTTTGGGATAACAACTTGGTAGGGGTTGGGCAGTATTTTAAAGACCAAGTTGAAGTTAGGAAGGCATTGAAACAGCTCTCTATTGCCAAGAACTTCTCTTTCAAGTATTTGAAGAACACAAAGCGTCGGGTTATGGCGTCATGTAGGGTTGAAGGTTGCCAGTGGAAAGTGAATGTGAGCTTGGAGCAAGCTTCAGGTTTGTTTGTGGTGAATGAGTATGAAAAGCTTCATACATGTGCTGGAGGGGTAATGAAAAAGTATCACCCTCATGCTTCACAAAACTTGGTGTCGGAGCTCATTTCCAGTAAGATAAAAGATGCACCCTCGTATTCCACATCTGAATTGGTAAAAGATTTGTGAAATGACTATGGGTTGAGTGTCTCATATTAGAAGGCATGGCGTTCTAAGGAGGTTGCCCTTAATTCTTTGTTTGGTGATTATAAGGATTCTTACAACGACATCCCTTGGTATTGCAACAAAGTAGTGGAGACAAACCCGGGGAGTGTAGTGAAGTATGAGGTTAATCGAAGAAATAGGAAGTTTTTACGTTGCTTCATCGCGTTGAACGCATGCATTCAAGGGTTCCAACATTGTCGGCCATTGTTTTTTCTTGATGGGGCTCATCTTTATGGGAAGGCAAAGGGGACTCTTCTAGCAGCCACTGCAGTTGATGGAGGTAACCACATCTTCCCCTTAGCCTATGGAGTTGTTGATAATGAAACTAAAGATAATTAGTTGTGGTTCTTACAACATGTTCGACATGTAGTTGGCTTTGCAAGGGTATTCACATTGGTATCCGATAGGGACAAAGGGCTGCTCGAAGCGGTTGCAAAGGTGTTTGGGGACGGATTCCATGGCTATTGTGTGCAACACTTAGAGTGCAACTTACTGAAGACAGGTTTGAAAGGGCACAAGGTTAAAGGAACAAAAAAGGCAACAAAAAAATAAATTGCGTACATGATTAATGATGTTGCAAAAGCAAGTGATATGCATGGCTATCACGTTGCATTAACTCACCTCCACAAGCATTCTAAAGTAGCATATGATTGGGTCATGTCAAATCAACCTGAGAATTGGTGCAACGCCCTCTTCCAAGGTGAGAGATATAACCACCTTTTAAATAACACTGCTGAGACTTTCAATAAATGGGTAAAGCCGGAGCGCGACATGCCAATTCTTGCTTTGCTTGATGGCATTCGAATGAAGATAATGATCAAGATGAATGAAGCGAGAAGGGCGAGTAAGAACTGGGATTCTTACCTGATTCCAGAAGTCAACGACCGGCTCAATGAACTGACCAACCAATCTCGGGGGCTATTGGTTGCGGAGAGTAATGAGAATGTGGTGGAGGTGGTTTCAGAGGAAGGACATTTAAGGATGAATCTCACTGACCTCACTTGTACTTGCAGGATGTGGCAAATTGAAGGTACACCGTGTATCCACGCATGCGCTGCCATATCTGCCAATGGAGGATCACCAGCGTATGCTTGTCGAGGGGATTATTGGACTACTCAGTGCTATAAGGACACATACAGTGAAACAGTTTTCCCGATCACCCATGATGACAAGCCGGTACGTGCAGAGCCACCTGTGGGAGAGCATCTCATCCTTCCACCAAAAACCAAGAGGCCAAGGGGGAGGCCGAAAACGAAGTCCTATCCGTCACAACCATTAAAACGGAAACGTCAATTTAGATGCAGTCGTTGCAATGGCCTTGGGCACAATCGGACTTCATGCGTGCAACCAATCAACGTGGATTGAGAGAGTGCCTTTGAATTTTATTTCTGTAATGAACTTAATCCCTATGATGACATTCGGTAGAACTTCATTTTTATGGCTTGTAATGATAATGTTTACATTAATTTGTAGTTTGTAGAATAAATCATATCGTAACTGCATATCGCAACGCAATCACAACTGCAACGCAACCTGCTATCACAACATGCATTAATCGCCACAACTCAATCACAAAGAATGAAGAAGCTACGGGAAATTACTGTATGTGGTAGCAACAAGCCTATCACAATGCAATCACAACGTCAACACAACCTACTTTCACAACATATATAAGTCGCCACAACTTAATCACAACGCACGAAGAAGTCATCACAACAATGCATAAGTTATTACAATAATGCAATCACAACCTCACGGCAACCCGCTATCACAACATGCATAAGTTATTACAATTCAAAGTCATCACAACAATGCATAAGTCATCACAATAATGCAATCACAACCTCATGGCAACCCGCTATCACAACATGCATAAATTATTACAATTCAAAGTCATCACAACAATGCATAAGTCATCACAATAATGCAATCACAACCTCACGGCAACCCGCTATCACAACATGCATAAGTTATTACAATTCAAAGTCATCACAACAATGCATAAGTCATCACAATAATGCAATCACAACCTCACAGCAACCCGCTATCACAATATGCATAAATTATTACAATTCAAAGTCATCACAACAATGCATAAGTCATCACAATAATGCAATCACAACCTCACGGTAACCCGCTATCATAACATGCATAAGTTATTACAATTCAAAGTCATCACAACAATGCATAAGTCATCACACAATGCAATCACAACCTCACGGCAACCCTCTATCACAATATGCAGAAGTCATCATAACTCAATCACAACGAATGAAAAAACTTATGTAAGTTACTGTATGTCTTAGTAGCAAGTCTATCGTATTGCAATCACAACCTCAACACAACCTGCTATTACAGCATGCATCAGTGACCACAACTCAATCGCAACGAATGAAGAAGCTACTAGAAGTTACTATATGGGGCAGCTGCAATTCTATCGCAATGAAATCACAACCTAAACACAACATGCTATCACAACATGCATAAGTCACTACAACTCAATCACAACTATGCATAAGTCACAAGAAGTTACTGTATGTGGTACCAGCAAGCCTGTCGCAATGCAATCACAACCTCAACACAACCTGCTATCACAACATGTATAAATCGCCACAACTCAAAGTCATCACGAATTAAGGTGTTGAAAGTCTATCACAACATCATGTGTCGTCAAACCCAAAATATATCACAACCTACACCACCAATCTTACGCAACCTCATATGTCCATCACAAGTTATATCACCAGCATAATGTCAAATGTAACCTCGCCATACTAACATCACATATTCATATCAAAACGAATCAAGTCTATCACACAATTGGTACATAGCCCTCGATCTTGGAGACTACGTACCACACCAACCATTTTCTAAACTTTTTGACGTTGAACCTTTGAAGCTCATCGTCGAGCGCCTTCTTCAACAAATAATAGCACATGAAAACCCCACAATCATCACTGTTGCACTGGGTCTCGGGAACCTCCACCACTTTTGTCTTCCATTTTTCCCATGCTCCTTCTTCAAAATCAACTTTCATGACATATTTAGAATGCCGCCTCATAGCCTTGAAGAACAAGTTGATTTCATTAGCAACATTGGGTCTAGTATTCATACTATCATATATAAAAGCTTTCTTTTGCTCTAGCCTGAATTCTATCAAGCACCAATGTCTATCATTAAGTACAGGCAGCATCCACTTCTTGTAGAGTAATGCATTATACCCATTTGGTCCTCTCAACCCTGCACTCACCTCCCGATGCCACTCTTTTGCAGGGTACAATGCTTCTGTATCGCCATCCAGATCGGGATGCACACGCCTCCAATCTTCATACTTTTTCTCTTCTGTTGCGCACAAAGACTGCATAAACGATATTATGTCAGTTAGTCCACATCACAACATATATAAACATGGCTAGAAGAAATAATCACTGTCACACAACTAACATCACAACCTATGCATAAAGGGTCACAACCTGAACTACAAGATATAATCACAGCTACGCAACTAACATCACAACATCACAACTAATACTGATCATCATAATATGATATCACAACCTATGCATAGAGACTAAACTTCACAACATTCAATAGTGATGATATAGATAAATAATGAAAGTAACTTACAATCCAATGGGGGTCAAAAATGTGAATAGTGGGGTTTCCATCTCCATTCAAATCCTTCATGGCCAAGTCAGTCACATCGCTGCGAACTAATGCTACAAATGCATCGACATAAAAATTGTCAACCCACCCAGAGGTAGCACCTTCATCTTTAGGTGCCACTCCCGGGAACCCCGACCACCTAAGGCTTTGGAGGTGGAAGACCTTCACTTGAATCCCACAAGCAAGACCAACATTTATAGTGTTGCCCATGTCTCCTCCATTTGGAGGTGGGATCGTCCAAACATGGTCAACCATCGCCTCTTCCACTGTGGCGAGTGGGAAGTCCTCATACTCATCCCCCTCCCTGCCATTTTTTCTGATAGCATTGGGGACGTAGTAGGGTGATCTATGATGTGCTCCGGCAACGGAGCGAGTGGCATGGGTTATCAACTAAGGGGGAGACAACAATTGAACTATCTTGTGTCTTCTCCCCCTCCACACGCGCTAACAAGGCATTCTGCAACATATGAAATAAAAATGGTTACTCACAACAACAAGCATTTAACCAAACACAACCTATCTATAATTCATCACAACAAGTAGCAGAAGAATAAACTTACCATATGAGACTTAAGGTCGAGGACTGGAATCAACTTGGGGAGAGCAAGTGTCGAATCAGATGCGATGGAAATGACAGAGGGTTCTTTCGCAAATGCACTTCTTGGTTCTCCTCCTTCAACATGAGTGGAATTGAGGGAGATGACTGAGAGGTCCCTATTATGAGGGACTCGTGAGTCTTCCAACTGGGCTGCAAGGAGATCATCTGTGAGCAGGTGCAACACTGTCTTCCTCATTATTATCATCCCCAAATGGAAGCTTCCGTGGTTTGAACGGTGATGTCTTTTTAGCTTGTGTTTTGAACCTCTTGGAAGCAGGGATTGTGGGGGACTCTAGGTCCTCAACAGGGCTCCTTGCAAGGGAGACTTTGCCTCGTGTGGACTTGTCTGCCATATCATGTGCATCTCCTCCTACCACTTCATGGGCCTCTTCTTGTTGGTCTTCTTCTTTAGGCACTTGTTGTTGTGCCTCTTCAGTCCGATCATTTTCCTCTTCTCTTCTACAACTCACAACTTTCTTTAACTTTCTCATCTCCACTTCCAATACACGGCACCTATGATTTGCCGACATTATTTCCCTCTCCAGTCTGTTCTTCATCACATTTACATTGTTCTTCATCACATTTACATCCTTGCGCAAACCCTTGTTGACTTCATACATTTGCATATTGGTCAACATCAAGCTATTCACAAGGTTGGACAAGCTTTAAAGAGTGGCAGGTCTGCTCTCCAGTAGCCTGCGAACTTCTACAATGAAGACAACATGACAAAGATTACAACCTAATTTCGACATAGATTACAACTGAAAGAAATATCATCACAACTCAATCCCAACCTTTATCAAATCATCCAGTTACACCATCACGCAAGGTTGGACTCATCCATCATTGCCCAAAACTTGCTGTCAACCACATCCCCTGGCCTAGGTAGGAGGAAGATAGCAATGCAGTATAGCAAGGCCAACCTTGCCCTATCATTTACTTTCAACTTCTTGTTGTTAAACTTTTCCTTTATCATTTTTGCGGTAATCTTACTTACTCTCACCCCAGGGAACATCCTCTCCTGGAAGGTGGGTCCCTTTGTGCGCTGCGATGATTTCCTTCAGACTAGAAATCCATCATGTAGTGGCAACTGTAGTATCATACTGACGTCTATCGACTTCAGAGTGGCTGACCGCCTGCCGATTCTGAAAGTTAAGCCGCTTATCCTCCTGGCCAGCATGTGGCCAATTAGACGATGACAGACCATTGTGTCTGTCATCTCAAAGAAAACTTTGAAACAAGTTTTCATTACTTGCTCATGGACCCCTCCCTTCAAATCCGGGATGAGGTTTAGCACTTTTGAAGTTGAGCATCTACACTCAACTCTCCCAATCTGTAAAATATAATGAATGCAATATTAAGTACACATGAAGCACAACCAAATACATTTAGGGAATAAACACAAGTTCATCGCAACCATAACACAACTACAGCACAATGTCAACACAACCATCATATAACCGATGCATCCCAACCCTACAAAAGTACTATCACAATGTCACCAAATTCCATCACAGCTCATGACCAACACAAGGCCCTCAACTTTCTCATCACAAGTTCTACACAACTACTACATATTTTCATCACAACCATAACCGCATTCATCAAAACTTAAAAGGAGTTGAACATACAAGCACATCTCAATCTATCACAACTTGTTAAACATCATAAAACAAACACATGCAACTCAATACAACCATTACTCTTGTCCATCACAACCCTACAGAAGAACCATCATAACATCACCAAATCCATCAGAGCTCATGACCAACAACCCCAGCCCTCAACTTTAGCCATCTCAGGTTGTACACAACTGCTACACGTTTCCATCCCAACCATAAATGTATTCATGAAAGTTGAACATACAAACACCTCGCAAGCTATCACAACCTATTAATATCATAAAACAAACACATGCAACCCAACACAACTATAGCACAATATCAACACAACCATCATATAACTGATGCATCTCAACCCTATAAAAGAACTATCACAATGTCACAAAAATCCATCACAGCTCATGACCAACACAAGGCCCTCAACTTTCCCATCACAAGTTCTACATAACTACTACACGTTTCCATCCCAACCATAAATGCATTCATGAAAGCAGTTGAACATACAGACATCTCGCAAGCTATCACAACCCTATTAAACATCATAAAACAAACACATGCAACCCAACACAACCCATTAAGAAATATTATACAATACATGAAACCCTCGACATGCACAAGCCAAGAGCAAGAAAAATATCAAATAATTATGAAAAGAAATATCTTTTACTTAAAAAAAGGGTCTTTGTACTTACTTCGTCTTGCCGGCCGGAAGTAGAAGCTTCTGCCATTGAGGGCACCGTTATGAGGGGAGAGCTACTCCGCTGGGGAGAAAACGAGGGAAGAGCGCCGCTGGTAAGGGAGACAACGAAGGACAGCGCCGTCGCAAGGGGAGAGCGTTAGGGGACACTGGCACCACAAGGGGAGAGGGCAAGGGGACACCGCAGCCACGAGGGGTGAGTGCCGCTATGACACGAAGGTCGCCACCGTGAAACGGGTGCGCCGAGGAGGGTTGCGGTATGAAGGGGAGCGCCGCCGGCACTGAGGGACGTCGCCGCCGTGAGACGAGGGAGGTCGCCACGAGAAGGCGGTCTAGACTTACGAGATGGTTGGGATGCGAAAGGGAAGAAACAGTTTAAGTTGTGATGGAGAAACATGAGGTTTTGACTTTAAAAACCATGTGGACAGTTTTTTATTTTTGAAATCACGTGGGTTAAGACGTGGAAAAGGACGTTCAAACGGCGCTAATGACGCCATTTGGTGGGCAGCTACGTTGTTCCACGTGCCGAAGGGTAATTTTATCATTTTTAATAAAATTGAGTGTGTCGGAGCTCGTGCGGGACTGAAATGGATATAAAATTCTGGGTACTTTGTACCAAAGTGGATACCATATTTTCCCCTTTGTACTACTTTGGTTAAAATTCACCTACTTGGACTAAAATGTAAACCACCCATAAAAAAAGCCCTTGAGAATCTTATGCTTTTATTAATTAAAACTCCATCCATCCAATATTACATGTCTGAATTAGAAAACAAAAATGTATTTGGTCTCTAATCCACCCCAGAAAAGTAGAATGGAGGTGATGGGGTTTTAACCCCGTTGGATGATCGAAGAAATAAAAGAAAACTTGAGAAAATGACAAACACAAACACGCAACGAATTTGGTGTGGTTCGTCTAAAATCGTTTTGCCACCAAGAAAAGGTTTCCTTCTACTATGCCGTAAAAACAAGAGTACAAGAAACTCTCTTAATCCTAGAGATTACAAGCTTTCAATACTCAAACCTTCTCTCAACCCTTGTGCATAAATATACAAGACCATTCTCAAACACAGTAAGCCCTAGAGCAACCCTTGAGAGAAAACGCATAGATGATACACCTTAGGAAGCCCCTTAAATCCCCCTATATAGGCTTTTGGATGTTTACAAGTCCTATATCTTAATAGAAAAAAGAATCCAAAGCAAATCCAACTTGAATTGGAAGTTTTCCACATGAATATGTATCAGCCCGAAGACTACTAGTTTACCCCAAGAGAGTACCGGTCTACTAGACGCAATGTCCCGTAGCCTCTAATTTACTGCAAAAGACATCCTATCTACCACTAGGCGATCTGTAAACTTCTGCAACTTCCAGCAATCCTTCAAGTAAACCTTTAGAAATGTCTTTTTCATCTAACCCAGATTCAAGGCATAATCTTAACAAATCTCCATGTTGATTTAAATCATCAAGCCACCTTGAAGATCTTCACCTCCAACTGGTTGTCATGTGCTCTTCACCCTGAGCACAACCTCTTGTACCCCATCCCGAGCGTGTTGTATCCTCAAGATGATTTGACCAAGCTCCAATCCACCTTCAATTGGCCCGCTTATTGTGCATTTTGATCATTTAAAATTAAACTCTTGCAAGTGCACAAGGCAATTGTGTACTACAGCGAGTATTAACGGTTGTTGAACCTCAGGGACGGTTAAACAATTTACAAAATTCAAGAGAAAAATGCAGTTTTTAGTTATCTAAGGAAAACGGTGAACTTTAACTAAGTAAGCTGAGATTTAATCAATATGGAAGAGACCAAGTCTCTGAATCCACCATAATAAACTAGTGTATCATTTCTCTCTTTTTTTGAATAAAAATTTCTAATTAGCTAGCAGATTCCTCTCAGACATACACTTGTCAATTCAAATTATAGTGCTCTCCTCTCGGACGTAACACATAAATCAATTAAGCACATGGAACTGTGATCTATCTCTCTCGAGTATAAGCCAATGAAATTTTATTATTATATAACACTTCAGATTACTCACGTTCCTCTTAGACACGCAAGTGCTCTTTCATATTAAAATCCAATTAATTCACTATTGTCTCTCTCGAATACAAAGAACAAACTTTAATGAATTAACTTTAATTGCATAATAAAGAGTCATACATCAACTAGAGTAAACATAAGATGAGAAAAAAAAAACTACACAACCAGTCTATTAGGCTTCATCTACGTACACCTTAGAATGGAGTTTAGCATTGCATTGGAAGAGAATCCATCATTGTGTTCTTCATCCTCTTCTTCTTCTCTCCTTAGCTCTAGCCTCCAAAATAGTTCAGATCCTCTCCAATGCCCAATATGTTCTCCCTTAAGGCTTATTTATATGTTGGAAGAGAAACCCCGAAGTCCCCTTCCAAATCCAAGTTGAAGCCGATCGTCAGTTTCATATCGACTACCGATCGATCATTTATATTCCTGATCGATCGTGTTTACTATATTATGCGGATCCAAAAACTCCAGTAGATACAATCGATCATTTTGAGTGCCGATCGATCGTTTACGTTAATAACTGTAACACCCAAAAATTCTGTAAGTTTACCAAAACTGCTATTTTAGGAAACTATTCTAAAATAGGAAAGTTTTACTGCCTGTTTTGAAACCTTATAATTTGGTGTGTTGATTTGGTTTTGTGATACTTATAGCATAGTGGAATTGATAAACCTGATTAGGCAGTACACCAGGGTGCGAGGACTAGCCCTGGCGCTGGGCTCAACCTGGCGCTGAGGCTGGCCTGATGCCAGGGGCTGAGTGCACCTGACGCCAAGAGTGGGGGGCCGGGCGCCAGGGTGTGAGACAAGTGTGTAGAGACTCATTTGAGTACTTTGAGTTATTAAATTGAGTTAGTGATGTGGTACTAGAGTTGTGCAGTACAATACAGCACACTCCATTCACGGGACATCGAGCCGTCCATCTGTGTGCCACGCCCCAGACGTAGGAGCAGCTGAGAGCCAAAGCCATGTGGACACCGCGCCCTAGGCACTGTGCACGTGGTTGGCATGATAAGGTTTGGTTAGTCGTAGTGGAGAGAGAATTTTGAATTAATTGCAAATCCGGTTTAAATTGGACTATTTTTGGGGAATCCCTAATTAAAGGAAGTTAAGGCAATCAAAGAGAGATTTAGGGATGTGATGGAATCAGTTACCAATCTAATTTAGAGTTGCCATGTGGCAAAGAGCAATGATCGTGCTTTGAAATCAATTTAAAGGAGGTTATTGAAGTAGTTTTGGGAACCAATTTAAATTCACTTAATTCCCTAATTAAAGGGGATTTATAACCGATTGAGATAATGGATTGACACATTCAAGAGGGAGATCGTGCCTTGATTTGGGGCAGATCGTGGCCTTAGATTAGGTAGCAATCAATGGTGGAAGGTTGAATCCAATTTGGGAAAAATTGTCTTAAGTATATGTAACCGAATTAGAGTTTTGAAACCCCTTAATTAAAGGAAATCCTAACTAAATCAGGAGTTAATTTGGGGGCATGTCTTGGGCAAGTGGAAGGCTCATTTTTTGTGATCATTTGTGGCCTTTGGATTAGGAGAAAATCTACGGTGGAGATGTGTCCTAGGAGAATAGGACACTTGCTATTTAAACTCACTAAGTGAGAGACCGCCATCCCTTTGAGACTTTGAGAGATGTGCAAACCAGTAAAGGGGGTCTCGTCCATTCTTCTTTCAGACATCTATAGTGACCTTAGTGGTGGTAGTGCGAGGCGTAATGCTTGGATCGCGAGAGCAAGGGAGGTGATTCGAAGGAGACCACTCGTGTAAGAGATATCCGGGTTTTTTTTAGGTAGGTGCTCTTTTTCCCACAATTCCATACTATAAATTGTGATATTTCGTGATGAATATGATACTTGAGCACTGATGTGAATACCTATATGAATGATGATCCGTTTGATATTGGTGTCGTTCAATTCAATGGTTTACCATTTGTTATTTTGAACATGATGACTATTGCACCCGATCCTAGTAAATTAAATACTTCTCATGCATGGCTCCACTTAGCTCTCACCGTATGCTTGCTGCTTTGGTTGAGATGAGTACATTCTGTTGGATGTTGTACAATTGTATGTCTTTATATGGATGTCTTCTTTCCTTAGTTTCGTTGTTATATGTCATCGATAATCATGTGGTGTCATACCAGATTCCAGATTTTAATCATATGCTGTGATTAATCCTTAAAGTTTGAAACTTGTGGTTAATGCGTACTGGTATTCAGATGTTTCAGCCTCCAAGATTAGCTTTGGGTCGTTAATTTTCCTGTCTCACGTTAATTATCTATTTTGGGTCATATCAGCCGATAAAGGGAAGTATTTGTACAAAACTGTTTTGGCATAATGATACATACCTTATGATACTAATTATTAAAGTAACAATTTTTGTGAAAAAGAGTTACTGGAGTTCGAGATTTACTGTACCCTAATTATCTCATGATTCAGTATGGGGTATGTCCTGAATTAACAGTCCTAATTGCAGTCTATATGTCTAAACCGTATGAATATGCACAATCAGTTTTGGGATTAACAATGTAGGTAAGAATCTAATTAATTGCAGAACAATTGGGAGTTAGTAAATGCCCAGGAGAATACATGTGATAAGTATAGAATGCATTAATAAGTGTTTAATTGAGTAATAGACTGTATTGATTAAGTAAGTTTATAATTAATGATCTCGGCCAGACTTAGTCATGTGCCGATAGACTGTGATAGAAAAATTATAATTAAATGTAGAAAACTCGAAAAATTATGCCGTCAATTGGATTAGAAACTAGAGATATGGAGCTATCTATCATAAAAATCTCAGACTAGAATATGTTCTGTGCAGACCGTGCTGAGTCAGAGAATAGAGCTGTTGTGCAGATAACAGTATATTTCCGGGTTGTTGAACTATACCTTATATTAAAACTATGTAATATACCTAATGATAAATTGTAGTAACTATATAAAATCCAGAGAGATGAAGTTAGTAACGTCTAGTAATTGATCCAATCCAGAGAGTGAGTCATGTCGGACCGAGTCATTCCTTCGTGGGGCATTGTTCTACCAATATACTATCTTTGCTCACTGATCCTTCTCTTTTATGGTAACATCAATATTGACAAGCTGAGAAAAGAGATCGTTCAACTTGCTATAATGTCTTAGTAAGTTCTCACCTTCTTGCATCTTAATATTGTACAAACACATCTTGAGATAAATCATATTCGTTAATGACAGGCATGTACGACCCCTCTAACTTATTCCATAATTTTAGAAGTGCATCAATACCCATAACGTTAAGAAGTACCTCAAACGTAGGACAAGGACATATTGTACTCACCACATTTATCTCAATCTCTGCCCAATCCGCATCCTTGACTCCCTCTGGCTTGCCTTTATCCCTGAGTGCCTTATAGATCCCTTGTTGATCTAAGAGATCATTCACCCTTTGTTGCCACAAGCTAAAATTTGCTTTTCCATCAAACTTCCCAATCTTGAAGCCAAAACCTTTCGCCATATTTGATCAACCCTTTTCCCCCACAGACGCACAACTTGTTGGGGTTTTGACCCCGTTGGATGATCAAAGAAATAAAAGAAACTCGAGAAAACGACGAATGCAAAACACACGACGAAAAGTTTCTTTCCACTATGTCATGAAAACAAGAGTACAAAATGTTCTCTCTTAATCCCAGAGATTACAAGTTCTTAATGCTCAAACCTTCTCTCAATCCTTGTGCATAAATAACTCTTATACTACAAGGCCTCTCTCAAAATACCCTAAGTCCTGAAACAACCCTTGAGAGAAAACAAAGAGATGATACACCTTAGGAAGCCCCTATATAAGCCTTTGGACGTCCACAAGTTCTCTCTATCTTAAGGGCCGTTTGGGGCGTGATTATTGCAAAACATCCAGACTGGATTCTGGATATCTACTGTAGCATCCATGTGGATTTTTACATCCAGCTGAAACACGTCCTCAGGTGTTTCAGCTGGATATATAAAATATCCATATGCTACAATGTAGCAAAATATCCAGATGGGATGTTTTGCTTTTAATCACGCCCCAAACGGCCCCTTAATAGGAGAAAGAATCCTAAGTAAATCCAACTTGAATTGGAAGTTTTCCGCAGTATCAGCCCGCAAACTACCAGTGTACCGCAAGAGAGTACCATAAAAGACATCTAGTTAACTGCTAGGCAATCTGTAAACTTCCGCAACTTCTAGCAATCCTTCCGGTAGACTGCTAGAAATGTCCGATCTGCATGCTTTCTCTTTTCTTCCTCTAAACCAGATTCAAGGCATAATCCAAATAAAAGGGTACCATACCACCTCGTGCTTAAAAAAACCTGAATTTCGAATGCAGACAGGTAATATTAAATGGAAGGGATTAGTTAATTCATAAACAGCTTTAGTGGGCCGGGCTAGTCTACTAGACCGGTATTAGGCTGAACCGGGCTTTGCGGCTTTCCGGTCCATTTCGTCTTTCTTCTGCTGCTAGCTTCAGAGGGAGGAGGGTGACAGAGGAGGAGGCGGAGGAGCGAGGCTTTTTAGGGTTTGATTTGGGGAAGGGATGGGGTTTGTGGGGGAGACGATAAGCTCGATCCGATCGATCCAGATCCGACAGCTCCTCACCCAGGCCGTCAGTCTTGGTACTCATTATCCTCGAAAAGTTTGCCTTTTTTATGATATCCAGTATAGTAAATTTTGAAAATATCCGCAGATGTTTCTTGTATCAAATCATTGGTATTCAATCAGCTAGTACTCTATTTTTTCATAATTGGCTGTTTTCTGATTGTTTTTTTCTTTCTTCTAATCCGGTTTTTTCTTCTTCTGCTCTCAGTCCTGATCAGGGTACTGGGTGAATGTATCATTTTCCCCTGTATATTATTATGGGATGCTGGTAAATTGTTGGTTTTTGTTGTTTGTTATATAAAGAGTTCTCGCCGACCTCAAACTGTTGGGGAAAGGGTGTTACTTGATTATGATTATGATTGTTATATGAAGAGATTTCAGCACATCTTGTAAGCACATTGTATTCACATTGTCAAGGTACCTGACAATTAATGCAATCAGTGGTGTTAAAGTAATCATTTGCTTGACTTTTTTTTTCCGTAGTTGGTCTGCTTTTATTGTCTTGCTTATAAGCATTGATCAGCTGATTGGAAATTTAGTAACTAACACTTTAAGATGGGTATTATGAAAAGCGGATGGTAGTTTCAGTGGCCAAGATTTTTTTTGGCTGAAGCTCACAGGAGGAAATATTATGTAACACTTTAAGATAGGTACTATAAATAACGGCTGTATATACTTGTGTAGCTAGTACGATGAGCACTGTGTATCTTTCCTTTTTATAAGTTTTACTTGATTACTTGATTCTATGTTCGTTTTCCTTTATCTTGCTCACTTTCATCCGGGCTTATAATACTTGAACGTGATTTTAGTATGTAGTTTGTTTTTTAGTGGTAGTTTGTGTATGAGAATATACTTTGTTGCCACAATATGGATCAGGGTTGATTGTCCTTTCTGCACTATTTATATAGAAATTGTTGATTTCACTTATTTTGGTGTTTTTCTATGGTAGCTTTCATATGAGATTGTAATTTTTGCCATGATATGAATCAGGGATGATTGTCACTTCGGCACTTATTATATGGAAGGGGTTGATGTGTGTAACTGGTAGTGAGTCACCTGTAGTAGTTGTTCTTTCTGGAAGCATGGAACCTGGTTTTAAGAGGGTGAGTTACTCCTGCAACAGTTTTATTGTAACACTTAAATATCTTCTGATGTTGTTGACTTTCTGTTATGATCAGCTATATGCATGTTTGTCATGGCTAATACTGTTGCGTGGTTTATCTATATACTTCACTAGTACTTCATTTATTCTGCTTTACTAGTAGAAGAGAAAAATTGAAAACAATACAAGAAACAGATACTTAAAGGCCAAGCAATAATCTGTTGCACACATAGAGAAACAAATATCAGTTTCTGATTTTTGGTGCATACGTTTTTGGTAGTGATGTTCATTAAAATTATGCTTTCCTTTTCTGGTGACTTATTTTCCAACTTATGACGGATTTAAGTGTGACTGCAATTTGAATTTTCGATTCAACTTATACAGAACACCTTTAGTTCAAGGATGGATGGAAGTTTGGCAGTCAGACGTTGGGCAAGCCTTGCCCATATCTTTGCCGGCTTCTGCTTCCATTGGACATCAACTCAACACAGTCAAAACAAGTGTTTGCTTTTTTACATTTGTTGCTTCATATGGGATTTTTTTTCTTGTTATTACAGCTATGTTTAACTAACAGGAGTTTGGGTATTCATTGATAAGAACGCCAATGAATATGTGATTATTTGCTTATGAGCAATATAAACATTACCTTTTTTAAATGCCAATATAAAGATGGTCAAATATATAATACTAGACGATGCTTAGGATAATGAGCACGTAGAAGAGGAGATTTAGTCAGAAGATTTTGGTAGATGGAATAATATAGTACTATTATGTTATATATCCAGAAAAATTGTCATGTTCAAGTTCTTTTCCATTCTAAATTTGTTGGACAGCATATTTTGGTTATGCACGACGTGGATCCTTGGCCGTGGACTTAGTAAACAATACAGATGTCCATTTCTATGCCTACACTAATATAGAAATTGACACTACCTTTGTTTTCGTAATTTGGATTGTGAATTGAACATTCCTGCTGTTTATTTGGGCATTCGTATCTGTGACACTGTTTTTGCTGCTATTGCAGGGTGATATATTGTTTCTGCACATGAGCAAAGATCCTATTCGCGCTGGGGAAATTGTTGTTTTTCATGTTGATGTAGGCATTCTTCTATTTTTTGTTGCACATTCTCATTATTATTTTCTTTTTCTTTCTGTTGGGGAGAAAATTGAACTTTCTTTCTGTTAAATTTCTTGCATTGCCTGGTAAATTCTAAAAATAAACCTGAGAAGAATTATTGAGTCCATTTTACTTATGAATCAGATCTGATGGTTCCTTCCATTTTTTTTATGTTCCATTGTATAGGTTTGCATCACTTTATGGAAAGTGCTGAAAATACTTTTAAGTTTTTAGCTAAAAGGGTTCTGTTTATGCTATAGAATATGAAGTGTTTGATTCTGTGATTTTATGTAGAATTGAGGTAGGACTACAGTTCATACTCTCTGAGAAGTATAAACCTGTGAGCTGGACGCTTCTCTGGTTCGGAGTTTATCATGCATGCTTGTTAAAGAAATATCATCAATCACTCTTATAGCAGGATCGCAACTAAAGTGATGGTTTTCTCAAGTTAGAGTGCTCTTTTGGGTGTAGTGGTGGTGTTCAGGTTCTTGTAGGTTCTACCAAGGGCGATTTAAATATGTGTTCTGTCATGTCTGACCTATGAGAATGGGTTACAAACTGATAGCATTTTTTAATTAAACTATCAAAGAACAAGCCACACTGATCGGTTCAGTTTGGAAGTTGAACTCGGGTCAGCCTGAAGTTGAGCTTTGTTTTGTCTCATGAATCCAAGGTGAGCGTCGCTTAAATCTTGAACAACAATGAGTTTGAGGTCACTGACTTCAGCTTGATGGGCTCGTGTTCATTTTGGAGCTTCAGTGTGGCTTAAGTTTAACTACATGGCCACACAGGGGAGCATGGTTGTTGTTTTTTTGTAAATTAGAAATTCAGCCACTTATTGAATAGAATCACTATAGACAAGAAACTATGTAGTTTTTAAGGACATTTATAATGTTAAAATGAATATTACTGGTCCAAGAACTCTGTTTTGACCTTCCCTACTTTCAACTGGTCTTTAAATTTTATCTTGTATGGGTAAACTTCATCAGCGGACTTCTGATAAATGTAGTATGGGTAGTGAGATGTCAAGATATTCAGACTGAATTATATTTCACCTTCTGAAAAGTTAGTTTATTTATTTATTTTGTTTAGACCCCTGGATGTTGAGAACTCGAATTCTGAGTTTATGTTCTTTTGGTCTGAGAGAGGGAATGACATAAGCCCATGTGTACTACGATTCCGTATGGAAGAAGATTGTCTCTAACCCATGAAAATGGGTTATTTATAGGAATATACTTAGCGGCTATTATGTTCCCATCTCACTACCCCCCCCCCCCCCCCCCCCCCAACCTCTTATGGTTGTAATTGGTGTTTATTTTGGTTCTGTAAACATATCTTTATGTTGCTGCCTTATTTGTATTTTATTAACTTCTTCCTTTTGGCTTTATTTTTTCTTAAATATTCTTATAGTTTCTGTGATTACATATATTCTTATCTAGGAGGCCTTCTTACTTTTGTCGACTTGCTTTATCTTATCTTAGGGACGTGAGATCCCAATTGTCCATCGAGTAATCAAGGTAAGGGCTGTTCTCTTTCCCCTTTGACTTTTGCCGTTTCTTGCTGTTATTCCACTGTAGTGTCATGCACTTTTTTTAGCGTTATAGAAGTTAGTATATGTTAGTTGTGGTAAAGAAAATGTAGCTTTAGGTTTGTGTTTTTAGTTGTCGATTGGTGTAGAATGCATAATGAGTTTAATACTAGATGTTAAAGTGAATGACTTCATGCCTTTATTGGTACAGCATGTTTAATACTAGAGTTGGAAAATGATTTTATTGATCTGCAATCTGTTTGTTTGTTATGTAATCATGAGTTATCAACAGTAGTATTGGGGCTAAGGGTCATTCGTATGTGTCTAATATGACTTTCATGTTCTTTTCTTTCTCTGTAGGTTCATGAAAGACAAGATACAAAAGAGGTGGACGTTCTAACAAAAGGTATGCACTATTCTATATTTTCAAAGACTTTTATTTGTTTGAATAATTTTTTTCAGGTTGTAATTGAATAAATAAAGGAAGGTTCACTTGATACCCTCACTATTACTTTCGAGTTCTGTTTGTACCCTTGCTTATCATTTTTCAAACTATGGGCTCTTTTATAACTAAAGAAAGAGATCTGTTATGATGTTTAGGAATTTCCCTTCATTTGAAAATCTCTAGTTTGTTTTTTTGTTGGAGTCTGCAAACTATGCACTTTGAGTGCTCCTTTTGGTGTTATTATATGATTATGTGTATCCTTCAGGTGACATTTATCTCTAGTCCTGACCTCCATCGCTATTTGCCTTTTTTCTTCTGATTTAGGTGATAATAATTTTGGGGATGATCGCCTTCTATATGCTCATGGTCAGCTTTGGCTGCAGCAGCACCACATTATGGGGAGGGCTGTAGGGTAATGATGGACAAGACGTAAAATTGATTTATGTTACTTGTAAAGTAAGAAAGATCTGTGCCTCACGGTTTTGGACTTTTTCACAGATTTCTACCGTATGTTGGTTGGGTGACTATTATTATGACTGAAAAGCCCATTATCAAGGTTTGTTTTTTCTCATCAAGTAAAAAAAAGGGCTCTCACTTTTCTCAATTTTAATATTTTCTTCCTATTGCAGTACGCTCTGATTGGCATATTGGGATTGTTGGTTATTACTTCAAAAGAGTAGAAGCATACTTCAATGGCAGGGTGAGGTCGGTTGAACTTAATTTTCTGATGTAAACTCAAAATTTACGGCTGTACTTGTGAACCAAAACAATGACTTTTAAATATAAGATAAATACTTCAGAGTAGCACTCTACTATCTGTTTTTTTTCCATCTAACTTATCATTTCGGTGTCCACCCGCTTCTAAAATTTTCTTATAAGGATAGCCATGATAGTGAGTTCAAAAGTCTACTATTTTTTGTGAACCAATCTGGCCAGAAGCAACAAGGCCTGGCCTCAGCCGTTCTTGGTTAGGCCATGGCGGTCAGGCTCCAATAGCCAGGGTTGCAGTCATGGTGGCCGATGTTGTGATCGCCTCAGCCACTGCCTGGTCCTCAGGCTGCCAACGGCATATTGGCAAAGGAGTAGGAGGGGGAGGGGTTGAGGTGAGTTATGAAATGAGGAGATACTTGATTTTTATGAAGTAAAATTGTAAAAAAGGGTGATAGTGAGCCATTTGCGAGTGCTCAACGTATCACCCCGTTTTATATTTTGGCTGTTCCTATTGTAGTTTTGACGATGGGAAGAGCATGTATTATGTTTGTTATCATCAGATGTCGAGGATCAAATGAAAATAGATACAAATATTATCATGCCCCACATTTTTGGCCTCATCGGAGTGCGAATATAATTAAAATCCGTCGATCGCTTGGGACATGGCGTGGTATTCTACATCATTGTTTACACAATCATCAAAAGGCGTATAAATAAACTTTTACATTGGATGAGACTACTATTAAACGAAAAATTTATAATGTACTAAAAATAATAATTCAAAATAGTCTATTGTTGGCATATATGCTATTTATTATAAAATTTGCATAATAATCTAAAATAGAGAAATTAATTAAGAATTGTGTTTATGTTCCACAACTTTATGCTACTATTCCCAACTTAATTATCAGCCATTCCTGCATCGCCGCAGGTTGCGTGATTACTCAAAAGGTATCATCATCATCATACACCTTATCCCAGCTATATGGGGTCGGCGGCATGGATTATGCGTAAGAAGTATTTCTACCTGGCCAATGCCAAAAGGCTGTGATGAGAAGGTTATTACTCAATACTCCCTCCGGTCACTTTTAATTGAGGTTGTCACATAATTGGTCAATTTTATTCAGATATGGGGTCCATAATAAAAATTTAGGTTTGCTGAGAAAGCGAGGCACCTTTTATGGCGGAGGCCTAACTTTCCATGTGCGCTTAGTTAAAAGCACAATTAAGGACTAGGCAAACATAACTTCCGTGTGCGTCATCGATTTGTGGTGATGAATGGCCCGTGAAGCTTCACCAGCGGATTTGAGGACTAAAGAATAGATTTGTGTTTTAAAAAAAGATGAAACGAATCTGCCCAATACAACCCTTTAACGTCGCGGGTCTTCCAAACCACCAGATCAGCGTCGGACGGTTTTGTTAGACAGATTCCTTGGACGACTGTCATTGGACTAAGAACAGTTTGAAGCCACTTTCAATATGAATAACATAGTCAATACTACTCTACAGCTACATACTTAGAAAAATATTCCAGGTGTCTATCAAAAGCGTATATACCTCTTCGCTACTAACCTTCAATTTCTTTTCATGAAGGCGGCTGTAGTTGACAATAGCTAGTTCCGTTTGGGGCGTGAAAAATCAGCTTCATCCAGCTGAAAAAATCCAGCTCGTTTAGGATTTTTGGGATAATTCACTAACCAGCTGAAACACGAGGGATTTTATCAGCCGGATGGAACTGATTTTTTACGCCCCAAACGGCCCCACGTGGATACAGTTATGACATGCAAGTCATAGGTTATCATATAGTCATTCTTCCCTTTGATGAATGCACCATCCTTTTCCTTGTTTATTAGTCTCCGACTCACCGGGAAGCGCATAAAACTCCCACAGGTGCATTTGTCATTGAAAACAGTACTATAGTATTCATGTTCATGGCTCTTGAAGCTAAATATAATACTGCTGGTCCCTTAAATTATTGATTTTAGCAGCCAAATCATCGATGCAATCAGCAACCCAGGCAGTTCTTGGGGGGAGCAAAATCTCCTCGCATGCTGGTGTTTGCATGCGCATTATGTCAAGATTCTCCACGCTTTTGCAGAGAGTATCCATGCAACCAAGACCGGACTGTTTGCCATTCGATCTGACGACGCTTCCAATGGGCATGACAAGGAAGCTCAAGAGCACATCAACAAAGTCTTTGTCACACTCTGCAAACACAACTCGATTCTTATCTTGGTCAATCAGAAGCTTCAAAGGGATCTTGGATGCCATGTTTTTACACGTTCAGCACTTGCTTTCTTTGGATGAAATGCTTCAATTGCTCGGTGGAGCAGAATACCAGGTGATTTAATTAGAAGAAGAAGAAGACTTGGTTTATTACATTGATTAATACGAAGAGGTTTCATGGGGAGTGCAAAGGACGTGCTAAGGCCTTTGCCATCTGCCATCGGAATGCAGACAATTAATGCAGGCGGCTTCTCAATTTTCAGAAGACAGTGATGCCACATTTGCTACATTCACGGAACAGTTTCAATTAAGGGGCCGTTTGGGGCGTGATTACACTGTAGCATCTGGATATTTTATATATATGAGGTGTTTCAGCTGGATGTAAAAATCCATATGGATGCTATAGTAGATATCCAAAATTCAGACGGGATATTTTTGCAATAATCACGCCCCAAACGGCCCCTAAGATTTAATAGGGCTGCACCAAAAAAACCGAACCGCATAAAACCGAACCAAAAGGTTCGGTTCCGAGTTTTAGCCCAGGTGGCTCCTGCCTAGCCCAACCAATTTCATATGGAAAATATTTTAGCGACCGAGTTTGAGAACCAGATTGCAGGACCCCATGCCACGTTGGCATGGGGCCCTGCAGTTGTGCATGAATCCTCAAACTCGGTCACGCTAGACGCCCTCATTTCATATTACCTTCTGCATGGACCCCTTTTTTTACCAATAGAAAATCAGTCGCAGATGTGCGTTCCGGTCCTACATTTCACTAACCTAGTAACGGGGAAGAAGAGGTTCAAAATCATCTTAAATTGACCATTTAAAACAACGGGACTGTCCTCTTTTCCGGATGGAGCATCGTGCCTATATGACACTGCCAATTTTATTGGAAATACTCCCATCTTTATAAATGCACCTTCCATCTCACGTTAATTGTTTGGATCAAAAATCTAAAATGACCTAAAATTGGCTCATATCAGACAATTTTATGGGTCAGAGGGAGTATTACCATTACCTTTTCCTTTTACAGCTGTGCTGGCCTTTCGAAAGCTAAAAAATTGATAGAAATCAAACAAAACTCCAATTACTGGTCTTGGACGTCGCTGATTTCAAATTTCATTCTGAACATCTTTGACAAATATTTGTGACGACCTGAAAAATTGTAAAAAAAATATTGGCCGACCTAAATTAAGAAAGTAAGCTTGAATTGGAATTATTTTAATTTTGATTGAATGAATTGAGATGGTGTTATGTTAATTTTCCTAATTGAAGTATGAATATGATTTAATAAATTTCTTATTCTAACAAGGACTCACTAGCACTAGGACTGAGACTGGCACCATGGTGTTGTACGTAGCGCCTGGGTCAGGACAGGTGCCAGGGACTTAAGGTATAATGTAAATATCTTGGGTAGGTACATTCTTAATTAGAGAAAGAATAGGAGAAACGAGATAAACGGTGGAGATGTGATCAAGAGTTGGACGACAGGTTATTATTGAAGAATCTTGTGGAGTTACCAATTTATTTTATTATAATGAATTCAAATTAGTAAAATAGATAAGTTGTTATTCAAATGGGACGCCAAAATAGGGTTTAACGCCAAGACTTTTAAAGTGAAATACAGTTTCCTTGGATAAACATGATTTGAATTGGAATTAACTCAAAAGAGGGGAAAGCAGTTAGGATTCGTGTGCCTAGGATGGCTGGTATATTAAGAGTGTTGGTCGGCCCATGCATTGGTCGGCCACTCCTTTCCTCTCTCGTGCTTTCTCTCTCCCTCTTTCTAAAACTCTCTTAATCTATCTTCTCTCTCACTCTACCTCATCATACTTGTTGGCCGACATGTGTTGTGACAAAAAGAGTGGACGTATGCGGCTGAAATTGTTGACGAAGCGAGAAGATTATCATCGGAAAAGGTAGGATGCTTTTACATAGCCTCTCTCTAGGTTTTTAATCCTTTGATGCTTAGTTTTCTTATGATTTGGGAGTCAGATGATGATATTTTCGTGCTGATTATTGATGAACTATATACTATGTCAGGGTGAGAGGTTTCCATATACTCAAAAGACCATGTTGCAAGAGCTTAGATTTATTTAGACCTTGTGAGACTTTGTATACTCCAAGACTCCCGCCCAAAGAGATGCAATACACGTACGTTTTTAGACTGGTTAGACATCACGAAAGATCTGATCGCTGCTGTGCGATACTAGCCTCACACGGTTCCCATCCTCTTTGACAGTTTGCGCTCAATGTGTCCTTAAACACCGATGAGGCTCTTATAATAGACACATGACATATTTTAAGAGAGAAGCCATAAGGTAACCAAGTATGTAACCACTTGCAAGTGGTATTGATTTGAAAGCTGACATTGTATATCTCCTTACACTATGGATATTATGGAGTTTGATGAAATTGAATATTGATAATCCTTTTAATGGTGATATTTATTATTTTTCTATTGATAAAAATTTCATTGTTTAGGTTTATATTAATTTATTTCTGCATTATTGTGTCCTTTTTTAAAACTTACTTTATATCTCTGCTATGGTTTTGTATTCCATTTAGCATATTTTTTGACTAATGAGAAGATATGGTTAATATTTCATGTGCAACCATCATATCATAAAGCCAATCTGCATATTTGGAAAGATGTATGATGAATATGATGATGTTGAATCCTGTTATCATTGTCCCCTCTTTGGAGGGTTGCGTCAGGAAGGGCATCCAACGTAAAAATTTATCACTATGTTTCTTTGTATGGATTTTGTACAATTTTGATTCCAATAAAAGTGAAGATTCAGCCTTCCTCAGAACAAGGTGGGGAATTCGTTGAAGGACCTGCAACATTCATGATAACGGATGAGCTGGATGTGAAAGTTGCTTCTGCCATTACCGGTCTCTCAGTTCTTATCAAGTCCAATGTACCAATGGATAGTATCAAAGTGAAAACTGTAAATTTGTCAGAAGAGGAGGTAACATCTCTTCTGTTCCTTCCGCTGCTTGGAGTGATACTTTTATACTTCTTCCATTCCACATTAATTGTCCTTTTTGGTTTTTTTTCAATTGAAAAACTAAATAGAAATATTAATATAAAACAAAAGGAAGTATCTCTTGGCATCAGTTGAATGTGCATATTATTTCTCTGTCTTGTGATTGTGAGATATTCTTCCTTTCAGGCCCTGAAGTTGCTGAAAGCATGCCCCATCTCCACCACACTTTTAACTTTAGTTTTTGGTGAAAAGGACTAAAAGTATGCCAACCTAAGATAGTAGCAGACTTGCTAATGGAAGGTCTTTCTATGAATTATGAGGAATAGTCTATTGCGCTGCCTTTGCTTATCCATTGATTCTCAGTTTACTTGTCTGTTTTTCATTGACAGATTACCTTTGGGGACAACTTATGAACTCTTTAATGTCCTACATGAGAAAAGAGAAAGTCCTACATGGAATTTATAGCTAATTCAGATATGTCTAGCATGAGCTCTATACTATGAAGCCTATCAAACCCTACTCACTGCTGAGCCCTTTTCTCTCTTATGATCTCTGTTCTTTCAGTTGATTGCGAGATTTCTTTCAGTTGATTGCGAGATTGATATAGGGTGCGTTTGGAAATTGATAGTGAAAAGTGAAAAAAAAATTCAGGCTGAAAATAATCAAGGTGATTTGTAGGTGATTTTTCTGATTGTAGAAAACCCGTTTGGGAACCTAAAATTAATCATATTTTCAGTCTTTCACCATCAGCCTAATTCTTGATTGGTAACTTGCGTTTGGGAACCTAAAAAAAAATCAGGTGTGATTTGTGTTTGGTAAAGTCGGTGAAAAATATATGTTTTGGATGGCGGGTGGCGGCCGTGGGCGGCGGCGTTGGTGGTGGATGGTGGCCGGTGGCCGGCGACGGCGGCGATGGACGGTGGCCGGTGGCGGCGGTGATGGTGGTGGGCGGTGGTCGGCGGCGGTGGTGGTTAGCGGCGGTTAGTCAGTGGGTGGTGGCGATGGGCGGTGCCGGCGGCAGTAGGAGGTGGCCGGTGATGGTGGTGTGCGGTAGGTGGCAGTGGCAGGCGGGCAGTGCCGGCGGCAGTGGGCTATGGCCGGCGATGGCAGTGGGTGGCGGTGGCGGTAGGCAGTGGTAGTGGTGGTGGGTGGTGGGTAGTGCCGGTCGTGGGCGGTGGCAATGGTGGAGGTGACGAGGAAAAAATTTTCAGGCTGATGCTCATTTGAATGAGAATCAGCAAAATCACCTCTTTCAGGGGTGATTTGCTAATTTTTTTTCAGTTTTCTCCGTCAGGAGTGAAAATTGAGCAAATCAGTAAGCAAACACACTATCAGCTGATAGGTGAAAATAGGCGATTTTTTTTACCTATCACCATCAGCAGCTCCTATCAGTAAAATCAGTAAACAAACGGCAATCAGAAGAATCAGGCCGAATCAGCCTGATTTTTTTTAGATAATCAGTAAACAAACGCACCCATAGTACGTGTATATCATATAGATGGCACATTGAGTCCTCAGAGGTCGCCATCTGCAGACCACCCGGAACTGGAAGGAGATCCGTGGCCACCTACAGCCAAGACCCCAAAAATGGAGGTCGGCTTTGAGAGTTCCTTGTTAAGCAAGACTGTGCTGTAGAAAAGATTCAACCTTCACCACCGTGATCCTCCCCTTCTAGCGCTGATGTAGTTTTTCAAATGAATCTATGGGGAGGTTGTCAGAGACGGTCTTCTCCGGCATTATTTTATCAGAAAAAATGGCAAACCCTGGCGAGGAGGTCACTACCAAGGTTTTCAATACCGGACCGGCCATCAAACCGGATTGATGGCCTGTCCGGTGGACCGCGGTTTGACCGCGGTCAAACCGGATTGACCCGGTCTAGGTGTAAGGAGTGATAAATATATTATAAATATATATTTTATATAATATTAACATTAAAATGGTTGTAGTTCAAGTGGTTAAATCACTTTAACAAAAAAATATATATAACTTGGACCGGTCCGGTTCTGGTTCTCCGCGGTCGGACCGGCCGGTCCGGTCCAGTTTTGAAAACCATGATCACTACCCACATAGAACCAAGGAATTTCATATCGGATATCGGTAAAATATCGGTGGTCAACCAAAGAGACAAAATATCGAAGATATATCAGAGATATTGTGTAAAAAATATCGGTGGTCGAGAACTAGTTTTTACTATATATTTTCACAATCTAACTTCTAAAATTAGTTATACTAACTAAGACAAAGCATAGATTTCAAAATATGCATAAAAATGCATATTAGGATGGGAAACAAACAGGAAAGTTATTATTTTATTTTTTTAAAAAAAATTCTAATTTATTTTTTAAAAATATTTTTTTTAAATTGCGACCGATATATCGGCGATATCGCTGATATTTTAAAAAATGATATTGGTTTGAATCATTTTATCGGGTGGGGCCCATATCGATATATTGCCGATACGGAATTCCTTGCATAGAACACGGCGTAGATGGGTCAGAGGGAGAGAGAAATAAAAAAAAATCGAAACTGAATGTGTAAGGTGAAACCTCACCTTGTGGGTCTTAGTGTCTAATAAAAACTAAGAAATTTCAAAATATACACATTATTCTTGAATGGAGGGAGTATATCATATAGATGACGCATTGATCTCTAGTTTTCCTCTTATCTTTGCCATTTTTGTCTGCATGGCTTTGTAGTTACGTGCACATTTTAGCATTTAAACCATGGAATGCCAGCTCGCCGATATATCGGCGATATATCGCCGATATATCGGTATCGGACACAAACCGATACTCCGATACCATTAAGTATCGATTTTCCCATTTTTTCCAAATATCGCCGTCGGTTTCGGACCGATATATCGGCCTTTTTTGAAAAAAAAAATATTTTTAAAAAAAAAAAATTTTTGAAAAAAATTTTTTTTTTTTTTTTTTTGGGAAAAAAAAACTTTCATGTTTGTTTTCTATCCTTTTATGCATATTTTGAAATCTATTCTTTGTTTAAATTAGTATAACTCATTTTAGAAGTTAGATTTTGAAAATATATGATAAAAACTAGTTTTTGACGACCGATATTTTTTTACGCAATATCTCCGATATATCTCCGATATATCTCCGATATTTCGTCTCTTAGGCCGACCGATATTTTACCGATATCCGATACGACATTCCATGATTTAAACCAATGGACATGCCTTAGGCTGTTTCCAGTTCTCAACTTGTCAATATTTAAACAAAAAATTACGTTCAATATTGACGGCTCTCGCCTCTAAATATTTAGTAAACTCGTATATTCGTGGATGGGTTTTTCATTGATCAAGTGGATAATGGATATATTAGCAAATTCTCCGGCTAGAACTTAATTACCCTGTTTGTAATAAAATACATTGTAATGTTAAGCATGGCTTATTTTTCTTGCCAAAGAAAAACACGACGTATCCAAATACTAAATACCACATATTACTAGGATTGACACTTCCAAATAACGGGACATATGCAAATGGTCAGTGGTCACCCATGAATTAGATCATGGTAAATGATACTCCCCCCGTTCCATATTAATAATACGATTTGGTTTTTCAAAATGACCTAAATTTTAGTACATTTTGGAAACCCAAATCAGAATATAAATATGGAACGGTGGCAGTATATGCTTTTGCACAGGGACCCACCCATACTGACCCTACTTTGGTCCCACACAACGATACACTAAGGGCCATTGAAATTGGATTGTCTAATTTCACATGTAGGCATAAACCAATGAATGGATTTTTCAACTAAGATGCCGGGTTCTACTTGTTGAAATGGGATGAAATTTTGTGGGACCCTCCCTAAGGGCCTCCTTTTGCTACACTAGACTTTGAAACGGCCTATCCCTTTTTTTCACTTGTTTTGCTAAAATGCCCATCCCTTAAATGAATACAAGGCGTCCCACATATTTGACTAATGTATTGTAATTTGGCCACATCCCCTTTTTCACTTGTTTTGCTAAAATGCCCATCCCTTAATTGAATACAAAACGTTCCACATATTTGACTCATGTTTTGTAATTTGACCCCATGCTTGTGTTATCTTCAAGGTAAAAGAAATTCCATTACCAGAGGCCTTACCTGACAATTAAAAATTAGGAGTCCGCAATAGAGGAACACTTCTTTCTTTTCTTTACTGATTTATTTTGTAGGACTTGATCAAAGTACAACGAATGCATCCCCATGTTAGCTTGTCTTGTCTCCATTCCTCCTTTTCCTTGGACTTTCCTCATTTCCATTGATGCAAGTCTTCCCTATAGCTTCACTATATAAATGCTCTATGTCAAAACCAATATCAAAACTCAAACACCAATCTTAATTCAACTGTCTCATGGCTATCATTTCTCTTTTCTCATGGCCTTCCCTTCTTACTCTCTTCTTCCTCATTGGAGTCCCACTTTTGAACCAGATCAGGAGGAAGAGAGCAAGAGGTAATAAACTTCCCCCAGGACCCAAAAGGCTCCCCTTCATTGGCAACCTGCACCAACTCATGACAGATGCACCCCACCATGCCATGACCAAGCTAGCCAAAGAGCATGGGCCCCTAATGTACCTTCAGGTAGGCTGCCAGCCCCATGTCATAGTGTCAAATGCCAAGTGCGCCGAAGAGGTCTATCGAACCAAAGACGTTGAGACGGCCAGCCGACCGCAGATGCCGTCTCGTCAGAAGCTCACTTATGATTACAAGGACCTGGTTTTTGCACCATATGGAGACTATTGGAGGCACATGAGGAAGGTCTCCACGCTTGAACTCTTTACCGTCAAAAGGGCGCTGTCGTTCCGACCGGATCGAGAGGAGGAGGTGGCCAAGATGATCGAATCAATATCGAAAAGTTGTGTCAAGGGAGGAGTTGTGAATCTCAGTGAATTAGCCATGGCTGTCACTAACAATGTGACATGCAGAATTGCTCTTGGGAGGAGCCATCTTGAACAAGCTGAGAAAAGTAAATTTCAAGGGCTCATTAAAGAGGCTCAAGCCATGATGGCAGGTTTCTTTGTGGGTGATCACTTCCCGATGTTGGGCTGGATTGATACTCTCACAGGGATGTCTAGTAAGCTTGAAAAGGTATTCAACGAGTTCGATGGATTCTTTGAGGCCGTCATCGATGAGCATCTCTCGGCCAAGAAGGACATCTCTGAGAAAGAAGACTTTGTTGATGTCTTGCTTCGAATCCAAAAGGAGTTCAAGCTCACAAGGGAGCACATGAAAGGCGTTATCATGGTATATCATCTTATATACTCCATCAACTTTCTTTTCAACTTAAGGCTAGATAATCCATGTTTATATTTAGGAACCTTTTTCTATTGTAGGATATTTTAGTTGTTTTTTTTATAACTTTAATTGTTGATACATCATCTTGAATCTGTACTCCAAAACCTTACAACGGGCATTGATTGGGAAGAGGAAAAGTCGATAAACCTGCCATTAGGGGAGTCCACTTTCATCTAGCCAATCAAAATCGAGCTTAGGACTTTGAAGTATGGATTCCAATTGCCTACCAGCTTATATATCAAATTAAGGCTAATTAATTAAAGTATTTCCTGACGCACATTTCTTTTGTTTTTGTAGGATGTTTTCATTGGAGGGACAGACACAAGCTCATCTTTGATGGTATGGTCGTTGACAGAACTTGTAAGAAACAAGAGAGTAATGATGAAAGCACAAGAAGAAGTTAGAAGAGTTGTTGGTTGCAAAGGAAAAGTGGAGGAGAGTGACATTACGCAGCTTCATTACCTGAATGCAATAATGAAGGAGAGCTTCAGGTTGCACCCCCCAGCTCCTGTTATCCACCATGCAACTACACAAAAATGCACTCTTGGTGGATTTGAAATTGAGCCCAAAACAAGTGTTCTTATCAACATATTTGCTATTGGCCGGGACCCAGAATCATGGGAAGACCCGGAGGAGTTTCGACCGGAGAGGTTCTTGGAGAGCTCCATTGATTACAAGGGGCAACATTTTGAGCTGTTGCCCTTTGGATCTGGCCGGAGGATATGCCCAGGGATGAATATGGGAGTGGCCATTGCGGAACTCACACTTGCAAGCCTTCTCTACTCATTTAACTGGGAGATTCCGGAGGAATTAGCTGAACAAGTTAAGGATTTCAGTGAAACAACTGGGATCACTGTGCATAAGAAGTATCCTCTTCTTCTGGCACCCACAGTTTATTCTTTTTAGATTTGATTGATATAGGGCCTTTAATTTTTCCATTACTGTTGTAATATTTTTCATTATTATGTACTCTTTTTTCTTTTTTTTTTAAACAATAAACAGTTGTGTTAACATGTATGGTATGAAATTATTTGCATAAAACATGCAAGGTTTGTAATGGAAAAATAACAATGATGACACCAACCATGCACTTTTTTATTGACTGGCTATGTAGATACCTTTTTTAATGCCTTGGGCTACATATTTCCAAATGTATGCCCGGCACATTACAAACCACAGGATTGACATTTGATGGCTCGCGTGTTTTAGGGGGCGGCGGGCGAAATCCTGCCATTGGACACCGGAGCAAATTACCTGGAGTCTTTTGCTAACATGTAAGGGCAGAAAATGGGGAAAAAAATCATAATGTTTTGACGACGATGGCCGCCGTGACCAAATCCCGGGGCCATATACATAATCCGTTTGTTCCATATTGGTTAGAGTTAGGCTAGCCTGCTCTGCAGGGCAAGCAGCCGTCAGATCAGTGGGGCCCACATCATCTGATGGCTGCCTGCATCGTAGGCTAAGTTTTTCCTATTAGTTATATGGCAAAAAAGATACAATTAGGTTCTTTTTTGTTTTCGAGCTAAGACAAGTAAGATAGCACAGGGAGAGTAGAAGATATTTATGTACTATAGATCCTCCGTGCTAACATCGTATATAGACATCTTATGCAATTTGGTTTGGAATTTCACGTTACAAAAAACAACGACGGTCATGCTAGACACAGTAAACTACATCCATCACAATTTATTTTACCGAGTCTATGTTAGGCTTCTACATTTGTGAGATGAGAGAAATAGAGAACAGCATTCATATGTTACCTCCGTGGGCAACAATATTGATATGCAAACCTGTCTAGTTGATTGGTGGGCCTTGTACGTGCCTGAGGAGATTGACACCAGGATACAGTGTTCTAAGAGGTTTTGCCCTGACCCTTCTAGTTGGGTCTAAGAACCTTGGGTAACAAAAAAAAAATTATAGTGTACATACATTGATTTACTAACAACATCTAGCAAGATAATGTTCAGTACCCATCTAACAATCTGTTTAAGTAACTTGGTGCAGAATCTGTTGAGTGTTGATTCTCAGATAACTCCCTCTCCCTTCATTAACCTATGAATTTGGTTACCTACATCGATCTATATTATAGGGGTCCAATGGCCCGAAATAACAAAGTACATGTGCAACAATTGTAGGAGTGTGGATGTACTGAAAAAAGAGCAAAAAAACAGAAATAATGAAAAAAATTTGTGAAAAATATGACAAAAAAATAAACTCTCTCCCATCCTAAAAAAGTGAGTAGTGGTATCACATCCTAAAAAAAGTGGGTAGTGCAGATGTTGGAAGCATTTTATGACAGTGGAAGTATAAAAATAAGTAAAATGTGAAAACTAAAATTTTCAATTAATAGCACATATATGAAGAGAAATAATAGACAGGAAAATACGAGTTTTTGCACATATAATATGCGAATAAGGGTAAAAATATGCAGAAGAAGCGTTTTTGCAACAGTATTAAATGGCATAAAAATTGTGAGTTGATACAAAATTACCTGTTTATATTTTAACTATACCCTATTGCAAAAAAAATGGTTTTCATGAGATCGTTTTCGAGGCCGATGTCCAATCACAAGGTAAGTAGTGTAAATCATAAGCCTTCCTGATGGGTAAAGATTTAGGAGAATAATTTTATTTAAACTTTTCCAAAAAAAATTTCTGGACTATACTTGACACGCTCTGTTAAAAAGGAAAAGTTTAAATAAAATCGCTTTCATTTAATTTATACGAGGCTCATTCAAATCGTAATTGTTGAATTTTGATCTGACGGCTACAAAGATGAATGATGGTTGGCACTATTTACCTGCTGATTTGATACTTACCATCGGATCAGAATCCAACCACCCAGAAAATTGACATAATGCTTTCATATAAACCGATCCCATATTAAGATTATTACCTGGCTAGGTTAGAAAGCCAAAACGATAAAGAAAACGTATCGATACTCTCCGTATCCATGCTCATGACCCACGAGCTTCCAAGTTGCAACTACCGGCAGAGTAGCCAACTCAAGTTCGATCAAAATCCCGTTCTGTCTTCCAACTTCTTCTTCTTCTTTGCAACTGGGTCTGTCTCTTTGATGTTTGGACACCCAAAGGTTCAGTCTTAGCAGTTTTCTTGTCGGCCCATTTTATTTGCTCTGTTGTTCTGCTTTTGAACACTTCTTGCAGCTGATTTTGCAATGCAAGGAGCTATTTCATTGAAGCAATTTGTGGTACGATATGATAAGTCCTGTTTTGGGTCTGAAATTTCTGTGCATTCACTCAAAGAAAGGGCCTTTACTGGTTACGGAAGAAAGGCTTCCAACTTATCTATCTCTGTGACAGCTTCCAAAAATGGTGGGTTTTCAAAGCTAGGAATCATCTTTTGTTTCTTTAATTTCTATGAGGACTCGTCTTAGTGGGCTGCTTTCATACTTAATTTTCTACTTGTTTGGCCTATTATCTTCATTTATATATAAAATTTAACTTATTGGCATGATTTGATTTTGCTTTATTAAAAGTTTTGGTATGTTCATAGCATATTGATTTTACTGTTGCAACTAGAAAATAAATCTATATGAAACTGTTTTTTGTGTGTTTCTCGACAGTTTTTGTGATATTTTCAGATTTTTAAATTACTTGTGTTTGGAAGCAGAAGATGACGGCTAATTTATATTCATAGCAAAGGACAAATCATATGTTGATGCTCATAGCAAAGAGTGATAGTCGGATGCTTCCTATGCTTGTACATGTCCCGATTGCATTGTCATGAAAATTCTGTCTGTATTAATTGTAAATCTGGCTTCACTTTATTTAGTAATTAGTACTGGTTTGGCATTTTCTTGTCCACCTTAGAGGCAGTACATGAAACTCAGGATGCTCTAAAGCGTGCTTTGGCTAAGAAGGGTATGGAGTTTGTGAAGTCTGGAATGGTTGTTGGTCTTGGCACAGGAAGCACTGCATCAGTTGCCATCGAGGAACTTGGCAAGCTGATCAGACAAAAAAAGGTTAGATGATTACTAATGCCTTCAGTGATGAGTAGTCATCTAAAAAATTAGTAATTGTGGTTTTTAAAAAGTTAAAGAGTAAAAACGAAGCGAAAGCATTAAGTTGAATTCATATCTCCAGTTGAAAGACATTGTAGCAGTGGGAGCAAATTATCAGTCTCGGATACTTGCCAGGCAGTTTGGTGTTACAACTGTGAGTTGAAAATCTGGAATTATGTATGAACTATTGTTGTCATATGTAGTGTTTCAATTGAAATACATTCTTGAGGTGATTTTGTATTTATTACCAAACACCCATTCTTACATTCTTTGCAGGTTGATTTGAATGATGTTAATCAAATTGATATTGCTTTTGATGGGGTGGATGAAGTGGACATCAATAGAAATCTCTTGAAGGTTTGGATCTTGAGTCTCTTATGCATGCATCACTATTGAAATTTTTATGTTTTGTGCTGACCTTTTCGAATTTGTTTTTGTCAGGGAGGAGGAGCTGCACATACAATGCAAAAGGTAATAAGGACTTTCGTGTTCATGGCAATGTCTATATATTTTATGGTGTAGAGTTGGTCAAGGGTGTTTGAAATGAATCATCAAAAACCTATTAGCTCATGATGTTATGCAATAGGAGAGGTCCCATAATGTATCAATATTTTGATAGCAGCAGCGAACATTAGCGATACTAGCATTCTCCTGAAAATTCTATCGATGATCCTGGAATATCTATATATCCATTGAAATGAAAACATAATCATAATCATGATCATAATCAAGTAGCGCCTTTTGCCAACAATATGGGGTTGGCAACATGGATCTCATGCCCCAGCCAACCCTTGCTTACTTATCATTGCACCTGGGTTTTGGCACAACGCGTCGCTTCCGGGGAAACCCCTAGCTCTAGCTAGAATGTATGGTATAAGATCCAAAGAGATAGGTGGAATTTTTCTGTCAACCTGACGCCAACCCTCCTCCTTGGTCCGGGGTTGGGACTGGCATTGTGAGACACAACGGCGGAGTTATTGATATGCAAACATCATAGTATAAAATACAATAGCTGTGGAAGTTTGATTTACTGGATGAAGCCCTCTACTTAAGCTAGTAGTTGGGCTTCTTGCCATTGTATGACAAAATTACTGCAACAAATCTACATTGTGCTTTTGCGAGATGTATACAGTTTTGAGTCAGTGGTTAACCCATCCTGTTACATGCATGAGACGTTTTCTTTAGGTGTTTCTCTTTGTATATTACCTGTATATTTTTGTGCTTTATGTCAGATAGTTGATTCTGTAGCAAAGGAATGCATTATATTGGCAGACCAATCAAAAGTTGTTCTCCAGCTTGGGACAACATTACCTGTTCCGGTGAGTTTCATAATCTTGCATTTCCCATTAGAACTATCAAATTTTAATCTTATGAACACTTCCTACCTGTGTATCATGGCATCATATTCAGTTCTCAATGCTGATTTTTAATTTCATCATTTGAAAGGATCAAACAAAGTGTTTCAGTTTTTTTAATTATCACAAAATTTATCTTTTTTTTTTCTTTCCAAAATGAAGATGGGTGGATTATTAAACTGTAAGCATTGCCAACTTTGAGTCAATAAATGAACCTTACTAGATGTTTTTTGTGTGAGCACCTACTGGACCTAGTACTCATAATGCAAAATATGTAAAAGGGTTTTTATTATTTTTCAAGCACACCAAGAGTGTTAAACATTAAAAGTTTGTGGCTGTGCAAAAGGAAAAGAAATATAAATGTTGAATTCATGAAAGAATGGATTTTGAGAGCTCAATCATCTGCTTAGTGACCCTTATGATTTTTCTGGAAGGAAAATGATAGTATACCTCCAAACCCAGACCTCTGCTGCATCTGCTAACTATGGGAGCTGAGTGCTGACATGGTCACCGGTTGTAATGCTGTGCGTAGCCTGAAGAGGATAGTTTTATTAAAATGGTAGATCTTACTTGGAAAGATGTAATGGGCAGTACTGCTGTGCACATCCAGATGAAATTAAGTGATTAAAATAGGGGAGGGCTTTGGTGGAGGACTCATAGCATCACTTGAATAGGAAAGAGATCTTTCTTTATATTCTAGTTATTGAAGAAATATATGTAAGGTTCAAACTGGTAATGATGTCGAGAATACATGGTAATATCATGGATAAATGTCTTCAATATTTATAACCGCCCCTGTCCTGTTGATATAAGTGTTGGGCCCATGTGCTAATATCTTAAGCTTTTGCATGATTTGGTTTCTACCTGGAATGAGCACCAGGAGGTCCTGGTTTGATTCACAACCATGCCTGCATGCAAGCATCTGTATATCGTAGTCGTGAGTGCAGAGTATTGGTTTGATCAATTTCCATTGTTGCCTCCTTTCCCTGAAAGCTTTTGTTCTTAGATCATTTGGTTTCTACCAAGACAATAACTAGGAATATATACCTTAGCGATGTTCTCATTCTAGTCTAGTCACTGCTTAGTGCTTAGAGCAATAGAAAACAAACACAATTATTATCATATCCATACACTTAATCCCATTTATCTAGGATCATTGACTGATTATATTTTTCCATTCCAGTTTTTTTTTCTGATAATAATTTTGCCATTCCAGTTTGTTATAATCGATTAGATATGAATCCATTGCTAATAGTGCATGGTTAAACACTCAGATGCCATTCCTTACGCAACCATTTAGTGAGAGTAAGTAGGAAAAGTATACTAAATTAATAGATAAGTTGATCCTATTCTAATGATTAGTATGTATTCGCGGCAAATGTTTCATTTGCTGAAATCTTCACATTGTCCTCAACTTTGTTGAAGATGAATCTACCTTTCTAAGTGCTCTGTCAGCGTATACTGTGTATCATATCATAATCTTTGTGCAACGTCTCTATGCTCTATCATTGACTATTATGTCTCTGAAATTTTCCATTGTTATTCAAGTATGAAACTGAGATTAATCTCAACGTTTGTGAATGATGATAAGTAGATAAATTTGTAGGTTGAAGTTCTTCCACCTGCTGTCACACCTGTGTTGAGGCAACTTCTTGCTCTTGGTGGAGGTTAGGATTGTCCACCAATATCATTTCTAATAGTTTCCACCAGGCCCTTTTTGGATTTGAAAAAGTGATTCTTCAACTCGTATCATTGTATTGCAGTTCCTGAAATTCGTTCTGCTTTGAGAAAAGATGGCCCCGTGATCACTGACTTGGGTAATATGATTGTTGACGTGAGGTATTGTCTCCTCTGAAGAAAGTGATAGTTCCTTAATTACATTACAGTAATTGATATTCTGTTAATGTCAATATTGAGGAACTTCATGTTTGACCATTTAAGTTAAGCGACTGACAATTCAAACAAATAAAGTGATAATATTGTTCCTCCAATGATCATATATGGAAAGTTTCTTCCTTGCCTTGTATAGTCACTGCTATTTTTCATGGATCAGCTTCCCAGGAGGCATCCAGAATCCATTGGAACTGGAGAGAAGTATCAAGTTGATACCAGGCGTTGTAGAAAATGGTAACTCTCGGGGTTTCACTATTTTCTACTCTATTCTGTTATCTGCTTGTCTGGCTTGCAGATGAGATTACATTTATAGATGAGCACGTGATCACACAAGCACTTTTTATTCATTCGATTCTAGGCATGCTTTCCTCCAGATTTGGAATAACTAGGATTTCTGGAATAAGTTGAATTTGTTTACATGTGCTTAAGTATCAGAATTCCTGCTGTTATGCTCATTTTTATGCGTAATCTTTTGTTCCCTGGTAGGAATTGTAACGGGTGTTGCAACCACAGTACTTGTAGGCATCCAAAATGGTGATGAGATTGCCGTTGTCGATTTGGCAGAATTTGTGAAACTCATTAATGATCCGGCCGATGTATCTTCATAAGTTGTTGATCATGAATAAGTTTGTATTTTGTTGAGGTGCTTGTACACAACCGGGTGAATTTTTAATGTGAAATGTCATAAAAAATTATGTAAAATGTAATGTAGTCCAGGTTTCTATATTGTATGGAATCTTCAAACGGGCATGCCTTCACATGTTTGTACTTCAACTTAAATGAAGCCTATGTGAGAATCAGTTTTGGTATGCCTCATGACCAGCAGAGAGGCCCATAAGCAGTATCCATTCGCCAAAGTCCCAGAGTAACAGCACGTACTTGGCATTAAAATGTGAGTGAAATTGGACACAGATATTTCTGCTACACAGAACATTCTGTCCGAGGCTAAGTTTAGATTCATCAGAATAAAAAATAAAGTTTAGATTCATCCATCTTAGAAATAAATAAAGATGACTGTAATACATATTTAAGTGCTTGATAACGCATTGTGCACATCGGGAATCATGCTTTCTTTGCATTTAAAATATGGAAGGTGTTTAGCGAAAAAATTTACTCCCTCCGTTCGGGTTTACTCTTTCGATTCGAGAAAAAAATTATTTTTATTAGAGTGTAAGTCCCATTAAAAATCATGGCTAAGTGGAAAGAGGGCGAGCTTTTGTTGCCATAAAATCCTTAAAATCGAGGAGAGAATAAACCAGGTTGGCAAATATTTTTAATATCGTTTTGTGCCCTTTGATCAAAAGGGAAGGGGTGATGAATTGTGGGCGTAAAATAGGAAATGGACAAAAAAAAGTGCAAAACAGAATGGGCGAGGCGATGACCCTCAAAGCACTAAGCAGTCACCTGAGATCTTCAAATTTATACAGTAAACCAGAACAAATTTTTTTCCAATGTACACAATATTTCCAAACGGAGGGAGTGGTTAAATTGTGAAAACGTTAGAAAACCAATCTAGGCTTAGTGCAATTTTCTTATTCATTGTTCTCAGTAATCCATAAAATTTTCTTTTTAATTCAATGGCTACAATTTAAGCACATAGATAATGTGCCTTGCATAAGATTTGTCTATTCCGGCGCTTTGAAGCTGGAGTTTTATGTGACACCCTTTCAAGTCCTCAGGTTGCCAAAGTACTGAATGAATCCTCTTCTTTATCTTAAAGATGGAAGAAGTAACTTTTGATAAGCTTATCTGGCATTTGTATTTCCACCCTACCCTCGGCCAAGAAGATTTTCACCTCTTTCACCCCTTCTGAAGAAATTTATCGTACAGGATTCCTCTCTCCTTCAGCAGATCTAAGCCAGCCACACTAACACTGCTGGAAACTGAGCCCACTTCTTTTCCGGCAGCTCTGCCTTCTCATAGTTGCAAGTATAATGGTCCCGGTTTGCTGCAAGGGGCAAATGTAGGATGATCATTTTCCTCATTTGAAGTGTAAGGGATTGTCTCGGATAAGTAAAATTTTATTAAGCATTGCAGAAAGGTTGTAAGGCTGTCTGTTGCACGTGTCCTCACTGTCATCTCCCAGAAGCAAAAGGCTGCGTTGCGGGAAGCATATAGTAAGAAGAAATTATTGCCTTTGGATCTTCGTCCAAAAAAGACTCGTGCTATTAGGCGCCGCCTGACCAAACATCAGGTTTGTTTATCATGCTTACTTTGGTAGAGTTATCCTGACATACAAGGACAGCAAGTGTTTGAAACCAATGCTACATCCATACTTTTTGCCTAACTTGGGCAGATCTATATATTTGCACCATTAGTACCTTCTTCCCAGAAGATAATGTAGAATTCCTTCATGTCGTCCCCTCACTTAAGGATTTGTGAAACCAGTTTTATTTAAGGGTCATTTTGGATTCAGCATTGTGATCACATTTTTAAACTTTGATGAATCTGCTCTGCGTTGAGCTAATGGCCAAATATGTACAAATGCTTTACACTGGATTTTGCCTGTAGTTTTGCGTGTGTATTTGAATTTAAGTAACGGGAAAATATGTCGTTTCCATCTCAGGCTTCATTGAAGACAATGAGGGAGAAGAAGAGAGAGATGTACTTTCCCAAGAGGAAGTATGCTATTAAGGTGTAAGGATGCTCCCAACCGTTCGACTTACAGTGGGCAGGAAAGATTTTTTCGTAATCATTTTTTTGCGAACGGGCTATTTTCACATTCGACATCAACCTTTGCTTATCTTCCAGATGTATTTTCTACAATTTAGTTATGTAGGCCTGGTCAATATATTCAAGATATGTTTTTGTCTATGCTGCTTTTAGTATGTCCCCACGATAAGCGCTGTGAACCCGGGCTGAAACTTTTTGTTTTTGTGGTAAGGCTACAGACTAATTAATCTATTAAAATAATATATGGATATATCAGTACATAAAGAGTCACATGAAAAGTCTGGGGATGATGAAACAAATAACAAGAAAATTGATCTCTCCAGGCGGCATCTGGTGTGGCTAAAGAGAAGTTGGCGAATCTTGCAATAATCCCATATTCCCATGGATAGGCCATGGAGTGGAGGAAGCAGAATTGTGTAATACGATGTGGGTGATGCATGTCAACAAGCTTTCTAATCATGAAGTCAAACACACTGAGGGACGAAGCATGCCCAAGGTGTAGCCAAGAAGTGGTCTCCTGAAGACGATGGGCATTGTGGATGGACCTATAAGCCGAGGACACAGAAAAGACCTTGAGGAAGTGAGTGCCCCAAAGGATGAGTAGTTTGCCACCCCACAGTTTAACCAGCCAAGTCTACTATTCGTGCATTTTGAGAGAGTGGACATTCACCATCGGGAAACGATATTTATGCATCAGATTTTCTACTGTGTATAGAAATGTGTAGGAATATGACGTAGGGTTATCACTGCCCTTCACCATCTGTGTATATGGAGTGTGAGGTGGCTAAATCATGGGGTGGTGAACTCATCATCTCGCCCAAAATGTTCACATAACGGGGTACGACAAATAACACGGACCTGGGCCAAAACGCTGACGTTATGTTGCTAGCATCCAGCTAAAGTAGGGGAAAGACCCTTGAAATACAGGTGGATTCGGTGGAACAGGACCTAGTGGCAAATCCAGTGGATCACGGCCTTCCCAATTAAGTAACGATCGAAGTTGGTACAGGACACCTCCCACATTGCAGGTGGTGTCAACAAGCCCTTGGCTTTAGCCAATCCTAGTTTTACGACAATCAAATTTCTTGCAGTCGGCCAACAGTGTGCAATCTGGCATTATGCCTGCAACTAAAAGCCCCCCTTTATTGCTTGACGATCTCTACTCCAAGAAATGTCTTTGCTGCAATTATAACCACATCTACACAACAATGAAAGTTTAAAACATGTAGCCCCTTATTACACTTTGATCATGTAGTATTACATAGAAAACACCGGTTTGTATTAACTATGTTCTTGCCGCCGGCTATTGTGCATCCATCTAGGGTGCACAACACTGGTATCAGAGCAATCGACTCCTGGCTTCCGACGCTATGGCTCAGAAGAAGGCTACGGATACCACGGAGGGTCCCCCAACCCAGCCTGACGAGGAGGCGCCAACTGGCCAGGCCCAAGCCGCCCCCTCTACAGCCATGGATCCGGCCCTGCTCAAGGCCATGGCAGACATCTCAACGACCATGCAATCTATGCAGTCCATGCAGCGGACTATGCTTGAGCGCATGACAGCACTGACACCACCGCCGACATCTGGGATGGATCACCAGCAGCCCGTCAGCCAGCAAGGGTCTTCCTCCGCGGCTGCACAGGGGTCTCCTTTGTAGATTCCTCCCTTCCTAGAGTACTCGTCTGCTCATCTGCATGGACCTCCTCTGCAGCACTTAGCGTTGCAAGGCCAGTCCTTTGCTGCTGCGCAGGGTGCTCCTCATCAGCAAGGATCGTGCCTTTCCTACCTCAGGGCCGCTAGGCTCTTTTGATCCGACCAATATCTTACCGCCGGGGGTAGCTGGCACCCATCTTCGTGCTTTTCCCTATCAATCCACCATACCTCACCCCGCGCGGATGGAGGTGCCGGCCTATGGACCAGTCTATGGAGGAATGGCGTACCATGGCTCCACAGACTTCTCGCCAGGTAACTTTCATGGCCCACTTCCAGACACATCCGGACAGCCGATGGCTGAGCCACGTTTAACCAGGCTGCAATTTCCTAAGTATAGTGGTGAGGATAGCCCTATTGATTGGATTTATCAGGCCAATAAATTCTTTGAATATCATGGCACACAATCAGAAGTGGATAAATTGCGCATCTCCGCCTTCCATCTTACGGCTACGGGTGATGCTTTAGTATGGTTCCAATATTTTGAACGGGATTTGATTAACCCTACGTGGGCTGAATTTGTGAATGAATTATGTGTGCAATTCGGGCCGAACGATTATATTGATTTTAATGAGTTGCTGGCATCCCTCCGTCAAACCTCCACGGTGCACGCCTATCATCAGGAGTTTATGCGCATTGCCAATCATCTCCCGAATTGGGATCAGGCGGCATTAGTGGGCGCCTTCATGCATGGATTGCGGACTGATATTGCAGACGAAATCCGTCAGTTTCACTTTAATGTTGTCATCTGTGTTGCATGTAGGTTTATATAATGTAGTTAATGCAATTGTGAAATTGTGATGTGAAAGAGTAGAAGCAAGCTCAATGGGAGTTCTTATTATGCAAGTTGCTTTTCTGATGTAAAAGATTGGTGTTCATTAGTAATGATTGTGCTGGATGTAACTTTATCTTCCTCTTCTTTTATCGAAAATGGCAGCCCCAGCTGTCATTGACATGTCACAGACATATATTGGTCATGAGAACAGTTGGTTTTCCATTGCAGAGGCTAGCTTTTCTCCAATTATTATTCAAATTATATATATATATATATATATATATATATATATATATATATATATATCTTTGTCCATGTTTTTCAAATTATTATTCTTAAAGATGATGCCAAAAATGTTTTCATCCTATATGTGCCTTCTGTTGGACATTTATTATCAGCCGGCACAAGTTGATTCACTAAAAGCAAGTTCAAGTCTGGAAAATGCAACATATTTTTTTCATTATTTAAACATGTTTTTTAAGATAAAAAAATTCCAAAAAAGATATTTTTTGTGATCTCGGTCAGATCTCTCCGAGATCAATTTCGAGATCTCGGCCAGATATACTTACTTTTTTTAAATTATTTTTTTTATATTTTTTAAATATATTTTTTAAAAATAAATAATATTTTAACAAAGATATTTTCTTAATCTCACCGAGATCATTTCCGAGATCTCAGAGATATGCTGACTATTTTATTATTATCATTTTTTTTTCAAATAAGTCATAATCATAATCAAGTAGCGCCTTTTCCCAACTATTTGGGGTCGGCGACACGGATCTTACTCCTCCATTCCAGCTTGTTTTGGGCTACCTCTTTTGTAAGAGATAGTAAAGTCAAATCCTTTCTTATTAACTCCATCCAAGTTCTCTTAGGTCTCCCTCTCCCTCTTTTAGCATCGTTTACATGTATCCCTTCTAATCTTCTCATAGGGGCGTCAAAATGTCTTCTTTGCATATGCCCATACCAACGCAACCTACATTCCCTCAGCTTCTCCCCTAAAGGCACTACTCCTAGGCTCTCACGAATATATTCATTTCTAATCCTATCTCTCATAGTTATACCACTCATCCACCTTAACATTCTCATTTCGGCTACATTCAACTTATCTATATGACTCCTCTTTGGTGCCCAGCACTCCGCTCCATAGAGTATTGCAGGCCTAATGGCCGTCCTATAGAACTTGCCTTTAAGTCTTTTTTGAACCCGCCTATCACACAACACTCTCGAGGCTGCCCTCCACTTTACCCACCCCGCATTTATCCTATGCACCACATCACTATCAATATCCCCTTCTTTATGGATAATAGATCCTAAGTAACGGAATTGATCACACCTTGGCACTTCTTGCCCATCTATTTCAACTAGGGCTCTATCTATAGTTCCACCTTCAAATAAGTAATTTTTTGAAAATAAAATTTATTTGGTATTCTCCCTCAAATCTCGTTGAGATCATTTCGAGATCTCGGCAAGTTATTCCGACTTTTTTATTATTTTTTTAATTTTTTAAATTTGTTTATAAAACTAAATAAAATTTCAAAAAAGCATATTTTTTGTGATCTCGGCGAGATCTGCTGACTTTTTTATTTTTTTTCAAATTTTTCTAAATATATTTTTAGAATAAATAATATTTTTAAAAAGGTATTTTTTTATCTCGCCGTGATATGCTGACTATTTTATTATCTTTTGTTATTTTTATTTTTTTACAAATAAATAATTTTTAAAAAAAATGAAAATTTCTTTGGTATTCTCGCTCAAATCTTGCCGAGATCATTTTGAGATCTCAGCGAGATATGCTGACTATTTTTTACATATATTTTTTAAATAAATAATATTTTAAAAAAGATATTTTTTTGTGATCTCGCTCAAACCTCGCCGAGATCCCGAGATTTTAGATTTGATCTTTTTGTTTTGCATTGATTTTAGGGATTTTTTCGACCTTGAGAACATGCATTGAATATGTTAATTGCTCTGGAATGTGTTAATTTATTCTCCATTGTTTGAATGTGGATGTAGATTGAAGATTCATATATGGAGGATCGACTCTTCTCTGTCAAAACATTTAAATTTTTAGGCTAGTATTGTACTTCCAGCTGAAGTTGAGTCTGCTCTCATGTATGCCTCTATGTCTCATTGGTTGGCATTTGACAAACCATCTGAGAACTAAAACCAATTTGAAATAGAGTACACGATAGAAGTGCTTGTAATATGGAGTTTGAAGTTGTCGACAGAAGAGCAAAGCTGGTAGCCAGTGATTTGTCAGAAGAACAATCTGATTCACAGGCATCAGGTATCAACATGTTCTATTAACCTAACATGTGTAACTATTTACCGGACTGGCATGCTTTATGCCTTTCATTGTCCTTTCACATCTACTCTGCATTCCATTTCTCACTTTTTTGCTTTTGGACATTTGTAAGCTTCCAAAGGAAAGGAGCCACCAAAAGGAAAGAGAAAATCAAATGTGAAGGTTTACTTTCTCCAAACTCCGAGCTTCTCTACAATACTTGAATGTTCTGAGAGCTCGGATACAATATTTGAACGTTCTGATTTGCTTGCATGATGTAATGTTGTGCAGTAGGAGTATAATCTTGAGAATTGTCTTGCAGGCACAAAGAAGGCTCTCTGTTGCTGAATCTTCTGATAAAAATGATATAGAGCAAGAGCACGTTATAGAACAGAAGCTTGCTGATATTGCCATTAATTCCAATTATGGTACTCCTGCATCTGAAACATCTGGTACTTTGCATGTTGACCTTGCAGAAAAAGCGAGCATAGAATCACCATCTCAAGAGGATGCTGGAAGCTCAAAATTTACTTCAACAGAGACTAAACCTGATGATGTCACAAAAACTGATGCTCATAGTAGATTAGAAGCTTCTCCTGCAGAAAATGTTGATGTGATTCCTTCTTCGATTGATAGAGATCATGTTGTCTCAGATAATAAAACAGAAGATGAAAAGTCCTCTTCATTGCAATCAGAGACCGCACAATTGGAGTCACTGAACACACACCATAATGTTTCAGCCACTGCTGATTCAAATTTGTTGAATGCAGATAATTCTTCAGGCAATGATGGAGGGGTGCCTGAAAATTATATGCAAGAGACGCATGTTAATCAAATTTTTTAAGGGAAACAAACAGATGTACTCGAGCCTCCAAAGACGGAACAGGAGGCAAAGAGTGTTACTTCTCACATTAAAGTTCAGGACCAGCTTGATGAGGTGAACTTCATGTTTCTTTATATAGAATTCATACATCTGCAAGTTGTTATGATATAATTTGTCCGTCAACTTTTATGATTGAAATACCTTTTATTTGGTTGCCAGGCTCAAAGACTTCTGGAAAGTACCAATTCTACTGGGCAGTCGAAAGAGGCAAGGTTGGCTCGAGTAAGTTATGCTATATAATTTAGATCTTTGAGGGAGGTTGAGAAGACTCTTTCTTTTTCCTACACGTCTAATCTGAAGTAATTAGAATTTTACACATTGGTGAAACACAAGGTTGAAAAAAATGAGAGTTGAAATGGCTGGCATGAAAAGAGATGCTGAGCATTACTCTCGCCAGGTCAGCTGCTTTTTTTAAATGAATTGTTATTCCAATATCCATGCAGCGATCCGAATGCTTTTATTTGTGAATATTACAATGTTGGTTTTAGACTAATGCATATACCAGCTTAATATCTGGTCTTAAGCATTCCTATCCACTTTTGTTTAAGTATGAGAGTAATAAGTTCAGTAATATTGATACAATATATGGCTGATTTTCGCTTCTTGTGGACGAGCACTTCTTAGATCTAATCCACATCTTTCTACTCATCTCTATTTTTTCTTTATTGAGACCACATCCTTTCTGCACTTGCTGTTTGTTTATCAAAAGCACATATGTAATCTACTTGATTGATTAAGGTCATGGGAGACATTTGGATGTTCTTTTCATATAATTTAAGATATTAATTTCAGGAACATATGGAGCTGGAAAAAAGATATCGTGATTTAACTGATTTATTGGTATGTTAAAGTTTTTACTTCCAAGATGATTTACTTTTATTATTTTTTTCAACTGGTGAAATAATGCATCCGTAAATTGGTCCTTTGCAGTCTGCAGAAACCGTGCTCAGAGCTATCGGCGGAGGGGGGGGGGGGGAGGATTTTTTAGAAGTCCTCGACCTCCTGATTTCTTTATTGATATGGAATTTAGAAATAAATCTGTTTTGATTTGGTATGTTTCATTGCTGTAATCTGTAACATAAGGTGCCAAAGCTAATAGCCATGTATGGATATGTATATTTCAAAATCATTTTTGATATGTTTGCTACAGAAATCACTTCAAAATTTTGCTGCAACAATTTGATATGGAAACAGACCTTCTAGCCAATGTTTTTCCACGAAAACTTCTGTCAGTGATATGGCTTTGCAGGATGTTTACTCCAAAACAACGCGGGTAAGCTAACCCACAAACATCATTTGCATCGACCTCTATCCATATGAATGCAAGCAAAATATCCAGGTCAGCTTGTAGCCATAAAATCTGAAACACCAAGACTTCTCCGGGTATAATATAATCCTTCATCATCCATGAGCTGGTTCTTCACTGGGAGCTTCTCCACTTCGTGGGCGAGCATAAATCACAGCATAAGAATAGTTCTCACAGAGACAATTCCACAAACAATTTTACAATGACATTGAGGATCGAAATGTACCAAATTGAGATTGTATTAACAAAAATTGATGTTACAGAATGAAAAATAGAAGTAAAAAGGGTGAGAATCCACTCACTAGTTGGAGATTTCTCTCTGAAGCTTTACTCCAATTATTATTCAAATTATATATATACTTTGTCCATGTTTTTCAAATTATTATTCTTAAAGATGATGCCAAAAATGTTTTCGTCCTAGATGTGCCTTCTGTTGGACATTTATTATCAGCCGGCACAAGCTGATTCACTACGCAAGTTCAAGTCTGGAAAATGCAACATATTTTTTTCCACTAACCATGTGCTCATAAATTATGATATACCCGTCCGTCGATTTCAAGGCTGGTTCTTGTTTTGTCGATAAATTTCGTATTAGTCCTGCAGGATTACATACATAATGAGGGGAGAACCGCTCTTCCACAACTACCTACTTGGACTGGTTACATACATAATGAGGGGAGAACCGCTCTTCCACAACTACCTACTTGGACTGGTTGTTGCATTGGTAAACTAATGATTGCAGTCCTATAGGAATATGTAATGGAGGTAGTCTAATTTTGGTATTAAGGCATGTTAACACCTTAAACGTCAATATGCAGCTCAAGCTTCATATTGACGAGTAACGGTTATGAGGAGTAACGGCAACAAAGTCTTTGATTGACAACAAAGTCGTTGATTAATAATTTAAAATATTTACACCTTGTAATCTATGTATACAATGGAATGAAAAAAGAAACAAAGTTGGCCTAAAGGATTTCTTTTTAAAAAAAAAATTCCAATTTTTTTTTAAAAAATCCGATATATAGGCACAAAACCGGCTATATTTGAAAAAAATGATATTACTCGGTATCATTTTATTGGGTGAGAGTTGAGACCCAATATCGATATATCGCCGATATAACATTCCATGCCCCCACCACTTTTCTCCCTTCCCCGCATGGGAAAAACCTCGTATTACAACAATAAACACATCATCACCCGGAGGCGAACCAAACACGAGGGCATTTCCTCAAGCATCTTGTGCACAATTCGAAATTTCCCAAAGGCACATAGCTCCTAAGGTTAAGATGAACAATCATCTCTTGGCTCGGAACTGAAAAACAACGTGCAACGAAATTCTGCGCTAGCCCTCAAACTCTAAGGATTACATACATGAGGGGAGAACCGCTCCTCCACGACTACCTACTTGGACTGGTTGTTGCATTGGCAAACTAATGATTGCAGTCCTGTAGGGGTGATTTACTTATTTTTATCCCTTATCCCCGTCAGGAGTGAAAATCACCTCTTTCAGTTTCCAAACCGACACGACCCTGATAGGTGAAAATTTTCACATTTATCTGTCAGTGGCTCTTACCAGCTCAATCAGTATCTAAATAATTTTCAGCATTTTCACCCCCTTTCAGCCAGAAAATTTTCATACTTTCGGTATTCATACACCATACACCACAGCTCTACATACATTTTGCCGCAGCATCCTTTAATAAACAAACTGTTAATACACAGAAGGAAGCAATACAGGGCATGACACAATGCCGAAATGGGAAATAATTAGGTGCAAAACTACCAGCCTAAAAAATGCATGTAAATGAGATGTAAGAGAACATCATTTTACAAAGTCACGTAGATAGGCGTGAAAAATGTAAAGTCCATAGCATGTCTAACTTCTGTTCATGAGGAACAATCACTGCAGGATGATGTATGAACAGAGACCTCGCCCCAACACCTAGGAGGGAAGGCTCCTAATTCAAAGTTGTTGCTAAAAAAATTTAGCTTTGTTTGAACAGAGGGCATGATACGCGCACTGCCGCATCTTGGGCCGCGTACGTATCTCCATGTATGATACACGCAGTGCCACATCTCGGGCCGCGTACATATCTCCATGGTGCAACACCCCTGCCTTGTTGTGCTACTGCCGGTAAGTACGATGGCGTTGTGTACAAGAGCCATCTCTAACAGTCGGTCCTGTAATTGATGAGATCTCAGAGACTTTGCCCCCGTAGCTCGAGTTTCCAGCCCATATACCATATCTGACAGTATTAAGTTGGCATGAAATACCTTTTAGTAAGATTTTTGCCCTAAGGCTATCTTTTTGAACTTCAATCATGTATAAAACTTTGCACATACAACAACGGTAGCATATAGCAAAATCAGCTAATCTATGAAAGGTATATAAATCAAATACCCAAGACAGCAAATACAAAACAAATCATAATATTCAAACACCATACACCACAGCTCTACATACATTTTGCCGCAGCATCCTTTAATAAAAAAACTGTCAATACACAGAAGGAAGCAACACAGGGCATGACACAATGCCGAATTGGGAAATAATTAGGTGCAAAACTACCAACCTAAAAAATGCATGTAAATGAGATGTAAGAGAAGATCATTTTACAAAGTCACATAGATACGCGTGAAAAAGGCAAAGTCCATAGCATGTCTAACTTCTGTTCATGAGGAACAATCACTGCAGTATGATGTATGAACAGAGAAAGCTCGCCCCAACACCTAGGAGGGAAGGCTCCTAATTCTAAGTTCTTGCTAAAAAATTTTAGCTTTGTTTGAACAGAGGGCATGATACGCGCACTGCCGCATCTCGGGCCGCGTATGTATCTCCATGTATGATACACGCAGTGCCACATCTCGGGCCGCGTACATATCTCCATGGTGCAACACCCCTGCCTTGTTGTGCTACTACCGGTAAGTACGATGGCGTTGTGTACAAGAGCCAACTCTAACAGTCGGTCCTATAATTGATGAGATCTCAGAGACTTTGTCCCCGTAGCTCGAGTTTCCAGCCCATATACCATATCTGACAGTATTAAGTTGGCATGAAATACCTTTTAGTAAGATTTTTGCCCTAAGGCTATCTTTTCAACTTCAATCATGAAAAAAACTTTCCACATACAACAATAGCATATAGCAAAATCAGCTAATCTATGAAAGGTATATAAATCAAATACCCTAGACAGCAAATACAAAACAAATCATAATATTCAAACACCATACACCACAGCTCTACATACATTTTGCCGCAGCATCCTTTAATCAAAAAACTGTCAATACACAGAAGGAAGCAACACAGGGCAAGACACATTGCCGAAATGGGAAATAATTAGGTGCAAAACTACCAACCTAAAAAATGCATATAGATGAGATGTAAGAGAAGATCATTTTACAAAGTCATGTAGATACGCGTGAAAAAGGTAAAGTCCATAGCATGTCTAACTTCTGTTCATGAGGAACAATCACTACAGGATGATGTATGAACAGAGAAAGCTCGCCCCAACACCTAGGAGGGAAGGCTCCTAATTCTAAGTTCTTGCTAAAAAATTTGAACTTTGTTTGAACAGAGGGCATGATACGCGTACTGCCGCATCTCGGGCCGCGTAAGTATCTGCATGTATGATACACGCAGTGCCACATCTCGGGCCGCGTACATATCTCCATGGTGCAACACCCCTGCGTTGTTGTGCTACTGCCGGTAAGTACGATGGCGTTGTGTACAAGAGCCATCTCTAACAGTCGGTCCTGTTATTGATGAGATCTCTGAGACTTTGTCCCCGTAGCTCGAGTTTCCAGCCCATATACCATATCTGACAGTATTAAGTTGGTATGAAATACCTTTTAGTAAGATTTTTGCCCTAAGGCTATCCTTTTGAACTTCAATCATGAAAAAAACTTTCCACATACAACAGTAGCAAATAGCAAAATCAGCTAATCTATGAAAGGTATATAAAACCCTAGATAGCAAATACAAAACAAATCATAACATTCAAACACCATAGACCACAGCTCTACATTCATTTTGCCGCAGCATCCTTTAATCAAAAAACTGTTAATATACAGAAGGAAGCAACATAGGGCATGACATAAAGCCTAAATGGGAAATAATTAGGTGCAAAACTACCAACCAAAAAAATGCATGTAAATGAGATGTAAGAGAACATCATTTTACAAAATCACGTAGATACGCATGAAAAAGGTAAAGTCCATGGCATGTCTAACTTCTGTTCATGAGGAACAATCACTGCAGTATGATGTATGAACAGAGCAAGCTCGCCGCAACACCAAGCAGGGAAGGCTCCTAATTTAAAGTTGTTGCTAAAAAATTTTAGCTTTGTTTGAGCAGAGGGCATGATACGCGCACTGCCGCATCTCGGGCCGCGTATGTATCTCCATGTATGATACACGCAGTGCCACATCTTGGGCCGCGTACATATCTCCATGGTGCAACACCCCTGCCTTGTTGTGCTACTGCCGGTAAGTACGATGGCATTGTGTACAAGAGCCATCTCTAACAGTCGGTCCTGTTATTGATGAGATCTCAGAGACTTTGTCCCCGTAGCTCGAGTTTCCAGCCCCTATACCATATCTGACAGTATTAAGTTGGAATGAAATACCTTTTAGTAAGATTTTTGCCCTAAGGCTATCTTTTTAAACTTCAATCATGAAAAAAACTTTCCACATACAACAGTAGGATATAGCAAAATCAGCTAATCTATGAAAGGTATATAAATCAATTACCCTAGACAGCAAATACAAAACAAATCATAACATTCAAACACCATACACCACAGCTCTACATACATTTTGCCGCAGCATCCTTTAATCAAAAAACTGTTAATATACAGAAGGAAGCAACATAGGGCATGACATAAAGCCTAAATGGGAAATAATTAGGTGCAAAACTACCAACCTAAAAAATGCATGTAAATGAGATGTAAGAGAACATCATTTTACAAAGTCACGTAGATACGCGTGAAAAAGGTAAAGTCCATAGCATGTCTAGTTTCTGTTCATGAGGAACAATCACTGCAGTATGATGTATGAACAGATAAAGCTCGCCCCAACACCTAGGAGGGAATGCCCCTAATTCTAAGTTCTTGCTAAAAAAAATTAGCTTTGTTTAAACAGAGGGCATGATACGCGCACAGCCGCATCTCGGGCCGCGTACATATCTCCATGTATGATACACGCAGTGCCACATCTCGGGCCGTGTACATATCTCCATGGTGCAACATCCCTGCCTTGTTGTGCTACTGCCGGTAAGTACGATGGCGTTGTGTACAAGAGCCATCTCTAACAGTCGGTCTTGTTATTGATGAGATCTCAGAGACTTTGTCCCCGTAGCTCGAGTTTCCAGCCCATATACCATATCTGACAGTATTAAGTTGGTATGAAATACCTTTGAGTAAGATTTTTGCCCTAAGGCTATCTTTTTGAACTTCAATCATGAAAAAAACTTTCCACATACAACAGTAGCATATAGCAAAATCAGCTAACCTATGAAAGGTATATAAATCGAATACACTAGACAGCAAATACAAGACAAATCATAATATTCAAACACCATACAACACAGCTCTACATACATTTTGGCGCAGCATTCTTCAATAAAAAAACTGTCAATACACAGAAGGAAGCAACACAGGGCATGACACAATGCCGAAATGGGAAATAATTAGGTGCAAAACTACCAACCTAAAAAATGGATGTAAATGAGATGTAAGAGAACATCATTTTACAAAGTTACGTAGATACGCGTGAAAAAGGTAAAGTCCATAGCATGTCTAATTTCTGTTCATGAGGAACAATCACTGCAGTATGATGTATGAACAGAGAAAGCTCGCCCCAACACCTAGGAGGGAAGGCTCCTAATTCTAAGTTCTTGCTAAAAAAATTTAGCTTTGTTTGAACAGAGGGCATGATACGCGCACTGCCGCATCTCGGGCCGCGTACGTATCTCCATGTATCATACACGCAGTGCCACATCTCGGGCCGCGTACATATCTCCATGGTGCAACACCCATGCCTTGTTGTGCTACTGCCGGTAAGTACGATGGCGTTGTGTACAAGAGCCATCTCTAACAGTCGGTCCTGTTATTGATGAGATCTCTGAGACTTTGTCCCCGTAGCTCGAGTTTCCAGCCCATATACCATATATGACAGTATTAAGTTGGTATGAAATACCTTTTAGTAATATTTTTGCCCAAAGGCTATCTTTTTGAATTTCATTCATGAAAAAAACTTTCCACATACAACAGTAGCAAATAGCAAAATCAGCTAATCTATGAAAGGTATATAAATCAAATACCCTAGACAGCAAATACAAAAACAAATCATAATATTCAAACACCATACACCACAGCTCTACATACATTTTGCCACAGCATCCTTTAATCAAAAAACTGTTAATACACAGAAGGAAGCAACACAGGGCATGACACAATGCCGAAATGGGAAATAATTAGGTGAAAAACTACCAACCTAAAAAATGCATGTAAATGAGATGTAAGAGAACATCATTTTACAAAGTTACGTAGATACGCGTGAAAAAGGTAAAGTCCATAGCATGTCTAGTTTCTGTTCATGAGGAACAATCACTGCAGTATGATGTATGAACAGATAAAGCTCGCCCCAACACCTAGGAGGGAAGGCCCCTAATTCTAAGTTCTTGCTAAAAAAATTTAGCTTTGTTTAAACAGAGGGCATGATACGCGCACTGCCGCATCTCGGGCCGTGTACGTATCTCCATGTATGATACACGCAGTGCCACATCTCGGGCCGCGTACATATCTCCATGGTGCAACACCCCTGCCTTGTTGTGCTACTGCCGGTAAGTACGATGGCGTTGTGTACAAGAGCCATCTCTAACAGTCGGTCCTGTTATTGATGAGATCTCAGAGACTTTGTCCCCGTAGCTCGAGTTTCCAGCCAATATACCATATCTGACAGTATTAAGTTGGTATGAAATACCTTTGAGTAAGATTTTTGCCCTAAGGCTATCTTTTTGAGCTTCAATCATGAAAAAAACTTTCCACACACAACAACAGTAGCATATAGCAAAATCAACTAATCTATGAAATGTATATAAATCACATAACCTAGACAGCAAATACAAAACAAATCATAAAATTCAAACACCATAGACCACAGCACTACATACATTTTGCCGCAGCATCCTTTTATATACAAAAGGAAGCAACACAGGGCATGACACAATGCCGAAATGGGAAATAATTAGGTGCAAAACTACCAACCTAAAAAATGCATGTAAATGAGATGTAAGAGAACATCATTTTACAAAGTCACGTAGATACGCGTGAAAAAGGTAAAGTCCATAGCATTTCTAACTTCTGTTCATGAGGAACAATCACTGCAGTATGATGTATGAACAGAGAAAGCTCGCCCCAACACCTAGGAGGGAAGGCTCCTAATTCTAAGTTCTTGCTAAAAAAATTTAGCTTTGTTTGAACAGAGGGCATGATACGCGCACTGCCGCATCTCGAGCCGCGTACGTGTCTCCATGTATGATACATGCAGTGCCACATCTCGGGCCGCGTACATATCTCCATGGTGCAACACCCCTGCCTTGTTGTGCTACTGCCGATAAGTATGATGGCGTTGTGTACAAGAGCCATCTCTAACAGTCGGTCCTGTTATTGATGAGATCTCTGAGTCTTTGTCCCCGTAGCTCAAGTTTCCAGCCCATATACCATATCTGACAGTATTAAGTTGGTATGAAATACCTTTTAGTAAGATTTTTGCCCTAAGGCTATCTTTTCGAACTTCAATCATGAAAAAAACTTTCCACATACAACAGTAGCATATAGCAAAATCAGCTAATCTATGAAAGGTATATAAATCAAATACCCTAGACAGCATATACAAAACAAATCATAAGATTGAAACACCATACACCACAGCTCTACATACATTTTGCCGCTGCATCCTTTAATCAAAAAACTGTTAATACACAGAAGGAAGCAACACAGGGCATGACACAATGCCGAAATGGGACATAATTAGGTGCAAAACTACCAACCTAAAAAATGCATGTAAATGAGATGTAAGAGAACATCATTTTACAAAGTCACGTAGATACGCGTGAAAAAGGTTAAGTCCATAGCATGTCTAACTTCTGTTCATGATGAGATCTCTGAGACTTTGTCCCCGTAGCTCGAGTTTCCAGCCCATATACCATATCTGACAATATTAAGTTGGTATGAAATAGCTTTTAGTAAGATTTTTGCCCTAAGGCTATCTTTTTGAACTTCAATCATGAAAAAAAATAGCATATAGCAAAGTCAGCTAATCTATGGAAGGTATATAAATCACATACCCTAAATCACAAAACCCCGTGGTTGCCGTATATTGCTCCAATAGGGTATATGCATAGCATATCTCAGTCCTGTTCTCATCAATATTCTGACTGTTTGCTTATAATGCATGCAGTTATCTAGATGCAACATATAACGAACAAAAAATTATGGAAGGAACATTCATTCCAACAATATACAATTAAATTATACAATAGTTAAACAGGATGAATATTATATCATGAGGTTATTACCCAGCAGTCGGTCATAAAAACGAACGTGCTGTCTTTAGCCACAAGTGGCAAAAGTTTCAACATTACATACACTACCGATGTTCTGTGATGGAAAAATAAATTGGACTGTTGAAACAATTTCCAATCACGTAATAGCACACCAAAAAGAAGGCGTTACCACAGCTCCGAAAAATAAGTACAACAGTAAAACCTATTTGAAACAAACCAAGTAACAACAAGAAAATAAACAATCTACAAATGCGTGTGCTCCACATTTCAAAAATCGACAAACCTAAATGTAGAAACAATGACTCATAGTAGGGAGATATTTCTATCTACATTGTGAAAGAACATATAATTCAGACCACAAGAGTCTACTCGTATTTATTTCATTGAGAAATTGAGATAAAAAAAAACATATGCTCCCCTCCGGTCACTTTGAATAAATCCAGTTTTCTTTAATATATACAATTTTCTTCAAATGAAAAACTGTATCTATTAAAGACAACTGTATTTATTAAAAGTGACCGGAGGGAGTAATAATAACCTAAGTAGGGCCTTATCAAACCTTTAACCTTTCCTAACCTTTAACACACTCAACAAATTTCCCTTACCACATTTAATCTAAACACCTACAATTTTCGACCTCAGGGGGCTGAAACACATCAACAACATATAAGATGCAGACATACCATTTACAATTAAGTACAATTTGCACTAATTAGGTCATCAGTCAATATACCAGGTCGCTAACGAACCAGCAAACACAAACATACATTCATAGAGTGGAGAACCTCTTGCAGAGGTCCAACACTCCTTCCCATCTCCTCATACGAAGACAGAGCTATCTCAATTAGTGAATGTATGCCCTGAAGCGCACCCTCCAATCGCCCCATTGCAGTTGCAGTGGACTGGGCAGCCGTGCTTGAGGAAGGGGGTGCAGGTTGGTTGGGAGTCCTCTTCATTTCCGGCCTCTCCAGCCTTTGCCGTCGCGGAGGAGGGGCCACTGAGGTTGACAAAGCAAGGAGAGATGCCTCTTCGGCCATGGGGCTAATTACATCGACGATTTCGTCCCATACTTCGAGATTGTGGAACACTCTCGTCCAATAGTCGGTCATACGGTGCTCTTCTGTGCACCCTTCTTCACCTATGTAATGAGGGCCCCACTTCCTGGCCGCCTTTTGGCCCGTGGACTGGTAGGGCCCACGACAGGATAGAAGATTATCGTGTGCTCGAAAAATTAAATCTACATAGTAAACAGATGAAAACATTATTAAAAGGCGCGGTTACAGGCAAGACATGTACTATTATAGTCGACTATAAATAGTACACGAATAGAACCGTGGTCATGTCTTATACAACATGACTATATACCTAGTTATGTTGCATGATACACGACTATAAATATAATCATGTTGCTTCAAATCGCCGCCTTTGTGCACTCTCCGTCAGTCGTGTCGTCGAAATCCAGCAGGGGCAGTTCCAAATCGAGATAGGGGATGTTAATAGGCTCGTTAAAAGCCGCAGGGGTCTCCAGTTGAATCGCCGCTTGAACTCGCCGGTCGCCGGTGGAGTCGCCAATGGAAATCGCTGAAGAACCCTTGTATTTTTTCGTGTTGTACACAATACGCCTCTTCGCACAGTAATAGAACGAAAAAACAGAAGAAGGGCATTTTCGGTACTTCAAGTCTAGATTCTAGGCCATATGAGATTTCATGGGAAAAACAGATAATATGAAAATATGAAAGTTGGCGCCAAGTAATATGGAAAAAACTTCAGCAACCACAAACCGCCCATGAATCTGCGGGCCAAGACCCGCATCACCCGAACTACGACAGTGCCGGATAATTGACGCATACGTTTCGAAACACTCGCTATGGCCATTCCAAGACCCAAGAGCATCAGCTACCACGTTATTCTTCGACACCAAACAACCTTCTGAGGAATAACCACCTCAGCTCTTGCTCGTAAATGCCATATCCGCCATTTGGAGGCAAGCAGGGTAAGCTTTGCATGGATGGGTATGTCGGGATTGTTGAGGTAAGAGGAGGCAGGCATTTCGGCTGCTTGGGCATTGCAAAGTGTGCAAGACAGAGTGAGAAGTGGAACGGGGATGCCATATTTGTGAACCCCGTTCAATGGAAGGACTATTTTTAATTTTGATGCTATCAAACACAAATTTAAACGGCTCTATTGGAGTATGTAAGAATTTTTTCACTTGCCTTTTCTTGTGGGGTCAAAACACAGTTTCACTTCGCCGGGTGAGCAGATTATTCCAGCTGCCACAATTCCATGCAAAAAAGAACGATGCTACGAAGATAAGATTACACCAATGGAAATACTTCAAAGAGAAAACATACAATTCAGAGTCCCTTTTTCTTCTTTTTTTTGGTACAACAAAGTCCCATCTTGACCCTTTGGATAAGAATACTCCTCTATTATAAGTTTTACAAAATGTAGAGAAAATCAAACACCTTCCCTGTTCTCTGGGCTTTAAGTTGGGAGACCTTGGGACAAACCAATCATTTGCAAGCATTGCCAAGCTTAGACTAAAAAGGATCTCAACGGGGACGGAGGCACTCATCAGTTGCTTTGTAAGTGACCTTTGATTTGGTAATTTGGCCAATGATTTCACATGAAAGTTTGCCTTGTTATTCGCTCAATTTCTTTTCTTCTTCTTTCTGCATAAGTAGGGGCTTACAAAAATGCAAGGGCCACCTTACTAAAGGTGCATACAAGTCGATAATTTTCCATTAGAGAACTATAACATTATATAATTCTGGAATAAGTGGCGAACTATACTGAAATAACTAGACATCAAAACTGATTGCATTTTTCTTTTCCGGAAAGGATATTCTTCATGAACAGCCGGAAATTTTGAAAAGAAAAACAATTGCCTTTGCAGATGAACACTTGTATGACTTCAATATGCTGCTTCCAGGCTCCAACCATCATCAAAATGATGTCACCCCACCACTCGTGTACAGAAAAAAACAAACTGAACACTGAAATATTATGCATTCTTCCCTCTGTATTGTCACTGAGACATTTCATCCTGTGTCACCAATGACGAAAGGCATTTCAATAGGACTCATCAACTACAAATCTACTACACATTCTATACCTCAAATATCCAGATGGTCGATGTTGATCAGGTCTGCAGAACTCTGGATGAGTTCTTTCCTTGCATCTACCTGAAAAGCATGCATGATTCCAAAATGAGTGAGAACTTGCGACTCTCAGAAAAAACAAATTATTTTCACTATGCACAGTCTAGTAAAAACTAAAGTTAAGCTACTGCTAGAATATTCGGATGTCAAATCAATTATCAATTACTCATTAGATCCAATCAAATTCTTATGTCCTATTTCTTGCTTCCTTGCTATTTTTTAATCACAAACTTATTTGCTATTTAGAAATTTATAGAGTTGGACTTACACGAGAACCCATCAGAGACGAGAAGACCACATTTGCCTCTGCAGCATCTTCAACAACCAATTGCTTCAGCAGCCTTCTATCAGGGTCCATTGTAGTTTCCCATAATTGTGCAGGCATCATTTCTCCAAGCCCTTCCACCCCATGCACACAAAATTGTAAATAAGAATACAGGGAAATGGGTTGTTTGGACGTCATCTTATCAATAAAAAACTTGTGGCGTTCATATCAAAATATAATACAGCAACAAAGAATAATATGCTAGAACATAAACTACCCTTGCATCTGCATCGAGTAAATGGTGAACGGCTGCATAAATTAGATAGTGGCATACACATGAACCAGGAAATTAACATAGTTATGCAGGATAGCACGTCCTCGCGGAGAACAGCATTGAAAATGGGGGTAGAAACAGGGAAGAGGATGAGAGAAGGGCAAAAAGCCTTGGAGTCCACGGTTTTCGCCAGAATCAACTGGACAGAGGGTCTACCAGGTAGATTGCCGGCAACCACCATGAGAGTGATCAGAATCCAACAAACACTAAGAAGCTTACAACTAGTGTCCTACTAGGAAATAAATTAACATACAAGAAATCCTATGTTTGGAAAATAAATTTAGCCTAATATTTTGAAAAAAGAAATGTCTCATGTTTTCTAATAAAATTTCTAATTAATCTAAAAAAATCCTTCCAATGGGGCCCACAATGGCTCCGCATCACGCAGTATCTACTCTGTGGATATACAATTAAAAAATATTTGTCTTTATGCCTTCGAAGCCAGGGTCTGTCATAAGGCAATATACTATTGGACTAAAGCACCCACAATCTTAGGGGGGCACACGCCTATATCTTCTATAATATGTTAAACGCGTATTGGATGACACCCATGGCTGACACAAATAAAGTTTCTGACACAGCAAAGTAGATGGTGACTTAACAAAATAAGCTAATGTGTTAAGGCTTGCCACGTATTACATGCCGTGCATGTATGGCTATCCCAGACATAACACCTTCAATAGAAGATTTAGCAATTTATCTTTAGATAAGAAAAGCAAATATAGTATATTACATAAACAAAAAAAAATCAATATCTTTAAACCGCTGTATAGAGTAGAAGATTTAGCCATTTATCTTTAGATAAGAAAAGCAAATATAGTATATTACATAAACAAACAAAAAAATCAATACCTTTAAACCGCTGTATAGAGTAGGAAGCATTCGAAGGAAAAGTACTTTGTAGGCGTTTGAGCTCAGTATCATCATAGCAATAATGTACCTGTTTACCACGCTCAACCTGAACATTACCAAAAAAGAAAGTATGCTGACATAAGTTGGATGCACGTCAAACTTTATGCTAACTTGTAAAGGTAAGACAAACGTGTACCTTAAAAAGTGGTGGAACTCCTACATATATATAACCTTCATCGAATAGTGCTTTCTGTCAGAGAATATAAGCACAATAAGACAAAAGTTGACATGCTAAATACCGAGTCATTACAATGCGTGGTTCTTTTTGGGTGAAACCTTACCTGATATCTAAAGAAAAATGTCAGAAGAAGAGTTCTAATGTGAGCACCATCTACATCAGCATCAGTTAGAATGACTATTTTGTGATAACGAAGAGCATCTTTCTTAAAATCCTCTCCCTACGACAAACAATAAAAACCATTAATGCAAGTAATTAATAGCTAATTTTGCATAGAGTGCACACTTGAATTACATGGCAGAACGAGTGTGATGATGAAAAACTGAAAAGAACATAGGAGAGACGAATACTTTTAGACCAAGTCCAAGACCAAGAATTAGATTTTGGATTTCTTCATTCTTATACATAGCAGCTTCATCCCTTCGTTCGATGTTAAGAATTTTTCCCCTTAAAGGCAAAATAGCCTGCATAGTTATCTCATAATCAGTTTCAAGAAGCATAATGAGATTACATTCTAGCGATTGTCAAGCAATTCAAAAGTAAGAACTCTAAATGCCAGACTATAGACATGTAGACCACATTTTCCAGCAAATGCATAATTTAATAATTTGAAGTGAGCACCCTTCCCCCCTCCCCCTCTTGCACACACACCCACACAAACCCACATAAAACAAGGAAAAAGGAAAAGTACAGAAAAGAAAAAAAGAGCCTTGCTACATGTTAATAATGAGTTGCCCGAAGGGGCCCATCCTCGTTCTGGCCTATTTCAAAGTTGTTTAGCCCTATCACTCTTGGACATATTTGAAGAATGAACAGCATCTGCAGGATATATAGGTCATAGTACAACTTATAGGAAAAACAGTAGTTGAGGGTTCACCTGGAAGCGTCTGTCACGAGCTTGCTTTGCACTGCCACCAGCAGAATCTCCCTCGACAATAAATATCTCTGCATGCTCCCCATACAAGTTAGTTCTAAAATCAAGTAGATTTTATGCATAGCAAATGCAAAGCTACAGTATATAAAAAGAGAAATTTCATCAAAATTTGACTTCAACCTAACTAACATCCGATTGACTTTTGATGGTTTACACATTTTATAATAGTTTTCCTTGTTTAGGCTAGCAGTCATTCTTTTCTACAGCTCCAGAAAAACAAACAGACAAATAATCAAGAACAAGTTCATAAACCTTGTCTATCTCTCAGACACACAATATGTCGGATTGGCTGCATTTTAGTGCTTTTAATCATGCATGTGATATCACAGAAATATACCGCATTCTTCAGGATTTGTGGATGAGCAATCAGCTAGTTTCCCAGGAAGGGAAGATGACTTCAGGACACTTTTTGTCCTCACCAATTCCCTTGCCCTTTTTGCTGCCAGAGCGGCCTAAAGTGAGATGCAACATCAAGCATGAAACTGTTGAATTTCCCATAGACAGTGCAAAAACCAACAAACTGTCAGCTTTAAAATACCTTAAGAGCATTAAGAGACTTGGAGAGAACTGAGTCTAGAATGTCAGGATGCAATTCAAGGTATTCAGTCAGATGCTCGTGAATGCAGTGATCAACCACCCTCCTGACCTCAGGATTACCTAATCTTGTCTGCCAACATAGTTTTATAAGTTTGAAAGCCAACATTTTCCACATAGACCTTATACGTACAAAATTTTGCTAACACAATGATAACAAAGGCAGTACCTTGGTTTGCCCTTCAAACTCTGGATTTGAAATTTTTACAGAGATTACACAAGTTAGCCCCTCCCTCACATGCTCTCCACTAAAATTAATATCCTTTTCCTGGAGAAAGAAATAAAGTTGTCAAGAATGCTATCATGATTGCAAAGGTATGAAAGTCCTCCATTAAAATATGAGGAAGACATTCGCAGCTAGTGAGAATCATCCAAAAAAAATTTATTCCTACTAAGATGACATATCACCTTGATGACTTTAGACTTCTTCCCAAGGTTATTGAGAGTTCTTGTTAATGAAGCCTTCAGGCCATCAATATGTGTACCACCATCAATTGTGCGAACACTATTAGCATAACCAAGCAAGGTGTCTGTATATGCATCTGCACACCTAATGAAGGTGACAAAAAATGATTGTAGGAATTATAAATCTCAAGCTGTAGTGAAGAGGATTATATATGCAGATTTTTCTGTTTTTCTTTCCTTCACAACAACCAACAGTGGTACGATATGAATATTACCACTGGAGAGCAACATCCACTGTGATTCCATCCATTTCTTTGTGGAAGAACACTGTATCATGTAGAGGTTTCTGCATGAAAAGAAAAGGGAAAGAGAAGAAAATTTTAAGCTTTTATAACAAAATTATAACGTACCTAGTATACAAACCAATGGGCACAGATATTTTATAATGAATGCATTCAATAACATTTTCATAATGAATAAAGAAAAAGAATACAAAATATCTCAAATTTTGTGAAAACAAGATGATCACTTGTAGGCTGTAGCACTTCAAAAATATAGAAGAGTTCACATGGTAGCACAATATCAAAGCCCTCAAAGGGCTTCTTTTCCTATCCATTGTTGAAAATTTATTTACCATGTAAATTAGTAAGTTCACCATCAACCCCACACCCATCGGTTAAAGTTAGAAAAAGAGATCATGAACTCTGGGATATTTCCGGTGAGAGCATCTATACGTAAGTAGCTATAGACTCCATAGTTAACAATACCGCATACTGGAGAATATTGGCGACCTGAAGATAGGACATATCGAAGATATATTGGCGCTACTAAAAATGAATTTTTCACATATATCTTGATAATTAAGCATGTATTAGGAGTAGAAACTAAAACTAATCTATGGCTGAAATCATATAATAAACCTCGCGAAATAAAAGCATTTGTCAGCTCCCTAGCCTTCTAGTTTGGCAAAAGAAATAAGACTTAATATTGGAATTTAATTGTGTATTGTCAGCCTTTGTATCGAGTTTTCTTCTGACAAAAAACTTTCTTTTTTGCAATTAGAAGCTGATTTTGAGAAACCTTTTTTTAATAATTGAAATTCAATTAAGCAGAAGTCAAGAAGGGAGAGCACAAAACATGAGACCACCAAACCTCCTCCCAAACAACAGTTCAGATATAAAACACTTGCATCACAAAGTGGATTCTATTATTATGACAACTTGGGTTATTTTTTTTATTAGGTATCTTTTATGTTAGACTCTATTATCTTAATCTAATAGTATAAAGCTTATTTGGTGGAGTGGCAGCTTTAAGGATAAATATTTATTGATCTTTTTGGAAAAGGAAAGGGCGACATTGCAGATATATCGCTAATATCTGAGATATATTGTGATGCCACACATATATCTTTCATTCTTGACTAATGAAAACGTCCTTGGCAAATGCTTTCACAGTTGTTTGTCTTTCATACATCCAAGAATTTCACAGTTATAGATGTATCTCAGATGTCGTGAACCATGATAGATCCAATCGCATATTACTCATCATAGTGCTCATCCTTCTGGGAACCCCTACCAAGTGGAAAAATGTCCTTTCCTCACAAGTGAGTTTGGGCAGTCATCTCTACAAGTGAATATTACAAGACACAGCTTCTCCTCACTGCATCAGCAACTACGCCTCTCTTAACTGCTTTGCATACATTCTTCCCTATTCTTACCATTCTAGCCTTTCCAGTTTCCGTTTTAGCATCCCCATCTTAGATTCAGCATTCAGTGCATAAGCTTCCTACTAAGGGTTTCATAACAAAAATCTTCCTACTGAAGGTGCAAAGTTTCTATAATTCATACCTTATCAGTATTTAACCATTTTATATACTCAACCAAACCACCAGCATAACAGTGCTCGCTATGTTGCGCCTTGCTTGGATCCGTATCCTCTTTTGTGAAAGCAATTGTCAGCTGCAAAGTAAATTACATGAATCACTTCCAGATTACTAAGGAGGCACAAATACCAACAGTTTAAACCCTAATAAGAGCATATAAAATTTGGTAGAGGCTTCAACAGATCGCATGTTCCAGAGTCAAGATTTTTTTTCTTTCTAACTGCTCAATGCTCTCCAGTAAGTATATTTAACAACCAAACCTTAATCTAAATGAGCCACTTGCAAGAGCGGACTTCACAAAGTTCCAACACAATTCCAGTAGGCGTGTTTATATGTCAGTGAGTTTGTCCTTGTGTGTGCACATGTGAATGAGTGTGTCTGAGAGAGAGAGAGAGAGAAAGAGAGAGTAGAAGAAACTACAAGAAAATACAAAAAAACTCAAAAAGTCAACCCACCAAAACAGTTAATTCAGAATCCAGAATTCAGTTCATGTTACCTGTGGATTCAGAAAAGCTAGTTCCCTAATACGCCCAGCTATTGTACTGTAATCAAAGTGAATAGTGGTGGTGAATACTGCACAAAGATATGAAAGCCAATAAACACGTGAGAAACTAAATTTTTGAGAAAAGATACAAGAAACATGTTTATTCTAATGCACACAACAATAGTCAAAAGATGTACCCAAAAGAAAAAAAACAATAATAAATAGTTATGTGCTTTATAGTTTTACCCAAAACAGTCAAAACATGTCCTTGTTTTTTTGTGGACTTAAGTTTAGCAGGACTCATAAAGACAAACTAAAGAAAAAATTTGAACCCTTAAACCAAAGAAACTGAAATAATGCCACCCGCCTTTGCCAGTAGAGAAAGACATGATCAGCTGCCAAAAAATATTGTCTTAACACACCTTCCTTATCAGGCCAGAACTTGATACGTGTTCCTTGGAGAGAGCTCGCTTCTTCTGGAAGAATTCGACAAGTCAGAGTTGTCACAGGCTTTCCACGTGAATATCTTTGCTGGTACTCCTTTCCATCTCGCCAAACAGTAACTTCTAATGCCTGAATAACAGGAGAGAGTTACATTTCCTTTCAAAATGGCTGGCAAAAACAACATTGTTATTGGATAAGGATCAGAAACCATGCCAAACAATTCATAACTAATTTCTCGCAATCTGCTATGAAAAGACAACACGAATTCTTTTTTGACATTTGCCTCCACTTTGAGCGTTATAACCACCCCCCCCCCCCCCCAACACACACGAAAAAAAATTCATTCAGTGAACTACAAAGGCATGACGAGTTCAAGCACCTCAGACAATGCGTTTACAACAGATAAGCCCACACCATGTAACCCCCCCGAGACACTGTAACCACTGCTTGAACCACCGAACTTGCCTCCTGCGTGTAAGACCTACACAATAATTGCAGATGGGGTCACACAAAATTGAGTAATAAAAATCACATTTTAGACATATTCAAAGTGAACAAAAGTAAAATTGGAATACATATATGTATATATATAAGCCGCTCCTGAAACAGCAACAAGGACATAACACAAAGCAAGAAAAAGGAGCTAAATATGACTCAGCTTACGCATAAACTGCCAGCAAAGGCTCCTGATTATTTGCAGACAAAGAACTCAAATATTCATTTAAGTTAGAATCGCTTAATCCTTTGCTATATCCATTATTTAGAATTTCTTTCAGACAAAGTTTAAATCATGTTGTTTCATATGAAAAGCCTATTTTCCCTAAATAGTTCCCTTCTAGTAGTTTTTTGTACCAATGAAAAGAAACTCAAGAATTTCAATTTGTAAAGAAGTTTTCAAAACACTTTACTGTTGTTCATCATCTTTGTATATGCACATTGCACAAAAAATACACATTGAACAAGATGAATAGAACACCTGAACAAGTTACCAGGAGGCCAGCACAGCTTGCTAATCAGTAACAGCATCTGTCAAACCAGCTGACTTTTGTAAACAGAAATATTGCACAGCTAGAGCCAGAATGAATTTTTTCCAAGTTTATTACCTTGCCATGCAAATAAAACTTTACATGTTACCCATTCCATTTTCCATTTCTAACTTCAAGAGTTTTTATTATTTTTTTATTTTTTGATACATCTTTAGTTGCTTAAAAAAGAACAAATCTCCTAGGCCAATACCTCTGAAAATATGAGGCCAAAATTCAGGATCCTATGAGGTTGAATAATTTTAATGTGTGCAAAGTAACATTTTATTTTGAAGACAATAAGGCTAACAAGGAATAATGAAACAAAATGCAGTGAGGCCATCACGTGATAATCAGGATGATCAAACGACTAAAAATTCAGTAACAATACCGTCAAAACTGTCTCCAGAGAAGATTTTCTTGTAATAGGATGCAAGTCAATAGGAATCTGCATGAAAGAAATTGATGGTTTAACAAGCTTAAGTGACAATCAAATAATCAATAAATAGGTAAGCAAGGGAATAATGGATGATCAAGGACAAAGAACATCCGCTCGACCTTCCTCACATTTTATTCTCGAAATGTGACAAACAGGATACAGAGTAGCTAGAACCATATAGTATTACATATAAAAGCAGAAAAAGCAATATAGTATAATATAGAACCATAAAGTATTATATATAACAGAGTAAGGAGCTCACCCCCCGTCCATTATCAGTAATGCTAACAGAGTTATCTTCACATAATACAACATCTATCTTGGTAGCAAATCCAGCCTGGGCTTCATCAATGGCATTATCTAATATTTCATAAACCTATGTGAAAACAGCACGAAGAAGTTAGTAGATAGTACGAGCCTTCAAATGATCATGTGGTGCAATAACAAAAGGCAAATACCAGGTGGTGTAGACCACGAGGACCTGTGCTTCCAATATACATTCCTGGCCTTTTGCGCACGGGGTCTAACCCTTCTAGTACCTAAAGAATGTGAAAGCATCACATAACTCTTGAGCAATATATTAGGGACTGATCAATAACACAGTCAACAACACTCCATTATTTATTTCTGAGAAGTTTAACATTGCTGTTTCGCACAAGCTGTTAAGCGGAGAACCAAAACCGTGAAAAGATAAATAAGATTAGTTGGACCATGGAGACTGCTTCTTTACAGAATCACAAGCAAGAGTTCAACTCATGTTCACGATAGGTCCTATTCTTGTCGAAATAAAGAAGCTATAGGATAGCTAATCAAAATTTTACTCCATTTAGGAGGTAGATGAACAATGAATAAATTCTAGAAGGGCTTTATACTGACGAACAAGTGTTTATTCTGATAAGAAAAACTGTATATATCTTCCGACATTTTTACAGCGGCATCGGAAAAGTAGACAGCATCCCAACTGAGACGCAGCAGCATCGCCAATATAACTACCCCTATCAAACATCTTATTAGCAAGAGTATCATCGCATACAATTAAATCCCATTTTAAATACTAGTGTCACTATTCCACGGTACTCGCTGGTGCGTAAAAAAGCGCGCTGAAAAGAGCTCTTTTCATCAACAAAAAAGAGGAAAACACTACAAACAACAGCAAGAAGAAAAGCAATGAACAACATCATACTCATATATTGACCTGAATCTGTTCGGAACCGTAGGCTTTCGACGCGGACTGCCCCTGGAAAGCCTCGGCTGCAAGATTCGACGACATGAAAGCCCTAACGCCGCTGCCATTTCGCAACGCGAAGCCGCTCGAACCTCCGCCGGCCTGCCTAACATTCCTGCAACAAGAAGCAAAGCAACTCAACCCTAGAGCAAGTAACGAGCAGCTGAGAAGGCGTAGGACGGGGAAGGAAGAGTAAAAGGAGGAGCTTTGGACCTGATTCTGAAGAGGAGGCGGGGGTGGAAGCGGGAGAAGCGAGCGAGGAAGAAGCCACCGCGGGAGTGTGCGGCGGAGGAAGCGGCCAGGACCCTGGAGGCCAGCAGCCGGACCGGGAGGGTCGGCGGCTTGAGCAGCGCCATGGCCGAGCGCGCAGCCGAAAGGAGCGGAACGGCCGGCGCTTGGCTCCGATATCTCCGCCGGTTGCTGCGGTGGCGGCGGAGGCGGAGGGTGTCGGAAAAGGAGGGAGGAAAAAAGGCTCATTTATCTCCTTTCCCTCCTTCTTCGTTAAATCGAGATGTGCAATGCCTCAAATACCCCTTACATTGAGCTCAATTCCAAAGAAGTGCTCGGGTGGGACCCACGTAAGAGGGCCTTGGGCCCTTTGTAGTTTGAGAATGATCCCAGCTTATGTTATTGGGCTCAGCCCACAAAGACATTGTGTTGAGCGTTGACTTGCTTTCGGCCCATAACTCGAATTGAGAATTAGGCCCATTTGGCGCTCTTTGTGTACGACCAGCCGAGAAAATGCTAATGTCGCTCACAATCTCTACGCTCGCGAGGCGCTCGCATTGTAGGAATGGTTTTATGTGGGTATGCGAATAGAAGCCAATCCATGGGCGCGCTTGGTGAGAGTTTCAAGAGAGCGGTCTTAGAAGTACTCTTTAGCCGGAGGGAACTCAGGGAAGGGAGCAGAGGGACTCGGAAGGCGGAGATGGCGCTGAGGGCGGCGATCCTGGGGCGGATCCGGATCCCGGCGGCGGCGATGGGCCGGAGATTCTTGTCGTCGCACGGGGACGACCACCTGGACAGGGCGGCGGTGGTGGAGAGGGTCCTCGATGTTGTCAAGAGCTTCCCCAAGGTCGACCCTTCCAAGGTTGGTTGCTTTATCCGTAGAACCCTAGTTTCGATTACTCACTCGATTCGCAACAATATTTATGCTTAGCCTTTTCTGATCGTTATAGATTTGGATGTGTTTCGTGAATGAAAAATGTAATCCTTGTAGTATTGTAGTAAATTGTTGTCAATGTAGTTTCTGCTGTGGGTTTCGAATGCTGTGCCTTATATGATGTGGATTATGCGGAAATGGGTGCATGAAAAGTTATGCAGAAAGCTATGCTTTGCTCTCAATAGTGGTGCCTTTGTTATTCTTGTTTAGCTTTTTTAGAGAGAATTTTGAAAATGACCAAGTGACACCTTGTAAATAGTTAGTACTTATGATGTGCACAGTATGCATCAATAATACTAGTACTTTAGTATTTGATAATAGGAATACATTCCTCCCGTCCCATATTGATAGCTACGTTTGGGAAAGTTGTCATTTTTGTTTAACCATGGGAACACAGCTAATAGAATGGTAAAAGCTTGGCTAGATCATCATCATCATACGCCTTATCCCAGCTATTTGGATACTTCAAAAAAAAAGTATCTCGCAAGCTTTTTTACAATTCATCTCACAAGCTAAGCGGGCAGATGATTTGTGAGAAGCTTGTTTAATTACCCAGGCACTTAGATTGAGCCAAATGTAGCAACTCGTATGGAAACACATTTTTTCCCAAATGTAGCCTTCTCTTTGTGCAACTTAAATTGAGAGTGTAGCTATTAATGTGGAAGGAAATAAACGCTCACTTTTTCGTTTTTCTTTTTCCCTGTATTAATATAACAAGTTTTTACATAGAGGCTTATGCTCTCACCATTGAGAGGTGAAACGCCTCGAATTTATGCCTCCTTAACCAGAATCCTTATCAGACGTCCTTTTTTTGGGTCTTTTGACATCCTCTTTCCCTTGAACGTTTGATAAAATATCTACACCTTGAGATGAGTGGGAAGATGATTATATTCCTCGTTCAATAAGTTTGCACGTACATTAAGGCTTAATGTATGAGTTGCAGTACACTGCCGTTCTTATTACCATAATGTAGGTTTCCTGTTGCCTCCAATGTATGGCAACTTGCTGGAAGGCCATGTCAGTCTGGTATCTTTTGCATATTGTTAGGTATGTTCCACTTTGTTCTCCTTTTCTAAAATAAGTCGTGAGATATGTTTCTGTGGATTCTTTTAAGTTCCGATTTTAATATGTTGTCAGATGCAGTACTCAAATTGCTGCGCTTCTGTCCCTGTATACAAAAGTAGTCAATTAAAGGCTTAATAATCTTTTTCTAATTTGAGTTGCATCACCTGACAAGTTTAATTGGGGATTTGAACTTGTGTCAATTCTTTCATGTGCTTAGCATCTACTCGTGTCAATTCTTCCATTTGCTTAATGTCTTTCTTCCTTTGAGATACTTTTGACGAACATGTTTCATTCTTTTTCAGATTTTTGGTTAGGTTGGTTTCTGATAAGAAAAAAGAAAGATCATTTAACAAATACATATGTTTTGTGATTAATTACTCTTGGTCTGACCTTTTTTTTTTCTCATTTTCATGTCATAGTGAGCCCTTGGTATAATTTGCCTCTGCTCTTGTTTAAGATGTATACATTTTGCTGATTCAGCTATGCTCTCCCTGTGATTTGAGACAACCATAAAGAGATCCAACTTTACACTGGCATTGCCTGTTTATACTTTTTTTTATTGATTTTTACTTGTCCATTACCTGTTTATACTTCATGTTTATACTCCAACTTTACACTGGCGTCGCCGTCATTGCAGGTGACACCTGATGTCCATTTCCAGAAGGATTTAGGATTGGACAGCTTGGATAATGTTGAAATCGTAATGGCAATAGAAGAGGAGTTTAAGCTTGAGATCCCGGATAAGGAAGCTGATAAGATTGATTCCTGCAGCCTTGCTATTGAGTATGTTTCAAATCATCCAATGGCTAGTTGATGAACGAATTGTAATTGATCTTTGTCATCTTGATTTCTGATTTTGTAAACCTTTAGTGCTCAAATTTCTTGATAAACTGAGCTGGACTTAGTTTGCAAGTTAGATGTGTCAAGAAACCTGCTTTTTGCGATTTTTGGACAAATAATTTGGACAAGGCTTATGAAAAGATGCAAATCACCCACTTGTATGATGGAGCGGTAGGTGCTATTTTTTTTTTTATTTCTGGAAGCTTTTCTTTCATTTGTCTTTTTTGTTTCATGATTATATAGTATGTATGTGTGAAGGGAAATGGTATATATGAAAGTTAAATTATCAGTACCCCCTTGGCTTTGAACCCTTATTTGCAAAAGAGGCAATATTTTCCCTTGGATGTCTGTTGCTATTTTTGTCATGGAAATATTTGGACGCAATCTCCATTGTTATCTATTTAGGAGTGCTTTTTGTTTTAGAAAATTTTCTTGAATTAAATATAGAAATGCAATCAAACGAAAGCCAATATTTTTCTCTTGCCTGTACACAATAATGCATCCATTTTCGATAAGCTTTAATGACTAACAAGGCATATCGAGGTTTAGATCCTCTGTGACGCCCTCATGATTTCTTAAACTTGCCAGACTCCCGGGGCTAGAGGGAGGCTCAATAAATTATGCGTCGGCCAATAACTTCTGACCGAAAAAATGTAAATGCGGCTAATTATGCAATTGAGGAATTGACTATATGTCCCTTGTGTCATATTCTCGGTTTGGTGGTTCAATGGCCAAATGGGCAGGTTTGCTCGAGGAACGTGAAGAAGTAGAATAAGAATTTACTATGGATCTTTTACCAATCACAGTTGAAAATTGAGATGTAAGGCTCATATAGAATGTCGTTTACCCCGTACGGAACAAGGAAAATGGACAACCAGAGAAACTCAGATAGTTCGAATGGAAAAGTAAAATGTGTAGCCGACCCAATAAACGCGGGGTAAGGTGCTGATGATAACGATGAGAGAAAACAGCAGGAGTGTGGCTAAATTACTTTAAGACAACAAATGTTTTCTTCAAAAAGTTTAGGTAAAACTGATATTAATATTGCAAAGCCGTAAACAACCTGCATTCTCTTGTATCCTCCAGAATCATGCTAGCAGTTGCGGCAATTTTCCCCTCTTCAAATCATTCAATCATCACAGGCAGCCGCACAATTTTTCCATGTGAGTGGGTCTTCTATCACATTTCTCCACATTCAGCAATGACGCATGCAAGCTTCGGTCGGTTGTTTGGTCCTGTAGCAACATTCTCGATTTTCCTGACAACCAAGAGGCCTTCTCCAAGCACTCTCTGAGAATAGAAAAGCTATTAGAGGTCACTAAGACAAATAATCTAACATGCGTTTTTCAAAGAAATATTCAATCTCTGAGCTTACCCCAAACACAACATGTTTATTATCCAACCAATCACACTTGGAGCAGGTGATGAAGAACTAAAAACAAATGACAACAAAAAATCAGCATAATGGAGGATCCATCAGAATTAATAAGGTACTCTGCATAGTATCACATCTAATAATCTGTACAAGTAAATGAAATTTAACAAATCATTTTTCATAACCAACCTGACACCCGTTAGTGTTAGGCCCACTATTGGCCTGCAAAGAAATCAGAAAAGCAAAAGGCAATGTAGCAACTTAGCAACTATAACCATTGACATGTACACAGCCGCTTCTAAAAAGAACAAAATATTAAACCGAATCAGATAATCATATAGACAAATGAGCATACCAGTGATAAAAGACCGGGACCAGTGTGCTTGGCAATGAAGTTCTCATCCTCAAACTTGCTTCCATAGATAGACGCACATCCACTGCCATCACCCTGGGAAGCAAATCTGTTAATTTGGCTTCTGAGAAAATATTTTAAGATGCATTAAATCAACTACGTTACCATGACAGGCCTCTTGGTGATAAGAGACTGACGACCTTATTCTGTTTACATGAATTGCAATGTCCGTCGGATTGTACAATTTGAAGTTTAAAATTTGAAAATTATACAGCTGACATATACCTAACAGAAAAGCCTAATGCTTACGTGGTTAACTAAACTGTTAGGACAAATTGATAAAGGGAATCGGGAGTTAACATTTAAACACTATTAGCATTATGTTTTATAATAATGTTGCACTATAAAATGTTTCGAAGGATCCAATATAAACAGGCCCGATCAAAGCCAAAAATAGAGACATGCAAAGACATAATACAATATGCAGCACCTGTATAATAATGAGTTAAAATTGAACCAGGCAAAAATAAAGACAGTGCAGACCTTCACAAAATCGCCAGCTTGAATCATGAACTCTTTAATTACCCTATGGAACTGGCATCCTTTGTAACCAATAGGTATCCCGGCCTTCCTGTAGTCAACAATGTTTCAAACAAAAAAATATGAAGTCCAGATAGAAGAAAAAAGGAATTCTTTTAATATCTCCCTACACAAAAGATTGCTAGAAGTAGATAGCTTACCTATATTCCCCTGTGCAGAATTGCCTAGAAGAAAGAAAAAAAGAATCAATCAGAAAATTATCGCTTGTAAAACAAAAGGCAACCCCAAAATTACAAGCGAATTCTAACACAATGAACAACGAATCCAACTTGTTTCAAAGAACATGTAAATCATTGGAAGTCAAAACATTGCCATACACTCCCTCCGTCCTGTTTTAGAAGCTCCAACCGGAAAAGAGGCCAGTCCTGTTTTAGATGCTCCATATGGTCAATTTAAGTGGATTTTGAACCTCTTCCCCAAATTATACTTGGGGGTTTTCACCATCCAGTAAAAATAAACATTTTTCAGATGGAGCATCTAAAAGAGGACGGAGGGAGTATCATTTTTCAAAACAAGGTTATCAAACAGATGTCCAACACTTAGTCTTCCCATCTACAACGTACAAACCCACCTTCTGCAAAACCAATCGTCACACATCCAGCTACTCCTGATGCTTAGCCTTTCATTTGTAGGAATTATACAAAGGCCGTAAAACAAGCCCAACTTGCTTAGTTTTCTAGTCAAAATCCCCCCCAAAATACCCTCTTAGGAAAAACCATGTAGTGAGACAACTCAAAGCAGGCATCTTTCGCTGACTCTTAACATGTTGAAGTAAACGGCTGAACAGGTGTTTCAATGAGCTAGGAGGGTTTTCCAGGAATGACATCGAGAAGATAAAAAAGACCTGAAGTTTTCGGCGGTTTTGGGGGCGACGTCGGCGAAGAGCTCCATCTTGATCCTCCCGGCGGGGATGGTCCCGATGGTCACGTCGAAGAAGACGACCGGATTCTTGGGGTTCGGCGGCCGCTGGTGCCACTCCACTGATGCCTCAGGTCCGGCGGCAGCCATTGTCGACCGTTTCCGCTCGCTCTCTTTCCCATGTAGTACTAAAAATATGTCGGGAGTTTTGCAGATTCCTCCTTCTCTCTCACTATAATTACAAAAGCCCCCTTTATTTTCGTACAGTTTGCCACATTGGATTTGCGCATACGAAACACATGTTCTTGATCTGGAAAAAGGAGTCACGTTAAAGCCGTATATTTTTGAAGAATTTATCAAATACTCTTTTCGTTTCAAAATATTTAAAAAAAATTTTATTTTTATTAAACTATAAAACCATCAAGAAATTCAAGTGATTTTTTTCCCTTATATCCCGTCCAAATCATATGATCGTTCATGAATAAAATTTTAATAAATCTTTCCAAGTCAAGTCGAGTAAAATACACATAATATTTTAGAATAATAATTTTGGAACGGAATGAGTAATAATTTACAAAAACTAATTATTAAATATATTTAAAAATAATTTTCGATCAAATTATCTAATTCTTAAAAGTTATCAAATTTTTAAAAGACACGGTCTTATGCCACAACGTACCACCACGTAAGCATTGCCACTTATGCACGTGATGTCGTACGTGATTATGAAGCGGGAGATAGAAGCATTTTCCTTGGATCGTATCTGAGGTTTATCTAGGGTTTTTAGGGCCCAGGCTTGCCTGAGATCGGAGAAACACCTGAGATTCAGAGAAGCATGGCCAAGTCTGTGGCCGAGGAGATGGTGAACATGGAAGAGAGCAGCGGAGAGGAAGGAGAAGAAGAAGCAGGAGCTTGGGCGGATTGGGGTTCGGACGGAGAAGACTCCGAGCCGGAATTCAAGTGCTTGTTCTGCGTCTCCAAATGGGCTTCCGCCGGAGACTTGTTCTCTCACTGCAGCTCCGTTCACGCTTTCGATTTTTTTCATACATGCAAGTCCTTGGGATTGGATTTCTACGCTTCTTTCAAGCTCATCAACTTCGTCCGGACCCAGGTTACTAATTTCTCTCAACAAATCAATTGTTAGGATTGGGCATGATTTAGCAGTCTCTGTTTAATAGTCTATGTTTTTGGTGGATGAAATATGGTTATGGTCCTTATGGATTATGGGTCTGATCCCATTTTGTTGGTTCTCATGTAGTTTTAGCTCAAAGTTCAATCTTCCTGCTAGTTAAAGTCTAAATGTTATCAATTCAAATGTCCATACCATATTACTTGAGAAAACGAAGATATAGGCTGAGTGAATTATTGGTTAGCTTATATGTATTGAGTATTGGGATCCAAAGAAAAGTCGTGTGGTTCAATTGAATGTAGCATAAATGAGAATGCTGTATACGTCTGGACCCAGATTCGAAATTTTTCCAATGAGGAAAAATCAGTGTATATACGTGGTGTTATCAGTATATTCCTTGGTTACCATAGGATTGGGCTTAATTATGCATGTAGCAGTTACTGTTGATTTCATATGTTTTTGGTGTATGAAATGTAGTAATGGATTATGGGTCTGATTCCATTTGTTGATTCTCATGTAGTTTTAGCTGAAACTTCAGTCTTCCTGCTAGTTGAAGTCCAAATGTCATTATGAGGAGTTCAGTACAAATGTTCATATTACTTAAGAAGTCCAACATATCAGCTGTATGAATTGTTGCTTATCTGTACTCCTCCCATATTAATAGCTACATTTGAAAAAGTATGTGTTCCCATATTTGCTGCTTCATTTGGCTCGTTTTAAGTGGCTGGGTGCTACTTGAAAAAGCATCTCACAAACTTCTACAGCTCTTGTGAGATGCATTTGTAACTGGCATATGGGTGGTTAGAAGTTTGTGAGATGCTTTTTCAAATTCCCAGCCAAGCTTTAACCATTTTTTTAGCTGCGGGTCCCCACCATTTAATAAAGTGACAATTTTCCCAAATGTAGCTTTTTAATATGCGACTGAGATAGTCTGTAAGTACTTGAAATAAGGCAGATGATGGGTGTGGTGTGAACACAGTCAACTAGTGATTCTGACCATAATCTAAGTTGTGAGACAACTTGCAACACGAGTTATGTAAACAATTATAGTTTATCTTGTCACCTAGGAAGCACCGATACGGCATTTTTGTCCCGTATCTGTATATGATACGTATCGGATATGGATACGCCATCGATATGCAGGCATGTCCGATTTTTTTTTAACCGATACGTATCGGATATGTTTTCGATACACTACCGATACGTTTGAGGTAAAAATAGTGCTCTAAAACTTGGTATCAATGTGTTTGTAGTGATTTTAGAATTGAATCTTGAGCTACTTGACACTCTTAATTTGATTTTAACATGTGTGTAATGGTGCTTTAAGTTTTTATCTTTGAGTCGAAGTACAACTTGTGAAATGGTAGACACTTTTATATGAAATCTTTTTTCTTCATTATGCTTATTGTTTGTTTTGACACTAGGACCAACTTAAAATGTGTTTTAAAAATATAAAAAATATTTTTTTAACAAACATATCCCTGACGTATCGGATCGGGACTTTTTGAAAATTGTTGTATCACCGTATCCATATCCGTATCATATCGCCGTATCCGTGTC